>CAWUFW010000911.1:0-615000 GCA_963921515.1 Calotriton arnoldi | reverse complement strand
TCCCCGCCCGTAGCCAAAACGTAGTATACCTAATACGTTGTCCCTGTGGGCTGGGATACGTAGGGGAAACTGGAAGAGAAGTACAGACTACAGGAACATATGTCAGCTATCAGAGTAAAAAAACCTAATGCACCTTTAGTGTCTCACTTTGAAGAAGCTGAACACAACGCATGTGATATACGTTGGTTTATATTGGAAAAAAATCTGGATTGGAAGACGAGAGGAGACATGGTTAAAAAGAGGAAAGATAGGGAACAATGGTTCATTTCTAAATTAAATATGGTTCGTAAAGGACTCAACTCGAGAGAAGAGTGGGACAGACTGGTGAGATAAGAACTTTTTATTCCGTATTTCCATATGAATTATTCCCTTTAATACTCATTGCCTGCCTCAGTGGAGGGACTGCAATGTAATGCTGAGATTTCCCGCATGCTTTGTTTTTTGAAAAAAATTTTTTTTGTGTGTGCTGGACACTGTGCTATCACAATTTCTTTTATATATTTTTTTAGATTTACTGCATGCGTTATAGAAGGGATTGCAACACAATGCTGAGCTCTTTTCGCATGCATTATTGGAGGGACAGCAATATTATGCTGGACCCTATGTTGTACTTAGTGTTAGTGTTATTTCTTAATGCTGAGCTCTTTCTCATGCATTACTGAAGGGACTGCAATATGATGCTGGACACTATGTGGTATTTTCCCACTATATTCCCACTATGAATGTGCAGATTCTCTCCTATGAGGTTAATACATTTTATTGATATGCTCCTTACATCTATTATAGGCACTTATAAATATCCTTTTAAATATTTTCTCTAATTCGGCCAATATGGTTTATCTATGTTCCCTTATGTGGGTTACAAGGTCTGTTTGAAATTTTCAAACATAATTGCCTTTGTAGAAATGAAAGGTTTTTTTCACTGAGAACAATAATAAAAAATAAATAAAGACAAGAATAACAAACTATGCATTCTTTATACTTTTCGATTCAGGAATGACAACTGGCGTGTATATTTCAATTGCAACAGACAGGCTTTTACAATACCGATTGTTAGTAACTGAAACTTGTCCAATATGGCGGATGCGTTTTATAGAAAATCTAAAACCAGGTGATTTACCACACTGTTGGTTGGCTCTTGTAGTGAAGGAGGAAACGTTTTATTGGGTGCGCATTGGCCATGTGACACGTATGCATCCACATTTATATCACCGGTCTATGCCTATCCTCGATACGGATATACGCGGTTGCGGCTGACATATGGAAGAGTCAATGAGGATTGACATGCTGTAGTGATAACTGAGGGTGACCCTTTGCTATTGAATACTTCCATGGATTGGTTTTAATTTTTACGGTAGGACCATGTTAAACCTCCTGTATCGTTAAGTTGCGGTACAGCTCCCGTCTTGATCTCATGAGGGGTACGGGTCATTCCAATAGTTTTATTTTTTACCGCCTCAATCGGCTTAACTCGCCCCGTTTGTTTAACATAAATGGGTCAGTTTCTTGACCCTTTGCTATTGATTACTTCTACGGACGGGTTCCAAGTTTTACGGTGTGACTGTGTTAAGCGTTTCACATCGCAAAGTTGAGGTATGGCTCCCGTCTTTATCTCATGAGGGTCACAGCTTACTTCAATAGTCTCATTCTTTACCGCATTAATTGGCTGTACTCAATACATGTGAGAGATGGCCGTGGGTGGCTGAATTTTCCCCGTTTTTTAACTGAATTGTGTCAGTCTCTTGATTTTAAGATATCATGTGAGAGATAGCCGGGAGACATTAGTAGTGTAAGGATAAAACACACACTACATTACTAAGTGATTATGGCTTGATTTAATTAAATCCACCCTGTGAGTACTAGTGATGGATCTATTGACACAGTATGATAGTGTATTACTAGTTAGTGCGAGGGCAAATAGTTAAAAATTTATCAACATTCCTCGTGAGGTCTTAATAGTGAGTTCTCCTTTTTCTATTCATGCAATATAGGAACCTCGATTCATCTATTCGCAAATAAGAAAAGAGGTCTGGTGTCTGATTACTGTGGACCGCATTTACCCGGGGAACAATAGAAGAATAGCAGTTTACAACCGTTGCTTATTTAAGGAACCGGTATGTATTGGGAAATATAAGACAGGCATGTGGTAACAGCTTATCTTAGAACCACTAATAGAATTTGGGGGCATTGACTGGTTGCTCTTTCTTTTCCACAGATATTGATGCCCATTTATTATTTATTATCGTTATTTGATACTGGGTATCGGCCCCTGATTTAGACAGGTAATGCCTTCTTATGCTTCTGATTGGGAGTGGGTTGTAGACACTATAAATCCCATTGTAGGGTTAAACAACTAATGAACTTTTCCTCTCCATAGATTTTAATTTATTTGTGGGTATTTTGGATCAGAGTTTCTCGGCAATACACCCCTGGAGGAGTTTGGGTTCACCTTAAATATTCAGGTAGTGACCTTTGTTTCAAATATATTGTCTGCTGTAGACAAAGTAAGACGTCCTACTCATGTTTTGACAAACTCTTTTATAGATTTTAACTTTTGGTGTCTGGACATTGGATCAGAGATCTCTTGGCCCTCGTCTTTGACATCCTTAGAGTAGATTGATAATGCTCTAAAGTCTGGTACTACCAGGAACATAACTTAGAAAGGTATTATATATCTTACAAGTTTTAAGAGAGTGTGTGTGGAATGTGGGAATTTGTTTTGAGTTGCCTAAATTAGTTTGCCGACTGTCTGCATCATCAGGTTATAAATGGAGTTTTTAAAGAAATGTAAATCCTTAGATATTGCTATGTCTGATGTTTGTTGTTTGTATTTTCCTTTTTGTCTATGTATATGTATTTTAGAAATTACAAATTTGATTCCGGGAGTCATCAATTTTCCTGAAGAAGGTGGTCTTTATCAAACTACAACCCACCGAAACGCGTCGATGCTTTTAATGTATAGACACCTGACTACTAGGGTATCTGCAAGTTTATGAAATTATATAAAGTACTTTTACTTGGCAGATAATCCAATAGTGGCGGGTGTTCGTATACAATGTTGTGAACATCTCTGTATGTCTAATTTTTTCTCCCGTTTTGCGTATACAATTCTTGTGTATTTTTATATGTGTTTATTGGAAATCTTATTTGTTTTGATGCTATGAATTGTGACATTATGCTTATTGGTGTATGAAATCACTGGATTTTTTAAGAAAAAAACTTTTTTAACTTGGTTTTTATATTTTATTTTACTTCGAAATAAACAATTTGTCTAAACTTTCGAGATTGGAACTTTTATGCTCTGATGATGCAGTATGGATGTGTGAGGTGTCTGTAATTGATGGATCTGTTTGGTGTGGACATTCTTTCTCCTAAGAAGAGTGAAAGGTGCTACCCCAGTGATGCTCTGAGGTGACATATTATAACTCCACACTTTGCTAGTAAGAAAATGTTGAACCCCCTGGCCTGAAGACAATGCTGTTTGAATGCCCTCTTTTATAAATCTGTTTGCCCTCTCAACAAACCCATTTGAATTTGGCGAGGCACAGCCACTTTTAAATGTTTTGCATCATCTGACCTTAAAAACTTGCACATCCTATTTCACAAAAAGTGAGTGCCATTGTCTGTCACAATTTCTTTTCGGGGGCACTCTACTAAGATTATTTTTACAAAACCCTAATGGTGTTCTTTGTGCTAGGAGCATCAATAAAAGCAAAATAAATACATTTGGCATGATAGTCAATAAGTAGGATCAAATACCTTATGTTTCTTGGTAACAACAAATAAAGGTCTGAAGAATCTAACCCAATTTAGTCTCATGGTGACACTGGAAAATGAATTGGATTCAATGGAGTGTCAAGAGTTCTCCAATGTTTGTCAGGGATAAGACATTCATAGCATCCGTCAATGACAGTTTCACTTGGGAATCTAAAGATGGCCACCAGTAGTTTTGTTTTAGATATTTGAATGTTTTTGTGGTAGCTAAATAACCCTGATGAGCCATCAATTTCAGGTCCTTTCTCAACCTCTCTGGAGGTACAAATAATTCATGCCTCATAATCATGTTCCCAGCAACAGACAACTCATGAGAAACTTGAGAAAATGCCTTCAAATCACCTGACAAATGTCTGCTCTCTGGCCACCCATTAACAATAAACTGCTTAACATGGATGAGTTGTCAATCACATGCATTAGTGTCATTCCACTCATCTTCAGAGATCTTTGAAGCGCACTCACCAACAGCTTCTATTTCTGCCACAACACACTCAATATCATCAGAATCACACTCGCCCATCACATCTTCCAACGCCATGCGGGAAAAAAAGTCTGCACAGAAGCTCTTTCCATACGTTACCTCAAAACCATATTGACTAGGGGTTTGTGATCAGTATATATTTAAAACTTACAACCCTATATGTAAGTTCTGAACTTTTGAACAGCCCAGGTACAGGCTAATGCCTCTCTCTCTATGGTGCTATAATGTGTCTCCGACTGCTTTAAAATTCTAGACATGAAAGCTATGATTCTCTTTTTTCCTGATACCCACTGACCAAGTGTAGCCCCCCAGACCAGTAAGACTGGCATCCACCATTACCGCTCATTTTGCACCAACCTGAATTGTGCTTAATGTAGGCGCATCCACAATTAGCTTCTTGATATTCCCAAAAACTTCATCCAGGTCACTAGACCATAGAAATTTTGTACCTTTCCTAAGCAATGCCCTTAGAGACTCGACAGCTTGAGCATAACCCTGTATAAAATGAGCATAGTATTCTGCTAACCCTAGAAAAGAATGAAGGCCATCTTTTTCTTTGGGTGGTGGCGTATCCTTAATAGCGATGAACAAAATGAACAAATGATGAACAAAATTTCAGTTTAATCCCACAAGCATGAATTGTATGCCCCAAATATGCTAACTCCTGTGTGGCAAATTTGCATTTACTGCGTCTGATGGTCACACCAGTTTGATACAACAGAGTCAAAACCTTGGCCTGATTTAGATGTTGGCGGACGGGTTACTCCGTCACGACGGTGACGGATATCCCATCCGCCAAAACATAATCCCATTATAGCCTATGGGATTTATATTTCGGCGGACGGCGCCGCTGTGACTGAGTAATCCATCTGCCAACATCTATATCAGGCCCATTGTGTAAAATCTCATTATGCTTTTCAATACTGTCTGCAAAAACCAGAATGTCATTCTGGTGTGCTGGAACACTCTGAATTTCATTAAAAAGATTGTCCAGTAATCTTTGAAAGATGCTTGCTGCCTAAGCTTACCCAAATGGAAGTCTAAGGTATTTGTATGCCACAAAAGGTGTCACAGATGTGGTAAGCTCTTGGGATTCTTTCGTTAGAGGTACTTGATGATACCATCCAAAACATTTTGCCCCACCCACGTTGGTCAGTAAATCATGTATCTTAGGGAGCGGGTGACAATCAATCAATATATTCTTTAAAGAACGCAATTCAGTCAAAAGTCTAACCTCCCCTGATTTCTTACATGCCACCACGCTAGGAGAAACCCATTGAGCAGGGTGTATTAATGCCTTCAGAACACACATTTTTTAGCACTTGTTTAAGTTCATCCCTTACACTCATCGGTACCAAGCGTACCTTATGTACCAAAGGTTGAGCATGCGGTTTTAACTATATATAGTGCTCAAATCCTTTGACCATCTCAACATTATCTATTAATAAATTTTTTAACGGACTTGGTGCACCTTTGACATCCTTTGCATGTGAAATAGCTGCACAATCATCCAAATATAATACGGGCAAGTCTCCCAACACTACAGAATTCTCTGCACCGGGTCTGAGATATAAACCCATTCTAGCTAAATCCTGTCAACCAATAAAATTTCTGCCCTTAATCGTGACATATATCTTTGTCATAGTGCGCCTACCCACACATTCTAGAGTGGACAAGAAATATCCCAACATATCTATATCCTTCTGCGCAAGCCCTTTAGGGTTTACATCGGGTTCAATAAAGCACAACATCATTGTTCCAACGTTCATAAAAGGTTGTGTTAGTCAATATGGCGATTGGAGACCCTGATCAGCCATGACCTGTAATTTCTGACCTCCAATTAGGGCTTTACATAGAGGTCCCTTAACCAGCTTCACATCTGTAAACATATTACATTCAACAGTTAAAACAAAATTGTTCAACATGTCAGCAGATGTGCTCACACTATCAGAAGTTTCCACGCTACTAATTTTCAAAGGAGTTCTGCTGTTTTGGCAAACCATTTGAAAATGTCCTATTTTGTTACATGACAAACATCGTTTCCCAATGACCGGACATCTCAGATTGTTTCCAATGTGATTCTTTCAACCACACCTAAAACATTGCAGAGGCGTTTTTAAAGAGACTGCTGTTTCCACGCCTTACCCCGTGCACTAATAGCACGTACTGGTTCACAAGTGTCACTATCGTAATCAGAAACTGATAAAGAATTAACAGAGTTCTCCTTATTGAATAGTTTGGATGACACAATGGACCTTTCAATTCCTTTTGCTAAGTCAATTGTTTCAATTAACAAGGGATTTCTACAACATAATAACAACTGAAGACAAATTGGCCCCTTATATAAATGTCTTCATTACATCCAAACCCACATGTCAATGCTAAAACTCTTAATGCCGACACATACTCTTCAACACTTTCATCCATATTTTGTTTACGTTTTAAAAAATTATGCCTTTCAATCATTATGCTTGGTTCTTCTGAATACTGTTTATCAAGACATGCGTTGGCTTCTTTGTATTGATCCCAACTGCCATCATCACCAGGCTGACTACTAGGCGAATCTATAACTGGTAAATTGTCAAAGACTTGTTGTGTTGCATGCCATGCCCAGGACTACTAAATAAAATTGCAACCTTACGTACAGGTTCAAATTTTGTAGCATCAATAGCTACCAAATACTTCTTGAAGATTTTCAAACACAGCTCCCATTTAATCACTGCTTTGCCAGGACTCTGCAGAAACGATGGTGGCTAGGTTATAGGCTGAGAATTTGCCAAAGTAACTACTTTAAAATGTAAATATTCCTCCCAAACAGAAGAAACAAATAAAGAAGGATAAAAAAATCTGCTCTTTAGAATGTTCAAGTCATGGAGGCCAAATGCTGAAAGTTTCACACGTATAAGCCACAGTACCTCGAAATATTCCCTTTAGGTTGTGATCAATGAATATGATGTTTAGGCACCGTTCGGAAGCCTGCACTGCCTACGGATGCGCCTGAAGGGTGAGAATTGGGGGACTCAAGATGGCGGAGTGAGCGGACGTGTTTCTCGAGCGCTCCGCTCCAAGCCCGCACTTAAGCATTTTCCAGCAGCTCCCTGGGGCTCTGAAGGGGCCCCAAGACGCGCGAAGACACCGAGTGCCTCCCGCCGAACTGCGGAGCTTGGCGACGGCTTTCGGGGCTTGTCCCGGGAGAGAGCCAGGCGATCCGGTGTTGCTGGGCAGGCACGCCCCGGGCCCGTGAGCTTTGGGCTGGGGCGTTTACTATGCGAGGACCGGTGATCCGCGGCCGGCGCGGCTCCGGGGGCCGAGAGGGCCCGGCTGAGACGGAGGTCACCCACGCAGCCTGCAATCGTTGGCCCCGCCCAGGAGCCTTAGCATAGCGGGCCGTGCATCAGCAGACTGAGGGCGGCGGCTCCGGAGGGGCTGAAAGCCTAATAATCGTTGGGCCTGGCCTTTTCTGCGAAGACATCAGCCAGCGAGCAGCGGGCCTGCTTTGTGGGGCCCGGTCCAGTGCCATCGGAGCAATGCAGCCAGCGGTGAGTGCGCGGGGGGCCCTCCCCTCCGTGAAGAAGTACAGCACTCGCCTCCCCCCCCCTCCCGGGGCAGGCGCCGGCGGCTCCTTGATCTCCCCACGAGGCAAATTTGGAGGACTTTGCGGCGTTGGGGGCGGAGTGCCGATCTGGACCCGGTGTCCCCGTCCCGGCCCGTTTGGCAAGCCCGTAATGCCATCCCCTGGAGGCCCTGGCAAGGCATCGACTGGGCAGCGACATCTCCCTCCCCCACCCAGGCCTAAGGAGGTGAGAGGACCCGGTCGGCACATCTAGAATCAGGTCCGCAGCGGCAGGCGGGCTGGGCGGCTGGGAGCAACGAGAATACCCGGACCCCCCCCTTTTTTTTTTTTTTTACAACCAAGCCCGAGCCTCAATGGCGGGGCTGGCCCCCGAGGTGTGGGTACAAGCATAGAGTTCAGAGACTGTGTTCTCCGGGCCTACCATTTCACGAAGAGCGGCGGAGGGGGTGAGTAGGACTGAGTGGTCCCCAACAGGGTGCAGCAACCGTCCGGCGCCCAAACCAGTGCAGTGCTCTAAGGAAAGCACGGTTGCACCGAGAGTGATGAGGTTTTCTCTCCTCCACCCCCCCCCCCAAATCCCCCTCCCGCCTGACCCTACAATGGCGGCTGAAAGACATCATTGAGGAGTTTCCGCCTGTGACAGTCCAGGAGACTCCTGAAGAAGCAGCGTGAATACCCTAGAGGCCCCTGAGAAAACAAAGGGGAAAGAAAAAGGGGACCGGCTGAATGGAACACCAGGGGCAGAATCTCTTGCCTGACCCCAAGATGGCCGCCACAGTGGTTCTTTACCACGATGAGCTACAACTCTCACATTGGTGAGAAGACCCACAGGCTTACTCCGAATGGAACACCAGGGGCACCATTTGTTTGCTGACTGTTGCACTGTACCCGCCATTCACGGCGTTCGGTCCCGAGATGCTGCCGGTACCTGCCTGACTCTAAAATGGTGGCCGCAATTTCCCCATCCGTACCTCGTCTGCACTCACCCAGAGATGGAGGACGAGGCGGACGGCGCCTCCCAGTAACACCGGGACTGATGCCTTCTATGGAACTATGACGATGCCCCACGGGCTGAAACTGTAACTGTACTTACCGCGGAGCCTGAGTACCCTTGGCCGCTGCCCGGTGGAGCTGTCCTATGCAGCTATAGCGGAGTCTGGCTCTGGGTCACCCCCTCGGCCGTCGCCTACCCAGCCGGACATCGGACATTGGTTCTCACGGGTCATCACGGTTTTATCTGTCTCTCTCCTCGACTGCTTTGACTGCTTTGTTCCCCCTGGAGTACTTTCCCCCTTCAGATCTACCTGACTCGGTCTGCTTTCCTCTCCCCTGTTTACCTTTCCCCCACTACCTTCCTTTCCCATTATGACGTGTGTCTTGGATATGCTACGCGCTAATATCTTATATTATTGTGTAAGCTCACGTTTTTCTCCTAAGCATTTACTGGTAACTGCAACTGTAACTGTAACTGATGTAACTATGTAACAATGTTTCTGAAACAAAGTCCTACCTCATGTAAAGCGCTCTGATACCTCCGGGTCTAGCCAGCGCTATATAAAACTTTTCAAATAAATAAGAATTACTCACTGCGTCAATAAAGTGTGACTGCGACGCGTGCGCAAACGCGCTTACTGGCAAAGACAGAGCACGTCTCAGAAATTGGCTTTGCGTCAGCATGCACATCAGCTGCCTTCGCAAGCACCTGATGCGAGACCTCGCCTTCCTACTCTCGTGTGGGAAGAGCTGGAGCACAACCAATAATCCACAAGTGCTTGCACGATACACCTCCTTCTGGTCATGTGCAGGGAGCACGAGAAGTGCGGAGGATACGTGACCAGTTTTCCAAAACGGGTCACATGCACATTGCGTCCCTCTTTGACCTCACAAATATCTTCAGATCGCAGAAAAAGTGGAGGCAACAATGCACATGCCTGGCTCAGTCAGCGATCCATGTTGAAGCTCTGTGTGATGATAGGAAATGGCGGAAGCACAATCCAGCTTTCAGCAATGTCCCTGGTCGGTGGGCTCAGATTTAATCCTCGTTGTCAATATGTGGCAGAAATCTCCAGGCCAAAACAGGCAATAAACCGGATTTATTCAAGAGAATAAATGCCCACGACCGAGAGCAACCGATCTGATTCAACGAGCAACGGAGAATGATTGTTGCCTCTGAATCCCACCCAATGCTTGAGAACGCAGCATACTGAACAACCTACAAAATCAAACATAAACAACATAATACCCATTACATCAGTGACTCTAGCAAGGACTCTGTTTACAAAGTGTCTCACAAGGAGATGGAACCATCTTGGAAGTCAGCCTCTTTTCCCACACTGAGAGGTTCCACAAAGTTGTCCAAGCCAAAGGGTTTTGGGTTTCCAAAGCAATGTCCTGCAGTGCATCAGAGGTGTTCACACTATGGCATAATGGGACACTATGTTAGAATATGTAGGAAAAGACTATCTGACTCTAAAGTAAAATGTGTAACTGATCCTACTGAGAGGGAATCTGTTGAATCGGAGAAAATGATAGAGATGGAATGTGTCTTGAGTGAAGGTGTCTGCGTTCTGATGGTAGATGCCAAGCTGAGAACTAAGCCTGTCTGCCATTGTGGCTGATTTGTGATTCCCATTTATTATTGTGGGCGGAAACATTTGTGTTATCTCTGGGTAATGAGCTGAAATACTGGATATTACCCATAGAGAGTTATGTAGACGAGCCTATTCCAATAGCTAGTTTCAGAGCCCTGCTTTTTCAATTTAAGGGCAGAGAAGCCTTGAGTAAACTATATTTGGTGGATAAGGGACCTTGCATATTGTTGTGGTTTAATCCATGATTATCTGGGTACCAACCGATTGATACAGGTGCTAATTGTGGTAGGTGCTGACACATTCGCCTGGGCCTTTCAAGAAGAATTTCCCAAGGTGTTTTTAGGGTGTGTTGGGAAGTTGGAAGGCTTTTTCCACAGGTTTGTGATTGAGGATTAAAGGCGCTAGAAGTAGGATTGCACGGGGTGCTGCAGCACCCCTAAAATAACAATGCTGAAGTTCTGAAGTTGAATGAACAATAAAGATGGGTTTAAATTTTGTTTTTATTTTGGTACAAAAAAACAATAAGCATGCAACAGTATAGCAATGAAGTATAGAGGTGACCACAGACAAGAAACATGAGGAGGAAACTGCCCTAGTGCAATTCTCATGTGTCCCAGTATTTCAAAGATACAGTCGATATCCGGGTGGCAAGAATAAAGTGTCAGATCGAGAGGGGGCGTCAGAACCCATATTAGTTGGTCAGGAGTTTTAAAGGAAACATGATTATCCATTGTGTCAATCTGCGTGATTTCCTCTACCATGTCGGAAGTTGTCAGGAAGTTAAAAAAGGTTGCCAGTTTAGCTGGATCAAGAAAGTCTCTGGATTGGCCGTCCTTTGTGATCCACATGCTGACGGGCTCAATGAGCCCAAATTTGATGTCCCATTTTCCCAGTTGTGGACGCAGAGCTAAGAACGTACTCCTTTTGGCATTAGTTTCAAAGGAAAAGTCTTCAGCACTCCACATCGTGCATCGATCTAGTTCAATAGGACCATGTTTTCGTGCCTACAGGAGGATTTGGCGGGTGTGAATGTGGCGTAAAAAGCAGGCTATCAGAGGTCAAGGTCTGTTGGTGTCAGCAAGAGTAGAATGAAGGAAACAGACCCTTAGCCTGTGAGCCTTCTGTATTTCAAGCTGGGTAGTGACAGAAAGGACAGTAAGACGAGGGATGAACTAAAGTAGAAACGTTATATTGGTGCCTTCCATTTTCCCCAGCACCCTGTACAATCAGAGATTGTCTCAGTGCGATCAGTCCTCCAAACCAATTACTTTTTGCCTTGGATAGTGCAGGTCTGCGTGTTCCAGTGTATCCTCTGCTGCAATGAGGCGTTGGTCCATGGCATCTATGAGAGCATGAACATTTCTCATGTCTGATTTGATGGTTTTCACATCTTATGTGAGGTCCATAATCTTCGAGTCCATAGCAGATAGGTGTTCCCCAATGGAGGTGAGTTCTTAGAGGTCAGCATCGAGAGGGGCATCTTGCGACGTTGAGGTGGCAGTTGCCACCTCCCACTACTTCTGCGAAAAACAACTGTCTGGAGGATTTGCCAGATGCCAGAAGTGCCATAGTGACAGAGACATATGTGAGGGGAATGTATGGCCAACTGGGTGAAGTTAGTGCGTTGGCGAAAAGTGTGGTTGAAGTCTCCCTTAAACCGCCCTGGAATAGGCAGTTCGGGCTGGACTGTTCCCATGAGGCACAGGGTCAGACTGATTTGCATATAGCTATGTCTGAACTGGGGTGGCGGAGTGAGCTAAAGAATGATGATGGATTAAACCCAGATCAGTTGACTGGGGGTGAGTACTTGCAATGTTCAACACTCCGTCCATCATCCCCTTTGGTTTTGCTTTGTTCGCCCTAAGTTGGCAGGGTATGCCCAGACGTGGGTCCCTTGCTCACTTTGCCACTGGATTCAAGATAGCCTGGCTGATGAGGGCTGTGAGCCCGAAACCGGTCCCAGGATGCTTGTTTCCGGTCACGGGAAGACATGGCTTGGCAGTTCGAGCTGGACTGTTCCCATGAGGCACAGGGTCAGACTGATTTGCATATAGCCATGTCTGAACTGGGGTGGCGGAGTGAGCTAAAGAATGATGATGGATTAAACCCAGATCAGTTGACTGGGGGTGAGTGCTTGCAATGTTCAACACTCCGTCCATCATCCCCTTTGGTTTTGCTTTGTTCGCCCTAAGTTGGCAGGGTATGCCCAGACGTGGGTCCCTTGCTCACTTTGCCACTGGATTCAAGATAGCCTGGCTGATGAGGGCTGTGAGCCCGAAACCGGTCCCAGGATGCTTGTTTCCGGTCCAGGGAAGACATGACTTGGCAGTTCGGGCTGGACTGTTCCCATGAGGCACAGGGTCAGACTGATTTGCATATAGCCATGTCTGAACTGGGGTGGCGGAGTGAGCTAAAGAATGATGATGGATTAAACCCAGATCAGTTGACTGGGGGTGAGTGGTTGCAATGTTCAACACTCCATCCATCATCCCCTTTGGTTTCGCTTTGTTTGCCCTAAGTTGGCAGGGTATGCCCAGACGTGGGTCCCTTGCTCACTTTGCCACTGGATTCAAGATAGCCTGGCTGATGAGGGCTGTGAGCCCGAAACCGGTCCCAGGATGCTTGTTTCCGGTCCAGGGAAGACATGGCTTGGCAGTTCGGGCTGGACTGTTCCCATGAGGCACAGGGTCAGACTTATTTGCATATAGCCATGTCTGAACTGGGGTGGCGGAGTGAGCTAAAGAATGATGATGATGAATTAAACCCAGATCAGTTGACTGGGGGTGAGTGCTTGCAATGTTCAACACTCCGTCCATCATCCCCTTTGGTTTTGCTTTGTTCGCCCTAAGTTGGCAGGGTATGCCCAGACGTGGGTCCCTTGCTCACTTTGCCACTGGATTCAAGATAGCCTGGCTGATGAGGGCTGTGAGCCCGAAACCGGTCCCAGGTTACTTGTTTCCGGTCCAGGGAAGACATGGCTTGGCAGTTCGGGCTGGACTGTTCCCATGAGGCACAGGGTCAGACTGATTTGCATATAGCCATGTCTGAACTGGGGTGGCGTAGTGAGCTAAAGAATGATGATGGATTAAACCCAGATCAGTTGACTGGGGGTGAGTGCTTGCAATGTTCAACACTCCGTCCATCATCCCCTTTGGTTTTGCTTTGTTCGCCCTAAGTTGGCAGGGTATGCCCAGACGTGGGTCCCTTGCTCACTTTGCCACTGGATTCAAGATAGCCTGGCTGATGAGGGTTGTGAGCCCGAAACCGGTCCCAGGATGCATGTTTCCGGTCCAGGGAAGACATGGCTTGGCAGTTCAGGCTGGACTGATCCCATGAGGCACAGGGTCAGACTGATTTGCATATAGCCATGTCTGAACTGGGGTGGCAGAGTGAGCTAAAGAATGATGATGGATTAAACCCAGATCAGTTGACTGGGGGTGAGTGCTTGCAATGTTCAACACTCCGTCCATCATCCCCTTTGGTTTTGCTTTGTTCGCCCTAAGTTGGCAGGGTATGCCCAGACGTGGGTCCCTTGCTCACTTTGCCACTGGATTCAAGATAGCCTGGCTGATGAGGGCTGTGAGCCCGAAACCGGTCCCAGGATGCTTGTTTCCGGTCCAGGGAAGACATGGCTTGGCAGTTCGGGCTGGACTGTTCCCATGAGGCACAGGGTCAGACTGATTTGCATATAGCCATGTCTGAACTGGGGTGGCGGAGTGAGCTAAAGAATGATGATGGATTAAACCCAGATCAGTTGACTGGGGGTGAGTGCTTGCAATGTTCAACACTCCGTCCATCATCCCCGTTGGTTTTGCTAGGACAGTGAGCTAGCCTGGTGGATACCTCCGTCAGGCAGAATGTTAGAGAAGAGTAGTTTGAAAGTCTAATTGTACCCCAGTGAGGCAGGTGCCTTCCTCCCTTCGGTGTAACTCTCAGGCTATGGGTCAATAGCAACTGAGGTACAGCAGAGCAGCGCCCAATGCAATAGGTCATGGAGAGCCTCGTGCTGATGATGGTCTGAAGGATAAGGAATCATAGGCAGTTAGATTCGGGGGTCGGACGCTACCTGGAGGCAATCGGTTAGCAGGAGTCTCTATGGAAGGAGAAATGGAATGGGGTGGGCCCCAGAAGGGACGGTTGAGCTGTGGAACCTCTGATTATCTGGCCTAGAGCATCTGGGGGCACGAAGAGTGCAGGATCCCTATTGTGTTCAAGAAGCCCCTTGAAGGTGCTGATGTGCTTAAGGGAGCGTGTCTTACCATGCCTGTAGAGCCTCTGGGTCCTCTGCTCCGTGGTGTGCTTGGTCAGCTTCCTGCTGCTTGTTGGCTAGAGTGGTGCCCGGGGAGGCTAATCGGGGAAGAGAGGGCCAAGCAGTTATGGCGGGTAGCAGAGCTGGGCTGTTCTGCAGCGAGGAGAGCACAGAGTCAGTAGTCAGCGCTGGTGCCTGCTTGCAGCGTCTCTAGCAGGCCAGGTGGGAGAGTGGTCTCAATCCCTGCATCGTCGAACAGCTTTCCCAAGCCTTTGCTGCCTAGGAGCGTCTGCGGAGGAGTAGGGCCGTGCTTCAGTGAGGATCGTCAAAGTCAGCGTGCAGGAGCTCAAAGAGAGGCAGCCTTCTGAATCCATGGCACGACTCTACCGCCAGTGCTATATAATTTTACCAATAAAGCTGCATATATGTGCAAATTTAGTGGCCATTCCAATGGAAAATGGGATGTTTGCAAATGGCAGTGGGCTCAAACATCATGCTTAAGTAATATATTTGTGACAGTTTGCTCCAAAATGCAACAACAACTACATATCACACTCTTGCTGAATGGGTGTGGCTCATTTGCCACACTAGTTCTTTGTGTAACACAAGGATATTTCATAATCCCTATGACTTCAGTGATGAAACATTAATGTCCGCACCCCCACTCGGAAAATTGTTCCAGCGAAGAGGATGCTTTTCCTGTAGGTCATAAAGCTAGGAACATTCCCTTGGGCACTAGAAGTGAAGTTGAAGCTGAGCTGACAAAACTGGAGGAAGAAGGGATCATTAAAGCCATAGAATCTACTGAATGGTTCGCTACCATGGTCGTGTTAAGATGGCCAATGGGAAGAAAAGAGATTAAAATAAGAACATCTTGGTGGATAAGTTTCCATTGCCCAGAATCAATGAACTCTCCTCTATAGACCTGTCCTCAGCGTACCACCAAATACCCTTACATCAGTCTAGTAGGAGCCTCACTGCATTTTTCACTCGTTTTGAGTGTTACCAGCTTTTATGTATGCCCTTGAGCCTCACCTCTGCAACTGCAGTTTTTCAGTGGTTGATATATGAACTATTCAAGAGTTGCTGCGGCGTGGCAATATTTCAGGATGTCATTTTAGTCATGGATAGGGACAGGACAGAACACAATCAACACTTGTGGAGATTGTTGAGAACATAGGATGGTAATGGTCTTACTGCAGAAATGAAAAAGGGCAAATTACTGCCAAAAAGAGAATTGGTTCATGCCATTTTGAATACCCATACACCAACTTTGAAGGCTGATGTGAGATCTTCCTGGGACTTATGGATTTGCATTCAAAGTTTATGCATGATTTTGTTATTAAGGCACATGCCCTTAGACAACTTTTGAAGGCGAGACAACAGTTTGAGTGGTATGAGAGCCATTAAGAGTGTTTCACATCTATTAAAAATTTCATTTCTAGGGCCACAGTTTTACAAGGGTTCGATCTGCAAACCAGTTGTAGCATACCACCCTGTGCATGTGGGAAAGGTCTAGGAGCTGTGCTTGCCCAAGTAGATACAAATGGGAAGAAGGTTATCATGGCCTTTGCCTCCCACTCCTTGTCCCCCATTGAAGAACTCTACTCCATAATTGAATGGAAGAAGCTGGCTTGCATGTGGGGTATGGACAATTTGAAACAGTATGTGACAGTATTTCTGGGGATCCTAATTTACGTTGTGTACAGAGCATAAACCCCTTGTGAAGGTTATCACCACTTACAGATTCCTCAAAGCATTGCCCTGCACCACCAGGAGTACCATGCCTCTTTTTGGCACTAAGTTCAAGATTCAGTATGTCCCTGGGCTGAAGAATAGAGTCACTGTTCTCCTGAGTCATGCACCCATGCCCCAGAAACTATGTAAAAAATGAATGAAAGAATATTGCTGTGACAAGTGTGGGATGTGATGGTGATGGTGGTGCGACCATTGCCAATGAGGAATGGAATGAAGCTTATGAGAATGATAAGGATTTTTGATGGTAAAAAAGTGTTTGGATGAGGAATGATCTGAGACGAAGTGCGTAAGTGACTGGATTAGGTGCTTTATGGAGATCAGGGGGGAATTGGTGTATGAAGGCGGATTCTTATTGAGAAGCGGACGTGTAATACCCCCAGTCACCTTGAGGGAAATAATTCGGGACATTAACCATGAAGGTCATATGGGTATAATGAAAAAACAAACAAATACCTTGTTAAGAATAAGTATTGGTGGCCTGGTATAGATCATTGTGTGGAGAAGAAGGTTTGTGAGTGTTTGGAGTGTAGTTGTAAAGAAGAGTCGCAGCATACAGGTGAGAAATATGTCTATTAGAGAGCAAGCCGGAGGCACTCAAATGCCTCCCAGTACTCTTGCCAACTGTCGTCCTCATCCTAACATTCCAGAACTACTCCCATGGTAACCAGCTAACCTGGATACCACACATCCCCCTTCTTAAAAGTACAATTAGTAATTCAATCAAAATGCAAATATATAATCAAAGGCTAAACAAAGAACAAAGAATAGAATGCAAAAGGACATTGACCATTAACAAATTAAAATAAGTTACACAGCAGTAAAGTTGATGAGATAACTGTACTGAAGTTTATGACATCACCCCATTAAAAAATCTTGAAACTTTTTTGGTAAGGCAGTAAATCTCCCCACACGAGTGGAGACTCCAGCTACTCTAGGTTCAGTAGATACATCATCGCCCTTCCCTCCCATCCTTGTCGCCAAATTTGTAGATAAGAGTCGTAGCATACAAGTGAGAAATAGGTTTATTAGAGAGCAAGCCAGAGGCACTCCAATGCCTCCCAGTACTTATGCCAACTGTCGTCCTTCTCATCCCAATATTCCAGAACTACTCCCATGGTAAGCAGCTAACCTGGATATCACAGTAGTGACTCAGATAAATCCCTAGGCCTGTTATGTCCATCTCTTAACGCACACCTTGATCTGAATTGCCATGAGAAGCTATTGACATAGATATACTAGGACCCAGTTCTAGTTCTGATGGCATGGCTTCGTATGAAGGTAGTGGCTATTATTACAAATAATTATAGTCCCAAGTCACACAGTGTGGTGGGTTGGAAACCCCGTATAAAAGTTACTTACACTTGAATTGATTGGTTTCAATGTTTCTATTGAGATATAATATCCACTCTCAATGAAATTAGAACCAATGGCTTCCGTATTACGTTTTTCTAACTTCATGAACTTTTATATTGTTTCTCATTGGTAAAATAATTAACTTTTTTGTAATTTGCACATGAATAAATCCCAATGCATTTCAGACTGACTGTTCATCGTTAGGGGAAAATTATTAACAGATGCTGAAAAAAAGAAACAAAACCAATGTTAACTGGAGGCGGTGAAAAATTTAGAAGAAGACCTTTATGGTAATGCAAACTCCAGAAAAGAGAGATGAAAGAGTTATACACGTTAAGTGAAGGATTCGTACTCATGTTATTAGTCAGATGAGTTTATCTCTTGCTATAAAAGAACTGTAATAATTTTGGTTATGAGTATAGTTTGATGTTAACATATCATATCAGTGACACCAATTACTAAAGAACACCTAATAATCTAATAAAAAATGTTTATATTGTATGCACCAAACTGTAAATTAGGCCAGTTGTCGAGTACCCTCAAACGAGAGTTAAAGTTCACCAGTGAATCAATAAACAGAATTGTGATGTCAATACAGAAAATGTCCTTAATCGGTAAAAAACATTGCTGGCTTGAAAGTCACGCTTACCCGATGAGTGTGTGTAGTGGGAGTTCCCGTGGCAAAATGATATTTCCTCTGGTTGCAAGAAGTGCAGCAAGAGCGTTCACATGGTGTAAAACACTGAAATGAAAAGTGAACCCGAGACATGGTGGCCATATTGTGACAGCCAGACCATCTGATGTTAAACCCAGCGTTTTGCAAGTAAATCTATATGTTAGAAAAGGCGCAGCGGCAATATTCTAACACTCAGACATTGCGATGCTAAACCTGCTGTGCTGCCGGTGAAATATCATGTTAAACAAGTGTAAATATGTTTAAAGTAAATGAAAATGACAAAAGAGATGATAAAAGAAATTAAAATAATAAAACAAAAGCATCCGAAGTAAAAACTGATGTAAATGCGATATCAGGTATAACTCCTTGTAATAATTGTGTCGGCCATTTTTAAATGTGTTCTCAGTACAGTTTGAGATTTTGAACTGAAGTCTCTGTACATCATAAGGTAACTTTTGTGAAAAGCATTCTGCAAGAGGTATAATGAGCATTGTGAACAGTTGTTGAAGTATTTGCAACATACATAATCATACAATTGTCATTATTCCAAGATGTAAATATGAAAAATAATTAAAACCACCATGATTTGTTCTATCATCCAAGTAACAACTCAATTCGATACAATCATTCAGGCACCCAGTTGGCTAGTGTCTAGTCTTTTTATCCAATACAGTTCTCTCTGTAGCAATCTATTTTTTAATGTCCAATTCGGGGTTGTCTTCCATGGATTAAATGGTTTGTAATTTAAGTTGAGCAATCTGATGATTATTTTTAGTGAAGTGTAAAGCTTATGGGGATTTTTCTTAGTTGTGACGAATATTACTTTAGTGTTCAGTGATATGTCATTTGAGCCTCCTTTCGGTCATCTCGATGTATAATAAGCCACATGGGCACTTCAAAGAGTATATGCAGTTGTTGGTGTTACAATCACTACTCTGTTTCAATTTGATCGGTGTGCCCTTGTGTCGATGAAACAATATTGGACCCGTAATTATGTTGTTAAAGTGTACACAGTAGTTCTGGCCTGCACACCTTTGTTGGAGATAAGTTCTTTCAAGTTCTTGGTGCGTTTGTAACCAAACAATGGCCAATCTTTGAATAAGGATCCAAAATCAGATTCAATTTGCAAAATATCCCATCGGGATATCACATCGGTTTTTAATGAGGCTTTTTATGGCTGGACTTTTTGTGGAGAAAGTAGACACAAAGGTCAATCTCGTAGAAGGGGGTTTATGTTGTTTTGATAAAAGTTGGTCTCTTGTTTGTGATTGTAATCTTTGTAACAAATGTTGAAGAGTTGGTGAGCTGTAACCTCTTTGCATGAATCTAGTCATCTGTTCTTCTAATGCTGTTTGTAAATCCCGTCATTCAGATATGATCCTTTTCATTCTTGCAAATTGTGAAAATGGTGGATGCTGTTTAAGAGATTCCGGATGGAAACCTGTGTAGTGCAGAAAATTGTTCTTGTCAGTGGGTTTTTTGTATATATTTCTAATGATTCTCTGATTCTGGATACTCACTAGTACATCCAATTATGGAATTTGCTCTTGATTGATGTCATGACTGAACGTAATGTGTTCACATTTAAAATTTAGTGCTCATATATTGTTTTCAAATTTGTCTCTAGTGCCATGCCAAATCACAAAGATATCATCTATGTACCTGGTGTACATTACTATACCTTTTGTCCAGCTTTCATTGCTATAGATGTATTGGTGTTCGAACAAAGACATAAACGCCCCAGAAAAACCCATGGATGTGGCACTGATTTGCAGATCAAATTTATTTTGCCATCTGAAGTAGCTATGGTATAATGCAAAGTGCAATGTAGTTTTGTACCACAAGGTAATATCAGGTTTCGTAGTTTATTAAAAAATTCAGTTGTGTCTTTTAAGTAGGACGGTGTCTGTTGTATCAATGGTTGGAGAAATTAATCAATATATTTCCCGAAAGGTTCAGGAATTGAACCACATCCTGAAACAATTGGATAAAACCGTGGGTTTTGTGCATCCTCGTGTAGTTTTGGGAACATATATATCTGTGGACAAAGTGGAAAAGTGGTTGTTAAGAAATTCTTAGGGTTGGTACTGATCCAGGATAATTATTCTGCTCTCTTTATGTGGTTTCCACTTTAATTTCGTAGTATGCAGATTCCATTATTACCAGCATTCCTCCCTTATCTACTGTGTGTATAGATAACTCTTGTTTCTTGGCCAAAGCTGTAATGGTATCCCTGTCTCTCCTGGAAGATCCTTCCGATAGTACTGTTAGTTAATGTATAGATAGCTTGGTTGAGGATAGATTGATCGCAAGGTTTTCGCCTAGCTCCTTAAATTCCAATGTCCAGGAGAGTCTTTTTCTTTTGACTCTCCTGGTTTTTCTGAATGTGTGTTGGTTTGTTGTTGGATGCAGGACTGATGGATAAAAAGCTGGGCTTTTGGCTGGATGGTTGGGGACTTGATTTTGTTATGTTTGTGGGCTTCTTTGTTAATAGGTGTGTGGTGTGGTGTGCTGTCGTCCTCAAATCACTTCTTTCATCTGAATCACTGACATAATATCGTCAGTCAAAATATCAAGCTACCAGAATATCGTCGCCAAAATATCGATGGTCAAAATATCGACTTCCTATCTCCTTAAAGGTAAGTACCAAAATATCGAAACCAAAATATCGTTGTTAAAAATATAGTTATACAAAAATATCGATTTTTTTTAATGTCTTAAAAATAATATAAAATTAATTAAATTATAAATATAATTAAATAAAACATAGTTGGAATTATTTAAAAAATGTTAAAATTAATAAATAAAGGTAATGTAAAAAAATATTAAACATGCATAATTAATTTTGTATATATATATATCTTAACTTATTAATATTAATAAATAATTATTAAATTTAATTATAAAATGTTAAAAACATAACTTAAATTATAATTGCATATATATCTAAATAAACCTGTAATATAAATATAAAAATTAATTTTCTATATAATAAATAAAATAATTTTTTTTTTTTTTTTTAATAATATTTCACACAACATTAATTATAACAGTAGGGAAAACATTGCATAGCGTAGGGGATAAAATTACTATTCCCACTCCAACAAGTGTAACAGTAGTGAAAGCGTTGGATAGCGGGAAGGTAAAAATTACTATTCCCACTCCAGTGAGTGCAACAGTAGGGAAAGTGTTGGATAGCGGGAGGGTAAAAATTACTATTCCGACTCCAATGAGTGTAACAGTAGGGAAAGTGTTGGATAGCGGGTGGGTAAAAATTACTATTCCCACTCCAGCGAGTGCAACAGTAGGGAAAGTGTTGGATAGTGGGTTTGTAAAAATTACTATTCCCACTCCAGAGAGTGCAACAGTAGGGAAAGTGTTGGATAGCGAATGGGAAATAATGTAGTATTCAAAACACACAAGATGATGGACGGAATGCTGCACATTGGCAAACATTCACCCCCAGTCACAGATCTGGGTTTAATCCATCGTTATTTTGCTTCACCACGCCACCCCAGTTCAGACATAGCCATATGCAAATCAGTCTTGACCCTGTGCCTCATGGGAACAGTCCAGACCGAACTGCCAAGCCATGTCTTCCCTGGACCGGAATCAAGCATCCTAGGACCGGTTTCAGGCTATCAGCCTTCATCAGCCAGGATAGCTTGACTCCAGTGGCGTAGTGAGCACGGGACCCACGTCTGGGCATACCCTTCCCACTTAGGGCAAAATGCAAAACACACAAGATGATGGACGGAATGCTGCACATTGGCAAACATTCACCCCCAGTCACAGATCTGGGTTTAATCCATCGTTATTTTGCTTCACCACGCCACCCCAGTTCAGACATAGCCATATGCAAATCAGTCTTGACCCTGTGCCTCATGGGAACAGTCCAGACCGAACTGCCAAGCCATGTCTTCCCTGGACCGGAATCAAGCATCCTAGGACCGGTTTCAGGCTATCAGCCTTCATCAGCCAGGATAGCTTGACTCCAGTGGCGTAGTGAGCACGGGACCCACGTCTGGGCATACCCTTCCCACTTAGGGCAAAATGCAAAACACACAAGATGATGGACGGAATGCTGCACATTGGCAAACATTCACCCCCAGTCACAGATCTGGGTTTAATCCATCGTTATTTTGCTTCACCACGCCACCCCAGTTCAGACATAGCCATATGCAAATCAGTCTTGACCCTGTGCCTCATGGGAACAGTCCAGACCGAACTGCCAAGCCATGTCTTCCCTGGACCGGAATCAAGCATCCTAGGACCGGTTTCAGGCTATCAGCCTTCATCAGCCAGGATAGCTTGACTCCAGTGGCGTAGTGAGCACGGGACCCACGTCTGGGCATACTCTTCCCACTTAGGGCAAAATGCAAAACACACAAGATGATGGACGGAATGCTGCACATTGGCAAACATTCACCCCCAGTCACAGATCTGGGTTTAATCCATCGTTATTTTGCTTCACCACGCCACCCCAGTTCAGACATAGCCATATGCAAATCAGTCTTGACCCTGTGCCTCATGGGAACAGTCCAGACCGAACTGCCAAGCCATGTCTTCCCTGGACCGGAATCAAGCATCCTAGGACCGGTTTCAGGCTATCAGCCTTCATCAGCCAGGATAGCTTGACTCCAGTGGCGTAGTGAGCACGGGACCCACGTCTGGGCATACCCTTCCCACTTAGGGCAAAATGCAAAACACACAAGATGATGGACGGAATGCTGCACATTGGCAAACATTCACCCCCAGTCACAGATCTGGGTTTAATCCATCGTTATTTTGCTTCACCACGCCACCCCAGTTCAGACATAGCCATATGCAAATCTAGTCTTGACCCTGTGCCTCATGGGAACAGTCCAGACCGAACTGCCAAGCCATGTCTTCCCTGGACCGGAATCAAGCATCCTAGGACCGGTTTCAGGCTATCAGCCTTCATCAGCCAGGATAGCTTGACTCCAGTGGCGTAGTGAGCACGGGACCCACGTCTGGGCATACCCTTCCCACTTAGGGCAAAATGCAAAACACACAAGATGATGGACGGAATGCTGCACATTGGCAAACATTCACCCCCAGTCACAGATCTGGGTTTAATCCATCGTTATTTTGCTTCACCACGCCACCCCAGTTCAGACATAGCCATATGCAAATCAGTCTTGACCCTGTGCCTCATGGGAACAGTCCAGACCGAACTGCCAAGCCATGTCTTCCCTGGACCGGAATCAAGCATCCTAGGACCGGTTTCAGGCTATCAGCCTTCATCAGCCAGGATAGCTTGACTCCAGTGGCGTAGTGAGCACGGGACCCACGTCTGGGCATACCCTTCCCACTTAGGGCAAAATGCAAAACACACAAGATGATGGACGGAATGCTGCACATTGGCAAACATTCACCCCCAGTCACAGATCTGGGTTTAATCCATCGTTATTTTGCTTCACCACGCCACCCCAGTTCAGACATAGCCATATGCAAATCAGTCTTGACTCTGTGCCTCATGGGAACAGTCCAGACCGAACTGCCAAGCCATGTCTTCCCTGGACCGGAATCAAGCATCCTAGGACCGGTTTCAGGCTATCAGCCTTCATCAGCCAGGATAGCTTGACTCCAGTGGCGTAGTGAGCACGGGACCCACGTCTGGGCATACCCTTCCCACTTAGGGCAAAATGCAAAACACACAAGATGATGGACGGAATGCTGCACATTGGCAAACATTCACCCCCAGTCACAGATCTGGGTTTAATCCATCGTTATTTTGCTTCACCACGCCACCCCAGTTCAGACATAGCCATATGCAAATCAGTCTTGACCCTGTGCCTCATGGGAACAGTTCAGAACGAACTGCCAAGCCATGTCTTCCCTGGACCGGAATCAAGCATCCTAGGACCGGTTTCAGGCTATCAGCCTTCATCAGCCAGGATAGCTTGACTCCAGTGGCGTAGTGAGCACGGGACCCACGTCTGGGCATACCCTTCCCACTTAGGGCAAATTGCAAAACACACACAATGTGCAGCATTCCGTCCATCATCTTGTGTGTTTTGCATTTCGCCCTATGTGGGAAGGGTATGCCCAGACGTGGGTCCCGTGCTCACTACACCACTGGAGTCAAGCTATCCTGGCTGATGAAGGCTGATAGCCTGAAACCGGTCCTAGGATGCTTGATTCCGGTCCAGGAAAGACATGGCTTGGCAGTTCGGTCTGGACTGTTCCCATGAGGCACAGGGTCAAGACTGATTTGCATATGGCTATGTCTGAACTGGGGTGGCGTGGTGAAGCAAAATAACGATGGATTAAACCCAGATCTGTGACTGGGAGTGAATGTTTGCCAATGTGCAGCATTCCGTCCATCATCTTGTGTGTTTTGCATTTCACCCTATGTGGGAAGGGTATGCCCAGACGTGGGTCCCGTGCTCACTACGCCACTGGAGTCAAGCTATCCTGGCTGATGAAGGCTGATAGCCTGAAACCGGTCCTAGGATGCTTGATTCCGGTCCAGGAAAGACATGGCTTGGCAGTTCGGTCTGGACTGTTCCCATGAGGCACAGGGTCAAGACTGATTTGCATATGGCTATGTCTGAACTGGGGTGGGGTGTGAAGCAAAATAACGATGGATTAAACCCAGATCTGTGACTGGGGGTGAATGTTTGCCAATGTGCAGCATTCCGTCCATCATCTTGTGTGTTTGCATTTCGCCCTATGTGGGAAGGGTATGCCCAGACGTGGGTCCCGTGCTCACTACACCACTGGAGTCAAGCTATCCTGGCTGATGAAGGCTGATAGCCTGAAACCGGTCCTAGGATGCTTGATTCCGGTCCAGGAAAGACATGGCTTGGCAGTTCGGTCTGGACTGTTCCCATGAGGCACAGGGTCAAGACTGATTTGCATATGGCTATGTCTGAACTGGGGTGGCGTGGTGAAGCAAAATAACGATGGATTAAACCCAGATCTGTGACTGGGGGTGAATGTTTGCCAATGTGCAGCATTCCGTCCATCATCTTGTGTGTTTTAAATAATGTAGTATTCCCACACCACCAAGTGTAACAGTCGAGAAAGCGTTGGATAGCGGAGTGTAAAAATTACTATTCCCACTCCAGTGAGTGCAACAGTAGGGAAATTGTTGGATAGCAGGTGGGTAAAAATTACTATTCCCACTCCAGCAAGTGCAACAGTAGTGAAAGTGTTGGATAGCGTGTGGGAATAATTTACTATTCCCACTCCAGTGAGTGCAACAGTAGGGAAAGTGTTGGATAGCGGAGTGTAAAAATTACTATTCCCACTCCAGTGAGTGCAACAGTAGGGAAATTGTTGGACAGCGGGTGGGTAAAAATTACTATTCCCACTCCAGCAAGTGCAACAGTAGTGAAAGTGTTGGATAGCGTGTGGGAATAATTTACTATTCCCACTCCAGTGAGTGCAACAGTAGGGAAAGTGTTGGATAGCGGGAGGGTAAACATTACTATTCCCACTCCAGTGAGTGCAACAGTAGGGAAAGTGTTGGATAGTGGGAGGGTAAAAATTACTATTCCCACTCCAACGAGTGTAACAGTAGGGAAAGTGTTGGATAGCGGGTGAGTAAAAACTACTATTCCCACTCCACCGAGTGCAACAGTAGGGAAAGTGTTGGATAGCAGGTGGGTAAAAATTACTATTCCCACTCCAGCGAGTGCAACAGTAGGGAAAGTGTTGGATAGCGTAGGGGATTCATTTAGTATTCCCACTCCTGCAGTATAATTAACATTAATTAACAATTAATTAACTTAAAAAAAAAAAATTACCTCCCACCATATTCCCCTATAAACATCACCACCAATATTGTAAAAAATGTATAAATTAACATAATTATCAATTAATTAATTAACTAATAACAATTAACGATAAAATTAATTTCCATCAAATATAAATTAATTAACACTATAAAATAACTTTAAAAAAATATTATATTAAACATTTTAATAAAAATTAAATTTCTTCCCACCCTACTCCCCTATCAACAATGAAGCCACTCCTAAAAAAAAAGTACACAATTAACATATTAACAAATTAATTATTAATAATTAATATCAAATGAATAACTAATTATTAACTTTTCTAAACACAAGTAACATATTTACCAATAAATTATTAATTATTATTAATAAATTTATAATTAATAATTAATTAACTCAATTAACAATATAAATTATGACATGCAAAAATATTAATTAATTAATTAATTAATTAATTTGAATTACATTACTTCCCACCCTATTCCCCTATAAACCCACAACCCGCTACAGAATAAAAGTACGCAAAAATTAATTAACATTTAATTAATTAAAAAAAAATCTTAATTAATATATTATAAATAAATTACTTCCCACCCTATTCCCCTAAAACCCACAACCCGCTACAGAACTAAAATACGCAAAAATAATTTAACATAAAATTCATTAGTTTTAAAAAATTCAAACATACATTACAAAAATAATATATACTTTTAACACATATACTAACATTCACAACACTAAAAAAAAAATCGATATTTTTAACAACGATATTATGACTGACAATATTACTAACTTCGATATTATGACAATCGATATTTCTTACCTGCATTTCGATATTCCGTACCACTATATTTTTGACAGTCGATATTCTGTCCACTCAATATTTAAAACTCGATATTTTGTCATATCGATATTTAAAATTCGATATTTAGACTCTATACCCTTTCATCTGTCATTGTCACTATGTTTTTTCTAAATGTGCGTCTTTTCGCCTATGGATTTGCCCATGTGTAAACTTTATGGCTTCGTATGTCATGGTGCTCATGGACTTTTACTTTAACTGGATGGAGATTTGTATTGTGCACAAATTTGATACTAGTGATGTCTTGATCTTAGATAGGCTTTTCCTGAGAGAAGATTTGTCGAGCTGGGTTGTGACGGATAATGGTCCACAGTTTAATGCTAGTGTCTTGAAGGAGGTTCCTAAAGTGTAATGGGGTAGTGCATAGGAAGGTTTCTCTTTACCACCCTGCTGACAATGGGGCAGTTGAGCGTTTTAACCAAGTAATTATGGGTGCAGTCCAGATAGCTATCAAGCATGGAGCGATTGGGAGAGTGAAGTAAGGGAGTTGGTCTGGGAGTATCGTGTTACTTCCATTCATTTGAATAGTTTGTAAAAAAAAGAGTGCCGGTGCCCGAAGCTCTGCTTGGATGCAGGCGGCTGGTGCAATGAAATGTCAGTGCACTTAATGCCAAAGCTGTGTAGCCCTGAATACACCTCATGCCTTTTTATTCAACTACCAGACACTCATTGTTTCTTTATCTAACTCTTCCAGGTTCCTACGTTCTCCCTTTGTGATGGTGTTCTCTTTTTCTTCCTTCTTATATCCTCTTTGTTTGTTTTTCCCTCTATTTCTCTCAGAAATGTCTGATGAGGAAAAATAAGTGCCAGTCCCCAATAAAGAGTGCTGGTGCCCCCACCGGCAGCCACTGGCTCAAATTAAGCACTGCTTCCACCTTAACTGGGTTTAGCCCCTAATGGATCTTGAGGGGTCAGGAACCTCTTACTTTGGATAATGTGGATGGCTTGGATGTCTGGAGAGAGACAGAAAGACTGGTCTCTTGAGATTGTCAGACAGAATATTCTCAAAGCGCAAGTCATTGGTAAAGAGTACTATGACAAGAAAAAGGGCACCAGGGAAGTATCCTTAGATCTAGGACAGTAGGTTCTAGTGTGAAACTTGGCCTTTGGTCAAGGAAGGGGGATAGTAAGTCTTTCCAAGCTTTGCAAAATCGCTGAATGATATAATAATTTGGTTATGTTAAGTGATAGCAAAGTGTGTCATTTTAGCGGTTGTCAAAGTGTACAAGAGAGGGGAAGGAGTTGTCTATGTCTTAGAAGTTCAGATTTTAATTCTAGATGGTGTGATGGTGTAGTGGTTCTGGGTTGGAGTACCACACTCAGGCTTCCTCTCCCTCCCACACTCAGGTTTCCTGTCCCTCCCCGGATCTTGGGACTCTTGTGATAGATTCAACTGGTGTTCCAGGAGCTATATTGGATGGTTGTAGTGATTATTTTGATTCTGTGAGTGAAGGTTCCAGAGACTTTGGCAACAAGGTCCGCGTTGTTGATCTGGCCACATTGCCTGTTGGTTCCATAGCGACGAAATGTTGATGGGCTGTTAAACTGCCCCAAAAGGTTTAGCAATTTTGTTGTGAAATTGGTGAGTGGATTGACTTAACGACCTCTGGGTTGTTGTGTGTTTCTGGTTGTTGTATCTCCCTGTGTTCCTGTGTGTCTTCCTTCTTCATGCCTACTTCCTTGTGTCTGTTTGCCATGACGTTTTTGTTGAATTGTTTAAGGGGGAAAGATGTGTTGTGTCTGTCTCTTATCTTGTTGTCTAAACTCCTGTACGAGATCATAACATGGGCTGTGTTCTTTGTTCTGAATTGGGAATGTTTGGGTTGGAATCTCTCCAGCTGGGGAGATATTTACAGGGAGCGGAGGGGGCAGCTGTAACTCTGAGTCCATGCGTGAATAATAACTAAATGGAATAAAATCTCCTTTCACTAAGAAGACAACCCTCCTACATCTTTCACAACACTTTGAGGATTATTATCCTGACTGTGACACTTTTTCCCAGTCAGGATATGAGTGACAGAAGATGTTACTGATGGCCCCTTATAGTTTTTTGTTTTTTTTCTTACTAACAAATGATCAGAATATTGGCATTTTGTTGTCCTTGACTTAGAACATAGCCCATATGCATACTTAAGGCATGAGGTTATAGAAAATTCCACAACTATGACATTGTAATGAGAGGAGAGGTATGAAAGCATCTTCTTCGAGGTAAATAATTGAAAAGAAGCAATTCCGTAAAAATATATTTATTTAGCTTCAAGGCTCATGTTCCATCAGAAATTTAGCCTATGTTTTTTAGATGTGACTTAGAGAAAGCTTTAGTTGACTCGCCTGCCTTGTGCAAGAAAATTGTACGTGTCTTAAAGTGCACTCCACTGCCTGGGCTGGTGGGCCAATAGTTTACTTTGTCAAAGTTATTTTCCTTCCATCCTTTACCCCTCTGTGTAGCCATCCTTGTATGCTTAAACTGTGTCTTCAGGTTACTGTATTTGAAAGTGAATAGTATATTTTCTTTGCACCAATAACAACTATAGCCCAACTTTAGTAAGCGTTGATGCAGCGCAGAAACCAAAGTTACGCTGCTTTGTTTCAAACAGAGAGAGAGCAGGAAAACCACCTGATATACTAAAATATGCCATTATTTCTCTCCACCCTTGCGCTGGCGCACTTTTGGCTGCCTTGCACCATGTACATACCCTTGCACTATAGTGAAAGGGTGTGTGTGTGTTTTTGTGGTGTGTGTGATACATTGCACAGGTTTAACACTGGAAGGGTTTCCTTAGCTGCAGCTAATGAAGGCTGGGGCCTGCCAATGACGGAGTAGGTATAACTGGGCATGTCTAGTCACTTAGCAGGTGTCTGGACTGGCCATGTCTGGCCCTTGGGCAGCAGAATCTGGGCATGCATGTCTGTAATATCTCGGCATGCTTGCCAGACTGAAGAGATCCATTTAATCATGCTGGTCCCTTGACCTGGAAGCCATCAATACATGATTAGGTATATTTGGGCTCACCTGGTCCTTGAGGAGGTATAGCTGGCCTGTCCTGCACACTGACCAGCTATATCGTGTTGTGCATGGCATCTTGGAAGGCATGTCTGAGAAACAGCCGAGCCAGGCTGCATATCATGTCCAAGTATATTGGGACACGCTCTCTTAGTCAGCCTGTAGCCCACCACATACATTAGCATGTACAACTAGGCACGCTGTCCTGGGTAGGGCAGAGTATCTACATATGCTCTGAGGGAGATCATGGCCCATTGATCATCAGCAGGTTTATCAGGTGTTCTTTGATGAAGGCTGCTTCCCACCATTGCCTCAGCATGTATATTGAGGAGGTATATCTGGGCACGTCTGGTCTCTGGCAGGTATCTGGACATACTGTGCTTCCTGAACTGGTGTATATAGGTATGCCTGGCCCTAGCTCAGGTATATCTAGGCACGACTGGTCTCCGGCAGGTAAATAGACATACCATGCCTAACTCAGGTATATCTGGGCACACCTGGTCTTTGACTGGTATCTGGACAAGTTGTGCTTCTTTAGTCGGCATATGTGGGTATCGCTAAGTTATAGCTGGGCATGCCTGTTCCCTGGGCAGGTTTATTTGGACATACAATGCATTCTGAGCAGGTATGTGAGGGTATGCCTGTCCCTAGCTCTGGTATATCTGGGAACGGCTGGTCTCTGGCAGGTACCTGGACATACTGTGCTTCTTGAACGGATATATATACGTATGCCTGGCCCTAGCTCAGGTATATCTGGGCACGACTGGTCTGTGGCAGGTATCTGGACATACAGTGCTTCTTGAGCTGGTATATGAGGGTAAACCTAACTCGGGTATATGTGCACACCAGTTCTCTGGCTGGTATCTGGACATACCGTGCTTCTTGAGTCAGTATATGTGGGTATGCCTAACTCAGCTACATCTGGCCATTGCTGGTCTCTGGGCAAGTTTATTTGGACATACAATGCCTTCTTAGCAGGTATATGTGATGCCTAACTCAGATATATCTGGACACGCCTGATCTTTGGCAGGTAGCTGAACATACCATGCTACTTGAGCTGGTGTATGTGGATATGACTAACCCAGCTATAGCTTGGCATGCCTTGGCTCTAGGGAGGGTTTATTTGGACACATGAAGAATTTTTAGCAGGTATATAAGGGTATGCCTGGCCCTAGCTCAGGTATATATGGGTACGAAACAGCGAGTAGGTAATATCAAGTTACCACAATATCATAGCCAAAATATATAGGACTACAAAATCGATCGACAGGTAAGTATAGGTTTACTTTACTTTACTCCACATGTATGGACCTTGACAATATTCATATGTTCAAGGTACGCAGATTTGGAGTTAAGAATGGTAAATCTATACTTACCTATATATTCTTCCCTCCTCGATGTTTGTGTCCTCTGTATTTTGGCTACGATATGCTGGTAACTTGATTTTCCCAATTCGATTTCCCAGACTCCTTGCCTGCCACGCCGGGCAGATTGTATAGATGTTTACCGGCCCCATATCAGGGGTATATCTGGGCACGTGCGAGCCCTGTCTGCAGGGTGTTTTGAGGGTCTGCCAGTCTGGTGCTGTGAGAAGCGGGTGCTTATCATGAGGAGCTATTGACTGAGGGTTTCGCAAGCCTCGAGACTCTGTCGGCTGCAGATAAGGGTTTGGAGACACAGTTTCAGGCGAGGGAGGAGTGGAGACCGCTCGGGGGCCTCGTGAAAGATGGGTGGGAACAAGGCTTCAGAGTGATAAAAAGAGGTGATGTATTGGAGCAATGCAACGGGGTGCAAGAGAAGAAACTAAGGGAAAGGCGGGAAACATTGCCATAGGATGCAGGTAAGGGCCACAGAACCAATACGGGCCAGAGGATTGCACAGAAGGCGCCGCAGGACCGCGGCAGGGGGCACAGGGACAACATGGGTTCGACTGGGCTACCACAAAGGCCACAGCACTGAGTTATGGGCCACAGGACTGAGGCAGACCCACAAGCCCCCTGCAAAGCCTACAGGACAGAGAGGAGGCTATTACGAAGATGTATGGTGCTGCAAAACTGAGACAAGTCCCAGTGAGCTACTCCATGGGCCCCAGGATGGAGTACAGGCCTCAGCTCCAGAGTAGAGGACAACAGGACAGTGGGGGAGCAGCAGGTGGGGCAGGGGACCCAGGACCACGGCAGTGTCCACAGGACGCAGCCAGTGACCAAGGGCCAATGAAGTGGGTCAGGCCCAGCCTTTGGTCCCAAAAACACATTACAAAAATAGGTGCTAGTTATGAAGCAAAGTCTCACCCCTGTAAATTCAACCTTTTCTAAGTCCCTTATTAGGTCTGGTTTGACTGTGCAGCTGTTGGTAGACCTTATGTGATGAACAGAAAAAGAGCCTTTAGATATACTACTGAAAGAGAGGCTTTGGTCCTGCCCACCTGTTGGTTGTCTCAAGTACAGAATTTGATTGGTAAGACATCGTGTTCTTCCACTGAAAAAAAGTGCTTACATAGCACTTTCCACCCTGTAGAAAAGCTTATTCTCAGTACAGCAGGAGTGTGTTGGTTATGTTGGAAAGCCAAAGATCAAGGCTATACCTATATATCTATATGGTCTGTTTATTATGAAAATATATGTTAAGTAAGTAGGCCTGGCATATTTATTGTGAAAAGCATGTGGATCAGTATCATTCTGAATTAAAGCCTGCAAATTAAAGCATATGGATCATTATCACTCTGTATTATAGCATGCGAAGTGGTATTTTGTTACATGAAATCTCATAGATTACCATAGTAAGCAAGGGTTTTATAATTAGTTTCCCCAACCCTCCCCCATAAATTGTGGGGATAGAATACTTAGACTGTCAAAATCCCTGCTAGGCCCTATTAGGAGATATCATATTTTGCATTGCCAAATGTAATTTTGTATACATTTTTAATATTATGGCTGTATGCGTGATGGCTGCCTGTGGGAAAGCATGGTTTCAATACTGTAGGCCTGAGTTGGTTATGATGACACAAGTCATTCGCTCGGAAACACTATATCCGAAGTCATAGGTCTGATCTGTTTATTATGAAACGTTATGGCAAAGTCAGTAGGCCCGGCTTATTGTAAAAAGCATTTATTAATGCCAATACAACTTTAACAATTAATTGTTATCACACCGTGTTATAGGCTGTATCTGGGTATTTTGTTACATGAAATCTTACAGACTATCAAAATAGGCAAGTGTTTTGGTATTGGCCCAACTCTGACAAACGCCGGGGGTAGACAATTTTCACCCTAATAATCGTTGTGTTTGGCCCTTACACTGTTTTGCCAACTAATTGTGTACACATTTGTAATTTTTTAACTGTGTGCATGATGGTTGCCAGTGTATGCACACTTCAGTATCTCTGTATTAGATAAAATCGCTACTCCAGTGGTAAAGACTATGGGCCTCATGTATGAGGCCCCTTGTGCCGCGGGAACGTCACTTTTTGTGACGTTCCATGGCGCAGGAGCCTTCTCCATATTTACAAGGTAGCACTAAGCCACTTTTTTGGTCTTAATGCTGCCTCGTAAATATCGTTCCCTTTAACACAGTTTTCTACGATAAAGTGGAGTGTTGTTGAAGGCGTTCCCAGCACCATCCAAGGCTTTTTGACACTGCCCCAGATTTACAAGAAATCGTAAATCTGAGGCAGCGCCAAAAACATACGCCTCCCCAGGGGAGGCGTAAGGGAGGCACACACAGAAAGAGGAAAAAGCCTCTTGTGATTGTTTTTGTGCAGGAATGTTTCCCTCCCTGCACAAAAATAGTCATCCCCGCAACGCAAGCACCCTTGCACCATGGTGCACCATGGTGCAAAGGTGTCTGCGTTGGGGCACGGGAGCCCATTGTGCGCCGGCACAGAGGAACCGGACAAGAATGCCCCATATCTGATAGATAGGGCACATTCCTGCCCTTTTCTTTTGCCATAGGGCAGCACTGCAGGAAGGCCTGCGGCACTGCCCCACGGCATAACCTCATAAATGAGGCCCTTTGGTCCTTACTGGTTCATTAAGAAAATGTGACGTCAGATTCCATGGGTGTAATCTGTTTATTACGAAACATTATTACAAAGCTAGTAGTCCTGACTTACTTATTGAGAAAAGCATGTGTTTAAGGCAATAGGCTTACATGGGCGGATTGTTGTTACACAGTCCTAAAGCCTGTAGGCTGGTATTTTGTTACATGGATTCTAACAGGTTACTGTGGTAGACAAGGGTTCTGGTGCTGATGACCCACTCGAACAAACAGCTAAGGCTAGATGATTTGCACTGTGAAAATCCGTATTAAGCTGGCCCTCTTAGGAGGGATATTCTATTGCTTTGACAACAGTAATTTTGTGCATATTTGTAATTTGATTACGGGGTACCTAATGGTTGCCTTGTGGAAAAGCTTATGCTCAGAATGGTAGGTTTGAGTAGGCAGCAGGGACAAGACAGTGAGAAAAGATATATGCCTAAACGGTTAATTGTGCAAAGTTGTTTCAGATGTCACAGGTCTGATCTGTTTATTAGGAAAATTAAAACAAGGGCAGTGGCCCTGATATATTTATTATGATGTGCACATTTAGCAGCCAGTAGGCCGTTGAGGTTGGCTGAACTGCAACAAAGCCTGCAGATATATATTTTATTGCATGGAATCTCATAGATTACTGTAATAGGCAAGGACTTTGGTATTGATTACACTATTTAACAAATCTTAGTGGTTGAAGATTTGCACTGCAATGATTCCTGCTAGAACCCTTTTGTTAGGCCTCACATGCTTAATTAATGCCATGATCTAGTAATAAAAAAAGCACATTAAAAAGTACATACATGCATGTATATAAATATATACATATAATGCTTAGATGGGATTTGGATCCATCCTCTTCTGCCATTGGTCTGCATGAGTGTGTCATTTACAGCTTCTAACCATAACAGCAGACAGCATGGATCAGTGGGTCAGCCCACTTCAGCTATTAGCTCTCTTGCCCTGTGAGTGATGACATTTGTCTGATCACATGTGCACATCTGCTTGAAAATGAGAGTGCTTCAGTGCAAGGGCTGGTGGGCCAGTCTTTTAATTTTCCAAGTTCTCCTTTTAGATGTTTCCTTTTATTTATTTCCTTCTCCTTTATTTATTTTTGTTTTACAGCATACCGCAGCTCCCCAGAGGGTGCTAAAAGGCTGCATGCTTGCCATTCATTTAATCACCAGTGTGTCACATCCCGTGTTTCGCCACTGCCTCTAAACCAGGCGACCATCTTGGAACGTTATTGTCCATATTGTGTCATTGTTTTATCATTCCAAGTTGGCCAACACATTGGCTCTAAATGTGGCAGTCACACTGGAGCATTAAAACAATTAAACACTATGTACAATACCACTGCAAGACAGCCACAAGCTGCTATGCATAATTCCATTCGTTATTGCAAGCATATGCTTGTCGTGATTAGGTGACAGCATGTTTTGTTTGTTCTACTTTTATGCTTCTTTCTTGCATATGCTGTTGAGTTTGTGTATGTGTTTTAGTTTGAAATCTTTTTATTGGATTACCAACAAACAAGATGCAGTGAGTAATGAGGCCTAGGTCGTAGGCCGGCAACTGTCGTAGTGCTTCACAGAGCATCAAAATAATACCAAAATGAACTTCCCTACCCCCTCCCTGTCCCCACCCTCTCCTCCCCCGCCTGTCTCCTCCCCCATTTTAACATGTCTGGACAGGAAAGCTAAAAGCAGACCCAGCACTCCGTAGCGCTAAATAGTGACCTTTAATTTGCACCGTGGCTCAGCTCGGGAAGGCGGAGTAGCCGCAAGTATCTAGGGCAGGACAGCTCCCGGAATTCAGTGCATAGCAAAGCAACAAAGGGCCGCCACATATCAGCAAAAGAAGCCCCGTCACCTTGAAGCGAATAGGAGATGCGTTCCATGCCAAGAATATACCCCAAACGATGCAACCATCCCTGGCACTGTTGGTGTTCTGTCTGTGCCCCAATGTGATAATATATTCTGTAGAGCCGCCCCTAAGGCTATACCAATTTGCCGACTCCTGCGGGACTTGAGGGGAAAAGTAAGCCTATCGGACACTCCGAGGACCACATATGCAGGGAAGCGTAGGAGCGTGGTGTCGAAGTGACTGTCAATCTCGTCCAGCACCTGTGACCAGTAGGTGGTGAGAGTAGGACACTACCACAACAGGTGCAAGAGTGTGCCTTCAGCGTCGCACCCTCTCCAGCAAGTAGGTGAACGATCAGGGTCGCTCTTGTGAAGTCGGGAAGGTGTAAGGTACCAATATGTCATGATTTTAGTGGCCGTTTCAATGCTAGGTGTATTACGCGCTGAGTGTCGGGCTCTATAATAAACATCAGTCCATTCTTTAGGGGTCAAGGTCCGACCAAGCTCAGCCTCCCACCGTCTTTGGCCCGCTGACTTAACTACCTGTTTTGGGGGACGCAGGATATGGTAGAGTTCTCTGATAAGTCGCTTTGTGGATTGTTTCGAGAGCAGCCAGCGCTCATACCGAGTGAGGAACCTCTCCGCTCCCAGGCGGGTTTGGGGTTGCATGACCCAGTGTCTTATTTGCAAGTAGTGGTATCCTACCATTTCGGGTATGCGAAAGTCAGACTTAAAATCCTCAAAGGAGCGAGGGCCTTCGAGATCGAAAAAATGCCCTATAGACCTATGCCCAGCTGTATCCCACTGACGAAATGCCTCCCAGTCAAGGCCCGGGGAGAAATCCGGGTTTTCCATAATAGGAGTGAGGGGTGAAGGGAAAGTCGTCAGCCCATTGCGGAGAGCTGTAGTATCCCAGACTTTCAGTGTGGCGCGAGCCACAGGGGAGCCGTTCAGCCCGGTGGGCCTGGAGGCCTTGCGAAGGAATGGAACCTTCCAGAGAGCCTTTTTTGCTAGCGCACGCTCCATGAATAGCCAGCACTTCTCAGATTCCGGTGGCGCCCATTCTAATACAGTCCGCAGCTGTGTCACTTTATAATAGCGGGCAAGATCAGGGATCCCCAGCCCCCCCCCTCTTCGTGAGGTCTAAAACCCAGGTCCCTATTTATTCACGGCCTCTTGTCTGCCCAAACACAGGTGTTGAATTCAGACTGTAGCTGCTTTAAAACACCCGCTGGAGGTTCTACCGGAAGGGTTTGGAAGAGGTATAGGACTTTAGGGAGTATACTCATCTTGAGGGCTGCTATTCTACCCAGCCATGAAAGATTAAACAGCCGTCATCGTTTAAGCTCCTGCTTTGTCTGTCGCAGTAGCCGAGAGTAATTCAGGGAAGTTGTCTCCGCGGTGGACAAGGACAGCGTAATGCCCAGGTAGGGCATAGCCTTTTGATCCCACCGAATAGGGCATGCCTGGGACAGAACCGTGATGGTGGTCTGCATCAGAGAGAAGCCCAGCGCTTGGGACTTAGCCACATTAACCTTAAATCCAGAAGCTGCTGCAAATGCTTCTAATTCGCCAGAAATGCCGGAACTGAGGTATGAGGAGACTCCAGCGTGGCGACAACATCGTCCGCGTACAGGCTAATGGTATGGGGCTCTGCCCCAAAAAGGATCCCCTGTATCCGCTGATTCTCCCGGACCCGCTGAGCCAGTGGCTCCATGTAAAGAGCGAACAATAGGGGGGAGAGCGGGCAGCCCTGACGCGTTCCCCTGTTGATATTAAAAGGGGCAGAGGAGAAGCCATTTACTCTAACTGTGGCTGAAGGGCGGCTGTAGCCACTAAAAACCCATTGGCGAAAGCGGCGCCCAAACCCGAACCTTTCCAAAACGGTCTCCAAGAAGGGCCAGTGGACCCTGTCAAATGCCTTCTCGGCATCTATTGATTAGAAGACGCGCTCCTCTGACGGTCTGTGGGACTTGTCCAAGAGATGTAAGAGCCTCCTAGTATTATCGCTGCACTGCCTTGTCGCGACGAATCCGGCTTGGTCCGGATCTATTAATCCCGGCATCATAGGCCCCAATCTAGCCGCAAGAATCCCCATGAAGATCTTGAAGTCGATGTTTAAAAGTGATATCAGCCTGTAAGAGGCGCAGAATCTAGTGTCTTTGCCAGGCTTGGGCAAGACTGCCACCGAAGCCAAAAGCATTGTGGGCGGCAGCCCCCTAGTGTCGTCAATGGCATTGAAAAGTCGTGTCAATATTGGGGCTACGAGTGAGCAAAAAGTTTTATAAAAAAGGGCAGTAAAGCCGTCTGAGCCGGGGGATTTAAGGAGTTTAAGTCGAGCTATGGCCGAGATGACTTCTTCGATTCTGATGGGGCTATTGAGGGCCGCTTCCTGGTCAGCCGTCAGCTTGGAGTGTGTTATGCCTTGACAATAGCTAGATGGGTTCTGGTCATGCAGAGACTGTGCGGTGTACAATTTTGCATAAAAATTAGGAAAGTGTTTGCTATATCCTCACCCTGTGTGTGCTCAGTGCCTTCGTTAGTTAGAATGAGTGGGACTGCTGCTGCCTGACGTTGCGCACGTAATTTATGGGCCAGTAAGCGGCCGCATTTGTCCCCCCGTATAAAATGCATGTTTCAAACGAAGCGCAGCATATTCTGCCCTGTCGAGATCAAGGCTGGCTAGCTGCGCCCTGGCGGCTTTTAGTTTCCTCCAGATTCGAGGGGCCCCCTTCCTCTTGTGAATCCCTTCTAATTCAAGCACTTGCTTGGAAAGTTCGTCCCTCTTTTCTCTGCGTACCCTATTATCAGCAGCCGATGTAGCTATGAAGTCGCCCTGAGCTACTAATTTAATGGTTTCCCAAAGGGAGACAATTGAGGTGTCTTGCGTGTCATTTATAGCTAAGAAGTCTTCTAGCGTCTTTGTGAGGCGGGTGACAACTTCGGGACGGTGAAGGAGTGTATCCCTAAGTCTCCAGGAGTATGACGGTCTAGAGGTGGGGGGAAACAACAAAGTCGTAGTCAGGGCCGCATGATCCGAGAGTGCCTGGGGCTCAATGACTGAGGTCTGCGCTACTTGAAGGAGAGAACGAGTCATTAGGAAGTAGTCCAGTCGAGCGCAAGTCCCCCGGGCATGTGAATAGAAAGGGTAATCGAGTGTGTGAGGATGAAAGTGCCGCCACAGGTCTACTAGTCCCAGGTCATGCAGCCACTGGCGGTGTGTATCAGAGATAGCCCCTGTCAGTCCCTGCCTCTGTGTAGAGCGATCAAGCTGACCATCAAACACAATGTTCAGGTCGCCCCCAATAAGAATTTGTCGATCGGGTGTGGAAGTTAAGTCGCCTATCGCCTTGTGTAAAAAGGTCTCCTGTCCCTCGTTAGGGGCGTAGATGGTGGCCAAAGTTAAGGTGTGTCCCCCCATGGTCACCGAGTGCGCCAATGCCTCCCTTTAATCTCCGAAACCTTGGCCCTTACCTTCCCAGGGAACGTACGCACAACCAGGATGGCAACCTCGGCATTCTTGGTAGGGAGAGAAGAGTAGTACTGTTGCGGGAAAGCCTTAGAGCGCATTCTATAAGTATTGCTGGGTATCAGGTGGGTCTCCTGCAGTAAACAGATATGGACCCCAGAGTTTTCCAAATAAGACAGGATAGCCCTACGCTTAACTGGGTTATTGAGTCCTTGTACGTTTAATGTTAGAATCTTAACACTCATCTACACTAAATTGGGGGGGACGCCATGCACTGCAAGTATCAAAAGGCCAGCCTAGCCCTAAGTGTCCGAGAGCCGGGGTAACCCAGAGTAATCGCTGATAGCATGCATGGGTTGCTGCCCTATGCTCGCACGATAGAAACTCAGCAAGGGGGAGGAGACCCCAACATTGAAAAAAACAGAACCCCATGGAAAACAAAAACATAAGGTGATGCAGAAGATCGGAGTCAATGTCCAGAGCGTCCTGCTCTTAGGAAAAAAGGAAGAGAAGGGTACTCGTGGCCCGTAGCTCCCCGCTCCCACCAGATAGGCCCACCAAAGTTTTTCAACACCACCGGCAGGAAGTGAGGGTGCGTTTTCTAAGTATCAAAATGCGTATAGTGGAGGTTCCGCCTCATTCCGAAGATGCCCCCGCAAGGGATGACAGCACTGCTTGCCGCTCCTTGGCCATCGTGTCCGGGTCAGAGTGTGCTGTAGAGCTCGGAGGTTTAACAGTGGTCCAGCCATGGCCACTTCGGCGTCTGCGGGGACGCGAGTTCTGGCTAGGTTGGTCTGGTGCGGGTTCATCAATGCCTAAGAGTTTATAGGCCGTGGAGAGTGAACGGACTTGCCTTAACTCCCCTTTGTAGGAGAAAATCAACCTGAATGGGTGCCCCCAAGAGTACTTTATGCCAGAGTCCAGGAGGTGAAGCGTAATCGGCCGAAAAGACTTGCGCTTGAGCAGCGTGGAAGCAGCTAGGTCCTGAAATAAAGTGGGTTTCTGGCCCTGATATGTGAAGTCTGGAGTCCGCCGAGATTCATGGAGAATCCTCTCCTTCAGTTGGTAGTCGTGGACACAGGTTAAGATGTCCACAGGGGGCGCAGGGGCTACCCTGCGTGGGCCCGCCTTGTGTGTGCGTTCCAGTTTGACCGGGAACTCCGGGGGTTCCCCCAAGATGGAGCGGAACAGGCCTGCCACAAGGGCCTCGATGTCGCCGTCGTCGTGCACCATACCTCGGATGCGGATGTTATTCTGTCGAGATCTGTTTTCTAAGTCCTCGGTATGGGCCTGTAAGTCCAGGTTCTGCTCCTGCAACCGGAGGACTTCTTGTTGAAGGGTCTCAATTTCCTCATCCCTTCCAGCTTCATACTCCTTCAGCGTATGAACTCGCTCTCCCAGCGAGTCCACATCACGACGTACGTCCCGCAAGTCCGCCTGAAGGTCGCGCTTTATGGTGGGTAGAAAATCTCGGAGGGAGGAAAAGAGGGACTCCAAGAATGAGCTGCTGACTGGGGCCTCTGGGCCCTCGCTCCCCTCAGCGTCATCCACGCGCCCGGACTCGACTGGCGCTCGGACTGTTGAGTGGAGTTAAGCAGGAGCTCTTTCACGGACCTGTCTTTCCTGCCTTTGGGGGCCGCCATGGCTTCTGCGTACGTCGGGCCCACTGCCGAAGTGAGAGCAAAGTGGACAGAGGTCCGCTGGTGAGGGGGGCCATGAGGGAGCGGTGGAGAGAATTGCCAGGTAGGACGGCCACAGCCTCACGTACACACACTCGAGTCCCCCCCGGGCCGCCCCGCAACAAACAACCAGGCAAGAACCTGGTGGATGACTGTAGCCTACTGCTGGGGTCCTTCCTTCTCAGCGCTGTCGCGACGGCGACATCTTATCAGCTAGGGCATCCGGGGTCGTGCTCCTCTGCACTGGGGACCCCACCGTTGACAGGGGATGCTGGCAGCAGCAATGGAGGACCCAGGGATCTCCGCGGTAAGGGCGGTGTGTGGGGGGCCTGCAGCATCCCCCGACCGGGGACTTTCGCCACTGGAGGAAATGGTGTGCTCAGATCTGTCAGGGGGGCAACGCGCCCTCCTGGGTTCATCTGTCTGGTGTCCACAAAAAGAGGCCAATCACCACCCAGCCGAGCCACCAGAGAATGTGCCAAATCAGTCCAGGGGACCCGTCGGGGTAGGAGGGGCCGACCTTGATGGGACAGAGCCCGGGCAGCCTCCCCCGCCGGGCCGATGTGCTGGCAGGCCCAGCCAGATGCCCCCGCTGTGCGCGCTCACCTCCGGGGCCCTATAGAAATCCAGGCCGGATCCCAAGGCCTCTCGAGTCCGCCGGGTCCCCGGGCACCCCTCTCTCCAACGCTGTCCTCCGGGGCCGCACCAGTCAAGGGGCCGTCAAGCCGGCGTGCAGAGGCTTCGGATGGATGGGGCACAGCGGGAGGCGCGGATGTCGCAGGACACTTTGTAGGCCGCTGGTGTGGTGGCTCCTCCCCCGCAGAGACCTCGAGGATGAGGCCTTCTCTCACCAATGGCGCCGGGGCCTCTCGTGACTGCCGCGGTCCGGATCCTCCCATGCAGCGCCAACAGGGTTAGGTCAGCTCCGCCGTGGGGGTGCCGCTTCAGGAGATGCGCTGCGGCGGCCTTCCAAAACACACAGGAGGTCGCCGCGTGGGCTGGGCACCCGCCCTCCCCGCCGGGATCGTCGCGGGCCCCTTCGGGCGCCCGGCCGCTTCACAAAGTGTTCCCGCTACGGCGGGATGGCGTCTCGCCGCCGTCGTACCCTCTCCGCGGGACAGCACTGCTCTGGAGGGGCTCTCCGCCAAATCAGCACCCCAGTGCCGCCGGGACTGCTACAAACGGCCCGATGGCGGTTTCAGGGCAGAGCCCCCTTGCCTCGGCCCCTGCACATTTTTCAATGTAGCAGGTTTGATGAAAACACAAGTTTCAAGTCTTCATGAACACTGCTGGTGTGCAGGTCAGCCCTCTGCCTCGTCTCCAAGTGCCTGATGACAGGAGGAGGAGTGGGCTGAGGCATGATCCAGCTATACAGTGCTGTTAAAGCACAACTGGATTGTGCATGTCTGACGGGCATAGTTCAACTACGATCCCCTCACACAGGCACAGTCCATTATATCTAGCCGGCATACTGTGCATGCCTCAGGTAGCACCATATATTATTATTATTAAATTGAATTTGTAGGGCGCACAGCTACCCCAGAGGGTTTCTCGGCCCCAAGCTGGTAGGAAAGGAAAAGTAGTGAGTGAGAAGGGAAAAGTATTAAAGGTTAAAATAACCAAGTCTTTAAACCCTTGCGGAAGGCACCAAACACAGTTTCCTCTTGTAGGGAAGCAGGTAGAGAATTCCATAGGGTCAGTCCTAAATAGGAGAAGGACCGACCTCGCATACGAATATGTCTGACTTTTGGGACAACGAACCTGGTCTGCTGGGCGGAGCGCAGAGGACGCGAGGGCTGATAACGCTGAACCAGATCTTGAAGATATTGCGGGGCCACTCCTCTTTTCATTTTAAACATATAGCACAAAGCTTTAAATTTGACCCGTTTCTCCACCGTCAGCCAGTGTAGGTCACGAAGAAAACCCGAGACAGAGGAGAACTTAGGCACACGACAAAGCAGCCTAGCAGCCACATTTTGCACTAATTGAAGTCTCTGGATCGTTGCTTTGTTGGAACCCAGATAAAGAACATTGCCGTAGTCCAGTCTAGAAGTAACTAGGGCATGGACTACTGTTCTCTGTGCCGAGAGAGGACTCATCCATAGAATCTTCTTTAGCCATTTCAGAACAGTAAAACAGGTAGAGGGCACCTTGGCGACTTGTTGTTTCATTGACAGATGTTCGTCTACAATGAAACCCAAATTACGAACATGATGCACTGGCATAGGTAAAGCTCCCAATGTTGTGGTCCCCAAAGGTCCTGTTTTTTACCTAAGATCATGACATCAGTCTTGTCCCCGTTTAATTTGAGCTGGTTGTTTTGCAACCAGGCGCGACTTTACTCAATCATAACTGAAGGACTGACGATTCAGAAACCTTAAAAGAAGAGAGGGAAAAGATGATCTGGATATCGTCAGCGTAAGAAAAAAGGGACAAACCAACCTCTTCAGCAACCTCCGCTAGTGGACGGACATCGACATTAAATAGTAGTGGGCTCAGCACCGAGCCCTGTGGAAATCCATATGAGGACGGATAGGAGTTGGAGCTTGCCGACGCAGAGAAGACCTGGAAAGCTCGGTTCTTTAAGAAAGAACAGAGCCACTCCAAGGCCGTTCCCGCCAAGCCCAATGACTGCAAGGCTCTCACCAAAACATAGTGAGACACTGTGTCGAAAGCAGCGCTGAGATCCAGCAGAATGAGTGCCGCCGTTTCACCCTCATCTAACCGGTGCCTTAACATTTCAGTTACCCCTAGGAGAGTGGATTCAGTGGAGAAACCGTCTCTAAACCCCGACTGCGAAGTATGAAGAAAGTTCTGAGATTCAATAAAAGAGGTCAACTGACCAATTACGTGGTCAGTTGACTGACCACGTGATTAATATATCTGCTATAATGTGGCCGTCTGTGCATTCCTGAAGCCAGTGAAACGCCACAAAGGGCAGCAGGGGCAGGATCCCCAGAACTATCCCAGCTTCCTACAGAGCTGGGCTTCAGGTCCTGTCAAGAAGCTGGGGAAGGGATTGAGGTGGGTCTTCCCCTTTTCAAACCTGCTCTTGCTGCTCCATCTGGCTCCTCGTTGGGAGTCATGGATTGTGGGTTCCGATGCCCAGCACCAGATTCCTGCTCTGCTACTGCCATGGAGCCTCTTGGGTGCCAACTAAGTAAGCAAGGTAGGTAACAAAGAAGTTATTTATATAGGGATATGTGTATGTGTGTGTGTGTTTGTGAGTGACTGAGAGTGATTGGGACTGAGTAATTGTGTGTGTGAATGTGCTTGAGAGTGCAAATGAGAGTGCAATTGATTGAAAATCTGAGTTTGAGAATGTGTATAATAAGTAAAAGTGAGTACGAGGGAGTGAGTGAACAAGTGTTAGAATGAGTGATTGATTGGAGGTTGTGAGAGGAGTGGAAGTGAGCCAGGGGTGTAGCTATCAATGGTGCAGCAGGTGCGGTTGCACCAGGACCCAGAGCCATTGAGTGTGTGTAAGTGTGTTAGGAAGTGAGAATGAGAACCAGTGAGCAGGAGTATGTTTGTGTGTGAGTAACAGTGAGTGGGAATAAAAATGAGTGAGAGAATGGGAGTTAGAGTAAGTGAGGGAGAAGAGAGTAAATGTGAAAGGGAGTGCTTATGAGTGAGGAAATTTTGAAGAAAATGGGGTGAACTCCTGGCCAGTACAACGGCCCACCACTTCCAAAGATCACCAGCCGCTACTGCTGGAGGCCCTCAGAGACGGAACGCACCAAAGATAATGGAACGATTCGCTGATAGGAAGAGTACTGCAGACACGTGTGCCAGGTTGTGATACTGATCAAGACACTTTGAGAGGAAGATGAATGGAACCACTCGTACCATTTGAGTATGATATTTATTTATTTTATTGTGTAAAGTTATTTTATCCAACGGCTTGGGATAATCTTAACCTGTGGAAAATAATAGAGTATTTGAAGGCACTACAGAAGTAATGAAATTGAATGCGATACCAAATCGGTAACCAATAAAAATTAGGAGTAATGTGAGCATGTGAGCAGAGTTAGGCCAAATGAATGTGAACAGACGAATAAAGAGCGCATTGAAATAGGAGCAAAGCATCTTGTGGAAGACCAACTTATTAAGAGCAATCGTTTTCTAATTGTGATAGAACTAGACACTGGATAAGGAGTTTGGCTGTAGCCAATGGAAACAAGCATTTACAATGCAATAGGTCTCGCAATTACATTATTTTGAGCTATTGACATTGTAAATGACATTGTTTTTTTTTGTTTGTTTTTCTTTTGTAAAACATAAATAAAAGGCATTGTAATTTAAAATGCCAATAGCTATATGCTTCCAGACACACACAATATCCGTGATGTTATGTGACCTCTTAGCCTGACAGAGCGGTGCTGGGCAGGGTTGCTGGATGAAGTAAGCTGAGGACAGGAAACATCAAAGACGCTGATGACAGGGGAAGATAAACAAGCAGCACATTATCAGACTACCCAATGCATAACGAAACCTAAAATAATTAAATAAAAACAGTCTGATAATCATCAACTACCTTTCGGAGAAAGCCTGAAGCATGCAATGAGCTTGTGGCGCACTTCGAACAATCAAAAGTATGTGTTGCAAGTTATGCTCATGCAACGTGAGAGCAACATTGTGGTCCCACACAACTTACATTTTACTCTCCATGTCAAGCCACCAACAAAAAGCACAGTATGCTGTGGCCCTCGCTCATGGGGGATTATTTGTGTGCACCTTCCACTCTCATACTCATCCTATCCCGATACTCACATCGGATGATGTGGAAGGCCGCCCTCTGCCTTTTCTCAAAGATTTCGCCCAGGTGCAGTCTGTGATCCTCCCAGTGTAATGAGGGGTTCAGATTGCCCAGGAGAGAAAAGTTCTGATAATACACAGATAATAACAGTGACACGCGACAACGAAAGGAGGAGGGCTGCGACAGGCGCCAGGACGGCTATGACATGAGACAACCAAGGACAGAAAGCAGAGGAGCAGTTATAGGCAGAGCCAATTGAATTTATAGGGCAGGAGAGGGTCAAATTATGTGGCAGGGTTGAGCAAATTATGTGGCAAGAAAAGCCAAATTATGTGGCATAATGCAGCATATTTTGTAGTAGTATTACTTCATTATTTCATCATTTTTAAACTTAGTAATACTCTGTGGGCATAGTTGTAACTCATTAGTACCAGTTTAACATCCAAATATAGCAATAGAGCAACAGAAAGGGATAAGTCCAGCTTTGCAAAGGGCCTTACACTGTGCGTTTTAGTAAATTTTGAAATGTTTGAGCTAGAAGCAAAAACATTTTTTTGTCAAAATGTGCAGATGCAGCAGATGATGGATTATGTGGTGAATGCGGCAAATCTATAATTATGCGAAAATCGCCGCAGCCACATAATTGCATAATTCCAGTGGCCCTGGTTATAGGAGAGAAAGATAAGCAGTGGCAGGAGGGAATGGAAGTGATTATAGACAGGCGATTATATACTGCAGTGGGGCAGAGACAGGAGGGTGGAACGTGTATGACTACAGAATTTAGGGCAATGACAACTGCAAGATGGGCAGTGGCAGAGACAGGTTGTGTAACGGAGAGATGAGCAGTAATTGGAGAGGGGGACACGGAAGTGAAAGGAGAGAGGACAGTAACATGAGGCAGAGAGAGAGGAGGGAAGTGACAGGAGAGAGAAGCAATATGTGAAATCCTTACTACGCCCAGTGTGAAGCTCTCTGGGGAAGGAGAGGGAAACAACAAAACGCGGGACACCACGCAAGAGCTATAGAAGGAGAGGACATTAAAGATTGAGTGACCTTGGCGTGAACAGATTTTTAAATGCTGTGGTTCCTTTCTGTTAGATAGCGTGGAAAGCAAATCTGAACTTTCCCATTTAGAGCACTGTTTCAAAATCAAACAAAGAGAGTGCACTTACTAGAAACATCAGTAAAAACATAAGAGATTAGATAAACTGTTGCTCCATTACAGAGACTGAGGTCTGGTGAAAGTGCAGAAATACAGTGTAGGTTCGTTATGGGACAGTTGAGGGATGGTTATTGGAAAGATACTCAGGGGTGCAGAGATTCGTAGGGAGCCTGGTATTTAAATGGGGTTTATAGGACGTGTTTCATCGGGCCAGAGATTGCAGGGGTGAAGGAAGATGGGGAAGGTTTCATGTAAATAAATTGACAATGGAGACAATGTTTTCAAACCACGGTATTCTGGCGATTTAGCTAGATTTATTTTTTGTATTGGTAATGAAGACTATAGCAACCAGGATGCATTAGGTTAGGTTATTTCATAAAAGCCTAGGACCGGAGCTCTGCGCCTTGGGTGGCATGGAATCCATCACTTACGTCGTGGGCACTCTGTGTGTATCACCAAAATGATATGCACAGAGAGAGGGGCTGGGGAGAGACAGTGGGGCGGAGAGAGGTGGAGGGTTTGAGAAGAAGATTCTCAAGATGTCAACGAGAGACTGAGGTCGTAGACCTGGAGAGGGACAGAGAGGGGGGGGGGCGACACAAGGAATGAGTGAGGGAGAGGCAGAGACGGTGAACAGGGATCATGGCAGAGTGCAGGCTACAGGGCTTAGGACAGGACAAGGGCAGGATAAGGGCAGTGTAGTGGTAGAGGGCAGGGGCAGGGATAGTAGCTATGGTGGGGAGCAGGGGCAGGGACCCTAGCCATGGGTATGCAGTAGGGGGTGGGACAGACAGGGTGCTGTGGCATAGACCTGGGCAGGCAGAGGGCACCGGAAACACCGGGTGAGAGAGGGGGCAGGGTGCTGTGGCATAGAGCTAAGCAGGCAGAAGGGACTGGAAACACGGGGTGAGAGCGGGGGGGAGGGGGCAGAGAGTAGAGACAGGTAGCAGGGTGCTGTGGCATAGAGCCGGACAAGCAGAGGGCACCAGAAGCACGGGGTGATCGGTGGCTAAAGGGGCGTATCCCTCTACTCTTATCTCAGAACCCGTCAGTGTTACCCCAGAACTGCGCCCGGGGTGAGCCTATTGCGCCATGCTTCTCTACCGCCATGTTGTTTGGCCCTGTGGACCCGCGACCAGATAATTCCTAAATTGATAGTGGGGGCGAGGGGGGGCTCGTTAGATAAAGTAAAATAACATTGTTTTAATATAAAAACCTTGGCGATGTGAGCTTCGATAAGAGCGACGATATCCCTGGCGAAGGGCAGGTTCTCTTCTGCCAGGATGGTCAGCATGTTGATGTGCGGCTTGCTGTTGAGGTCCTGCAGCGACGACTGGTAGTCCCGGCACGCATCCTCGGCCTCCATCTTCTCCCGTCGGCGGCCGCGCTGGTCCTTCTAGAAAGGCCAATAAATAACCCTCCACCACCTCAGTGACAGTCCTGCGGATAGCACACCCTGACGTTCCTATCCCCCTACTGCATTGCGGGGCAAAGTCGGAAACGCCACCTTCCTCCGCTCTGCCGCGGCTCGATCGTTCACCGCCGGACAAGATGGCGGTTGTTGTATGCCATTATAATTTGCGATTGCCGGCGTCTGCGAGTGCCGGGGGGCGGAGGGAGGCAGCCAGAGTCAAAGCACGCATGGCGCGCTGGTAATACATGAAGCGGCTGCCATTGTGTCGAACTGTGTGGGGGGAGTTGAAGAAAACATTAACTCTTTCCAACAGGTCTGAACATAGGGCGGCAGTGCCAACAGAGCAAAGGTTTGCGGGGACTGGGAGGACGGGAAAGCATGGCAGGAGGGAGGCCAGGGAGGGAGTGGAACAAATGGAGTGGGAGGTGTACGGGCGGCCGCGGACAGTGTAACACGAGCAGTGTGAACATGATCGTCACTGAATATCGCTGCTGTGCGCTCCTGCAGCATGCACCAGTAGGCTCTCTGATTGGTTGACAAGGTCCACCAATCACAGAGCTTATTTGCTAGTTGCCAACCAATCAGAGAGCCGACTGGCGCGTGAAGGCAGCGTGGCTTGCTGAACTCTCCCTGAACCTTCCCTTGACATGCCTCATCAGATAACAGAAAACCATAAAACTAAGAGACGCCGTAGACTCGGTGTCCCAAGGGCGTGTACAAAAAAGCCACAGGGCGGTAACCAAAAACCCTGCTGAGCAATCAGAAGACAGGGTTTTAAATAAATATCGACATTGTCCAATACAAAGCATGGGCGGGATTACAAGTCCTTCTCCTAAAATACTTTTACCCCAATATGTCTCGCTACGCGAGCAGCGCATGCGCGCTGCAACGCTAGGCGAGACCTAAAAAGCAACTGATTTTCTTGATATTGATAAAAGCAAGCACGAGAAAAATGGATCCTCAATGCCTTGCTGCAGAATGGGCAGGTGCCAGACAGATGGAAGTGTGCAAAAATTCTCCCTCTACTAAAAAAGCCTTCGGCTGACCCCTTGGTGGCCTCTAATTATAGGCCAATATCATTACTGCCCTTCTTCTCCAAAGCGTTGGAGAAATATGTGAATCTAGTCACCACGGAATATGTGGAAGCTAACCATGTGCTCCATCATAGCCAGTCTGGTTTCAGAGCGAATTTTAGTACAGAAACAGCCCTACTGGAAGTCTCTGTGGTCATTAAGGAGACATTAGATAAAGGAGGCAAAGCGGTGCAGATTCTGCTGTACCTGTCCGCGGCCTTTGATCCCGTGCCCCACGACCGGCTCCTGCAGAGACTTCCGGAGTGCGGCCTTGGTGGCACGTTACTCAAGTGGTTTTCTTCCTTTCTGGATTACCGACAGCAAACGATTTGGTCTCTGCCCTTTGCTGCCCCCATCACCCCCATGAAGGTAGGGGTTCCTCATGGCTCGATCCTGAGCCTGACACTCTTCCCCCTCGCGCACCTAGCGGAGGCACATGGCGCAACAATAGTATCATACGCAGATGATACTCAATTGATGTTCACTTGTGAAAAGGGCGCCAATTTTAGAGGGGATGAGATCAACATCTGCCTGTCAGAGGTGTTCTCCTGGCTACAACTGAACCAACTAAAGTGTAATCCGGAGAAATCAGAGATCATTTTCTTTGGTCCTTCATCCTGTGATGTGTGGCGCCAATGGTGGCCTTTGACATGTCCCCCCCCTGCAACCTCAGTAAGGACAGTCCAGAACTTAGGGGTCAAGCTAGATGATAATTTATCTATGAAAGCTCAGATCCAATCAGTAGCTGGTTCCTGCTTTGGCCTGTTAAAAATGTTAAAGAACTTTCTGCCCCTACTTCCGGTTACTCACAGGAAGACTGTAGTCCAGGCTCTGATTGTGTCGAGGCTTGACTACGTTAATGTCTTGTACCTGGGCCTCCCAGAATATTTATTAAATCGTCTTCAAGTGGTCCAAAATGCGGCGGCTAGGGTGATTCTTATGTTAGGACCCAGAGCGCGGGTGTCTACCCACTTGAAAGCCCTGCACTGGCTGCCGGTCCGTAAGAGGATTCGGTTCAAAGCTCTGGTTCTGGCTTTTAAAGCTCTACACGACAATGAGGCCTTCTATATTAGGAAAAGAGTTCAGCACTACATACCGCGAAGAACTCTGAGGTCCTCATCGCAGCAGCAAGTGACCATCCCCAAGTTTCCCGCGCCCACATAGGCGGTCGCTCCTTCCAAGTGCAGGCCTCCCGTCTATGGAACTGTCGGCCACTGTCACTCAGGCAGGTGCAGGATTTACTCACCTTCAGGAAGCGGCTGAAAACCTGGCTATTCTAGCAATAGCCAATGAGCATAGCCCTCCTTTAGATATACCGCCAGTTGTCTGTCTTGAGGTCTTTCAGCGCCAGGACACTCTGTTGAGTAGCTGTGCACTCTATAAGTACCAATTTACATTACATTACAGAAAGCAAAGAAATTTGTTTTTGAAAGAGAAGTCTAAAACCAAAAGTAATGCTCAGATTGTATCCAAAAATATGGGGGAATAAGAAGCAGAGGAAATTAAATTGAGGGAGGAGGCGAAATGGAGTCAGATGCAGGAAAAAGTAAGATTTCGGATTTTGAAGGGTTTAGACTGAGAAAGTAAGAGGCCGTCCATGGGAACAGATGCAGATAGATGAGCATGGAGGGTCAGTAAATGTTGGAAAAGAAAAATGGACTTGGGTGTCAGCTGCATGTGAATAAGCATGAAAGAAATAATTGAGGACAGTGGAGTACCATAGAGAGTACAAATTAAATAACAGGCCTAAAACATTTCCAGGAAACAGAAAAATAACAACCAGATAAATACCAGGAAATCCAGGACAAAACAGAACCAGAAATACCCAAGTAACATAAAGAGACTGGTGATCAACAGTATTGAAAGCAGCATGTATATCATGCAACAAACATAATGTAAAAATGTGATACAGTCTCTTCAAGATTAAAAAAAGGTCAATTCTTGAACATGCCGATGCGTTTATAGATACAGCAACATTATAGACTATTAAATCAAACATAAGAGGTGCTTGTACGGTGCCTACCCTGAACTCAAGTATTTAAAAGTGCTCTACTGTGTGATAATAAAGATATAGGAGGATCTGTGAAATAAAATGTTTGCCTAGGATCAAACAATTTGGACAAGCAGGGAAGCCAGTATTGATTCCAGGATATCTGGTTTCACATTTTGAAATTCAGCCACCTGATGTACATATCTGTCGATTACACTCACCTGTTTTACATCAGAGGTCAGTAATTTGACTTTTATTCTTGGACCACGACAAGGAAAACCGACACAGACATAACAGACCTGACTCAGGGTCCCCGACCCAACTACCGAGCCAAGAATTCATTATTTTGGGGGTGTCGCACTCCACCTCTCTGAAGCTACGCCCGTGACTATGAGGCACATCTACAGGTCACCCAGAAGGAACACAGAGTAGGAACCAGCAGCCCCTTTGTACGAGAGATTCAACGAGAGTGGGTGGAGGGCCAGTGAGGCCATGGGGTGGTCTGTAGCCCTTGTAACTGAGTATGTCCATAAAGAAAAGTAGAGGGAGAAGGCTGCACCTCCTGTCTACCCTGAGGATGTGGGGGCGTAGTGTAGCGCGGCTGAGTAATAGAGGAGGAGGGCTGCAGATCGTGCGTACTTTAGGATATGTTGTGTGTGCAAAAGTACCAGACAGACCTTGTGGTTTAAGTTAGAACCAATGAGTGTTTTTTCTTGCTTCATACAATGAGTGAGACGGACTCTTCAGAGCTACCAGGATGAAACCCAGACTGGGTAAGAGGCAATAAAGTATAGTCAGAAAGAAATTAGAAAACTGAGACACCGAGACCTATTGGCAAACTGGCGTACAGTGAGGTAAAATTGAAAATGTTGCATCATTCTGTACCCCCCCCAAACCACACTCGTTTATCATGGATGTCAATAACTCACCACAGAAGCAAGCCATGAGCTCAAGCTGTGGAGAAAGGCATGCCCATTGATAAAACACATTATAGATTCAATGATTTGAAACAATCTCCGGTTGATGTCATCGTTAGCATCTCCAGATGTTCAATGACACTTGGGGGATGGAGGTGGGCGAGACGACTCATTCTGGGCAAGTTGTTGTATGTCAGTCCAGTCCTACCACTTCCCATGTTTGTGCAGCAGCCAGGACCAGTGTCTAATGTCACCAACAGGCAGATTTAACAATTCATGTGGAATTGAAAACATAAGAGGTGATGATTTGGCAAAGGATACTGGGTATGCAGATATTATTTGCAGTGGCAGGGGATGCGGCGATAGGGTCTGCAGTAACCTTTACCATTACTGGTCTTCAGACCTGAACCAATGCAAGCTTTTTAGATCTAGTTTGTAAGTGCAGTTGTGTGCATCGCACATTGTTACAAGTAATTTAAATGTATGGAGAACGGGCATGCCTCCACTAAGAGGGGTATTACTCTGTCACTTCATGCTACTGAATGTTTGATATATCCTTCTGCTTTCTAGAAAGTGCTTTCTTTGGAATTCATGAAGGACTATTTTACATTTAAACAGTACACTCAGTCATCACACTCTTTGCCATTCACTTATGTATATCCGATATTCTATACAGAAAGAAATCCTTTGTTGCTATTCTTCCAAGCACTGGCAAAGCCAGCATTGCTGGGTTTTATTTGAAGATTAGCATTATGCAGCACTGTGAATGCATTGCACGTAAACAGCATTTATTTATCTTTGTCTACATACAGGCGCCAGAAAGCCAGGCCAATTGCATTAGCCTGTGCTGGTTAAGGCCCCGATTAGACGTTGAGCTAAATTCCCATTCCAGCAGTGACAAGTGCAGTTCATTCCCAATCCCCACCCGAACCTCTCTACCAAGGCACAGGGGCGGGGGGGGGGGGGAGGGGGGGTGCTGGAATGCACCAACCCCTCCTTTCGAAACAGGTAGCAAAATTTCACATTAAACCAGGGCACGAGTCGGGGGTACACACGGGTACACGGCGTCCACCCACTATTTTCACAGGGTGGACGCCATCCACCCTGCCAAGAAGTTTCACCACACACAAATATGCTGAACTTGTCCCGGTGTAATTTTGAGACATCGGGACACGTTCAGCAGCGCCTGCAGGTTTAGTTTGCTTACCATTACCAGCAGCAATATGCAGGCGACGATTGGGCTTTTTTTCACCTCCAGCTGGGCCGAGGTTAAGGGGCCCGACTGGAGGCTGCGTGGAACCTCACAATTAAATGGAAATGCAACAGAGGGGAAACAACAGCACACTGCTTGTTATTGCTTCACAGGTTCTTAAGAGAGGCATGCTGTGTTGCTTTTTACTTTGTTTAGTCCCTGTAGACAAGTCCATGTAAGATTGTCACATGTGTTGGTCTGTCCCAGTATTTACACAAATAACAATTTAAATAGCACTATTTTATTTCTTTTATAGCGCTACTCTTCCCAGTGCAGGGTGTTAAAACGCTTAACATTGCAGATATTATCTATTGACAAGAACTCAAGTAAGTGTGCATATCAATGTACAAGATGCGTTACATGGTGTAGGAGTCTCATGTCCTTCATAGCTCACTGTGCTATATTAGAAGGATTACAATTTATGAACTGCAAGTAACAAAAGGATATGTGTACAAAGCAGTAACCCACTTACCTATCTACATAAAATAAAAAATTTCATCTGCTTGTTACATGATGTGCTTTACAGGACACACCTTAATCTTCTGTACTACTTTCATTCATATCTGTGACTACACTAAACACAGATCTCTCCAACAAATACGTTAAATCTCACCATTATTATTCCTTGAGATTTACTGGGCACCTCTGCAGCAGATGCCGTAACCCCATAAAATATTTTAAAATGCAGACTTTGCAAACAATTAAGCAGAACAGATCTACTACCAGGCTTCTCCTTGTTGCCAGTTTCCTTGTGGCAGGGTTTGTAAAAAAAAATATATATAAATTGAGGCCCAGATTTTGCGTCAGGATTGAATCACTTATTTGACACAAACCCAAAGCGAAATCTCCTTTTTGTTAAATCTCATAATGCGCTTAAAATGTACTCATGATAGATCTGATGAACATATGTGTGAGGTCTTGCTATCTGATGTCACTTATTGTGATGTCACTTCCGGTGAGGTCACGTACAATGTCACTCGGCGAGACATCGTGCGCTGTGATGGCAGGTGTCATGATGACACTTGCTGACTGCCTAACTTGGTTAGTCCCCCTACTTCTTTTTATAGGTCTTATGCCCACATTAAACCCCACAGAACTGGGATTCTGTGTGAAATTCCGCCGGGTATATCCCGTTCCGCGCCGTTCTTGGCCACCCATTTCCTTCGGTTTAACTCGTAATAGGTGGATATATGAGATTCTGGGTGGTAATGAGCTCCCCCTGAAACACTACTGCAGCCTGCTACATTATATGGCTTGCAAACATTTAACTCTAAAGTGTTTAATTAATAGCCCTGGGCTTATGTCTCGGTGGTGAGCGCTGCTTGCCGGGCCCCATCCATCCCGCAACGTTGATGTGCTGCCGTGACCTATTGTGCAGTCTGACTTTCCATGTTATGCAATGTTCCATTCCTGTTTTGGAAACAAAATCATTGCTTGGCAGTGGGCACAAGAAGCATTTTATTTCATTACTTTGCAGGAAATCGTCCATTGGACGTATTTCAGCACGTTTCTGTCTGAGCGCTCCGATATTAGCCCTCAGCTCAAAATGTTAGAACGTGTAATGGCATTTGAGTCACTTTTCATTAATTCACTCCAGGGAATGTTGTTCTAAGATAGCGCATGTACGAACGGAATGGCGTCGAGGCGGGGTTAGCGCCTCTGCGAATTGCGCTGGAGACTGGAGCTTTACACAGATTCTCTGTATGTCTCTACACTGATAACACCGCATTTATGCGTAGTTTTAGATATTATGTGTCAAGTGGGCAGTGTCGTTTAAAGGGTGGAGCGGGGCATGCGCAGGACCCCGGCCTCTCCTGGCCTCCCCCAAATCCTCCGCGGCTCTCATGGTTTCCGTGGCCCGCCCTCGGGCCACACTGTTGTGACGCCGTCGAGATGTTATGCGAGTGAGGCGCTGGCTGGGGCGCGTGGGAGGGAGTGGAGTGGGATGAGGAGCCAAACAAAACAACGTGGATTTCAAAATAGCCTGGAAACTGAAACGAGTCCTGCAGAGGAATATGTAGCTTGATTTACTTAAACTACAAGCCTGGCTCATCCCTTGTAGCACTGGGGCATGGAGTTCGCGCTTTTGGGCAGGGGAGAGAAACGATTTGGGATCACGCTCTGCTAAGGGTGGGGAGGGCAGCATTATCGCAGCACCTGATGGAATGCGGGACTTCCTGGAGTCTAGCCCATGTAAGCAGGGCTTTAAGTGGGCCGGGTCCTACCGATGCTCAGCTCTTTTAAAAAGCTGGTGCTGAGACGGGTCTCAACCGGGCTCTCCATTTTTGCCCTCAGGGTGGAAAAAAAAATCTTAACTCTGCAGCAGTCCCACCCTTCACTGCCTTTGAGGTAACTTTAAGAGGCTCGTTATAGTTCTTTCAGTCTCATCATTTCAGAACTCAAACATTTTCAGTATTCCATACAAGGAAGCCATAATTGTTGCTTATTTATCTTACACAAGTAACCATTGGCAAAGCCAATAGCCCTGACTTCTTGTAGGTGTATTGCTCGTTGTTGTATTGTATATCTGGATGCAATGACAGAAGAGGCAAAATACCAGTCGGGTGGCACACTATGCTAATCACAGATTTTTACCTTGCATATTTTTAAGCCACGCCCTTAATTACATCGGCTACACCCCTCTGAGAGACCCCCTAGTTTTTTCATTCCACTTAAATCCCTGCATGTAAGTGCATGTAGTGGGACCTCAGGGAACATCAGCCACTCCTCCCAGTGGGACCATGATCAGGGGCGTAACATAGTCACTGAGATTCGTGGCATGGAGGGATTGGAAAATGACAGAGGTGGATTCTGAATCTCAAATTTTCCAACTATAAAAGTGGTAGGCTGCAGGGTGAAGAGGTGAGACCACTGAAGTTCGGGTTGTACTGTTCCCATGAACAGCAGGATCAGTATTGATTTGCAGTCAATGGGCCTTTGTCCACAGTGGCACGCTGTGCAAAAAATGGTGGGTTGGAATGCTACCCAGAGCAATTATCTATTCACAAGCATTCAAGTTGAAAGCTCTTAGTAAAATGAGAATGACGAGAAAAACTGACACCGTCAGAGCAGACCGACTCAGGGTCCCCAGACCCAAATACCAAGCCAAGAATGCATTTGAGGGGGGTGTCACATCATAAACAACTCCCCTGAAGCTGGGCCCCTCCCATCTGGGCCTGGTAGTTCTTCCCGTGAGATATCGATACCATAGCGTTACACGATTCCACGTCTGAAGAGATGTAAGTCTTATCAAGGCCTTCGTAGGTCCACTACTAATTTTGTGGTTTGGACCATGTCTTGCAAATTGCTGTGCGACTCGCCCTTCGTCTTTATGTGCGTCTCATCTCCTACATCGAAGTAGAGTCATTCAGTACTTTTTTGCATTTGGCTGGCGATACAGTTTTGCTTCTAAGAATACATCTTATTACGCATGCAAGAACGTGAATGTGAGGTTAGACCTTACTGGGCTCAGCTACTTCTGACCTACTACAGCTTAAACTCACAGCACCATTTTTTCGTTGCTGCTTGCCTTGAAAAAGTCCGTAGGACTAAACACGTGTCGGCTGCCGTTGTGCTTGTTTTGTGCGAAAAGACAATAATAAACACCATGCCATAAAGAAGAAAAGTTACTCCGGACTGTATTTGTATAACTTCTTTTGCTACGAACCAGCATTACTGTATGGATTACTGACGTCTGCCTCCGTACTCTATTATTTGAATAAGTTCTTCCTGGGTACTCAAGACTACGGTCACGTACAACACAACACGGCGGCGGCTCCTCCCCTAAGGCGGAGGAGCATCGCCCCACTGTTATGCGAGCAGTTTAAAATGAAAAACTAAAATGATAATAACTAATGTTATTAACATTTTAGTTTTCCTTCCTGCTTAGGTGCGGGCGGGGGTGGGGCTGGCCAGAGCAGGGGCCAGGGGGAGAGAGTTAAAGCACACTCTAAAGTGTGCAGGACAGTTTGGCCGGCCCTCCTGCCCCGGCCAAACCGTCCTGCACACTTTGCATGTTCCCCACCAGGCTGCATTACACAGCCTGGTGGGGAACATGCACAGCCTCCCTGTCTCTTCTGAGCACCGAACTACAGCGCTCAGACCAATCACAACGCCGCTGTAAGGCAGAGTCGTGATTGGCCAGGGGATTCTGGGAGGCTCTGTGCTTCCTGTTGGGGCGCGGAGAAGCGCCGGCCAGCGGCACCCAGGTAAGTCCTTTTATTTTATTTGTTATTCCCCCCCTTCTGCTCTCTCCCCCCGCCCCACCACCCCTGTTCAGTAGCAGCCACTACTGACACAACAGCCTAGAGTCCCTGCCCTGGGATCACTTATTTTCTTAAATGTATTTTCACTACACACACTCTTCTTTGTCTCTGCTACAAGAAGCCTTGATGGTACAGTTGTCAAATTTGTGCATGTAGGCAGAGCTCAATGTTTCCAGTCCACCCCTTCTACAAATCATTTTCTCAAGTGACTGACAGCCCTATGTTCTAAGTATGAGTTGCAAATAGAGGTGGGCGCGCCAGCAAATTAATAGGGCAAGCCGAGCTAGAGCTGAGCCAAGCGTCTGACTTTTGCTCCCAGAGTCCATGCACAGGCCATGCGATGAAAACATTTGGCATGTATATCATGCAACAAACATAATGTAAAAATCTGATACAGTCTCTTCAAAATTAAAAAAAGCGCATTTCTTTAACATGCAAAAGCGTTTATCCATAGTACATCAGATTATATCACTGCATTGACAGACATGTATTAAAAGTAATAGTTTTTAAATATGAACTCAAAAACATTAATGGCTCGGCCCCCAACGACAACGCCATTAATGAACTAAGAGGCAAGTCAGTAGTTATTTGAACCCTAAACATGGGATATACTCTTATTATAGATAAAGCAACATTATAGACTATGGACAAGCAGGGAAGCCGGTATTGATTCCAGGTTATCGGGTTTCACATTTTGAAATTCAGCTAACTGATGTATATATCTGTCGATCCCTCTGTCCTGTTTTACATCAAAGGTCAGCATTTTGGCTTTTATTCTTGGACCACGAAAAGAAAAACCTACACAGAAGTAGTAGACCCGATGCAGGGTACCCAGACCCAAATACCAAACCAAGAATGAATTTATTTGGTGGGTGTCACACCCTACCCCACCGCTCTGACCATGAAGCACATCTACAGTTCATCACAACACAAAAAGTGGCATGATACCTTGACTAGTGTTTAAAATGATTTTTTCAACCCACCTAACATATTGTAAATCTCATCATCTACAGCTACACTCCGTCCAGGAAAAAGGGGGCAATTCCAAGAATTGGACGAGGTAGGCTCACTCACGTAAGTGACATGCTTCTTCATTTGCCACCTCTTCCCACCCTGGTAAGTTTGTACTACAAGGGCGGACTCAACTTTAGGGTGGGGCTGACCTGAGAGAGTTCTTAGAAATCACTTATTATTTTCTGGATAAAAACTTGGATCCAGTTCAATAGTTCTCGGCACAGGTTTAGTTCTCGGCACAGGTTTTGTCGATAACCAAACAGGTATTTCCCAAGGAAGGCTTCAAACATGTGAACACACTTTCAGTGATCACGGGCCTACCTCCAGGATTCAGTTTCTGTAGCCGGAAAAGCCCAATGGGAACAGACCGCCCTCCTGATTATACACAGGTGCTGAACCTTGCAGAAGAGATTGCAGGCAATCAGTAGAAGAAGTACTGCCCCCTCCTCCTTCAAATACCAACAGCTGAGCAGACCACTCTGTCCTTACCAGCCGGCTGTTGAATGGGGCACGGTAGGACCAATGTGGACGCTCCAGCTTGACGCAGTGAGTTTAATGCCATATTAAGCAAGCAGAAATCTGCACATACAACACCGCATTTAGAATTGCTGAGGGGTATACTAACCAGTGCTACAGAACAATGTGTTTCTGACGCTTTTTGTTACTTTGTTTTCATCTCTCCTCATATTGCATTAATAATATGATCACACTCAAAAGGGTGTGACTACAGGAGGCGTCCACACCTAACAGACCATAAGGCAATCTGCCTCTTAACACTAGGTAATGGAATCAGGGGCGTCCGGCACGGCTTACAGGTGGAGGTGCGCGCGTGGGGGCTCGCTTGCTGCATTTAAAAAAAAAAACTTACCTTGCCGCTGCCGGGTCCCGCGTCTTCTCTTCTGCTCCCCTTTGTCCAACTCCAGGTCGGAACAGGAAGCAGGCAGCCAGGCTTCTACCCCTAAGCCAATCACAATGTTCCAATGGAGCGTTGTGATTGGTTTGAGCGCAGTGACACGGCCCTCAGCTAGGGGCCGTGCAGCCTGCATGGAGAACAGGGGAGTGCGCATGACTGTTTTGAGCGGACCGAGAGGGCTGACCAAACAGTCAATGCGTACAGGAGTATCTACCACTCCTCCCCTGCAGCTCCGCCCCACCCACTCACGCACTGCCGCAGTAGGAGGAAAAAATAAAATTCCGTTATTATCATTTTATTTTTTCCTTTCTTTGCTGTTCCTGGCGGAGGAGCTGCCACTGAATGGAATCACTTTGGGCTGATTTATGGAGTCCCTTTACCCACGTGTGTGTATTTTCACCTGTGCGTGCACGGAATGAATGAATGCATTTTCACTGTGTCAAGTGTGTTTTTGTCTTTTACATTTTTAATGTACAAAACTGTTAGAATACATTCTAATGATTCTACCATGATGGGATGTTTACCATTGTGGGTTGCTTTGTGAATGTCTCTCCTGCTGCTACTACTACAGATATGTTTGTTTGTTATCGCTCCCTCCCAACCAGGTTAATGCTCCTGATGAAAATATTTAAATAAAGAGAGGTAGGTCCTCTCTTCACATGTCCTAGGATTCTCTGCACTATCAATATATTGGTGTAGGTTCACCGGGACGTGGCCCCGATGAATGCCCGAGACCGTGTAGCTCATAAGAAATTGGGAAGAAACATGTTGGCAAGATAATTCAGCGGTGCATGATGGTCATTGTAACCATAAACGTCCTCCTTTTTTTATTTTTATTTTTTATTAAATAAGCCTAGAATACCACCTGAATAAAGGATACTTTGTGGTTTATCCTAAGGCTTTTTCAACTAATGTACTGGATCCAAGTTTTTACTCAGAAAAAAATAAGTAATTTCTAAGAATTCCCTCAGGTCAGCCCCACCCTGAGGTTGAGTTTGCCCTGGTAGTACCACCTTACTAGGGAGGGACGAGGTGGCAAATGATGAAGCATATCACATTACGTGAGTGAGCCTACCTCGTCCAATTCTTTGAATTGCCTCCGTTTTCCTGGAGGGAGTGTAGCAGTAGGTGATGAGATTTACAATATGTTAGGTTTGTTGAAATAAATTATTTTAAACACTATTAAAGGGTATCACGCCAAGTTTTGTGTTGTGATGGTTCAGTAAGGGCAGGCGTGAACCCAGAAGTGCTCTTGGCTCTCTCTGTGTGTTGTATGGTACATCGCCAGTTCACCCAGAAGCAACAAAGGTTAGGGACCAACAGCCCCTGTGTACGAGAGACTCTAGCAAGAGTGGGTAGAGGGCCAGTAAGCGCATGGGGTGGTCTGTAGCCCCTGTAGCTGAATATACCCAGAAAGACAAGTAGAGGGAGAAGGCTGCAGCTTCTGTGTCCCCGAGGATGTGGAGTGTAGTGTACCGCAGCTGAGTAGTAGAGGGGGAGGGCTTCAGCCCCTGAGTGCTCTTGGATATGGTGTATAGACTGTACCAATAGGGAGCAGAGATGGGGTACGGCTGGAGCTTCGGTGTACATAGAGGATGTGGGGTATAGTGTTCTATCAGGGAACAGCTTGTGGTGGGCACTGGAGCCTGTGTGTACCCAGAGGAATCAAGGTATAGTGCACCTTGAGGGAGCAGGTGGGGGGGGCTGGCCATCTTGATTACCCAAAGGATGTGGAGTACAGTGTTTCTAGAGGAACCAGAAGTGGGGCTGAAGGCCTTGTGCTCCCACTATGGCCATCCAATGCATGTATGTATGTGGTATTTCTAAACGCAGCAGAGCGCTGTGGAGGCTCACAAACAAACATAAAGTAGGTAGCTTACTTGTGGACAGTTAATGCATTGTGAGGTAATGTTCTTTATAGAGGTGGATCTTCAATCTTTCCTAAACTGGAGCAGTGTTGGGCAGTCCTGATGAATACCAGGATGTTGTTCCTGATCCTGGATGCATAGATGGAGAAGGCCTCCTCCCTTGTTTGTTTGTTTTTTCGCACTTCTTAATCTGTGGTGTGATGGTGTCCTGGCTGAGGGTGTGCTGCGAACCACCAGAGATGGTGGACTTTCTGCAAGATAAGTGGGGATGCTGGTTGGGATGGATTTGCAAATGATGCAGCTGTTTTTTAAAATGGTGCGGTTCAGCAAGGGGTGCCAATGGAGTTCCATCAGGAGGGGAGGTTATGTGTTCATATTGCTTCATGCTCTCGATGAGATGTGGTGTGGCATATATGATGCCCTTACAGGTTCCTAGTGTGGAGTCAGGGAGACCATGGAGTAGGGCGTTACCACCATCCAGATGAGAGTATATGAGGGCTTCAACAGCAGTTCTGAAGTTAGTTTCCACAAGAAATTATTTCAGTTTCTTTAGACTAGAGAGCTGGTACCAGGCCATCTTTGTATTTTTTGGGAATGTGTTCCTTGAGGGCAAGTTGCTGTTCAGGGTGTATCCAAGTGCCTTGGCATTCAGTGAAAGTTAGGGTTCGTAGCCATCAAGGTGTGTGTCACAGAGCCGTGTTTGCACTGTTTCTTGTTTGTTATTCTTGATAAATCACAAAAATTCTGTCTTAGGTTGAGCTTCCGTTGGGCACTAGACATCCAGGTTTGGATGATGTGAAGGCAATGTTTGAGGGGTTGGATGTCAGAAGCAGAGGAGACTTTTAAGTAGAGTTGGGTATCATCGGCATATTGGTGAATCTTGATAATGTAATCTCTGACTAGAGTACCAAGCAGCTGCATGTAGAGGTTGAAGATGGCAAGGGACAGAACTATGCAGGTGATATGGATATTTTGGGGACCTGGAGGTATCCAGATGAACAAACTGGTGGCAGTTGTAAACTTTGGAGGAGAACCAGTGAAGGACATTGCTGGTGAATCCTGTTTGAGACTTCAGGGTGAGTGTGAGGGGTTGACGGTGTTGAAGGCTTTTGAGAGGTCCATGAGTATCATGAGGCAGGGCTTATCTTCATCTGTTGGTCAGGAAGATATTGTCTACAATTTGTAAGGTGTAGTGGTCTCCGTGCTGCAGTGTGATCTGAGGCCAGGCTGGTAGACGTACAGGAGACGGTTATCATTAATGTGATCTTGGAATTGAACATAAAGTGTTTTTTCAATGATCTTGCCCATCAATGGAGCATGAGTGACGACCGGTATTTGGCGGGGTCATCAGGGTCTAGTGTAGGTTTCTTTAGGAGTGGGAGGGTTTGGCCTTTCTTGAGAGCTACTGGGAAGATGCCTTGAGTAAGGGAAACATTGGCAATGGTGGGTAAGGGTAAGAGAGCATCTCCAGAGAGAGCTTCAATGAAGGGCGAAGGAAAGACATCATCTTAGGAAGTAGCTGGACACTGGACCGGGACTGGGATGACCCAGATCACTAAGCTCCCTCTGACTAGCTACTGGAGGGGGGCAATACAAGACTCTGGTACAAAGGCTGATTGACTCTCTCTGAGCCTCTAGAGCAGTGTAAGACAATAGCGTTATAATGCGGGAATATGTTTTCTGAGAACTGGATAGTTGCGGTGGAAGCACAAGCATGATATGAAACGATTGACAGAAGGGGGACGGTTGCCGGTAACTCCCTGTGTTTCTTTTTGTCCGGGGGAACCCCTATCCGTGCCTCTGTGGGTATGTTCCCTGACTCCCTCTAGCTTCATTGTACGATAAGTGTGGTCTTTTAGTTTACATGAGCAACACCAGCAGTGGTGGCCTTGGGCACAACTAGACCCAGACCCCGATGAGGTATCACTTTGACTAGTAGCGGCAGAGCTAACTTCAGAAGCTGAGTCAAAAATATTTGGGGGCACTCTCTTCACTGTTCAGGTACACTGTGTTGAGGGGTATCATTTTGCTAGACAATATGTTGGGTACATTGTATTTTAAATAACATTGATCTCAGCATAAACGATTTAACAACTTCTACAGTGGATTTAGGGTTATTGCTCAAGAAATTTTAGTGACAGAAATTGCAAATGTTGCATGACAGTGTAGACACATTGAGGGTGTAGACCTAATAGGATGTGGAATTTCAGGTTTTAGTTTCTGGGGCTAGCAGTGGCAAATGGTGCATTTTAAAAACACACTGAAACAGTTGCATAGGTCTCACTCCAACAGGGCTTAATAAAACAACTTTGTTTCCTGGGTTCGAACTGGGGTGGCAAGTTCAGCAAAAAAAAAACCGATGGATTAGCCCATATCTTTGCCTGGGGGTGAATGTTTGATTTGTTCAGCATTCCGTCCATCATCTGTTCTTTTTGCCTTTTTAGCCTGAAGCTGCCTGTGTAATGCTTCCTGCTTTGCTGCCTGCTCCATTACTGGCTGTTGCATTATTGCCTCCTGGGTTGATGATTGCTGCTTTACTGTCTTCTCAAGAAGTGCCTGTTCAGTCACTATAACGCGCAGTTCCACTTCTCGGTTGATGCCTGCTTTGGGACTGTTGGTGCCCCTTTCGTTACTGAGTGTTCCGCTACTCCTTCATCATGGTACCCCTCTAATGCCAGCAGTTATTGCCTGCCCTATCAATGTCTTCTCCGTTGGCGACTGCTCCCATTGCTGCCTCTTCCGCGCTTACCTGCTTTGGTCGTGGCCTGCTCCGACATCTTGGAGCGGTGCTCTCTGTTGATGCTCCCTATCGATCGTGCCTGTGACCGACCCCCGGACCTCCGCCTGCTGCTGCAGTGAGCAGCTGTCAGAGGAGCTTCCTAGGCTGTGCGAGGGGAGGGGCGGGGAGCTCTGCGGCCTCCCCTGTCCGTGGCTGCACTTGGTACAGTCCAGTCGGGCTCTTGAAGTGGCATCTTTTGGGATTGCGTCTCTGACGGGCACTGGACGCCCTGAGAGCACTGGAGACACTGGGCCTGTGAGAACACCGGTGACACTAGAAGCACTGGGAACACTGGACCCGTGGGAGCACTGGAGGCACTGGGATCGCTGGAGTATCCGCGGCCAGAACAGCGAGCCCTGGGCAGTACTTGAGCATCGAAAGCAGCTGGAGCCCGGGGAGCGAGCGCCTGACAGCACTGGGACCACGGGAGCACATGAGCCAAGGAGCACGGGAGCATAGGAGCACGGAAGCACAGGAGCACGGGAGCACAGGGCAAGCAGCGCCATCAGGTCAGCTGAACAGAGCCAGTGTCTGGAGAAACTAGGGCACAGGCAGCACCGCATCCACTCGGGGTCTTTGAGGGACGCTGGCACGGGCCACAGGGCCAGGCTACGGGCACGGGGGCCCAGAAGTACATGATCAGCACTCAGGTACGTGAGTGGAGTCTGCTTCTCGTAGAAGCGCATCTTCACTGCAGGGCATATCTGGCATGCCCATTACATGCCATCTCCACGACAGGACATCTCCTGTGCATCCTCTGCCCATCACTGGCCATGCCCACTACAGGGTATCTTTTGACTGGGCATGCTCAGCACATGGCATGTCCATCGTAGAAGCATGTCCAACGCAGAGCATCTCCTTCACAGTCAACTTCTTCCCATGGCCTGTCCAAGTCATGCCTTGTCCATCGCAGGACATGTCTATCACCCAGCATCCTCTTTCATGACCTGTCCATGTAATGCCTTTTCCATTGCATGTCCATCGCAGGTCATGTCTGTCACCCAGCCTCTTCTTCCCATGGCCTGTCCTCGTCGTGTCTTGTCCATCGCAGGTCATGTCTGTCACCCAGCCTCTTCTTCGTTGGGCATGTCCATGACAGGTCGTGCCCATTACATTGAGTCCGTTTCTCAATTTGACCCCACAGGGTAATGCGCAGTGGCATCTATATCACGGGGTATTCCCATTCCAGACTATGCCCATCACATGCCGGGCATCGCCTTCACATGTCCCCCGCGTTGCCGGTATTCCCACAGGGTCTCTGCACCACAGCGTGCATCGGTCAGACCTGCAGCCGGCATCTTCGTCACGTGGTCGGCGCAGCCGGCGTCTCCAGCTCGAGCGGCGCTCTCTCTGTCCCAATCTAGCGGCCAGAGGCAGTGCTCGCACCTGGCGGGGCTGGAGGGGTGAGACAGTGTGGGGTCACTCTGTGGCCGGCCCGGCTCTGTCCAGCTTCCTGGGAGCCGCAGCTGCTGCTTGGTAGGTGCTCGGGATAGCGGGTAGGACTGGAGACATGATGCTGACGAGAGCGAGGTCCAGACAAGAAGAGCGCGAGCAGGCAGACACCGCAGCGCACATGCCAGGCACGGGAAAGGTGCACAGATACAGGCAGGGTGGAAACAAGCATTGGCAAAGCCAATAGGTCTGGCCAATGCACAGCTATTGTCTTTGGCAATGTGTTTCAGCCATTTTGTACACCCGTGTGGCTGCTGTTCAGCATGGCTAAAAGTTAATGGCTTGGTGTGGGGTGGGGTAGATTGGATTAACTTGGAATATGGTAGACTTGGGTAAAGTTGAGTGGGGTAGAGTGGAGGGGGATAGATTGGGGAGAAGTGGGGTGGGGTAGAATGTGGTACATTGTAGTGTGGTAGATTGGGGTAGAGTGAGGTAGACTGAAGTGGTGCAGTTTGTAGTGGGGTGGAGTGGGGTAGATTGGAGTGGAGAAGAGTGGGCTAGATTGGAGTTCAGTAGGGTAGATTGGAATGGAGTGGGGTGGAATGGGATAGATTGGAGTGGGGTAGAATTTATTGGGGTGGATTTGGGTAGACAGGTAGAGTGGGGTACATTGAAATGGAGTGGGGTGGATTGGAGTGGGGTATATTGGAGTGGAGTGCATGAACTGGAGTGGATTGGGGTAGACTTGGGTGGATTGTGTTAAATTAGAGTGGGGTAGATAGGAGTGGGATACATTGGGGTAGACTGGAGAGGAGTAAGGTAAATTAAGGAAGCATGGAGTGGATTGGGGTAGATTAGTCTGGAGGGGGGTAGACTGGAGTGAAGTAGAGTGGGGCAGATTGGGGTAGAGTGGAGTCTGGTAGACACAGGTAGAGTGGAGTGGGGTTGATTAGGTGGATTGGAGTGTGGTAGACGGGTGGAGTGGAATAGATTGTGGTAAATTGGGGTGGGATAGATTGTGGTAGATTGGAGTGGGGTAGATTTGGATACAGTTGAGTGGGGTAGGTTGGAGTAGAGTGGGATAAATAGGAGTGGAGTTGGTTATATTGTAATGGAGTGGAGATTGAAGTGGAGTCGGGTAGATTGGGGAACAGTAGAGTGGGGTGGATTAGGGTAGAATGGAATGGGGTAGATTGGAGTGGAGCGGGGCAGAGTGGAGTAGGGTACATTAGGATGAAATGCAGTGGAGTAGATTGGAGTGGAGTGGGGTAGATTGGATTGATTAGAGCAGGGTAGATTGGAATGGAGTGGGTAGATTGGGATAGAGTGGAGTGGGGTAGATAGGAGTTTGATAGATTAGAGTGGGATAGATTGGAGTAGAGTGAGGTAGATTGGAATGGGATAGAATGGGGTGGGGTAGATTGGGATGGGATAAGGTAGAATGGATTGGGGTAGACTGGAGTGGGGTGGGGTAGATTGGAGTGGAATGTGGTAGATTGAGTGGACTGGGGTAGATTAGAGTGAAGTGGAGCAGACTGGAGTGGAGTGGGGTAGATTGGGGTGGAGTGGATTGGGGTAGATTGGAGAGAAGTAGGGTAGATTGGGTTGGGATAGATTACATTGGAGTGGAGTGGGTTAAGTGGCGGGGAGTGGAGGGGCATAGCGTAGAAAGACGTAGAGTGGAGTGGCATGATGTGTTGTAGAGTGTCTTAGAGTGAAGGGGCATAGCGTGGAGTGGCATGCCGTAGAGTGGAGTAGCATTTCAAGTCGAGTGGATTGTTGTAGAATGGAGTGGCATGGTGTAGAGTGGAAGGGCACAGAGTGGAGTAGAGTGTTGTACAGTGGAGTGATGCAGAGTAGAGTGTTGTAGAGTGGAGCAGTGTAAAGTGGAGTGGCGTTGTGTGGAGTATGCATGGTGTGGTAGCGCAGTGCCATTACAGACAACACATTTCCAATGGAAATTACCATTACATTTGCCCAGACATACAGCTTTACTGTGCACAAACGATAATGTGTGGAAATGTCAATATGTAGTGTATTAATATGTTTTGATCGTATTCAAATATTTTTTTCCACCACACTTCATAATTACAAAGAAATATGCTTCATTTCTGCATTCCTAACTCTGATGTAGTCTTTGTGGTGTGCTAAAAAACATAACATCCTACAGCCTGAATCTCACATGGGTAGTCAGCAGGATGGATTGTCACATAAATTCTCTCACTTTGAAGTCCGGGAAAGAAAAGTAAACACCAAGCTTTCTGGAATACAGAGCCTGGCATTTGAACTCTGTCTTTGAATGCACAGCAAATGTGACAAGATAAGAATAAGATTTAAAGGCCTTTTTATAGAAAGTGAGTACTCTGACGTATACATTTAACATGGGATGGACAAACTCAAGCTCGAGTGCCTAAAACAAATAAAGCCAGCAAATGGAAAGCAAGCACATGTGAGTTACAAACCCCAAAGTCTATAGTAAGCAGTTGGCGAAATGCATTCCCAGGGAAGCTTTCAGAATGCCTACAACAAGTCGTAAGCAACCCAGACAGTTGCACTGTCAGGTAGGCTTCGCCCTAAAAATGGAGAGGAAGGGACTAGAAAGACAGCAAGAGATGGAACGCACATGGCTTTTTCTATTGCACATGATACTATTTATTCCTCGTCTGATCAATCCAAATGTTGTGGAGAAGCGCAGCAAGGTGCATGAGGTGCTTGAAGTTTGCCAGGAGCGCACATGGGGGTTCTATGAGGGAAATAAAATTATTAAATAGCTTAAGACAGAAGAGGGATAGCCACACATTTGATGAAATATAGGTGCATATGTAGTGAAAATACAGTAGGCCAGAGACGGCAATACATAGAGTAGTCATGAAGAATGGTATACAGAGTCCGTAAGCTTTCCAGGTAAGTAATTAGGCCTGGTCCTAGCGTTACAACCATTTCTATTCTCCAAACTAGAATCACCACTCAGGGTTTCTATGGAAACAAATGGTACTTTTGTTTAACCCCAAATATACTTACCACCAGGCGCAATGCCCATTGGGCTAAAAGATCTTCAGACCCCAGACACGTTTCTGAACGCAGCCTTCTGCTGTTTCCAGGACTCGTATAATTCTTTCACTGATGTGTGCTGTGCTGCGATGGAGATGGGGGTCTCAATTTCAGCCTCATACAAAGTATTTCGCAGTTCATCCAGAGGTTGAAGTGCCTTAATGAAAAATATGGGAACTGTGATTGTGAGTGTAATGAGGGTAGGGGCAGTGGCCCGCTCAAATGAAAACAATATTCTGTGACTATTTTGTTGGCCTTTCACATTCAGGTATTTGTATATAAAATAACACACACCTTAAATGAAAACAAGTGCAAGTTAAAGTAATTGCTGTGAATACATTGTTTGGTGTTATGAAAGCTGAGTTGGCTAATCTGATATCTGCAGATGTCTTTGTAACCAGAGTGTCACAGAACTGAATCCTTGATGGTGCACTGGTGAATAGTGACGTTTATTTATAGTGCTACAAGGTCCCAGCCTGCAACTGAAAGCACTGTGGATATGCAAGTCGTTATTTTAAAATTGTATTACACACAATCTAAGATAGGCTGACACAAAATGTACAAAGAGATGTAGTGTTTAAAGTAAAACAAGTGTATTAAAAAAATAATTTGTGTAATAAGCAATCTGACTGTGCCTTGTGAAAACCTTAAAAAAAAAATAAGTTTCTATTAGAAGGATACACTCCAAAACTCAGCTGATAACTCCCTTACAGTACATCTCAGAAAGAACAAATCTTTGTCGCCATTAAGCCTCAAATAACTCCATCAATTAAAGCCATATATTGGTTCCTCAGCAGCCTATAGATTTGTTGATTAACCAATTGTACTCATTTACAATCCTTTCAGATAGCAGCCACCCTGGCGAGAAAGGCTTGTTTCTTCTTGCACTGTCTGCCTCTCCCTTGGCTTCACAAAACAGGAGACTCTCCTCCTTTCCCTATCTTCAAAAGACACCTGAAGGTCAGCATTATCTATTTTGGAAGGGATGCATGGGAACTGTTTTTGTAAAAGTAAAAAAGTTTGGAAACATCGTTGGCAAAAGCTCTCGTCCGTTTCAGCCACTGAGGACATCCAAAAGCCATTTACAGTTAGATAAGGCTCTGTTTTTCATAGTTTCTTGTGCCTTCTGGTGTCGCGCTGTCTCTGCCAAGTCAGCCCACTTGCAAGGTTGTCCATAGAAGACATGGGCCCTAACTAGGAACGGTGCAGAGCTGACTTTCCAAGTGGAAACCCGTGAGATCAGGAAGAAAGAACCTGAATTTACCAACTGGAAAATCCAGCAGGTGTGTGAAAAGTCTGCATTGAAGCTCGGACCCCTTCCATGGTTCCTGGCCTAATGTCAGACAAGCCATGGGGGGACCATTATATGTTTTCCCCTGCCAGCATTCTCTACTTCTTCCTACACTCTCCTCAAAACCTCCCTGCACTCCGGCCTTACAACAGTGCAGGTGTTAAATATGTGTTTCAAACCCCACGGAAAATGGAAAGCCATGCAGAGTATCTTCGTAAATCTGGGTCCGCCCAGTAATTCTCCATTCTGTGGAGTTTAACTGGTAATTGCACAGTACTGGTGAATTGTAACCACATTGTACATGGATATTACTGGTGTGGCGTTTGCAGCCCACCTGCACTGTGCAACCTTTATTCGGGCCATAGCGGGTTACTTAAAGTGATGCGGATAGATCAACTAGGAAGGACGGCCCCGCATTCCCCCACATGTACAAGTACACAGCAGGGGTGCTTCACCACACTTTGACTTCAACAATCAACAGAGAGTGAATGGTTACATCAGAATGGAATAGAGAGAGGCAGTGATATCATATTGTATTGTTACTTGTGGAGCACTTTCCAAACCCCTGAGAGGCCCAAAGCACAGCAATGGCTGACACACTGCTTTGTTTTATTCTCTTAATGCTTTGAACCCATTAATTGAAATAAGCAAACAGGATGTCTGGGGGGGTTATTTTGATTAGAGTTGTGATAAACCTTAGACCATTAATTCCAAAGTTTTCAAGCTTTATTTCGCTTATTTTTGAAACGCGTTGGCTTTGAGTATGGGGGACTGTTGATGGGGTGTGTCATGAGGAATATTAAATAATATTTCCCTCAGCAGCTTCTGACAACACCCACCAGTAAGTTCGGTATCCCCATCCTCTCACAGGCAGGACAGGAAACATGTGTTGCGAAAATGAGCAACTGTCCGTCTGATGTTAATATGAATGTAGGACTGGTTTAATTTCAGGCTGGCACACATGAGCTATTGATGTTTTTCTTGTGATTATTGATTTGTTGTTATTATTTGTTTGCAAAAACGTTCCATATATTATTGTTTCTCACAAAAAGTTTTTTGCACTATGTAAATGTTGTATATAGTTCTATTTCAAACGTTTTTGAATTGTGCGATTTACTAATGTGGTGTTTCTTTGAAAAGACATGCTCTATTGATTTATGAATGTCTTTGTTGAAATATCAAAAATAAGCGAAAACTTTGGAATTAATTGTCTAAGGTTTATCACAACTCTAATCAAAATAACCCCCCAGACATCCTGTTTGCTTATTTCAATATTGAGGTGGTCCAGTCTGGGGAGTTATGGACCCAAGCCTTGCTTGATCACACTTGAACCCATTTATAGCACCAGGCACTATTTACACAGAAACATACAAAAAAATGATATAGGTTTTAGCAATGGTTCTAATTCATGTCGCAGCCCACCAAAGGCAGACAGCTTTTTTGAGCCAGGTAATTGTTACCTCAAGCACAGTATATTGTGGGTGCTGTAGGCCCTCTTGTAGTGTGAGGTCTATATGGGTTTTTCCTTCCACAGAGGCTGTTGTGGGGGTAGAGTTGACGCACTCTTGGGCCTCGTAAATGCCTGAATCCCTCAGTTTGCATCTTCCAATGGTAGCTTCCTTTATCTCTGTGCACATTCTTAGCCTGACAGTTTCAGCCATGTGCACACACAAACCTTTCAAGCACAGGCCAGACTGCACTCACGCCCTTCTGTCCATCAGTTCAAATTGAATGCTTAAGCAACCTGTCTCTTAGTCATCACGTTCAAGCAGAGGCATGGCAACAAAATGTATTAAGAGCATAGACATCAAAACACTCCTCATACAGGCTGCATGATTGACAAACACGCATGTTTCATCTATGGCACTTCACGGAGCAGCATGCTACCCCACTACAAATGCGCTTTGGTGCCTCTTTAAGATTATGAAGTACTATATAAATAGAATTACAATGCAATGCAACATACTCAAACCCTACAGCACTGCAAGGCCATAATAATGGCAATAAAGAGCTAAGCAAATCTCTATTGACATATCCAATGCCTGCCTTCAATAAACTTACAAATTTTACTTAGACCCTCATTTAAAGTTGTATTTTTAATTCTGATCCATGTGCAAAAGAATGTTTGCACACAAATTGGAATTCTGAGTTGCACGCCAATTACCACAATCTGCAGTTTTCCCCATACAGATTAAACCAGAAAAAGCCTGAGGAAATCTATGAGGTTGAAATGCTAAAGCAAAAATGCAAAATATGCAGTAGTCGCTGTGGAAAAAAACAATTCCACATGTTAGGTTTCATTCTAAGGTGGTGAACTTCGGAGAAGTTAATTACGTCACCCATGAAATACCCCATGCTAGCTAGCGTAGCAGCAATTACCAAACTTGGAACCAAGGCTTTAGTCTCCAAATATGTCTCTGTGCTCCTATTCTGATGATAACTGTTTGGAGTCACCAAGCCCACTTAGTTTGGCCTTTTTTCTACCTGCTGTAACCTCATAGCCTCTGATAAATCTCAACTTAATTCTATGCTCTGGCAAAAATATTAAGTATGATAAAAAGAGGAGTGGGGAGTAGGGTCTGGGATGTGAAGGTGTGTGTAAGGGAGAAAGTGCCTTGACCTATCTATTTGGATTATTTTCTGCAGTCACCAGCTCTGTCTTTGCTCTTGCATTATGATACCATCTTAGAAGACAACTCAATAGATAATCAAGATCATGCATAGAGATTAAAGATGCACAAAGACTGCCAGATTTGTCTAATATATCGAATTCCCAGCCTACTATAAACAAGTAGACCGTGGTAACAGGAAGATTTATAACCTTTGGATAGTCAGAAGTCAGGGGGTGTGGGTAAACCCGTGGGCTCTGCCACTCATGTTGAAGACTGTCTGCCATATTTAAAGATCCCCACCTGCCTGGCCTGTATTTCTGTGCTGTGAGGGCAGCTGTGGTGGCAGCACCTCCTTCAGAGCACTGCAGGCTTGCTGAGCAGGCACCATTTTGGAGCATCCACCCAGCAAACATCTTTGTATAGAGAAAACAAACTCTCAAAGTCAGAGTTTGTTTTCTCAATACAAAACTCTAAGGGCCTGACACAAAGGTAGCTTTCTCCCTCCATTTGGGAAACATAGTACATTTTCCCTGCTTGTATCTGCTATACCTCAGGAAGTGAAAATTAGTGAAGCTGGCCTCACCCTCCATAGGGTTGGATAACCATCTTTGTTACTTGACAGCCCTTGGCAGATGGATCATAAGGACAAAATTGACAGCAGCAGAGCCAGTGGAGGCTCCACCAGAGTAACATAGATGGCCCTTTTGCCATCTCTAAATAGAGTGGCGAGTTTGGCAGGGCTAAAGCACTGTAGATTTATGGTGGTACTCCTGCTCTGCCAAATTCTTTGTTCCTGATGTTGCCAGCGCATGTTATAAAAAAACTTCAAAAATAATATGATAAACAGCAAAGCATTGTTCTTTAGAGAGTAGGACAGGCTAAAATTGTATTTCTCAGGCCTCCAACTCCCTGAGGGCTCTTTTCAAGGCAGTCTCCAATTTCACTTATCTGCCCTGTGTCAAAATTAATACTCTCCCTCCCTAGTTGTTTATGACGGTTTGGCCTGTTTTTTCTGTGAGAAGATCAAGGCCATTCATGATTGTATCGCCCAGCTTCTGGTTTCATCCTGTCACCTGCAGCATGCTTACAAGCCTTAACCCTTTTTTGCACTCCTCTCACAGCTCTCCAAATGATTAAGGAAGAGGTTTTCTCATCACTTCCCTCTGTAAACTTGGGTCCTCAGATGACATATTGGACCATATGGCAGAAGCTTACTGTAGGCTCAATTTTCCTTTGCCAGCAATCACTACAATTGGTGAGAAGTACTGGCTCACCGGCTTTCTAGCCACCTTGAAGAGCTCCAGTTACTAGATGCAGCCAGGTGAGTTTGAAGACTGGCTTAGATATTGAGACTGTATTGAATGACATCAGACAAGATTACAATAAAGACATTTCTACCTGCCTCATCCTGCTGTTGCAGCTGTGTGAGATTGCTATGTCCTAATGAGTAGCTTAAAGAAAAAACATATTTTTTCCCATGGCACTTGAAAGCTTGTGTTGTTAATCCTACCAGAATTTCTTGATCAAACTAAGCCAATGCTTGCTGTGTTTCTCATCCTGAGTCAGCTATTTACAAGCTTCATGGTCTTCAGAACATGGCAATGTGATGTGTCATGAATTTCACAAAATTTAACAAGCTTTCCAAAGCTTGGCGTAAGCTGCACTGGTTGCCAGCGACTATTTCCCCACCAAACCCCATGCTACTTAGGTGTTCTCTTCCTAGGCTAAGTGATCCCTTCATTTTGGCTCTTCTCTCCTGCTATCAGTCCCCTGAAAGAGTTAGTGGGGGTGGTGGGGGGGGGTTAGAGGAGGATGTTCCTTCTCTTGGTTTTTGCTTCCTCTCTTTGGAATGCACCAGTCTGTCCTGCACAAAGTCAAGTAGCATTCTACGTTTAGGAAGGCTCTTAAAATTCATCTATGTCAATAATTACCTTCATATCGTTTCTGATGTTGTTAGTCAGCTCAGCAACAAGATGCCTAAGGTGGTTTTTTGCACCTTTTAAGTAACACCGTAACTCATACCTTCAATGCATAGGTTTTCAGTATATTCAGTGGCTGCACTGAGACATTAAACACACAGCCAGTGGCAATTATAGCAGAAAAAGAGCAGAAATGATGGGTTCTGGCTCTAGTCCTTTGGTGATGGAGCATTGTCACTTGAGGGACAGCTCAAGTGTCTGGTGCCTGACCTATGGGTAGACTGAGAGATAGCTCAGCTATGTGAAGTTGGGCCATATCATTTATGTCTTACCAGAGGCATACCTCTGCCGCCTAAAGCAAACACCTCAATCAGTTTCTTATAGTGCATTGTAAGACAAATATAGTATTTGCTTTAACGTACAGCTTGTGTTTCTTTTTCCTTTGTGATGGTGTCTGCTCAGAGGCAGTACACCAGCACTCACCTTGTGTAGACATTGTATTGGTGTGTCCTGCCTCTTCAAATTAGTGTAGTGTGTAGTTTCACAAAATGCTTGTAATACCTTATTCTGCTGTCAAAGGAAACCTGGATCTGTCACAACGCAGCATAAAATCAATTTCATGTATATTAGTTTGCCAATATAAAATCATCACACAAAGAAAACACTACTCTGTGCCACTTTCTCCAGTGTTACAATGACAAATTGATAACAATGTTGTCTGCCTGGTGACACTATTGTGCCCATTTCAAGGTTGCCCCTTTCTCTACCCTTGCCTGGCTAAATATTATTAATTAGTTTATATATTTAGGAACAACCACTATAGAGAATATGGCCACTCTTCTCAAAGGAATTTTGGGGAAATTCATAACAAATATTGCATTTTATATTACACATTGCCGCTGTAGGATTTGTTGTTATTATAACATATGCCATTAAAAGGCACATTTATTTTCTGTGTATTTTATTGTATTGCAGCTTTTACATATGGCTCACTATTCCTTTGTGGGTGCTGATACGCTTGCCACATGGCTAGGATGCTACACCGTGTAGGGTGTGTGGTTGGAAGGTCATTTAGTTTCTTTTGATCCTATGTAGGAAGTGTTTCCATGTCGTGCATCATGACCACTGAGGTGCAGTCGTGCAGTGTGGTGATTGATGAAGCGTGAGAGTCAAATGCACAGTTTTATGGTTTTCAGTATGCAGGTAGCTTTAAATAGCTCTCAGGTCCCTTTAGGGTATTTCATATGATGTAGTCTGCTTAGATGGTTACTGCACTACGTTGCCCAATCTGAGATTTGATGTATAGTTGTGGTCCTGAGCTGGCATGGTTGGAGGGAAACAGAGTTGGAGAGATCCATTGGGAAGGGCATTGTTATTATTATCCCATATCTGAGTGTCATTGTGAGATTCAAATAAGCAGTCAGAGTGTATAGATATTTGTGACCAGCAGTGGTGGACTGTATTAAAGTTCTCAAATTTGTCCACCAGTATGTGACCGATCTCTTTAGTTATGCCATGCCTGTTCATTTGGTGATGTCTGTTTTTTTTTTGGGCTGGACCATGCTGGTGATGGACAATCCTCGTAGCAGATATCTCCTATGTGAATGTAAGAGGTATATGTTACAATTTGCTGCTGGATGCTGTGTATTCTTGTCTTTGTATTATTGTGGCCATTACTGTTAGACATGCAAGTAGTTAACTGTATAATGCCACAGCCAACCATAGGTCAGCCCTTCTTCGATTACCTTCATATTGAAGGACTCTGCTTGTTGGATTGTTTCCAATCTATAGGTTGTTAGCTGACGATTGCACTCGAGGGAGCAAGTGTTTTATGTACTCTGTTGCCAAGATGTTGGGTGATGCAGTTATCCAGGAAATACCTATGCCTATCAACTGCCTTTGGAAGTGTTTATGCCCCTGCGTGGTTCTAATGCTGGCTGGTAGTGAGTTCCAGAGTTTGGCAGCTAGTACTGAGAAAGCAGTACCTCCTAGTGATTTCTTTTGGTAAGGTGGTATGATGATAAGTGGTGCAAACCTGGAGAGCAGTGTTCTGTTTGGTTTGTATTGCTTTGATTTAACTTGTAGGTATAGCAGTCCTTTCCCTTGGAATACTCTGTGGACAATGCAGAGTGCCTTGACCATTGCCCTTCTTTCATAGGTAGCCAGTGGAGCGATTGCAGGACTGGAGTCATGTATTCTCATTTGGTGAAGGGGGTAGAAGAAGCCATGCAGCAGCATTTTGGATGAGTTGTACATTGTGTAAGATAAATGTGGGTGTGCCAAGGTACAGGCTGTTAGCATGATCAAGCATAGATATTATGAGCGTGAAGATGGCTTGCTGTTTATGTTGGTATGCAAGGTATGGGAAGATGCAACCTGGTGTTTTCATTGTGTAAAGGCAGTTTTTGTGACGTTGTGAACATGCAGTATCAAGGATAGATCTGAATACATGGTTCCTCCTAGGTTTCTAACTTCTCATGATGTTGTTGGAGGGGCTTCAAGTTCCTTAGGTCATATGGCAGTAGGCCAGTAGTTTTCCAATGGTCCACAGGCTACAATCTCTATCTTTGAAGTATAGAGCTTTAGGTGGTTATTCATCATTCATGTGTTTATGGCATGCAGGCAGTCGTCAGGTTTTGAATTGTAGAGGTCTTCGGGGCTATCCAATGATTTGGGTGTTATCTGCATTGTTGTAACAGGTGAGGTTGAATGATTTAATCTGATTTGGTAAAGGAGTTTAGGTAGATGTTGAATAATAGAGGGGATATGGTGGCCCTCTGAGGAATGCCAGGGTTGTGTGTGAGGATGTGATGTGAAAAATGGCAGGTAAACTAAACTCTGTCTGACTGTGAAATAAGAAGCAATCCATTTTAGAGCATGTTCACGGATTCCAAAATCGTAGAGTCTTTGTAGGTGCATATGGTGGTAGGAAGTGTCAAATGCAGCTGATAAATGCATAAGCACCAAGCGAGCTAACCTGTTCTTTTTTACTGTGAGTTTTAGATAATCTGAAAGGGGTATGATGGCTGACTGTGTCTCTGCCTGGTCTGAAGTCAGAGGTCTAACATTAAGTCATTAGGTTATGTAAAGTTAGAGAGATGAGAAAACATTGCTCTCTCACAACGTTTTCTAAGAAGGGTGCATTTGACATAGGCCTGTTGTTTACCAAGTCGGATGGGTCGAGATTTTTCTTTTGGAGGAGAGGTCTAATGTAGGAGGTTTACAGCTCAGGTGGGAATGAACCTAGTTTCAGGGACTTGTGGAATTTTCCCTGCAAGGGTCAAGCGAAGGATATATTAAAAAATAGTTTTGGCGGTGCTGTGTCCGAAGGTGGTCCTGATGGTCTGGCTGTAATGATAATATCGAGGAAATCTTTTGGGACAGGGTATTGAAAGTATGCATTGATGGATGGTTAGTGTTGTCTCTTTCTATGGTGAGTAGGTCATGTGTTGTTGTGGTGCTGTCCACGTTCTTCTTAAGGTAATGTTCAATCTTTTTTATTTTTTTAGATCAATTCATTGGAAATTTTGTCACAGAAGTCTTGTGACCCTGGTGTTTCTGTATTTTGGTACTCTACACTGCGGAATTCTGTTAGAATTTTATGGAGTTCTTTAAAAGGGCAGTCTGCTTCAGTTACGTATGTGGAGTAGTGGTGTCTTTTTGTGGTCCAGATGGCTCATCTGTAGGCTCTGTTATAGTGGCGTAGTGTACTTTTCTCTGTTTCATCTCTTGATTTTCTTCATTTACTTTGTAGTATATTGTTTTGTGTTTTCATTCTTTTGATGATGTCTTTAACCCAGTTCCATGCCCGGTCACCAGATAGCAATTGGTGTAGTTTAGGCCAGGAAAATGTTTTTGTTAGGTTGATGTAATCTCATGTAATTTCTGGCATTTCACATTATGCTTGTTGAACAAAATTTCTCTAATTATGCCATCATGCCACATCACTTCATTTCAAACCAGTTCAAGTAAAAATCCTATTATGATACTAAGGGAATAAATAACACCATCAAAAAGAACACGAGTGGCTGTTGTTCATTGCTTTTTTGCATTTTTAATGCAAAATGTGCCCTTGCGCCTACGCATATTGTGGTACAATATAGCGGTAAATGACTAATTTACATTGTGGGTAATTTTTCCCAAATTTCACTTAAAGGAAATTACATGAATTTCACACACCCCTAGTATACTCCACCACAACCAGTGATATTCTTTACAGAGGTACTAGTATCAAATTAGTCTTACTGTAGTAAAAGGTGCGTCTGCACCGAGGGGGAACTGAGGTGCATGTGATTTCAAACCTTTTGAGTGTCCATTTTGTTTGCTGGCACAGTATGTTTTGCAGCATGCCACCATGCTGTAGCAGACCAGTGGAAGCTTCTCAGGACTTGGTGTTGACTATATTCCAGCCCTAAATTTCCACCTAATGGGGACTTACATCTGACGGGGGAGTTTCTATCCACTACTTTTTCCAAATCATCGGTGATAGTCTGTATCCCACTAATGGCCCAGACATCATTTCACCATATAACAGCCCTTTCTTCCACTACCGTTTGTATAATGGGGGCAGTCACCGGCTTATGATTCTGAAGCTGGGTTCCTTTGTCGTGCTCCCACACTTCCATTTCATCCCCATAGGGGCCTTCACACATTACGGCTCTCAGAATGCTTGACCATGTGGGATTGATGCAGTGCTTAATTTGAGCCTGAGGTTTCCGGTGCTCTGCACCGGCACTTAAATGTCAACACCGGCGCTTGTGACAGTCAGCCACAAGGTGGCGCTGTCTAGCTAATTTAGAGAGGACTACAACAACAGGTAATTATTCATTCAACATACATTAAAATTACTTATACCTGCCGCCCAAACCATTTCTTACAGTTTTGGGGGCCTGAAATAATCCGAATTGTCACACTTGTGGGTGTGTAATGGTTAGTAGTTGTGTTGTTACTATCATTGGCAGCATGTCAGGGGCAATGTGTGGTGTAAACTGCAGTGGCCTCCTGACAAGAGCCCAGGCACTTATTGTTTTTACAAATTAAGCACTGGATGGATGGCTCCGGTCTCCTGTTTGCAAAGGTGAAATGTAGTTCATCAGCCATGCGATTTGCAGGGGCATCTTCCGGGAGCAGGGTGATGCTGTGCCTTCTGTCTTGCAATGCTCCGGTCTCTTTGCAGAGTAGCCTGGTACCCGAGTATTTACTCCTTTGACATCATGTTTCTCAGACCGTCCTCCTCGATTACCATCCAGTGCTGCTGTAATAAGATATTGTACAAGGCCCAGACACAGGTCTCACTGCTGGGCGCGAATGTCAGGCGGGTCTGAAGTGGGTTATTACATGGGCTAGAGAGCTCTCAAAAAGAGACAGCTCAGTGCCACTAGCACTCAGTCCACAATGTGCTCATTCTGGAACAGAAAGATGGGCTCACTGAAGCATCCTTGACTCTCTGGGTAGATGTGCGTGAGCAGTCCAAAGTTTAACTCGAGAGGGTTGTGAGGGGCAGTAAAACACAGTAATCCAGCCCACATTGAAGTGTAAGCGTCGAGCCAAGGGCTGTGTGTGCTCAACACGTTTAATAGCATCTCATATAGAATATCTTCACAGGAGATGCGATTCAGACCTAATGCGAAGTACACAAAATACTTCACAATACAATAGTACAATATACATTAGTAATACTAGTACTTTTTAATGTGTAGTACTTCATTCCACACTTCTGCCATATCTAAGCGCACTAATTAGTAGATTTTACTATTCCACAACTTATGATACTCAACTTTATGACTTCAGAAGGATGGAAGACAGGATGGAGGACAGAGTCTGCCTTGCTGGGATTTAAACTCACCACCTTGAGATCACCCAGTTTGTCAGCAGTGAGCATTCCTCTCACTGAACCAGTGTCAGCTCTCTCACTGCACGAGCAAAGGCTCTTACGCTAAGGCCCTTGTAGCACTGGTCCCTTCTGCCTTAGGCCAATCAAGCAGGGAATTGTGAAACGTGGTCTCAATGCGCTGGGGGGGGGCAGCTCCGGTCAGTCGAAGAGCCAGGTCTTGAGGGTCTTCCTGAAGATGTGCAGAGTAGGGGCGCATCTGATGTTGATCGGGGGCTCGTTCCAGGCCACTGCTCTCCTTAGTTGCATCCAGGGCTGTGACTGGATTTTATGAGGCCCAAGCCAAGAAAACGTGGTGGACCCTTCCCCAACCCTCACCTGGATGATCTTTGATGACCTACAAAAAGCGTTTAATTTCTTTCAAACTATTCCATGTATTTCGATTTCAGTTACATTATTTGTTAGCAAAACAAGTATCCTCTGACCGATAAAGGTCCACTGTGAGTGGGGAGGTGGACTGCTTCAGTTTCGTGGGCCTCTTGTTGGGATTCGGAGGAGGGCGTATAACGCACTATACCAGTCCAGGGGGTCCGACCTGGCAGTCCCTCCCTTACACTCCAGGCTCTGGTAGCAGGCCCAAATGCTACTTTCACTAACAATGAGGGGTCAGAATGTGGCTTCATGCCAGAACCCCACTGTCAGCAAGCCCGGACCCCACACAACTAAAGCCTTCGCTGGCAGCACTTTCTACCGCCATGCCTCAAAAACTGGTTCATAGACATTGGCAGCAATAGAAATCATAATTGTGATTAAAAAATGAGGTCCCAGAAAGTAGCAGCAGACAAAAACACTACTGTTTTTAATGCTGAGGGCCCAGGCACTAGTATCAGGCCTGTGAACCTGACTGTTGACATAACCAAGCCAGGCCAGATCCCAACTGTCGTTAAACCAGAGACACCTGGATACTAACTTTACAGCCAAACTGAGGGCTGACCAGAACACCACTGTCATCACTGAGTATTCCAGACAAGGGCAGCAGGTGTGACCTCACTGCCATTCAGATTCAGAGTCTCAGGTGCTGAATGGAGGCCAATCACCGTCAGTAAATTTGAGCCTATTAGCGTGTGGGATTCTTGTTGTAGGTGTGTGATAGACCGAGATGGCTCCATGTTGAACCAGCTGGTACCACATTAAAGAACGCCTACTAATCAGATGCCCACCTAGACACGCTAAAGGCCCCAAATCTGTAACAATATAGTGACAACATGGGCAGAGGTTTTCCCACCCATACTCCCCAGTCTTTGCACAAGAACCAAACAAACAGTCGATCACTGCACAACCAGGAGCACCCAGAGTGCTACCTACACATTTAAATTACTGACGAAGACTCTCTCCACCACGTTAGAAGAAACAATCTAGATCTATCTAGTCCTGATGATGACCTTATAAATAATGAAGGGCTGAAACGCACAACAATGACAGCCCTGATATAAAATGACAAAAGGGAAACTCGTGTGATGGAATACAAGGACCCAGTACCTCCTTCAACATAGGATGTATCTGGCACTCATCCTTGTTAGCCTGTACCAAGAAACATTAGGGAGGTTCTTAAACACCCTTGACCCTTCATATCACCAATGCACTGAGGATACACAGGTTTACGAAAAAAATAATATAAGCTTATCTATTTGCAACATTAAAGACTGCATAAGTAAAATACAAAACTAGATCAACTCTCAATGGCTCATGATGAATCATGGTAAGACACAGGTTCCTATTATCAGCCACATCCCAACCCAAGCAATGACACTGCAATAGACTGGCAAACTAAACTACTGGAAGCTAGCATGCACACCAAAACAATCCACAGTGCAAAATTATTAGGTATCACACTCAATAGCAAACTTAACTTAAATACTTACTTAACAAGCATGGAAAAAGGTGCATACAGCCCACTAAAACTGATTAAATAAATAAAGAATTTTATACCTGCTGAAGATCTAAAGCAGGTAGCACAAGTGTTAGTTATAGGGAGGGCAACTGGAATTTAGTCTATTCAGATCCACAGGTTTCCATGCCAGTAGGACAGCCTTCTAATAGCTACCCTCTACACTACTGGGAGACTGATCTATGCAAACGAAAATATAAACACATTACACCAATCCTAATTAAAAATAAATGTCTCACTCTCCTAGATCACTGTATTATCACTGTATGCCGAGAATCATTTTGAAAGCAATGCAAGGTAACACACCTCAGGAACTAAAAAAGAAATTTCGCTTTCAGGGTAGCGCAGGCATTTCCACAGTACAAAACATTTCCTCCTTGAAATTAAATGGTGCGACAGACTGCAACATTATTCTTCACCTTCTCAGATTTTGTTCCACTAACAGCAACAGCCCGAAACAAAATCTGGATCCGTTCTTTACCTCCTTCAAAACTCCATTGAAAAACTTCTAATCCAGCTCAGTACATCCTGATCCTCTACTAAATGTAAGTGTTCTATAACCTATGGAAGAAGCAAGATGGCCATCATGTATTCCTTCAGTGTAAAGCATTCAACATCTACTTGGATAACGTCAGTGCTACTGAATGAAGCAATAGCAAAGCCAAGAGGTCTGGCTTCAATGTGCCAACACTTGTAAACACAGGCATTCACAAACACTGATTGCATGCATGGCATGCAAAAATGCTGTTTATTAAATTAAAACCTGCCTTATTTGCTTTGTTATTGTTGTAGGAAAACGCAATAAAGGATTGATTTCTGCAGAGCATTCATATAAGAGATAAAGGACTGAATGTGACAAATTAGCGTGCTGATTGCATGTACTTTTCAGATGTAAAAAAGTCCCCTGTGTATTCCAATGGAAGCATTTCCTGGAAAGCAGAGTGATATAGCAAATAACATGAGGTGAGAGAATAGTCCTCAGTTTGGCCCCAAAGCCCACTCTATAAGTTTGTATGGTATACATGGTGAAAGGAAAGTTTAAAGTGAACAAATAATAAGAGAGGAAGCTTTGTTGTAGACAATTAATGCACTGTGAGTCTTCAACTCTTTCCTAAAGTAGAGCAGCATTTGGGGCAGTCCTGGTGGATACTGGGATGTTGTCCAAGATCCTGGGTGCATAGATGGAAAAGGCCTGCAATCTTTTTTTTAAATTTTTTTTAAATACTTTTTAGTCTACAGTCTGATGGTGTCCTGGCTGCAGGTGTGCTGAGACTCTACAGAGAAGGTGGGCGTGTCTGCGAGATAAGCAGGGGTGCTGGCCGTGATGGCTTTCAAAATTATGCAGCTGGTTTTGCAGATGGCATGGGCCCGGCAAGGGGAGACAATGGGGTTCCATCAGGATGGGGGTGATCTGATCATATTTCTTCAGGCCCTGGATGAGACGTGCTGCTGTGTGTAGGATGCCACTTAGGGTTGCCAGTGTGGAGTGTGGGAGGCCATGGAGCAGGGCATTACTGCCATTCAAATGTGAGAATGCCAGGGCATGAACAGCTGTTAAGTTGCTTTCTGGATGAAATGATTTGACTTTCTTTAGAAGAGAGACTATCTTTGTGTTTTTAGCTATGTGTTCCTTGAAGGAGATGTTGGCGTCTAGGGTAAATCCAAGTGATTTGGTATTAGGTGATTTTGGGGTTTTGAAGCTCTCAAGATTCATGTTATTGAGTCTGGTTGTACTGTTTCTTATTTGTTGTTCTTGGCGAATAGGACTTCTCTCTTGGTTGGGTTGAGCTTCAGGTAGGTACTAAATATCCAGGTCTGGATTTGGGACATGGGATGTCTGAAGCAGAGGAAACTTTCAAATAGAGTTGTGTGTCATTGGCATATTGGTAAATCTTGATGTTGTTATAGTACAGCACCAAGCGGCTCCATGTAAAGGTTGAAGATGGCAGGGGCCCGTATGGAACCCTGGGGGACTCTGCACGTGGTAGGGATCTTTTGTGACCTGTAGGTGCCTGTGTGAGCTGGTGTCGGTTGGGAAGATAGGAGAACCAGCAAATATTAATAAATCTAGAATTGACAACAATACATCTTGCAGGCAATTGTTCTGTGAAGCCAGAACTAAGTAAATAAAATCAACAGATATGTCAGTGGATGCTTTAAACATAGAAATTAATATAGTGTCTCGTATGCACTGAAAGGCTTATATTCAAGCCCCTTGCGCATCCGGTACGTCACTTTAATATGGGAAAAAGTGACGTATCGGCGGCGCAAGGGGCTTGTAAATAAGCCCCTGAATTTCTAGTGGACCACCTTATGAACAGTGGTTGTTTTATTTCACCAAACAGTATAGATTACTTGTAATAAAGGTCACCAATCTATGTTTATTGTGCTGGTTTGTTTAGCTCAATAGTCATAGAAACATATATATTAAAAAAAACTAGAAGAGGAGATTGGTCTGTTCAGATATATGCACACCAGTGAATGTACAAAGTAAAGGGGAGCCGTAGAAACACAGGCGCGACTAGTCCGTGTATGCACCTAACTTTAGCATATGCCTCCCTCTCCTGGGCTTCCCTACACATGAAGTGCAGTTATGCAGCGATCCATAAATGGCTGAAAGCGCCGAGGCACTTCCATATATTTTGAAGGTGAAAACCCACTCATTTGGTGTCAGGCCTCTGACACGAGTATGGTTAGTTTTAGGAACAGGCCATGAGGAAGCTTTCCCGCATGCAGTGAGTCCAGGCCTATGAACATAGCTGTCCGTGGACTGTTCTCTCACCGAAGTGCAGTGCGCTTCAAGGAGTAGGTCTGGCAAAAGCAGGCACACTTTACTATGCCAAGAGCTTGTCTGTCTGCATGGGTATGTATGGATGTCACGTATGTTGTGAACCTAGCTACAAAATGTCTGAGCGCTGCACTCGATGGGTGGTTTACAGTGAGTAGTGCAGAAGGAGCAGGAGAGGGGTGAGAGTGCAGCACCGTGAGCGTGGGTTGGCGGTGGAGCGTGGAAGGGTGCTGGGGGTGCTTCCACTGATGGTCGCAGGCAGGGGGAGCGGCAAAGCTGCAGGTAGGTGAGGGTGGGGAGGTCGTGTGAGAAGGGGTCGGAGAGGGTCCTCCTCAGGCGTGTTCCGGTATCTGGGTGGTGTACTGTTGTTTAAATAAAGTCATGGACCCAGGGGGATGTAGACTGGGCGGGAGTTCTGTGACCCTACGACCCCTGCAGATGAACATCTCACAGCATTGACACTTTCAGGGTCATGGGGTCATTGAGGGCTGCAGAATGACACGCTCACAGTTGGGGAGTTTAGGAGGTTCGCATCGCCTCATTTCTCTTAAAGAGTGAGATGCAAACGGAATTGCACTCAGTCAGTTGAACTTCACTTTGTCAAATGAGAGCCTCATAAACAGGCACGAAGGGGTTTGCTCAAAGATCACACACGTTGCTCAAGTGGGATAGCCAGGATTAATAGCTAGTTGTCTTCTTTCCGAAGTCTATAACATTGAAACCTGTTTCGTCATGCGTGACACTACCATGAAACCACTAACAGCCACCAGCGTTCAATGCACACATTTGGACGCATTTTAAAGATTACAGAAGAATGCCTAGGGTGAATGAAGGGAGTCTGCTGTTTTCTCCTGTACATGCTTCCCTGTGGATATTTTTACTTCCGTACAGCAAGCAATTTCTAAACGAGTCCTTAAAAGGTTACAATATATATTAGCTCAAAAACAGAAATATGAAACAGTACGGGAGCTATTTTAAACTAACTTCGATGTGAGTAACTTTCTTCTGCTTCTCTGTAGTATTTACTTGCTGTTAATTAATCAACGTATTGATTGTATGGTGTATGTTAACTCCTATTTACACGTTTCTTCCTGCATTCCGTTCTCCTGGTGAACAATCGCATTATCGTGTGCTCACCAAATGGTTACTAAACACTAATTTGAAAGCTCAGGTGTGCCAACTGTAATCTAAACCCTTTGTGTAAAACTCCCAAAGTTTCCTGAGGGGCTGCACTGTGTAAACACACTAACTGACACAGGCCAGCCAACGTGCGCCTGGCCTTGGGGTCTTCCATGGAGGGTTTGGGGGTTGGAGCTGGTGTTAGTGGAGGGGAGGGGCACCCGAAGTGCGCTCTTCGATACAGTTAGTTTCCCTGCACCCACATTAAGATGACAGCTCTGTTAGCTAATTTTTCGTTAAGAGTTTGCAAGGCCAGCTGCCCCTATGATACCTCCCCCGCCCTTCATTGCTATTCTCCTGGTTTCTGCACCCTTAAACCACTTGGGTGCCTGTAGGGCTTCAGAACTCTTTGTAGTTACTATTTTTAGTGGGCACTGGGATTCCTGTCTGGGTTGAGACTTGGTTCCCCAGATGGTTTCAGGTTCTGGCGCAGTCCATGGCTCTTTTCCAACATTAGCTTGTAGAGCCGGATTGGAAATATGGTCCTCTCCATCACAGTATCTGACTTCGGAAGTCAAGGTGCATCCTGGATTATTTTACTGCATTTGGTGTCTGCTCAGGGACCCAGGAACGAGAGGGCAAAGACATAGCCTTTGTGTCAACTATTATCTGCCGCCTCTGGATCTCAGGCGCTAGATACTGCTGCAAGCTCAATGAATTGGTAGAAATGCCTTTCATAGGTTTAGACTTCCAGAGGGTAGCGAGGTCAGACATACAAGGCATACTCATGGAGGGCATTGTAAGCTTGGCAGTGTGTCAGCCCCTGTTCGTTGCCCCTGGGGCCAGCAAGGGCTATGGTGCCTCAACCGTCGGGATTGAGGTTGGTTTCCTCTGATGTCCCAGGGTCTGTCCTACTCCAGCTCTGTAAAACAGAGCCTCGTACACCCTACCACACTTGACACTCAGTGGTAGCAATGGTGAGCAGGCACTGGCTTGTCAGGGAGGTAGTTTGGGAGTGCTCAAGCTCAACAATCATACAGCAACTCAAAAACACACTAGAAAGAAATACTACACACTGCTCAAACAGAATGAAATGTAGTGTCTCTGGAAGCTATTTGGACAATGCTGCACCTCTCCCCTGCTTTCTACCTCCTTCCCCCTGATCCATGTTCTCCTCCCTGTGATCTAGGTGATCCCCTAACCCCCTCACTCCCATCCATGGGGTATAAGGTAGGAACGGAAATAAAGCTCGGTGCAGTCTTTATCCAACCCAAAAAGGTTTGCTCAGTTCTCACAGTCACAGTTCACTGTCTTACCACTCAGCAGTGGTTTGGTACTGTTGGATCGTCTCCACCTCCAGTCTCTCAGGTGCACTCATAGCCTCTTCTGGGAGAGGATGCATGCCAGACAGAAGCTCTACTGGGTTTCCCACTTTGTCTGCTGGGCCTGCGCTCTCTAGTGTACCCAGCAGTAGCGGAGGCTGCCGTCCTGGCTTGATGCGGACTCAGACGGAACAACGGTGAGTGTCTCTGAAGTCAGGATTTCAATGGCGATCCCACGCTGGATCTGGCAGGCCCTTGCTGGGGCTGTGATCAGGCCTGACGACATCCTCTTCTGACTGGTCACAACTTTGGCAGATGCAGCCTTGTATGGGTCAGGTACAATAGGCAGCTGCAGACCCCACACTAGCTGGTTACTCTGGGCAGTCATGGCCACACACAGGCCAATTACAACATTAGGCAGTTACAGCCAATCACAGGTTGATCACAGGATTTTGGCAGTAGTGGTCATGCACAGGCCGATCACAACTTGAGCACTCATGGCCATGCACAGGACGACTCTTCAAATGTAGTAGTGGCTCCTCCGCTAAGGCGAAAGAGCGTCGCCCCCCTGCCCAAAAGGAAAAATAAAATAATAATAACGTATCGTTATTATCATTTTATTTTTCTTATTGCAGTCGGTGGCTTTCGGGGTGGGGCGGGGCTGGCCAGAGCTGGGGGAGGAGTGGCTTGCACTCCCTAAGTGCGCATGACTGGCCAAACAGTCATGTGCAGTTTGCATCTCCCCCAGCAGGCTGTAATGCACAGCCTGGTGAGGAACATGCCCAACCTCCCATTCCCTGTCTGAGCGCCGATCCACGGCGCTCAGACCAATCACAACACTGCATTGCAGCGTTGTGATTTTCTCAGGGGAGCACGAGTGCTTCCTGCTGCTGGGGGAGACAGGAAGACGGAAGAGGACAGAGGAGAGGCAGTGGCTGGCCGTCACAGGTAAGTTAGGTTTTTTTTTTTTTCCACACCCCCCACCCAACCACCCCCGTCCGGTAGCAGCCACTACTGTTCAAATGCCAGTTGCAGCTGCACACACATGGAATCTGACACGTTATCACAGTCCAAACAGTGCCTCAGCAATAGTGGTCACAGGTTCACATTCCCCACGAGGAACCAGCATGGAGGAACTGAAAGGTCTTCGACACTGAAGACCAGCAGATCACTCTCCTCAGTCCTTTCTTCAGGGTGCCCAAAGATACTGCTCTTTCTGAACCGTCACTGGTCCTGCAGGGCCGGCAGGCTCCTTCCCTCTCTCAGCAGCCAGGCACACTCCTATGCACTTTAGAACATGTACACAGCTCGTCCAGCATGAGATCCAGACTTAGGTGATGTCCCCTCTCCTCTGGGACAGTGACTCTCAGCCAGACAACAGCCCTTTGAGTACTCTGTTGAGCACTCACTCAGTGGTCACAGAGGACTTGGAACTGGAACAATAAGTGGGGTGTTGTGGTCCCACTTTTATATACCAAAGTCACACAGAAGAGGTGTATCTACTCTCTTTCACTGCAGAACCGGTTTGTTGTGGTTCTCCTTTCAAGTGTCTTTTCCTGGCAACTCTCCAGATGCAGCCTTGTGTAGAGTGATGCTTCTCACAGCAGGGTAGTCTCCAGCCTGGAGCACCCACAGCATAGGCACAAAGAGGTATGAGGTTTTTGCATGTGGTTGCCAACAGTCAAACTCAAGGAGTCACCAGGGAAGCCAAAAGGGCAATGACGTAACATAACATGATAGGGTTCCCCTACAGAATGTGGTGAAGTCCCCGAAATACCCATATCTCATAGTTACACAAAGCCTTGGGTCGATAAGGCCCCCTAAAGGATGGGCCCCCCTGAACCTCAGTGGCTGCAGAAGCCTGTTTTACGCCCTTGCAAAAAGGCTGGCCTCGTCTAAAGGTTTCCTCATCAAAAGAGCCTGCAGCCCCACTTCCTCTCCTACAATCTACCACGTGGCAGTGGTCATGAAGACTAATCAACAGCTCCTTGCTAGCAAAAGGCCTATTCAAATTTTTAACTAACCCTGTCGCTGCTTCCCTCACTTCACTGTCTAAGTCTCCTCTCTCCAGATCTAGGAATGTGATCAATTCAATCTTATGCAAAGACCAGCCCATGGGTATCCAAAATGGATCTCAGTGGCCTCTATTACTGTGACTCACTCACGCACTCCACTCAGGATAGACTCATAAACATGTACAACTTGCTCTCAGGATGTTTGTTCAGAGAACTGGGTAAGCACGTTTTATACGATTGGTTGAGCAGGCCTCCACTCAACAGACAGAGATAAAAAGTTCTGGGCACCACTGTGGATTCACAAAGCGTGTTATGTTGCCACCACCAGACTGTTTGCTAAACCAGTGACAGAGACATTCGTTCACCCTCACTTAATGACGGTACGCTTGGTCTGCCCCTCCAGGCCACAGGACAAGTTTGGGACATTCTCATATCAAAAACAGACCTAAGCCTCTGCACACATGGTATATAGCTTGCCATCAGGGCCTAACTAAAAAAGCAGGATACGAAATATACATAGTTCGGCATTCAGGGCAGGATAGCATGACTTACACCATGCATGAGGCATTCCCATCCTAACAAAACATAAATACCTCATTTTTTTTTTATTAATAACTTTATTTATGAAATTTCACACCAAAACTGAGCGGTCATACACAGAATCCTTCGAGACAATATCCATTGACTTACTTCTATTACATGCATTTGAGTCCCGAACACATTGCACAGTTAAATATACTTTACACTTTTCATGGCTCAGCGGCAAACCCAGCGTCATACACAATTAGGGTTGACACAAGCACCAACGTTTACATGCTGCTGCTACTATCAGACTCACCAGCCTGCTCGCTGCCAGTCCCCACTGGATTCAAAAGTCCCTGCATAGCTCTCTCCAGATTACTATGTCCTCCTCCAACTTTTCATCCCTGCGGCAGGCTTTCACGTGTAGTTCCTCCGCCAGGGACGACTCTCCCACATCTCTCATCCAACTCACAAACGTTGGAGCCCGCGCACCCATCCAGCAAATAGCCACTCTCCATTTGGCCAACACCAGCGCTAGCTGTAATAACTTATTGACCATTTTCCTTTTTTTGTGGTGCGGTACCAGCCCCAGGAGGCACTGTTCAGGCTTAGCCTCTAGTGAGATTCCCACCCCTTCACGGAGCCTTGCTACTACAGCAAGCCAATACTGGTGGTTTTCTGGGCATTCCCACGCCAGGTGCACGAACCCCGAGTGGGCTCTCTGACATCTAGGACATTCATGCGACGGGTGACGTTTATACGGTGGAGCCTCGTCTGGGTCATATACACCCGCTGCAAGAAGTTATAGTGCAGTAACTTCAGCCGGGCATTGCAAGACACCTTACGCGTTAGTGTACATACATTCACCCAGTCCTTCTCCGGCAACGGCACCTACAAATCCTCATTCCAAGCGTCCCATGCCCTAAGGGCCAGAGACCCCGAATCCACCCTCATGGCCTTATACTACAAAGACACCAATCTACTACCGCCGCCACACGTTAACAATATGTCTAAAGTCTCATTATTTCAGGGCATTTCCGGGTAAGTGGGCCATGTGACTTTGGCCAGCTCCATCAGGCCAGCGTATTGAAGATATTGCCTCTGCCCCAGGTCAAACCCTTCACACGCCTGCTCAAAAGTAAGGAAAGTGTCATTCACATATAAGTCTGCCAAAACCTTGCAGCCACCCTCTCTCCATGCCTGGAAAGACATGTTTTCCACTATCATTCACACTGGAACTAACTGCCAGTTGGGCAATTCCGGGTGAAAGGGAGCCCGCCCCAACACTCGTGCCACAACTTTCTGCCACAGGCAGGCCGTTTGCCTAACCACATATGGTAGTTCCACACTCACCCCAGCACCCTCCATCAAGATCGCAGATAGGTCCCCTGGTTGCACTTGACCGCCAAGTAAGCGCTTTTCCCAATTATCACCCTCATCCAGCCATTGCACAGCATGCTGAAGGTGCGCCGCGTAATAGTAGAGATCAAACCTGGGCACCTCCAGCCCCACCTCCTCATACCATTTCAAAAGCACCTGTAGCACCACTCCACAGCGCTTCCCCACCCAAAACAGGGTCACCAGGAGGGAGTTCAGCTGTCGAAACACCTTCGCAGGATTCGGGCTCAACGCATTCTGCAGGACATACAAAATCTCGGCAGCATCACCATCTTTACCACACCTATTCTACCCATTAGGGACAGTGGTAGCGTATTCCAAAACTCCACGGAGCACCCCAGCGACTCAACTACCCTGGTCATATTCAGCTGAAGTAACTTAGCGTCCCCGTGTGCCACCTGCACCCCCAGGTATCTAAAATGGTCCGTCTCCCATCTCAGACCCAGGCTAGGCAGCTGCTCTGCCCCACTCTCTCTCAGTCCTGCCAGGGGGAACGCCAGGGATTTACGCCTATTTATGCGCAATCCAGAGTAAACCGCAAATTGGTCCATCAACCGCAGCAATTTCGGTATAGCCTCACGCGGGGACGTAACATAAAACAGCCATCGTCCGCATACAACGAGATAAGGTGTGTACTATTACCGATTTGTATGCCCCAATGACCTAGATCCTGTCTTGCCCATACTGCCATAGGCTCAGTAGCCAGAGCAAACAGCAGCGGCAACAGCGGGCAGCCCTGCCGCATACCACGCCCCAGGAACCACTGCACTGATCTGGTTTGACCTAACCGCACCCGTACCGCAGGGTTCGTACATAATATTTTAATCCATCTACAAAAGTGTGGTCCAATCCCCAATCTTCTGAGAATTTACAACAAATATCCCCAGTACACCGTGTCAAACGCTTTTTCAAGGTCAATAGAGACCAGCCCCATCTCCTCAGGGGCCGTCTGCGTTTCGTGCAATATATGCCCCAACTGTCATTTGTTCATAGACGTGCTACGGCCCGGGATAAAACCGCACTGGTCCTCCTGAACTAAATAGCCCATGTGTGGTCCCAGCCGTTTAGCCAACACTTTGCATAAAATTTTAACGTCTGTGTTGATCATTGTCAAAGGTTGATATGCCGCCGGGTCCTGAGCATCCCCACCCAACTTTGGGATCATACAAATCTCGCCCTCGTGCATCGTAGGAGGCAATATTCCACTGTCGAAGGACTCATTAAAGGTTTGCAACAATGGCTGGACCAGCATTGCTGAGTATGCCTGGTAATACTGGATGGGCAGCCCGTCGCCCCCGAGGCCTTGGCCCTAGGGATGTCCGCTATTGCCTCCACCAACTCCTCAGTAATCTGCGCATCCAGCTCCGCCCTAACTTCTTCAGACAGCTGCCTCAGCAGGAGACCCTCCAAAAAAGGGGTATAAAGGTCAGCACTGAACAAGGGGTCAGCCCCGTACACTGTCTGCAGGTGTTGCCGAAACAACTCCAACATATCTGCCCGAGCATAGACCAGCTCACCCGACTGGCCGCGGAGGCTAGTGATCAGCGGGGGGCATGTTCCTTACGCAATATCCAAGCCAATAATCGACCAGATTTGTCTCCCTCCGCATGCAGCCATTGGTGATACTTCGTAAGCGTATACTTATCCAGCCTATCCCACATATCAGCAACCTGCTCACGCAGTGCACGCTCTCGCTCCTGGGCATCATCTTGCCCCTGCGGCCCTGACTGGAGCTCAGCCAGCGATTTCTCCCTATCCTGCAGCTCGGACTGCAATTGCTTCTGTACGCCATATGTCAATCCCATTGCCGCCCCCCTGATCACCGCCTTCATCGTGTCCCACTCATTGGCTCTATTACTTGCAGTGCCTAATTAAGGGACACGTACTCTGTCAACGCGTTCGAGATTGCCTCTCTCCCAACCTGGTCGTCCAGGATACCGCAGAAAGAGTCCAGCTACGGGGGCCTTGCTCCCCTGCCGCCCACCATACCGAGCAGCACACTGGTGCATGATCGGACAGAAAACGTGCCAAATGAGTAATCTCCACTGCCATGAACACTGGGTGCTCCGTCGTCAGCACCCTGTCTAACCGACTATGTGTATTATGAGTGTGTGTAACACAAGTAAATATTTTCTGAGTCGGTGGTGATCTCTCCAAACATCCCGGATGCCCAGGTCACTCATTAACTTCTGCAACTGCTTGGTCATACGCAGCTTGGTGCCCCTTCTGGGCGGACATCTGTCCAGCTCAGGGTCCAGCACACAGTTAAAATCTCCTAACCATAGCAGAGGGATGTCCAAGTCTGCAGTGATCAAGTCCTGCAGGGCCACAAAGAAATTTGGCTCATCAATATTGGGGGCATAAGTATTTAGTATGCTAACTTCTCTACCATCCAGCTTTCCCCTTAATAACACATAGCGACCTTCTACGTCTGCTTCGGTATCCTGTTGCGTAAAAGGGGCACTGGGTGCCACCCAAATCAGCGCTCCCCTAGCATAGGTAGAATACAACGAGTGAAACACCTGACCCCTCCACTTTTTTCGCTCAACGTACAGCCACAGCATCATCCAGATGCGTCTCTTGCAAGCATGCAAACGTTATGTTATGTCGCTTAAGGAATGAGAGGACTCTATGCCATTTAGTGCAGGTGCCTAATCCCCTAACGTTCCAACTAAGAAACTTTACCGCACACGCCATAGTCATTCATTCGCACACCCTGTCTGGCAATGTGCCAGGACTCATCACTCTTCTGCAACGACACGCCCTTTTTCATAACACAACATACGTTCACACAATAGCAACTAATCAAACAAGCCCCCCCCACCCACAAGCAATACTCAACTAACATCACAGACGATTCTGCCCACCCGCCGCTCATGCCAGGACGTGCACAGCATCCCACTAAGCCCAACAGGGGCAACAAGAAAAGGCTCGTCCCCAATCCGCCCACCCTCTACTGAACTAGAAGCCCACTGTCATTTCGGAGTACATAATGCCCTACGTATACAAATAAGACGGGAGAAAATCCCCCTCCCGAGTCCATTCAAGCATGCAAGTGTCTCTGTTATCCCCCCCCCGCACCCAGGCAACCTGCCATCCCCCACAGCAACAAACAACACCATACAGGGTTACCGCAGTTCTATGAAGTAGTCCTGGGGGCAGCGATCAACGGTGGGGCCCTGTATTGAATGTTTAATCACTTTCTCTCCCAGGAAGATCTTCCAACAAAGTATCGGGGACAGTGTCCATTGTCAATTGTAGAGTCTGATCCTGTGCATCAGGATCAGCGGAAGCAGCTCCCAGCAAGTCAATGTCCACAGTACCCTCCACAAGGGGATCTGACTGCAGTGTTCCATCATAGCCCACCGTTATCCTCCGCTGCAATATCTCCGGAGCGCTCTGCGACTCCACCCGATTCCGCTCCTGCCGGCGGGCCTCGTCCGGACGTGTCCCCCATCGTCGCTTCTGACCCCTCGCTTCTCCAGGCGGCAGCCCATTGCCACGGATCTCCAGCTACTCCCAGACATCCTCCGGGGAATCAAAGAATTGTGCTTTACCCCCTGAGATCACCTTCAGCTTGGCAGGATACAAACATAAATACAGTTAACACTTAAATAACCCTCTCTTATGTTATTATCCAATCAGTGTGATAACTTTGTATTTGGAATAATGGGGCATACTTATCAAGGGTTTGCGTCTTAGTGCATGCGCGACACAAACCCTAAAATGTGATTTATCAAGCCATGCAAGGCCACTTTCCGTGGCCGAGTGGCTTGGTAAATCAGTAGTAACGCAACGCAGCACAAATCACTGCGTTGCCCCGCCCTGGGAAGGTGTTCCATGGGCGTTGCGTGGGTGTTCCCACACAACCCCCATGGATTTTGATGCATTCTCAGATTGACCATTACTGGTAGACCTGAGAATGTGCCAAAATGCTACTGCTTCCCAAGGGAGGTGTAACGAGGAGAAATATCTTTATTTCTCCTCGTTACTTCCTCTTTCTATGTGTGCTGCAATCTGCAGCAGACATTAATAGAGGAATATGCCTCTGGATTGTTTTTGTGAAGAAGGGTGCCCCTTCCTGCACAAAAGCAATCCTACATGCAATGCAGGCACCCTTGCACCATGGTGCAAGGGGCCTGCGTTGGCGCTAGGCAGCCCATTGTGCGCCAGCGCTGGGGAAAGGACAGGAACGTGCTGTATTGTAATAAATACTTTACTTTCTCATAAATATGGCCCTAACATTTTTGTTCACTATTAGGTTCAAAGTCATTGTAATAAATAGCGTTAAAGTGAAATGTTGTTCTCCTTAACATGAGTACAATTATTGTTCTGTACTACAGTTAGGGCCTTGGTTGTGAGCTTTTAAGGACCACTTGACACAGTCTGCTGGTGCAGAGGTGCAATGCTGCCAGTGCGTGTGACTGGTCATGCAACTGCGGTACAGGGGCAAGATGGGGCGCATGCCGCCGCAGAGAAGGAAGAACAACTTGAGCCATCCATGGAAAGGCAGTGTTTCCTCTTTGAGGTTCTTGAGCTCTTCCCTCTGTGGTAAGAGGCTTTAACTCGCATGACCAGTGATGGGGCCCTGAGAAGCAGTCTCTGTCAGGTGGCAGCTGCTCGCGTTAGTGCAGGTCTGGAGGAGAGCTGATGCAGGTTCTCAGCATACAGGCAGTCTAGTCTGCCTCCTCGTCACCTGGTCCAAACCAAACCAAGCCTTCTGCCTCAGTGCCAGGGTCTGCACGGATCTGAGATGAGGTGTGCAACAGAAACCTACCCCCAGGCCTTTGTCCTTCCTCGCTCCTGGTTTGAGAACTCCACCAAACTGAAAAGGGACTGGCTGCCTGGTTCCCAGGGCCAGCTGATGGTGAGAATCGGCAGCAAATTAAATCAATTACTCGGATCATGTAAGGCACTTGAAAATGGGCCTTTTGTGGGACATTTCCAGTCCCATTCTAACCAGGCATCCCATTCTACATGCATCCCCTCAGAACCCACGGTGATGGTCAGCATCCCATAATACTCCCAGCTAGTGTGTTTGCCCTCAGAAAGAAATCAGCCAAGTAGAGGTTGTTTCTGCGGCCTATGTTCCGCAGCTGGGCTCAAGGTATGGGAGATGGATACAGGGATAAAAGCAGGCTGGGTGAGTGCAGGGGCCCTGCTGCTGGCCTCATATCTTCTCCAGGGTTTTTCTTCCGTCGGCCACTGGCAACCGTGCTCGAACTCGCTCAAACCCTTGGACTGAATTCTCAGAGTCCCTCTCTGACCCCTCAAGAGTTTACACGGCCAACCCTCCCCTTAGCAGCCGGGTTCAATATCCCATGCAGAGGTGCGAGCAGCACTGATACCTGTAGAAGGGGTGAAGGGGGCGCTACCTGCGTGGCCTCAGTGGCAAGTGGCAACCCACAATGTGGGGCAGCACATACAAGCATAAATACATACACTCACACACGTACACGTACCTCTCAACCCTCGTGGACATGCAAGCACCCCACTCACAGATCTTGCACTGAAGTGAGTGGCCCCGCTCACGACAGATGTCAGGGCCGCGTCACGGTCTGGAGAGGGGGGCGATAGCTGCATTCCCTGATAGGGGGCCCCTGGCTCACCTTGGTTGAACTTCTATCTCCAGTCGAGCCCACCGGGACCCTGCGCAGATGGGCGCGTTACACGAGTTCCCCGGGCTGGTGTGCCAGGCTTTCCTTCCCCTTGCACTCGGAATGAACTCCTTCAGAGTGCCGGGCCTGGCAGCTTCCCAGCGCCCGGCGCCCGGGCCGCCCCTCTCCACCAATAAAACACTGCTAATGAAACAGCCATTAGGAGAGTCCCTGGGGTGTCTTTCGGGGCAGAAACTAGTAGGCACAGAAGAGTGGGGAGGGGGGTTGGCGGATCAATCAAATATTACACCACAGATATCTATCCAGGCGCGCAACGCCCATTGGGCTCAAAGGGCTTCATGCCCCCCCCCCCCCCCTCGTGTGTGTCAGCCCGGGCTGAGAGGGCTACCAGGGCACACACACACAGACGCACCCGAGTCTTTAAAAGACCATTTACTTGTTAATGAGGCTTTGTTGTTTTTTCACCCCTTCTTAGAGCCCCTGCATCTCCACTCTGCCTATTGCTGGAAGAATTAGCACCCCCGAATTTTTTTCTTAGCCTCCCCCCCCCCCTCAAAAAATGTGGCTCTAGTTGCGCCTCTGTATCTATCTGTAATAGAAACAGGGAGTGCGCGGGAAGGACTTCAGATCCTGGCATGATGCAGCGCGTGTGTCGTACAGAGACGCAGTTCACAGCAGTACAAATACGGTACTCAGGGCTTTAAGTGGGCCGGGTCTGAGCACCGGCAGTTTTTTTAAAGGGGCCTCGAAACGGGTCTCTATCGGGCTCTGTTTTGTGCCCTGGCACAGGCGGTCCGTTTTTTTCAGGACTGCAGTGACCGCAGGCACATCGATGTGCGCCTGCTCACACTGCTCACTTCTCACTAGTGGAGAAGTTACGGCATGATGTCATGCCAGGTGAGCGTTGTAAAAGAAGGGAAATCCTTTAAAGAGAGTCATTTTCTCTCTGGATTTCCCTTCTTTTTTTGATACGCAGGAGCAGCAACATCATCGTGGTGTCAGCAGGGCTTTAAGTGGAAGCTTTTGCAATATTATATACAACAAGCCATAGTTGCTGCTTATTTATCTTATGCAACTTACAACCATTAACAAAGCCAATAGTCCTGACTTGTTGTAGGTATGATGTTACTTGTTGTAGGTATGATGTTACTTTTTGTATCATATATCTGGATGCAATGACAGAAACAGCAAAATACAAGTCGGGCGGCACACTATGCTAAGCACAGATTTTTAGCTTATGTTTTTAAGCCACGCCCTTAATTACATTGGCCACGCCCCTTCGAGAGACCCCCCCCCCAGTTTTTTCATCCCACATAAAGCCCTGACGGTACTGTCCAAGTTTACCTGACCTTTCTGAATCTATGAATAATATTAGCATATGTTACGGTCAGACCTGCCGACTATGTAATTGGCGTCGTCTCAACATCCTGTGATTCTGGCAAATCACGTAATCTCCCAATGCCTAAAAAGTGAATGTAACCAGTGTTCATATAAAGCGCTCCAGTACATTCGGGTCGAGTTGGGCTATTTAAAACCGCAAAAAAGTATAGCTGCATGTATAATCATCTTTCTACCACGTGCAAATACAGCCTCTGCGCCTGTTTACATTTAAATAAAGGACTCACATTATTTTAAGCACCTTGGGGCAGATCTACAAGAAAGTGCCGCAGCGTGGCGCTGCAAGCCCTTTGGCTGCGCCACGCTGCGGCACTTTCAGAGCACAGGAATGCGACATATTTACAAGAATATGTCGCATTCCTGTGCTCTCTCCCTGCGCTAGCGCACAAACAGCTGCCAAGCGCCGGCGCAGGCACCCTTGCACCATGGTGCAAGGATGCCTGCGCCATGGGGAGATTGTTTCTGTGCAGGAAGGGGCACCTTTCTGCACAAAAACAATCAGTACAGGCTTTTCCTCTTTCAATGCGTGCTGCAGAATGCAGCACGCATTGAAAGAGAAAAACGAGGAGAAATGAAAACATTTCTCCTCGGTGCGCCTCGCTACGCCACCTCTAGGGTGGCGTAGCTTTCAGACGCATCTCCAGAGTTACGATTTCTCGTAATTCTGGAGATGTGTCTTGTTCCATGGGTGTTGCGTGGGAACACCCACAGCAACACCCATGGAACGCCCCTTCACCGCAAAGTGCTGCGTGTGAAGGGACGGTATTTACAAGGAGAGGAAAAGTCACGCATGGTGGCTTTTCCTCTCCTTGTAAATATCGAGAGCCCCTGCGCCACCAGTACGTCACGAAAAGTGACGTACTGGTGGCGCAGGGGGCTTGTAAATCTGCCCCCTTGAATCTTAAACAGATCACAGGTAACCCCAGGCGGGCTTGTAAAATGGGATTATATGGTCAAAACAACCATCTCCTCTCAGCAGCCACGCTAGCGCGCTCTGCTCTAGCTGGGACCTCCCTGCCACCCACAGCAGAAGCTCTGCATAGAGACGAGGCCGGACTTGAACCAAAGGCAGGCCCACTGCAGGATTCCGTGACTAGAATGGTGCCATGGCTGGGTCATGGTGACCCCTCCAGCTCTGAAAGCAGCCCCGAGCCTGAAGCCCACCAAGGAACTGCCAGAGTGGTATCCAGGGCTTTAAGTGGGCCAGGTCCTGCCCGAGCTCAGCACCGGCAGTTCTAAAAAGGAGGTGCTGAGACGGGTCTACATCGGGCTCTACATTTTTGCCCTCTCCCTCAGGGTGAAAAAAAATCGTAACTTTGCAGCAGTGCCACCCTTCACTGCCTGTGATGTAACTTCAAAGAGACTCGTTATAGTTTTTGCATAGTCTCATCATTTCAGAACTGAAGCATTTTCAATATTATATACAACGAAGCCATAGTTGTTGCTTATTTATCTTATGCAACTAACAACCACTGACAAAGCCAATAGTCCTGGCTTGTTGTAGGTGTAATCTCACATGCTGTATTATATATATCTGGATACATTGACAGAAGAGGCAAAATACCAGTCGGGCGGTACACTATGCTAAGCACAGATTTTTAGTTTCAAGCCACACCCTTAATTACATCGACCACGCCCCTTTGAGGGACCCCCCCAGTTTTTTCACCCCACTTAAACCCCTGGAGGTATCTGCACAGTTATGAAGAGCAACAATCCCACATCTGGGGACAATGAGAAACCCCCCTAGCGGGTCATCAGTACAGAGAAGTGTCATACCTGCACCACTGAGTGAAGTCAGTGTAAAGCCGCTCTCATTACCTTTGATTGGGAAACATCCTTTACCAGGCAGTCAATACCACGTAGTGCCTTTACATTGCAGTCAGTACCACAACTGCTACATTGCTACACGTTCCTTTAGCACGCAACTCGTTACAATGACTTGTTTTAGGAAACACAGTGTTGTTCTGGTGTTGGATTTTAAGTCCTACACCTTCCCTACTGATACACCGGCTGGAGTTGGAATAGTAATTTATACTATTCCAAAGTCCAGCAGTTCCCTAAAGCAAGTTATTGTAATGACTTGCGTGCTAAAGGAACGCGTGTTAACGGCGCAGTCATGGAACTGACTGTGTTGTTAAGCCACGCTTGGTTTTGGCATGCGTGGTTCCATCATACAACCCTCTTGATCTGCTGTTAGACCTTCTGGCGCTGAGCTTCATCCAAATCGTATCCATCTAGGTAATCACAGCAGAGGCTGTTTCAGGCCAGGTGTGGAAGGAGACGAACATCTTGGTGCGACAGGAAGAATAGTGACCCTGCCTGCCACCTCTCCGGGTGATTCACCAAGAAGTCTTCCGCTTGCATTAAACAACGGAGGTGATAGCGCAGACTCCTGGGGGACCCTTCAGTTTATCTAGTGAAGCTCATGGTTACCTCCTGGGCTCTGCTTCGAACATACAAAGAAAGGTTTAATCTCTACAAGGTTGCTTTAATTCAGTCAAGGTGCAAGCTGTTCTGTCTAATAGGTTTTGTTGAAAGTTTGTGTTTGTTGATTCTTAGTGGCTACTGCTGCTATGCAAATGCAACCACAAGCCCTGCAAACTTTAAATAGTCAAAACCTACCCCAGTGTGGAAGTAGACACAACAGATCTCAGCATACATTCACAAAGTGGTGGATGTACAGCACCACTCTACTAGTGGCGCTTAGCAGTTGTTGGTATTACTTATTTGCTTTGCAAAGCACTGGCCTATCACATGCTGCCAATTGGTAATACTGGTGACTGTGATAGGCAGTTCCTGCATTATCCAATCCCATTCTGAAGCAATGGGTGATCTGTATTGGTGAAGCTCTAAGCACTGCATGTGGATTTTCACATCCTGGCATTGGAGCGAGGGGATCGATTGAACTCAAAGTTGCCATCTCCCTTTTTGGAAGAGGTGATAATACCCAATTACTTTTAAGGTGGGAGTAGAAGGCGTCTTTGAAGAGGCTTGTCTTCAGTTTTCTTTTAAAAGCTGCCCGATCAGGTTGAATTCGGAGTTCTGTGTCAAATGAATTACAGTGCTGAGAAGCTACAACACGAATCGAGCTGCCACCATAGGCTTTGCAGTCCTATCTGGCATTTGCACTCAGGTTTGCATTGTTGAACGTCAGATTTCAGTTAGGTGCATAGAGTGGAAACTATGTTTGTGGGTATTTTGAGCCACGGCTGTCATGTGCTTTGAATATAGTGAAGAGTAGTTTGAACTTTATATTGTGACCCCACTGGAAGCTAGTGCACGGCTTTGCGAACATGAGTCCCATGAGCCATTTGCTTAGCTTAAGACAGGGTCCTGCTTGTTGGATTTCCAGTTTTGAAGTTTGAGGATTGATTTCTGGAGGCCCAGGCATAGACAGTGTAACAGTAATCAAGTTGACGCACCGCCAAGGCCCTCATTTCCATGTCATGTGATAACCGAAGCACAATGAGGATCTTTCTCTGCTACATAAGATGGGAGTTAGATATGATGTCCAATGTCCGTTTTATGTCGAACCATACAGTATTTTCTTACTGCTTGAAAGGGTGTCGAGGCAGGTCCTAGTTACTCTGACCACTTTGGTTACCGACTGTCACCTGAAGAGGCACCAACTCTAAAGATGTTGGTCTTTGAACCATTCAGATAGAGCTACTGCGCCTGTTTCAGGCATATAGTGACATTTTGGCACTGATGTTTTTGACCGTGTCCGGTGAGTGGCTTTGGTGCCCTGTGCTGCAGTGTTACAGCTGCCGTCAGGTCCACTGTGAGCAGTGGCTGCAGTTGGTACCCAGAGGTGTGTGCCAGCTGGCCCAGCTCTCTAACCGGGGCAGAGAATTCTCATTGGCCTACCGTAGATCTTGGTGTTGATGTAACATTCTGTGGTGATTTTAATAAGTACGGACAAAGAAAAAGCATAGGAAGCCTCAACTTCCATTCTTTGTCTTGCATGTCTTGGCCTCTTTGTTCACACTCTCAATCCCTTTAACACTCTATCATTCCGCCTTGTCTCCTTTTGCACCCTCTTTCTTCTAGGACAATTTTTCTGTTGCCTTAATGTAGAGCTTTTTATGGTGTACCAACCTCACATGGTCACCTCCTCTCCACATCACCCTCCTGTCCTCTTTTCTCTCTTTCCTCTTTTCTCTCTTCCTAATTCATAATTGCCACAGTTAGTACATCGTTGAGCAAAGCTTCATTGTGTTTAATAGATTATCTCCCCGCCTGCAGGCCCTGACTCCTTTAATTTCTCCCTCTCATAGATTCTCTCTCTTTTCCAAAGAGATCTGCGGCATCTCAATCCCTCTCACTCCTGCATTCGTATTGTCCCTCCCTTTTCGCTGACTCACTTCCTCTCGGTGTGTTTATCTCATATTATTTACCTCACCTGTCTTCGGTAAACCAAGGATAGAATAAATTTATAGAGCACCTAAAGCTGAAGGTATAAAAGAGCTGAATGTCCTTATCTTAAACATCTTAAACAACCAAAAACAGATGATTTTTCAGGAGTTCCTTGAACTGAGACAAGATTTGTGATGCACCTTAATTCGAGGAAAAGCTCATTCAAAACTTTAGGCCATTCTCTGCCAGGGTTGGTGACTGTTAAATTAATTCCACATAGCACATATCTCTAGATGCTGCATACTGGGTAATGGTATTGTTCCAGTGAGCCTGTTCGTATCTTTCCAAGAACTGGAGTCTACTGGTCAGACTCCAAAATTGAACCCAAGCATTGACTGGCAGCTAGTGAAGGTAAAATAGGATCGAGGAAACATGATCAAACTTGGATATACCTGTGACAGCAAGGGTGCATGACTGCACCTTCTGTAGACAGAACGACGTCTTAACTGGAGCGCCTCCAAACAGGACCGCTATAGATAATGACTACAGTTCGATGATTGCTCTGGCAATACTTGCCCTTGTCTGCACATCTATACAGGGATGTGTCTTGTCTAGGACACAAAGGCAGGCGTTCCGGTTTTTAGTGAAGTAAGTTGTTTCATTGTCACTTGAGCTTGAATACGGAACCAAGTGTTTTAGCCATTTTGACAGTTAAAATGTCCACTGTCTTCCCTTGAAATCAGCGATACTCTGGGCCCAAATTAGTAAACTGGTTACCAGATCAGATGATTATCAGCTTTTACTATTACAAGTATTCTGTGCAAGCCATTTGTCGCATTCATGTCTGGATAACATTGATTCACCTTTTAATAACCTAAATGTAAGTAATAGTTGCTAGACAGGTGAAAAACAGTTGTGTATCTGCTTACTTGTTGCAGCCATCTTTTCCAGAAGATTACGGAAAGGTTGCATGTACATGTTAAAATGTACTAGTAACAGCTGGGAGACCTGATGCGCACTACATGGATGGGGGTGTCACCGGACCCTGGCATTTGACCAGGGTAACTCTTTTGGTAACTATTTTTTAAACCACCCACGTGAGTCGTTAGACGCTCCAGCTACAATGGGCAAAGAATCAAGCAGCGTTGTATGACTTATGATATTGAAGGCGGCCGACAAGTGCAGTAGCACCCAAAGGGCAGCCGATCTCATTGACCTCCCACACTATTTCTTCTTGAATGTCCAGAAGTGTAAGCTCTGTCTCTCTGCCAGGTCTCCCATCCATCAACGGTTTCAAGATATTTAGACAGCGGTGTGGTAGCAATATTCTCCCTCTTCTTGAATAAGGAGGACGCCCATGGGTCTCTAGGGTAATTTGTGACGTTTGTTCGCAGGAGACCAGATTAGGCCCCATCGAATGAAATGAGTGAAAGAATAAAAATATCAGTCAGTGCATGTACACCCAAGGGCATCTTGGCGCTAGGACTTTGAGACTGAGGTACCGCCAAAAAATTAACCTAACCAAAAAAGGATATCAAAGAAAACTTTATTTCTTTGTTTGTGTGCCGAGTCTGTAAAAGTTAGTTATTAAGATCACAAACATTCGGGGTGGGGATCCTCCTTGCAGCCGACAGAGAGAGAAGCTCTCTGTGCTAAAGCAGCACCTACACTGTAGCAAAGTACATATGCTTCTAAGTTTCAGCTCTCGAACGAGGAAGTGCATTAGTGGGATAATGAGAAAAGAAAAACTCACAGAAGTGTACTTCATTTGTGTATAATTAGAGCAAGGATCCTACATAGAAAGAACATTTCGGAAACCCCATGTAGCAGCGAGGCTAGAGCTTCTAATTAATGGCCAAAAAAAGATGGGTACCGCAGGTTACACCTTACAGGGTTAGCATAACTGTATGTCTACAAGGCTGCCCATTTTTGCAGCCACAGAGAAGGCGTTCACGTCTGAACCGACCCTTAATTATTACCTCCGTCTGGCTGGTATTGAGCTTCAGCAGACTGTTGTCCAACTTAGTATAGCCGCACATCCAGCATGGAGAGACTACTGAAGCTCAGACTGAGGTCTGTCTAGGCAGAGGATCTGCGTGTGGGCTGCATCTGAGACTTAGTCAACGCTGAAAGATTTGATAATGGCTGACAGGCTCCATGTCTACGTTAAATAGTATATGAGACAAGGGAGACACTTGTAATACCCCACAGACCTCAGGTAAAGGCTGATGTGGTCTGAGATTTAAAGATTGCTCTTTTCCTTATAAAAACGATGGGAACAAGGTCAAGGCCACACACACACCAGGTCTAGTTGTGCCCCACAGTGGCTTAGAATGGTATGATCCTCTGTGTCAAAAGTGGATCAAGGTCTGAGAGAATGACACTAACCGGATGTTCTTCATCCAGATACATTTTGTGTTCATCTAGTAAAGACACGAGGGCAGTCTCCGTCTTTTTCCCAGACCGAACTACAGCTTGTGCATGATGGAGAAGACCCTGAAATTACTTTAGGTGACTGAAGGGAGAAAGGGCCATATACTTCCTACTTTGGAGCCAGGAGCAATAATATGTCTGTAGGTGCTTCAGCGTTAGGATTTAATGTGGACTTCTTTAAGAGAGGCTTTCCAACTCGGCCAATACACCTGAGACAAAAGAGACTTTTAATAGGGATGTGATTGCAGCGCATGGAGCCTGGGCGCAGGGCAGAACAAGGGCTACAGTGCTTTAACCGTGGGGATTGAGATTGTTCTCTTCTAATGTCCCAGGGTCTGTCCTACTACAGCTCTGCAAAACAGAGCCTCGAGCACCCTGCCACACTTGACTCTCAGTGATAGCGGTGGCGAGCAGTCATGGGCTTGTCAGGGAGGTAGTGTGGGGGTGCTGAAGCTCAGAGCTCAACAATCATACAGCAACTCAAAAACACACTAGAAAGAAATACTACACACTGCTCAAACAGAATGAAATGTAATGTCTCTGGAAGCTATTTGGACAATGCTGCACCTCTCCCCTGCTTTCTACCTCCTTCCCCCTGATCCATGTTCTCCTCCCTGTGATCTAGGTGATCCCGTGATCCCCTAACCCCCTCACTCCCATCCATGGGGTATAAGGTAGGAACGGAAATAAAGCTCGGTGCAGTCTTTATCCAACCCAAAAAGGTTTGCTCAGTTCTCACAGTCACAGTTCACTGTCTTACCACTCAGCAGTGGTTTGGTACTGTTGGATCGTCTCCACCTCCAGACTCTCAGGTGCACTCATAGCCTCTTCTGGGAGAGGGTGCATGCCAGACAGAAGCTCTACTGGGTTTCCCACTTTGTCTGCTGGGCCTGCGCTCTCTAGTGTACCCAGCAGTTGCGGAGGCTGCCGTCCTGGCTTGATGCGGTCCCAGGCAGAACAACGGTGAGTGTCTATGAAGTCAAGGTCTCAATGGCGATCCTACGCTGGAGACGGCAGGTCCTTGCTGGGGCCCTGATCAGGCCTGACGACATCAAGCAGTTGCAACCCCTCGTGACTGGTCACGACTTCGGCAGATGCAGCCTTGCAAGGGTCAGGTACAATAGGCAGATGCAGACCCCACACTGGCTGGTTACTCTGGGCAGTCATGGCCATGCACAGGCCGATTACAACATTAGGCAGTTGCAACCAATCACATGCTGATCACAGGATTTTACAAAAGGGGATGATGGACGGAACGTTTGAGCCAATCAAACACTCACCCCCCAGTCAACTGATCTGGGTTTAATCCATCATCATTCTTTAGCTCACTCCACCACCCCAGTTCAAACATGGCCATATGCAAATCAGTCTGACCCTGTGCCTCATGGGAACAGTCCAGCCCGAACTGCCAAGCCATGTCTTCCCTGGACCGGAAACAAGCATCCTAGGACCGGTTTCTGGCATTCCAGCCGTCATCAGCCAGGCTTGCTTGAATCCAGTGGCAAAGTGAGCAAGGGACCCACGTCTGGGCATACCCCCGCCAACTTAGGGCGAACAAAGCGATACAAAAGGGGATGATGGACGGAACGTTTGAGCCAATCAAACACTCACCCCCAGTCAACTGATCTGGGTTTAATCCATCATCATTCTTTAGCTCACTCCACCACCCCAGTTCAGACATGGCCATATGCAAATCAGTCTGACCCTGTGCCTCATGGGAACAGTCCAGCCCGAACTGCCAAGCCATGTCTTCCCTGGACCGGAAACAAGCATCCTAGGACCGGTTTCTGGCATTCCAGCCGTCATCAGCCAGGCTTGCTTGAATCCAGTGGCAAAGTGAGCAAGGGACCCACGTCTGGGCATACCCCCGCCAACTTAGGGCGAACAAAGCGATACAAAAGGGGATGATGGATGGAACGTTTGAGCCAATCAAACACTCACCCCAGTCAACTGATCTGGGTTTAATCCATCATCATTCTTTAGCTCACTCCACCACCCCAGTTCAGACATGGCCATATGCAAATCAGTCTGACTCTGTGCCTCATGGGAACAGTCCAGCCCGAACTGCCAAGCCATGTCTTCCCTGGACCGGAAACAAGCATCCTAGGACCGGTTTCTGGCATTCCAGCCGTCATCAGCCAGGCTTGCTTGAATCCAGTGGCAAAGTGAGCAAGGGACCCACGTCTGGGCATACCCCCGCCAACTTAGGGCGAACAAAGCGATACAAAAGGGGATGATGGACGGAACGTTTGAGCCAATCAAACACTCACCCCCAGTCAACGGATCTGGGTTTAATCCATCATCATTCTTTAGCTCACTCCACCACCCCAGTTCAGACATGGCCATATGCAAATCAGTCTGACCCTGTGCCTCATGGGAACAGTCCAGCCCGAACTGCCAAGCCATGTCTTCCCTGGACCGGAAACAAGCATCCTAGGACCGGTTTCTGGCATTCCAGCCGTCATCAGCCAGGCTTGCTTGAATCCAGTGGCAAAGTGAGCAAGGGACCCACGTCTGGGCATACCCCCGCCAACTTAGGGCGAACAAAGCGATACAAAAGGGGATGATGGACGGAACGTTTGAGCCAATCAAACACTCACCCCCAGTCAACTGATCTGGGTTTAATCCATCATCATTCTTTAGCTCACTCCACCTCCCCAGTTCAGACATGGCCATATGCAAATCAGTCTGACCCTGTGCCTCATGGGAACAGTCCAGCCCGAACTGCCAAGCCATGTCTTCCCTGGACCGGAAACAAGCACCTAGGACCGGTTTCTGGCATTCCAGCCGTCATCAGCCAGGCTTGCTTGAATCCAGTGGCAAAGTTAGCAAGGGACCCTCGTCTGGGCATACCCCCGCCAACTTAGGGCGAACAAAGCGATACAAAAGGGGATGATGGACGGAACGTTTGAGCCAATCAAACACTCACCCCCAGTCAACTGATCTGGGTTTAATCCATCATCATTCTTTAGCTCACTCCACCACCCCAGTTCAGACATGGCCATATGCAAATCAGTCTGACCCTGTGCCTCATGGGAACAGTCCAGCCCGAACTACCAAGCCATGTCTTCCCTGGACCGGAAACAAGCATCCTAGGACCGGTTTCTGGCATTCCAGCGTCATCAGCCAGGCTTGCTTGAATCCAGTGGCAAAGTGAGCAAGGGACCCACGTCTGGGCATACCCCCGCCAACTTAGGGCGAACAAAGCGATACAAAAGGGGATGATGGACGGAACGTTTGAGCCAATCAAACACTCACCCCCAGTCAACTGATCTGGGTTTAATCCATCATCATTCTTTAGCTCACTCCACCACCCCAGTTCAGACATGGCCATATGCAAATCAGTCTGACCCTGTGCCTCATGGGAACAGTCCAGCCCGAACTGCCAAGCCATGTCTTCCCTGGACCGGAAACAAGCATTCTAGGACCGGTTTCTGGCATTCCAGCCGTCATCAGGCAGACTTGCTTGAATCCAGTGGCAAAGTGAGCAAGGGACCCACGTCTGGGCATACCCCCGCCAACTTAGGGCGAACAAAGTGATACAAAAGGGGATGATGGACGGAACGTTTGAGCCAATCAAACACTCACCCCCAGTCAACTGATCTGGGTTTAATCCATCATCATTCTTTAGCTCACTCCACCACCCCAGTTCAGACATGGCCATATGCAAATCAGTCTGACCCTGTGCCTCATGGGAACAGTCCAGCCCGAACTGCCAAGCCATGTCTTCCCTGGACCGGAAACAAGCATCCTAGAACCGGTTTCTGGCATTCCAGCCGTCATCAGCCAGGCTTGCTTGAATCCAGTGGCAAAGTGAGCAAGGGACCCACGTCTGGGCATACCCCCGCCAACTTAGGGTGAACAAAGCGATACAAAAGGGGATGATGGACGGAACGTTTGAGCCAATCAAACACTCACCCCCAGTCAACTGATCTGGGTTTAATCCATCATCATTCTTTAGCTCACTCCACCACCCCAGTTCAGACATGGCCATATGCAAATCAGTCTGACCCTGTGCCTCATGGGAACAGTCCAGCCCGAACTGCCAAGCCATGTCTTCCCTGGACCGGAAACAAGCATCCTAGGACCGGTTTCTGGCATTCCAGCCGTCATCAGCCAGGCTTGCTTGAATCCAGTGGCAAAGTGAGCAAGGGACCCACGTCTGGGCATACCCCCGCCAACTTAGGGCGAACAAAGCGATACAAAAGGGGATGATGGACAGATCGTTTGAGCCAATCAAACACTCACCCCCAGTCAACTGATCTGGGTTTAATCCATCATCATTCTTTAGCTCACTCCACCACCCCAGTTCAGACATGGCCATATGCAAATCAGTCTGACCCTGTGCCTCATGGGAACAGTCCAGCCCGAACTGCCAAGCCATGTCTTCCCTGGACCGGAAACAAGCATCCTAGGACCGGTTTCTGGCATTCCAGCCGTCATCAGCCAGGCTTGCTTGAATCCAGTGGCAAAGTGAGCAAGGGACCCACGTCTGGGCATACCCACGCCAACTTAGGGCGAACAAAGCGATACAAAAGGGGATGATGGACGGAGCGTTTGAGCCAATCAAACACTCACCCCCAGTCAACTGATCTGGGTTTAATCCATCATCATTCTTTAGCTCACTCCACCACCCCAGTTCAGACATGGCCATATGCAAATCAGTCTGACCCTGTGTCTCATGGGAACAGTCCAGCCCGAACTGCCAAGCCATGTCTTCCCTGGACCGGAAACAAGCATCCTAGGACCGGTTTCTGGCATTCCAGCCGTCATCAGCCAGGCTTGCTTGAATCCAGTGGCAAAGTGAGCAAGGGACCCACGTCTGGGCATACCCCCGCCAACTTAGGGCGAACAAAGCGATACAAAAGGGGATGATGGACGGAACGTTTGAGCCAATCAAACACTCACCCCCAGTCAACTGATCTGGGTTTAATCCATCATCATTCTTTAGCTCACTCCACCACCCCATTTCAGACATGGCCATATGCAAATCAGTCTGACCCTGTGCCTCATGGGAACAGTCCAGCCCGAACTGCCAAGCCATGTCTTCCCTGGACCGGAAACAAGCATCCTAGGATCGGTTTCTGGCATTCCAGCCGTCATCAGCCAGGCTTGCTTGAATCCAGTGGCAAAGTGAGCAAGGGACCCACGTCTGGGCATACCCCCGCCAACTTAGGGCGAACAAAGCGATACAAAAGGGGATGATGGACGGAACTTTTGAACTAATCAAACACTCACCCCCAGTCAACTGATCTGGGTTTAATCCATCATCATTCTTTAGCTCACTCCACCACCCCAGTTCAGACATGGCCATATGCAAATCAGTCTGACCCTGTGCCTCATGGGAACAGTCCAGCCCGAACTGCCAAGCCATGTCTTCCCTGGACCGGAAACAAGCATCCTAGGACCGGTTTCTGGCATTCCAGCCGTCATCAGCCAGGCTTGCTTGAATCCAGTGGCAAAGTGAGCAAGGGACCCACGTCTGGGCATACCCCCGCCAACTTAGGGCGAACAAAGCGATACAAAAGGGGATGATGGATGGAACGTTTGAGCCAATCAAACACTCACCCCCAGTCAACTGATCTGGGTTTAATCCATCATCATTCTTTAGCTCACTCCACCACCCCAGTTCAGACATGGCCATATGCAAATCAGTCTGACCCTGTGCCTCATGGGAACAGTCCAGCCCGAACTGCCAAGCCATGTCTTCCCTGGACCGGAAACAAGCATCCTAGGACCGGTTTCTGGCATTCCAGCCGTCATCAGCCAGGCTTGCTTGAATCCAGTGGCAAAGTGAGCAAGGGACCCTCGTCTGGGCATACCCCCGCCAACTTAGGGCGAACAAAGCGATACAAAAGGGGATGATGGACGGAACGTTTGAGCCAATCAAACACTCACCCCCAGTCAACTTATCTGGGTTTAATCCATCATCATTCTTTAGCTCACTCCACCACCCCAGTTCAGACATGGCCATATGCAAATCAGTCTGCCCCTGTGCCTCATGGGAACAGTCCAGCCCGAACTGCCAAGCCATGTCTTCCCTGGACCGGAAACAAGCATCCTAGGACCGGTTTCTGGCATTCCAGCCGTCATCAGCCAGGCTTGCTTGAATCCAGTGGCAAAGTGAGCAAGGGACCCACGTCTGGGCATACCCCCGCCAACTTAGGGCGAACAAAGCGATACAAAAGGGGATGATGGACGGAGCGTTTGAGCCAATCAAACACTCACCCCCAGTCAACTGATCTGGGTTTAATCCATCATCATTCTTTAGCTCACTCCACCACCCCAGTTCAGACATGGCCATATGCAAATCAGTCTGACCCTGTGCCTCATGGGAACAGTCCAGCCCGAACTACCAAGCCATGTCTTCCCTGGACCGGAAACAAGCATCCTAGGACCGGTTTCTGGCATTCCAGCGTCATCAGCCAGGCTTGCTTGAATCCAGTGGCAAAGTGAGCAAGGGACCCACGTCTGGGCATACCCCCGCCAACTTAGGGCGAACAAAGCGATACAAAGGGGATGATGGACGGAACGTTTGAGCCAATCAAACACTCACCCCCAGTCAACTGATCTGGGTTTAATCCATCATCATTCTTTAGCTCACTCCACCACCCCAGTTCAGACATGGCCATATGCAAATCAGTCTGACCCTGTGCCTCATGGGAACAGTCCAGCCCGAACTGCCAAGCCATGTCTTCCCTGGACCGGAAACAAGCATCCTAGGACCGGTTTCTGGCATTCCAGCCGTCATCAGCCAGGCTTGCTTGAATCCAGTGGCAAAGTGAGCAAGGGACCCACGTCTGGGCATACCCCCGCCAACTTAGGGCGAACAAAGCGATACAAAAGGGGATGATGGATGGAACGTTTGAGCCAATCAAACACTCACCCCAGTCAACTGATCTGGGTTTAATCCATCATCATTCTTTAGCTCACTCCACCACCCCAGTTCAGACATGGCCATATGCAAATCAGTCTGACCCTGTGCCTCATGGGAACAGTCCAGCCCGAACTGCCAAGCCATGTCTTCCCTGGACCGGAAACAAGCATCCTAGGACCGGTTTCTGGCATTCCAGCCGTCATCAGCCAGGCTTGCTTGAATCCAGTGGCAAAGTGAGCAAGGGACCCACGTCTGGGCATACCCCCGCCAACTTAGGGCGAACAAAGCGATACAAAAGGGGATGATGGACAGATCGTTTGAGCCAATCAAACACTCACCCCCAGTCAACTGATCTGGGTTTAATCCATCATCATTCTTTAGCTCACTCCACCACCCCAGTTCAGACATGGCCATATGCAAATCAGTCTGACTCTGTGCCTCATGGGAACAGTCCAGCCCGAACTGCCAAGCCATGTCTTCCCTGGACCGGAAACAAGCATCCTAGGACCGGTTTCTGGCATTCCAGCCGTCATCAGCCAGGCTTGCTTGAATCCAGTGGCAAAGTGAGCAAGGGACCCACGTCTGGGCATACCCCCGCCAACTTAGGGCGAACAAAGCGATACAAAAGGGGATGATGGACGGAACGTTTGAGCCAATCAAACACTCACCCCCAGTCAACGGATCTGGGTTTAATCCATCATCATTCTTTAGCTCACTCCACCACCCCAGTTCAGACATGGCCATATGCAAATCAGTCTGACCCTGTGCCTCATGGGAACAGTCCAGCCCGAACTGCCAAGCCATGTCTTCCCTGGACCGGAAACAAGCATCCTAGGACCGGTTTCTGGCATTCCAGCCGTCATCAGCCAGGCTTGCTTGAATCCAGTGGCAAAGTGAGCAAGGGACCCACGTCTGGGCATACCCCCGCCAACTTAGGGCGAACAAAGCGATACAAAGGGGATGATGGACGGAACGTTTGAGCCAATCAAACACTCACCCCCAGTCAACTGATCTGGGTTTAATCCATCATCATTCTTTAGCTCACTCCACCTCCCCAGTTCAGACATGGCCATATGCAAATCAGTCTGACCCTGTGCCTCATGGGAACAGTCCAGCCCGAACTGCCAAGCCATGTCTTCCCTGGACCGGAAACAAGCACCTAGGACCGGTTTCTGGCATTCCAGCCGTCATCAGCCAGGCTTGCTTGAATCCAGTGGCAAAGTTAGCAAGGGACCCTCGTCTGGGCATACCCCCGCCAACTTAGGGCGAACAAAGCGATACAAAAGGGGATGATGGACGGAACGTTTGAGCCAATCAAACACTCACCCCCAGTCAACTGATCTGGGTTTAATCCATCATCATTCTTTAGCTCACTCCACCACCCCAGTTCAGACATGGCCATATGCAAATCAGTCTGACCCTGTGCCTCATGGGAACAGTCCAGCCCGAACTACCAAGCCATGTCTTCCCTGGACCGGAAACAAGCATCCTAGGACCGGTTTCTGGCATTCCAGCGTCATCAGCCAGGCTTGCTTGAATCCAGTGGCAAAGTGAGCAAGGGACCCACGTCTGGGCATACCCCCGCCAACTTAGGGCGAACAAAGCGATACAAAAGGGGATGATGGACGGAACGTTTGAGCCAATCAAACACTCACCCCCAGTCAACTGATCTGGGTTTAATCCATCATCATTCTTTAGCTCACTCCACCACCCCAGTTCAGACATGGCCATATGCAAATCAGTCTGACCCTGTGCCTCATGGGAACAGTCCAGCCCGAACTGCCAAGCCATGTCTTCCCTGGACCGGAAACAAGCATTCTAGGACCGGTTTCTGGCATTCCAGCCGTCATCAGGCAGACTTGCTTGAATCCAGTGGCAAAGTGAGCAAGGGACCCACGTCTGGGCATACCCCCGCCAACTTAGGGCGAACAAAGTGATACAAAGGGGATGATGGACGGAACGTTTGAGCCAATCAAACACTCACCCCCAGTCAACTGATCTGGGTTTAATCCATCATCATTCTTTAGCTCACTCCACCACCCCAGTTCAGACATGGCCATATGCAAATCAGTCTGACCCTGTGCCTCATGGGAACAGTCCAGCCCGAACTGCCAAGCCATGTCTTCCCTGGACCGGAAACAAGCATCCTAGAACCGGTTTCTGGCATTCCAGCCGTCATCAGCCAGGCTTGCTTGAATCCAGTGGCAAAGTGAGCAAGGGACCCACGTCTGGGCATACCCCCGCCAACTTAGGGTGAACAAAGCGATACAAAAGGGGATGATGGACGGAACGTTTGAGCCAATCAAACACTCACCCCCAGTCAACTGATCTGGGTTTAATCCATCATCATTCTTTAGCTCACTCCACCACCCCAGTTCAGACATGGCCATATGCAAATCAGTCTGACCCTGTGCCTCATGGGAACAGTCCAGCCCGAACTGCCAAGCCATGTCTTCCCTGGACCGGAAACAAGCATCCTAGGACCGGTTTCTGGCATTCCAGCCGTCATCAGCCAGGCTTGCTTGAATCCAGTGGCAAAGTGAGCAAGGGACCCACGTCTGGGCATACCCCCGCCAACTTAGGGCGAACAAAGCGATACAAAAGGGGATGATGGACAGATCGTTTGAGCCAATCAAACACTCACCCCCAGTCAACTGATCTGGGTTTAATCCATCATCATTCTTTAGCTCACTCCACCACCCCAGTTCAGACATGGCCATATGCAAATCAGTCTGACCCTGTGCCTCATGGGAACAGTCCAGCCCGAACTGCCAAGCCATGTCTTCCCTGGACCGGAAACAAGCATCCTAGGACCGGTTTCTGGCATTCCAGCCGTCATCAGCCAGGCTTGCTTGAATCCAGTGGCAAAGTGAGCAAGGGACCCACGTCTGGGCATACCCACGCCAACTTAGGGCGAACAAAGCGATACAAAAGGGGATGATGGACGGAGCGTTTGAGCCAATCAAACACTCACCCCCAGTCAACTGATCTGGGTTTAATCCATCATCATTCTTTAGCTCACTCCACCACCCCAGTTCAGACATGGCCATATGCAAATCAGTCTGACCCTGTGCCTCATGGGAACAGTCCAGCCCGAACTGCCAAGCCATGTCTTCCCTGGACCGGAAACAAGCATCCTAGGACCGGTTTCTGGCATTCCAGCCGTCATCAGCCAGGCTTGCTTGAATCCAGTGGCAAAGTGAGCAAGGGACCCACGTCTGGGCATACCCCCGCCAACTTAGGGCGAACAAAGCGATACAAAAGGGGATGATGGACGGAACGTTTGAGCCAATCAAACACTCACCCCCAGTCAACTGATCTGGGTTTAATCCATCATCATTCTTTAGCTCACTCCACCACCCCAGTTCAGACATGGCCATATGCAAATCAGTCTGACCCTGTGCCTCATGGGAACAGTCCAGCCCGAACTGCCAAGCCATGTCTTCCCTGGACCGGAAACAAGCATCCTAGGACCGGTTTCTGGCATTCCAGCCGTCATCAGCCAGGCTTGCTTGAATCCAGTGGCAAAGTGAGCAAGGGACCCACGTCTGGGCATACCCCGCCAACTTAGGGCGAACAAAGCGATACAAAAGGGGATGATGGACGGAACGTTTGAGCCAATCAAACACTCACCCCCAGTCAACTGATCTGGGTTTAATCCATCATCATTCTTTAGCTCACTCCACCACCCCAGTTCAGACATGGCCATATGCAAATCAGTCTGACCCTGTGCCTCATGGGAACAGTCCAGCCCGAACTGCCAAGCCATGTCTTCCCTGGACCGGAAACAAGCATCCTAGGACCGGTTTCTGGCATTCCAGCCGTCATCAGCCAGGCTTGCTTGAATCCAGTGGCAAAGTGAGCAAGGGACCCACGTCTGGGCATACCCCCGCCAACTTAGGGCGAACAAAGCGATACAAAGGGGATGATGGACGGAACGTTTGAGCCAATCAAACACTCACCCCCAGTCAACTGATCTGGGTTTAATCCATCATCATTCTTTAGCTCACTCCACCACCCCAGTTCAGACATGGCCATATGCAAATCAGTCTGACCCTGTGCCTCATGGGAACAGTCCAGCCCGAACTGCCAAGCCATGTCTTCCCTGGACCGGAAACAAGCATCCTAGGACCGGTTTCTGGCATTCCAGCCGTCATCAGCCAGGCTTGCTTGAATCCAGTGGCAAAGTGAGCAAGGGACCCACGTCTGGGCATACCCCCGCCAACTTAGGGCGAACAAAGCGATACAAAAGGGGATGATGGACGGAACGTTTGAGCCAATCAAACACTCACCCCCAGTCAACTGATCTGGGTTTAATCCATCATCATTCTTTAGCTCACTCCACCACCCCAGTTCAGACATGGCCATATGCAAATCAGTCTGACCCTGTGCCTCATGGGAACAGTCCAGCCCGAACTGCCAAGCCATGTCTTCCCTGGACCGGAAACAAGCATCCTAGGACCGGTTTCTGGCATTCCAGCCGTCATCAGCCAGGCTTGCTTGAATCCAGTGGCAAAGTGAGCAAGGGACCCACGTCTGGGCATACCCCCGCCAACTTAGGGCGAACAAAGCGATACAAAAGGGGATGATGGACGGAACGTTTGAGCCAATCAAACACTCACCCCCAGTCAACTGATCTGGGTTTAATCCATCATCATTCTTTAGCTCACTCCACCACCCCAGTTCAGACATGGCCATATGCAAATCAGTCTGACCCTGTGCCTCATGGGAACAGTCCAGCCCGAACTACCAAGCCATGTCTTCCCTGGACCGGAAACAAGCATCCTAGGACCGGTTTCTGGCATTCCAGCCGTCATCAGCCAGGCTTGCTTGAATCCAGTGGCAAAGTGAGCAAGGGACCCACGTCTGGGCATACCCCCGCCAACTTAGGGCGAACAAAGCGATACAAAAGGGGATGATGGACGGAACGTTTGAGCCAATCAAACACTCACCCCCAGTCAACTGATCTGGGTTTAATCCATCATCATTCTTTAGCTCACTCCACCACCCCAGTTCAGACATGGCCATATGCAAATCAGTCTGACCCTGTGCCTCATGGGAACAGTCCAGCCCGAACTGCCAAGCCATGTCTTCCCTGGACCGGAAACAAGCATCCTAGGACCGGTTTCTGGCATTCCAGCCGTCATCAGCCAGGCTTGCTTGAATCCAGTGGCAAAGTGAGCAAGGGACCCACGTCTGGGCATACCCCCGCCAACTTAGGGCGAACAAAGCGATACAAAAGGGGATGATGGACGGAGCGTTTGAGCCAATCAAACACTCACCCCCAGTCAACTGATCTGGGTTTAATCCATCATCATTCTTTAGCTCACTCCACCACCCCAGTTCAGACATGGCCATATGCAAATCAGTCTGACCCTGTGCCTCATGGGAACAGTCCAGCCCGAACTGCCAAGCCATGTCTTCCCTGGACCGGAAACAAGCATCCTAGGACCGGTTTCTGGCATTCCAGCCGTCATCAGCCAGGCTTGCTTGAATCCAGTGGCAAAGTGAGCAAGGGACCCACGTCTGGGCATACCCCCGCCAACTTAGGGCGAACAAAGCGATACAAAAGGGGATGATGGACGGAACGTTTGAGCCAATCAAACACTCACCCCCAGTCAACTGATCTGGGTTTAATCCATCATCATTCTTTAGCTCACTCCACCACCCCAGTTCAGACATGGCCATATGCAAATCAGTCTGACCCTGTGCCTCATGGGAACAGTCCAGCCCGAACTGCCAAGCCATGTCTTCCCTGGACCGGAAACAAGCATCCTAGGACCGGTTTCTGGCATTCCAGCCGTCATCAGCCAGGCTTGCTTGAATCCAGTGGCAAAGTGAGCAAGGGACCCACGTCTGGGCATACCCCCGCCAACTTAGGGCGAACAAAGCGATACAAAAGGGGATGATGGACAGATCGTTTGAGCCAATCAAACACTCACCCCCAGTCAACTGATCTGGGTTTAATCCATCATCATTCTTTAGCTCACTCCACCACCCCAGTTCAGACATGGCCATATGCAAATCAGTCTGACCCTGTGCCTCATGGGAACAGTCCAGCCCGAACTGCCAAGCCATGTCTTCCCTGGACCGGAAACAAGCATCCTAGGACCGGTTTCTGGCATTCCAGCCGTCATCAGCCAGGCTTGCTTGAATCCAGTGGCAAAGTGAGCAAGGGACCCACGTCTGGGCATACCCACGCCAACTTAGGGCGAACAAAGCGATACAAAAGGGGATGATGGACGGAGCGTTTGAGCCAATCAAACACTCACCCCCAGTCAACTGATCTGGGTTTAATCCATCATCATTCTTTAGCTCACTCCACCACCCCAGTTCAGACATGGCCATATGCAAATCAGTCTGACCCTGTGCCTCATGGGAACAGTCCAGCCCGAACTGCCAAGCCATGTCTTCCCTGGACCGGAAACAAGCATCCTAGGACCGGTTTCTGGCATTCCAGCCGTCATCAGCCAGGCTTGCTTGAATCCAGTGGCAAAGTGAGCAAGGGACCCACGTCTGGGCATACCCCCGCCAACTTAGGGCGAACAAAGCGATACAAAGGGGATGATGGACGGAACGTTTGAGCCAATCAAACACTCACCCCCAGTCAACTGATCTGGGTTTAATCCATCATCATTCTTTAGCTCACTCCACCACCCCAGTTCAGACATGGCCATATGCAAATCAGTCTGACCCTGTGCCTCATGGGAACAGTCCAGCCCGAACTGCCAAGCCATGTCTTCCCTGGACCGGAAACAAGCATCCTAGGACCGGTTTCTGGCATTCCAGCCGTCATCAGCCAGGCTTGCTTGAATCCAGTGGCAAAGTGAGCAAGGGACCCACGTCTGGGCATACCCCCGCCAACTTAGGGCGAACAAAGCGATACAAAAGGGGATGATGGACGGAACGTTTGAGCCAATCAAACACTCACCCCCAGTCAACTGATCTGGGTTTAATCCATCATCATTCTTTAGCTCACTCCACCACCCCAGTTCAGACATGGCCATATGCAAATCAGTCTGACCCTGTGCCTCATGGGAACAGTCCAGCCCGAACTGCCAAGCCATGTCTTCCCTGGACCGGAAACAAGCATCCTAGGACCGGTTTCTGGCATTCCAGCCGTCATCAGCCAGGCTTGCTTGAATCCAGTGGCAAAGTGAGCAAGGGACCCACGTCTGGGCATACCCCCGCCAACTTAGGGCGAACAAAGCGATACAAAAGGGGATGATGGATGGAACGTTTGAGCCAATCAAACACTCACCCCCAGTCAACTGATCTGGGTTTAATCCATCATCATTCTTTAGCTCACTCCACCACCCCAGTTCAGACATGGCCATATGCAAATCAGTCTGACCCTGTGCCTCATGGGAACAGTCCAGCCCGAACTGCCAAGCCATGTCTTCCCTGGACCGGAAACAAGCATCCTAGGACCGGTTTCTGGCATTCCAGCCGTCATCAGCCAGGCTTGCTTGAATCCAGTGGCAAAGTGAGCAAGGGACCCACGTCTGGGCATACCCCCGCCAACTTAGGGCGAACAAAGCGATACAAAAGGGGATGATGGACGGAACGTTTGAGCCAATCAAACACTCACCCCCAGTCAACTGATCTGGGTTTAATCCATCATCATTCTTTAGCTCACTCCACCACCCCAGTTCAGACATGGCCATATGCAAATCAGTCTGACCCTGTGCCTCATGGGAACAGTCCAGCCCGAACTGCCAAGCCATGTCTTCCCTGGACCGGAAACAAGCATCCTAGGACCGGTTTCTGGCATTCCAGCCGTCATCAGCCAGGCTTGCTTGAATCCAGTGGCAAAGTGAGCAAGGGACCCACGTCTGGGCATACCCCCGCCAACTTAGGGCGAACAAAGCGATACAAAAGGGGATGATGGACGGAACGTTTGAGCCAATCAAACACTCACCCCCAGTCAACTGATCTGGGTTTAATCCATCATCATTCTTTAGCTCACTCCACCACCCCAGTTCAGACATGGCCATATGCAAATCAGTCTGACCCTGTGCCTCATGGGAACAGTCCAGCCCGAACTACCAAGCCATGTCTTCCCTGGACCGGAAACAAGCATCCTAGGACCGGTTTCTGGCATTCCAGCCGTCATCAGCCAGGCTTGCTTGAATCCAGTGGCAAAGTGAGCAAGGGACCCACGTCTGGGCATACCCCCGCCAACTTAGAGGCGAACAAAGCGATACAAAAGGGGATGATGGACGGAACGTTTGAGCCAATCAAACACTCACCCCCAGTCAACTGATCTGGGTTTAATCCATCATCATTCTTTAGCTCACTCCACCACCCCAGTTCAGACATGGCCATATGCAAATCAGTCTGACCCTGTGCCTCATGGGAACAGTCCAGCCCGAACTGCCAAGCCATGTCTTCCCTGGACCGGAAACAAGCATCCTAGGACCGGTTTCTGGCATTCCAGCCGTCATCAGCCAGGCTTGCTTGAATCCAGTGGCAAAGTGAGCAAGGGACCCACGTCTGGGCATACCCCCGCCAACTTAGGGCGAACAAAGCGATACAAAGGGGATGATGGACGGAACGTTTGAGCCAATCAAACACTCACCCCCAGTCAACTGATCTGGGTTTAATCCATCATCATTCTTTAGCTCACTCCACCACCCCAGTTCAGACATGGCCATATGCAAATCAGTCTGACCCTGTGCCTCATGGGAACAGTCCAGCCCGAACTGCCAAGCCATGTCTTCCCTGGACCGGAAACAAGCATCCTAGGACCGGTTTCTGGCATTCCAGCCGTCATCAGCCAGGCTTGCTTGAATCCAGTGGCAAAGTGAGCAAGGGACCCACGTCTGGGCATACCCCCGCCAACTTAGGGCGAACAAAGCGATACAAAAGGGGATGATGGACGGAACGTTTGAGCCAATCAAACACTCACCCCCAGTCAACTGATCTGGGTTTAATCCATCATCATTCTTTAGCTCACTCCACCACCCCAGTTCAGACATGGCCATATGCAAATCAGTCTGACCCTGTGCCTCATGGGAACAGTCCAGCCCGAACTGCCAAGCCATGTCTTCCCTGGACCGGAAACAAGCATCCTAGGACCGGTTTCTGGCATTCCAGCCGTCATCAGCCAGGCTTGCTTGAATCCAGTGGCAAAGTGAGCAAGGGACCCACGTCTGGGCATACCCCCGCCAACTTAGGGCGAACAAAGCGATACAAAAGGGGATGATGGACGGAGCGTTTGAGCCAATCAAACACTCACCCCCAGTCAACTGATCTGGGTTTAATCCATCATCATTCTTTAGCTCACTCCACCACCCCAGTTCAGACATGGCCATATGCAAATCAGTCTGACCCTGTGCCTCATGGGAACAGTCCAGCCCGAACTGCCAAGCCATGTCTTCCCTGGACCGGAAACAAGCATCCTAGGACCGGTTTCTGGCATTCCAGCCGTCATCAGCCAGGCTTGCTTGAATCCAGTGGCAAAGTGAGCAAGGGACCCACGTCTGGGCATACCCCCGCCAACTTAGGGCGAACAAAGCGATACAAAAGGGGATGATGGACGGAGCGTTTGAGCCAATCAAACACTCACCCCCAGTCAACTGATCTGGGTTTAATCCATCATCATTCTTTAGCTCACTCCACCACCCCAGTTCAGACATGGCCATATGCAAATCAGTCTGACCCTGTGCCTCATGGGAACAGTCCAGCCCGAACTGCCAAGCCATGTCTTCCCTGGACCGGAAACAAGCATCCTAGGACCGGTTTCTGGCATTCCAGCCGTCATCAGCCAGGCTTGCTTGAATCCAGTGGCAAAGTGAGCAAGGGACCCACGTCTGGGCATACCCACGCCAACTTAGGGCGAACAAAGCGATACAAAAGGGGATGATGGACGGAACGTTTGAGCCAATCAAACACTCACCCCCAGTCAACTGATCTGGGTTTAATCCATCATCATTCTTTAGCTCACTCCACCACCCCAGTTCAGACATGGCCATATGCAAATCAGTCTGACCCTGTGCCTCATGGGAACAGTCCAGCCCGAACTGCCAAGCCATGTCTTCCCTGGACCGGAAACAAGCATCCTAGGACCGGTTTCTGGCATTCCAGCCGTCATCAGCCAGGCTTGCTTGAATCCAGTGGCAAAGTGAGCAAGGGACCCACGTCTGGGCATACCCCCGCCAACTTAGGGCGAACAAAGCGATACAAAAGGGGATGATGGACGGAACGTTTGAGCCAATCAAACACTCACCCCCAGTCAACTGATCTGGGTTTAATCCATCATCATTCTTTAGCTCACTCCACCACCCCAGTTCAGACATGGCCATATGCAAATCAGTCTGACCCTGTGCCTCATGGGAACAGTCCAGCCCGAACTGCCAAGCCATGTCTTCCCTGGACCGGAAACAAGCATCCTAGGACCGGTTTCTGGCATTCCAGCCGTCATCAGCCAGGCTTGCTTGAATCCAGTGGCAAAGTGAGCAAGGGACCCACGTCTGGGCATACCCCCGCCAACTTAGGGCGAACAAAGCGATACAAAAGGGGATGATGGACGGAACGTTTGAGCCAATCAAACACTCACCCCCAGTCAACTGATCTGGGTTTAATCCATCATCATTCTTTAGCTCACTCCACCACCCCAGTTCAGACATGGCCATATGCAAATCAGTCTGACCCTGTGCCTCATGGGAACAGTCCAGCCCGAACTGCCAAGCCATGTCTTCCCTGGACCGGAAACAAGCATCCTAGGACCGGTTTCTGGCATTCCAGCCGTCATCAGCCAGGCTTGCTTGAATCCAGTGGCAAAGTGAGCAAGGGACCCACGTCTGGGCATACCCCCGCCAACTTAGGGCGAACAAAGCGATACAAAAGGGGATGATGGACGGAACGTTTGAGCCAATCAAACACTCACCCCCAGTCAACTGATCTGGGTTTAATCCATCATCATTCTTTAGCTCACTCCACCACCCCAGTTCAGACATGGCCATATGCAAATCAGTCTGACCCTGTGCCTCATGGGAACAGTCCAGCCCGAACTGCCAAGCCATGTCTTCCCTGGACCGGAAACAAGCATCCTAGGACCGGTTTCTGGCATTCCAGCCGTCATCAGCCAGGCTTGCTTGAATCCAGTGGCAAAGTGAGCAAGGGACCCACGTCTGGGCATACCCCCGCCAACTTAGGGCGAACAAAGCGATACAAAAGGGGATGATGGACGGAGCGTTTGAGCCAATCAAACACTCACCCCCAGTCAACTGATCTGGGTTTAATCCATCATCATTCTTTAGCTCACTCCACCACCCCAGTTCAGACATGGCCATATGCAAATCAGTCTGACCCTGTGCCTCATGGGAACAGTCCAGCCCGAACTGCCAAGCCATGTCTTCCCTGGACCGGAAACAAGCATCCTAGGACCGGTTTCTGGCATTCCAGCCGTCATCAGCCAGGCTTGCTTGAATCCAGTGGCAAAGTGAGCAAGGGACCCACGTCTGGGCATACCCCCGCCAACTTAGGGCGAACAAAGCGATACAAAAGGGGATGATGGACGGAACGTTTGAGCCAATCAAACACTCACCCCCAGTCAACTGATCTGGGTTTAATCCATCATCATTCTTTAGCTCACTCCACCACCCCAGTTCAGACATGGCCATATGCAAATCAGTCTGACCCTGTGCCTCATGGGAACAGTCCAGCCCGAACTGCCAAGCCATGTCTTCCCTGGACCGGAAACAAGCATCCTAGGACCGGTTTCTGGCATTCCAGCCGTCATCAGCCAGGCTTGCTTGAATCCAGTGGCAAAGTGAGCAAGGGACCCACGTCTGGGCATACCCACGCCAACTTAGGGCGAACAAAGCGATACAAAAGGGGATGATGGACGGAACGTTTGAGCCAATCAAACACTCACCCCCAGTCAACTGATCTGGGTTTAATCCATCATCATTCTTTAGCTCACTCCACCACCCCAGTTCAGACATGGCCATATGCAAATCAGTCTGACCCTGTGCCTCATGGGAACAGTCCAGCCCGAACTGCCAAGCCATGTCTTCCCTGGACCGGAAACAAGCATCCTAGGACCGGTTTCTGGCATTCCAGCCGTCATCAGCCAGGCTTGCTTGAATCCAGTGGCAAAGTGAGCAAGGGACCCACGTCTGGGCATACCCCCGCCAACTTAGGGCGAACAAAGCGATACAAAAGGGGATGATGGACGGAACGTTTGAGCCAATCAAACACTCACCCCCAGTCAACTGATCTGGGTTTAATCCATCATCATTCTTTAGCTCACTCCACCACCCCAGTTCAGACATGGCCATATGCAAATCAGTCTGACCCTGTGCCTCATGGGAACAGTCCAGCCCGAACTGCCAAGCCATGTCTTCCCTGGACCGGAAACAAGCATCCTAGGACCGGTTTCTGGCATTCCAGCCGTCATCAGCCAGGCTTGCTTGAATCCAGTGGCAAAGTGAGCAAGGGACCCACGTCTGGGCATACCCCCGCCAACTTAGGGCGAACAAAGCGATACAAAGGGGATGATGGACGGAACGTTTGAGCCAATCAAACACTCACCCCCAGTCAACTGATCTGGGTTTAATCCATCATCATTCTTTAGCTCACTCCACCACCCCAGTTCAGACATGGCCATATGCAAATCAGTCTGACCCTGTGCCTCATGGGAACAGTCCAGCCCGAACTGCCAAGCCATGTCTTCCCTGGACCGGAAACAAGCATCCTAGGACCGGTTTCTGGCATTCCAGCCGTCATCAGCCAGGCTTGCTTGAATCCAGTGGCAAAGTGAGCAAGGGACCCACGTCTGGGCATACCCCCGCCAACTTAGGGCGAACAAAGCGATACAAAGGGGATGATGGACGGAACGTTTGAGCCAATCAAACACTCACCCCCAGTCAACTGATCTGGGTTTAATCCATCATCATTCTTTAGCTCACTCCACCACCCCAGTTCAGACATGGCCATATGCAAATCAGTCTGACCCTGTGCCTCATGGGAACAGTCCAGCCCGAACTGCCAAGCCATGTCTTCCCTGGACCGGAAACAAGCATCCTAGGACCGGTTTCTGGCATTCCAGCCGTCATCAGCCAGGCTTGCTTGAATCCAGTGGCAAAGTGAGCAAGGGACCCACGTCTGGGCATACCCCCGCCAACTTAGGGCGAACAAAGCGATACAAAGGGGATGATGGACGGAACGTTTGAGCCAATCAAACACTCACCCCCAGTCAACTGATCTGGGTTTAATCCATCATCATTCTTTAGCTCACTCCACCACCCCAGTTCAGACATGGCCATATGCAAATCAGTCTGACCCTGTGCCTCATGGGAACAGTCCAGCCCGAACTGCCAAGCCATGTCTTCCCTGGACCGGAAACAAGCATCCTAGGACCGGTTTCTGGCATTCCAGCCGTCATCAGCCAGGCTTGCTTGAATCCAGTGGCAAAGTGAGCAAGGGACCCACGTCTGGGCATACCCCCGCCAACTTAGGGCGAACAAAGCGATACAAAAGGGGATGATGGACGGAACGTTTGAGCCAATCAAACACTCACCCCCAGTCAACTGATCTGGGTTTAATCCATCATCATTCTTTAGCTCACTCCACCACCCCAGTTCAGACATGGCCATATGCAAATCAGTCTGACCCTGTGCCTCATGGGAACAGTCCAGCCCGAACTGCCAAGCCATGTCTTCCCTGGACCGGAAACAAGCATCCTAGGACCAGTTTCTGGCATTCCAGCCGTCATCAGCCAGGCTTGCTTGAATCCAGTGGCAAAGTGAGCAAGGGACCCACGTCTGGGCATACCCCGCCAACTTAGGGCGAACAAAGCGATACAAAAGGGGATGATGGACAGAACGTTTGAGCCAATCAAACACTCACCCCCAGTCAACTGATCTGGGTTTAATCCATCATCATTCTTTAGCTCACTCCACCACCCCAGTTCAGACATGGCCATATGCAAATCAGTCTGACCCTGTGCCTCATGGGAACAGTCCAGCCCGAACTGCCAAGCCATGTCTTCCCTGGACCGGAAACAAGCATCCTAGGACCGGTTTCTGGCATTCCAGCCGTCATCAGCCAGGCTTGCTTGAATCCAGTGGCAAAGTGAGCAAGGGACCCACGTCTGGGCATACCCCGCCAACTTAGGGCGAACAAAGCGATACAAAAGGGGATGATGGACGGAGCGTTTGAGCCAATCAAACACTCACCCCCAGTCAACTGATCTGGGTTTAATCCATCATCATTCTTTAGCTCACTCCACCACCCCAGTTCAGACATGGCCATATGCAAATCAGTCTGACCCTGTGCCTCATGGGAACAGTCCAGCCCGAACTGCCAAGCCATGTCTTCCCTGGACCGGAAACAAGCATCCTAGGACCGGTTTCTGGCATTCCAGCCGTCATCAGCCAGGCTTGCTTGAATCCAGTGGCAAAGTGAGCAAGGGACCGACGTCTGGGCATACCCCCGCCAACTTATCGCTTTGTTCGCCCTAAGTTGGCGGGGGTATGCCCAGACGTGGGTCCCTTGCTCACTTTGCCACTAGATTCAAGCAAGCCTGGCTGATGACGGCTGGAATGCCAGAAACCGGTCCTAGGATGCTTGTTTCCGGTCCAGGGAAGACATGGCTTGGCAGTTCGGGCTGGACTGTTCCCATGAGGCACAGGGTCAGACTGATTTGCATATGGCCATGTCTGAACTGGGGTGGTGGAGTGAGCTAAAGAATGATGATGGATTAAACCCAGATCAGTTGACTGGGGGTGAGTGTTTGATTGGCTCAAACGTTCCGTCCATCATCCTCTTTGTATCGCTTGTTCGCCCTAAGTTGGCGGGGTATGCCCAGACGTGGGTCCCTTGCTCACTTTGCCACTGGATTCAAGCAAGCCTGGCTGATGACGGCTGGAATGCCAGAAACCGGTCCTAGGATGCTTGTTTCCGGTCCAGGGAAGACATGGCTTGGCAGTTCGGGCTGGACTGTTCCCATGAGGCACAGGGTCAGACTGATTTGCATATGGCCATGTCTGAACTGGGGTGGTGGAGTGAGCTAAAGAATGATGATGGATTAAACCCAGATCAGTTGACTGGGGGTGAGTGTTTGATTGGCTCAAACGCTCCGTCCATCATCCTCTTTTGTATCGCTTTGTTCGCCCTAAGTTGGCGGGGTATGCCCAGACGTGGGTCCTTTGCTCACTTTGCCACTGGATTCAAGCAAGCCTGGCTGATGACGGCTGGAATGCCAGAAACCGGTCCTAGGATGCTTGTTTCCGGTCCAGGGAAGACATGGCTTGGCAGTTCGGGCTGGACTGTTCCCATGAGGCACAGGGTCAGACTGATTTGCATATGGCCATGTCTGAACTGGGGTGGTGGAGTGAGCTAAAGAATGATGATGGATTAAACCCAGATCAGTTGACTGGGGGTGAGTGTTTGATTGGCTCAAACGCTCCGTCCATCATCCTCTTTTGTATCGCTTTGTTCGCCCTAAGTTGGCGGGGGTATGCCCAGACGTGGGTCCCTTGCTCACTTTGCCACTGGATTCAAGCAAGCCTGGCTGATGACGGCTGGAATGCCAGAAACCGGTCCTAGGATGCTTGTTTCCGGTCCAGGGAAGACATGGCTTGGCAGTTCGGGCTGGACTGTTCCCATGAGGCACAGGGTCAGACTGATTTGCATATGGCCATGTCTGAACTGGGGTGGTGGAGTGAGCTAAAGAATGATGATGGATTAAACCCAGATCAGTTGACTGGGGGTGAGTGTTTGATTGGCTCAAACGTTCCGTCCATCATCCTCTTTGTATCGCTTTGTTCGCCCTAAGTTGGCGGGGGTATGCCCAGACGTGGGTCCCTTGCTCACTTTGCCACTGGATTCAAGCAAGCCTGGCTGATGACGGCTGGAATGCCAGAAACCGGTCCTAGGATGCTTGTTTCCGGTCCAGGGAAGACATGGCTTGGCAGTTCGGGCTGGACTGTTCCCATGAGGCACAGGGTCAGACTGATTTGCATATGGCCATGTCTGAACTGGGGTGGTGGAGTGAGCTAAAGAATGATGATGGATTAAACCCAGATCAGTTGACTGGGGGTGAGTGTTTGATTGGCTCAAACGTTCCGTCCATCATCCTCTTTTGTATCGCTTTGTTCGCCCTAAGTTGGCGGGGGTATGCCCAGACGTGGGTCCCTTGCTCACTTTGCCACTGGATTCAAGCAAGCCTGGCTGATGACGGCTGGAATGCCAGAAACCGGTCCTAGGATGCTTGTTTCCGGTCCAGGGAAGACATGGCTTGGCAGTTCGGGCTGGACTGTTCCCATGAGGCACAGGGTCAGACTGATTTGCATATGGCCATGTCTGAACTGGGGTGGTGGAGTGAGCTAAAGAATGATGATGGATTAAACCCAGATCAGTTGACTGGGGGTGAGTGTTTGATTGGCTCAAGCGTTCCGTCCATCATCCTCTTTTGTATCGCTTTGTTCGCCCTAAGTTGGCGGGGGTATGCCCAGACGTGGGTCCCTTGCTCACTTTGCCACTGGATTCAAGCAAGCCTGGCTGATGACGGCTGGAATGCCAGAAACCGGTCCTAGGATGCTTGTTTCCGGTCCAGGGAAGACATGGCTTGGCAGTTCGGGCTGGACTGTTCCCATGAGGCACAGGGTCAGACTGATTTGCATATGGCCATGTCTGAACTGGGGTGGTGGAGTGAGCTAAAGAATGATGATGGATTAAACCCAGATCAGTTGACTGGGGGTGAGTGTTTGATTGGCTCAAACGTTCCGTCCATCATCCTCTTTGTATCGCTTTGTTCGCCCTAAGTTGGCGGGGGTATGCCCAGACGTGGGTCCCTTGCTCACTTTGCCACTGGATTCAAGCAAGCCTGGCTGATGACGGCTGGAATGCCAGAAACCGGTCCTAGGATGCTTGTTTCCGGTCCAGGGAAGACATGGCTTGGCAGTTCGGGCTGGACTGTTCCCATGAGGCACAGGGTCAGACTGATTTGCATATGGCCATGTCTGAACTGGGGTGGTGGAGTGAGCTAAAGAATGATGATGGATTAAACCCAGATCAGTTGACTGGGGGTGAGTGTTTGATTGGCTCAAACGTTCCGTCCATCATCCTCTTTGTATCGCTTTGTTCGCCCTAAGTTGGCGGGGGTATGCCCAGACGTGGGTCCCTTGCTCACTTTGCCACTGGATTCAAGCAAGCCTGGCTGATGACGGCTGGAATGCCAGAAACCGGTCCTAGGATGCTTGTTTCCGGTCCAGGGAAGACATGGCTTGGCAGTTCGGGCTGGACTGTTCCCATGAGGTACAGGGTCAGACTGATTTGCATATGGCCATGTCTGAACTGGGGTGGTGGAGTGAGCTAAAGAATGATGATGGATTAAACCCAGATCAGTTGACTGGGGGTGAGTGTTTGATTGGCTCAAACGTTCCGTCCATCATCCTCTTTTGTATCGATCACAGGATTTTGGCAGTAGTCTCCAACCTGGAGCACCCACAACATAGGCACAAAAAGGTATCAGGTTTCTACATGTGGCTGCCAACAGTCAAACTGATGGAGTCACCAGGGGAAGCCAAAAGGACAGTGGCATAACAGAACATGATAGGGATCCCCTGCAGAATGTGGTGAAGTCCCCCGAGACACCCATATCTCATAGTTACTCCAAGCATTGGGTTGAAAAGGCCCCTAAAGGATGCCCCCCACACCTCAGTGGCTGCAGGGGCCTGTGTTACGCCCTTGCAAAAAGGCTGGCCTTGTCTAAAAGTTTCCTCACCAACAGAGTCTGAAGTCCCACTTCCTCTCCTACAATCCACCACGTGGCAGTGGTCAGAAAGACTAATCAACAAGTCCTTGCTAGCAAAAGGCCTATCGAATTTTTATCTAGCACTGTTGTTGCTCCCCTCACTTCACTGTCTAAGTCTCCTCCCTCCCGATCCAGGAATGTAATCAATAGACTTCCAAAGTCAGGTAAAATAACCATCAATTCAATCTTATGCAAAGGCCTGCCCACGGGCAGTGCTTAATTTGAGCCGGTGGTTTCTGGTGCTCAGCACCGGCACTTAATTATCAACACTGGTGCTTTTCATGAGCACCAGTTAAGGACACATTCATTTACAGGGAGATTAAGTGATTTGCCCAGAATCACAGGATGTTGAACCAATGCCGAAACGCGAACCTTGTTCCCCAGCTCCAAAGTCGGCAGCTCTGGCAATTATGCCACATCCTCTCCCAACTTTCATGATTAGTAGTTGGTTCTGTTTTAGGCGGTGCTAATAGGAGAAATGGGCTGGTGCAAGCTGCCTTCCTGATGAGAGCCCGAGCACTTATGTTTTTTTACAAATTAACCACTGCCCAGGGGTATCCAAAATGGATCTCCTGGCCTCCATTACTGTGACTCACTCATGCACTCCACCCAGGATAGACACATAAAAATGCACAACTCTGGATGTTTGTTCAAGGAACTGTGTAAGCGCGTTTTATACAAGTGGGTGAGTAGGCCTCCACTGAAGAGACAGAGATAAAAAGTTCTGGGCACCACTGTGGTTTCACAAAATGTGTTTTATTGTCACCACCAGTGTGTGTGTTAAACAAGTGACAGAGACATTAGTTGACTGTCACTTAATGAGGGTACTTTTGGTCTGCCCCATCAGGCCACAGGCCAAGTTAGGGACATTCTCATATCAAAAACAGGCTAAGGCCTCTGCACACATGCTATATAGCTTGACACCAGGGCCTAACTGAAAAAGAAGGATACGAAATATACATAGTTCGACATTCAGGACAGCATGACTTACACCATGCATGAGGCATTCCCATCCTAACAAAACATAAATACAGTACAATACTTAAATAACCCTCTATTATGTTATTGTGCAGTCAATGTGATAACTTTGTATTTGGAATAATGGGCATATTTATCAAGGGTTTGCGTCATGGTGCATGCGCGACACAAACCCTAAAATGCGATTTATCAAGCCACGCAAAGCCATTTTGCATGGCCCTGGGAAGCTATATAAATCAGGAGTAACGCAACGCAGCACAAATCGCTGTGTTGCGTTGCCCTGCCCTGGGATAGCGTTCCATGGGCGCTGCGTGGGTGTTCCCACGCAACCCCCATGAATTTTGATGCATTCCCAGATTTACCATTGCTAGTAGACCAGGGAATGCGCCAAAATGCTACGCTTTCCAGGTGAGGTGTATCTAATGGAAATAGTATCTTTATTTCTCCTCGTTACTTCCTCTTTCTATGTGCAGCACACATTAATAGCAGAATGTGCCTTAGGGGATTGTTTTTGTGAAGAAAGGTGCCCCTTCCTGCACAAAAAAATCCTGCATGCAATGCAGGCACCCTTGCACATGGTGCAAGGGGCCTGCAATGGCGCTAGGCAGCCCATTGTGTGCTAGCGCTGGGGAAAGGACAGGAATGTGCCGTATTGTAATAAATACGTTACTTTCTCATAAATATGTCCCTAACATTTTTATTCGCTATTAGGTTCAAAGGATTTCTAACATATAGCGTTAAAGTGAAATGTTATTCTCCTTAATGTGAGTACAATTCTGATTCCCTAGAGTGATTCTGTCAGTCTTGTGTCTGCAACAACCCCTGATGGACATGCGTATATTAGTTTGTACACCGAGATGGATTCTCTGAACTGCCCCTTAAATTGAAGCAATTACTCTTTTCTAGCACCCTTCTGAACATTCAATAAATACCCTCCCTCCAAGATTTGAGCACACCAACTAATATCTCGTATATTTCATTTAATATTTTAATAGCACTACAGTCAATTTTTTACATTCTTTTGATAATATGTATCAAAGCATGTAGACAATTGCCTATTATAGACGGCCTTCTCAAATGGTCTTCTACAGTCCACTTCCAAAAACCTCTACATGGCGGACTAAGTCAGCGTTCTAGACGTACACGCAAGCGTCGGCACGATGCAGAAGTGGAGTCACTTATACCGGCCTTCCCGAGCTCTGCGCTACCTCAAGGCAGCAGAGTCGGGATAGGTCCAAAAGAGGACGCCGCTCCGCGTCCAAGCAAGTCAAAACGGAGCTCTTCAGCACCCACCACCTGAACCTTGGTAAGAGTATCCTTTTTAACAAATCGTCTCCGTTTACCCCTCAGGACGCGACTAAGCGTTTAGTTCTGCAATAGCCTCCTGGAGTCTCATCTAGCCCTAAATAAGGGTGAGTGGTACTAAAAAGTTTGGCTCTACAAGCTAGATCGACATTCAACCTAATAGTAATTGTTTTTCTTAAAATCCTGTGTTTCTTGGCACGTGTTCCACAAAGGGTGATGATGAATGTGCAAAACTTTGATTCACTGGGGCATGCAGCCAATTTCTTAGCACATGCTTCATTATGCGCCACAAAGTATGTGGTAACATGTTATGCTGCATATATGTTTTATGTTACGTTTGTCATTTTATGTTCCAGGTCATTTTGTCCAACCAGGTACAGGTAAAATTGCACTTTGTGACCTGATGTATGACTGTTTACTACATCACTTAGGTTTATCCATTCTAGTCATGAAGTAGTGTAGGTGTATAATAGTAGGTCCTGTAGAATTTCCACTTGATCGTGTGTGGACAACCAAAGGCAAGAAACATGTCGACCACATTATACAACCAACTGACACACCTTGCTTAGTAAAGCATGTTTTTATTTAAGGTAGTGTGCTTTTTTCATTAAATGTTCTGATACTTAGCATCACTGCACCTATTTTAACCCACCTCTAATCACCACACTACACAACACAACCCACACACCCACACTTCACCTTACGGCATTCAAAAGATCTCTGGCAAAGAGCCCCCTAGTGGGTGCCCGTCGGCCATTGCAGCACGGGCACGACGAGGAGAATGCCCAAATGATGAAGCATGACACCTTTTGGGGTGTGTGAGGGCACTTGCTCCTATTGGAGCCTTTTCATTAAACCTGGAACAAAAGAAACAGATCTTATTTCCCCCTTCATTCCCCCTGTCTGAGAGGAACTGCACACCTCTAGTTTTGATTAGTCTTGTGTCTGCACCAGTACTTCTTGCAGGGACTCTCAGGTGGAGAGCTCGCAGTGAGAGTGCCATGTGCAAGGAGAATGTAAGAGCAGGGCAGGCATGTGAGGATGGCGAGGGTCTGGGTTCCGAGCTTTGAGGGACCACTCAACACAGTCTGCTGATGCAGAGGTGAGATGCTGTCAGTGCGCGTGGATGGGCCATGCAACTGCGGAAAGAGGCAGGGGACAAAGTATAGGGACAAGATAGGGCGTATGCCGCAAGGAAGGAAGAACAACTTGAGCCATCCATGGGAAGGCAGTGTTTCATCTCTGAGGTTCTTGAGCTCTTCCCTCTGTGGTGAGAGGCTCTCTCTCGCAGGACCAATGATGGGGCTCTGAGAAGCAGTCTCCATCAGGCAGTAGCTGCTTGCTGTAGTGCTTGAAGCAGCTAAGCCACAGCAGGCCTGGAGATGAGCTGATGCAGGTTCTCAGCATACAGGCAGTCTGCCTCCTCGTCACCTGGTCCAAACCAAACCAAGCCTTCTGCCTCAGTGTCAGGGTCTGCACGGATCTGAGATGAGGTGTGCAACAGAAACCTACCCCCAGGCCTTTGTCCTTCCTCGCTCCTGGTTTGAGAACTCCACCAAACTGAAAAGGGACTGGCTGCCTGGTTCCCAGGGCCAGCTGATGGTGAGAATCGGCAGCAAATTAAATCAATTACTCGGATCATGTAAGGCACTTGAAAATGGGCCTTTTGTGGGACATTTCCAGTCCCATTCTAACCAGGCATCCCATTCTACATGCATCCCCTCAGAACCCACGGTGATGGTCAGCATCCCATAATACTCCCAGCTAGTGTGTTTGCCCTCAGAAAGAAATCAGCCAAGTAGAGGTTGTTTCTGCGGCCTATGTTCCGCAGCTGGGCTCAAGGTATGGGAGATGGATACACGAATAAAAGCAGGCTGGGTGAGTGCAGGGGCCCTGCTGCTGGCCTCATATCTTCTCCAGGGTTTTTCTTCCGTCGGCCTCTGGCAACCGTGCTCGAACTCGCTCAAACCCTTGGACTGAATTCAAAGAGTCCCTCTCTGACCCCTCAAGAGTTTACACGGCCAACCCTCCCCTTAGCAGCCGGGTTCAATATCACGTGCAGAGGTGCGAGCAGCACTGAGACCTGTAGAAGGGGTGAAGGGGGCGCTACCTGCGTGGCCTCAGTGGCAACCCACAATGTGGGGCAGCACATACAAGCATAAATACATACACTCACACCAGGCGGGCAACTAGAGCCAAATTTCGGGGGGGGGGCTGAATTTTTTTTCGGCGGGGGAGGAGGGGGGGGGGGGCTAATTCTTCCAGCCATAGGCAGAGTGGCGCTAAGAAGGGGTGAAAACACAACAAAAGCCTCATTAACAAGTAAATGGTCTTTTAAAGACCTGTGAAGTACTCGGGTGCGTCTGCAATTAGTGGGTCGCCAGCCCGCGAAGCTGTCTCAGCCCGGGCTGACACACGACGGGGGGGGGGCTGAAGCCCAGTGAGCCCAATGGGTGTTGCGCGCCTGACTCACACACGTACACTTACCGCTCAACCCTCATGGACATGCAAGTACCCCCACTCACAGATCTTGCACTGAAGTGAGTGGCCCCGCTCACGACAGATGTCAGGGCCGCGTCACGGTCTGGAGAGGGGGGCGATAGCTGCATTCCCTGGCTCACCTTGGTTGAACTTCTATCTCCAGTCGGGCAGATGGGCGCGTTACACGAGTACTATGAGTTGGTGTGCCAGGCTTTCCTTCCCCTTGCACTGGGAATGAAATCCTTCAGAGTGCCGGGCCTGGCACCTTCCCAGCGCCCGGCGCCCGGCGCCCGGCCCGCCCCTCTCCACCATTAAAACACTGCTAATGAAACAGCCATTAGGAGAGTCCCTGGGGTGTCTTTCGGGGCAGAAACTAGTAGGCACAGAAGAGTGCGGAGGAGGAGGGGGGGTTGGCGGATCAATCAAATATTGCACCACAGATATCTATCTGTAATAGAAACAGGGAGTGCGCGGGCAGGACTTCAGATCCTGGCATGATGCAGCGCGTGTCGTACAGAGACGCAGTTCACGGCAGTACAAATACGGTACTGTCCAAGTTTACCTGACCTTTCTGAACCTATGAATAATATTAGCATATGTTACGGTCAGACCTGCCGACTTTGTAATTGGCGTCGTCTCAACATCCTGTGATTCTGGCAAATCACGTAATCTCCCAATGCATAAAAAGTGAATGTAACCAGTGTTCATATAAAGCGCTCCAGTACCTTCGGGTCGAGTTCGGGCTATTTAAAACCGCAAAAAAGTTTAGCTACATGTATAATCATCTTTCTACCACGTGCAAATACAGCCTCTGCGCCTGTTTACATTTAAATAAAGGACTCGCATAATTTCAAACACCTTGAATCCTAAACAGATCACAGGTAACCCCAGGCGGTCTTGTAAAATGGGATTATATGGTCAAAACAACCATCTCTGCCCTATCTGGGACCTCCCTGCCACCCACAGGAGAAGCTCTGCATAGACAAGAGACCGGACTTGAACCAAAGGCAGGCCTGCTGCACGAATCAGTGACTAAAATGGTGCCATGGCTGGGTCATGGTGGCCCCTCCAGCTCTGAAAGCAGCCCCGAGCCTGAAGCCCACCAAGGAACTGCCAGAGTGGGCAGTCTGGCCCTGCACAGATGGGGTGCCTGCAGGTGAGAGGTATCCAGGGCTTATAGTGGGCCGGGTCCTGCCCGGGCTCAGCACCGGCAGTTCTAAAAAGCAGGTGCTGAGACGGGTCTCCAACGGGCTCTACATTTTTGCCCTCTCCCTCAGGGTGAAAAAAAATCGTAACTTTGCAGCAGTGCCACCCTTCACTGCCTGTGATGTAACTTCAAAGAGACTCGTTTTAGTTCTTTCACAGTCTCATCATTTCAGAACTGAAGCATTTTCAATATTATATACAACGAAGCCATAGTTGTTGCTTATTTATCTTATGCAACTAACAACCACTGACAAAGCCAATAGTCCTGGCTTGTTGTAGGTGTAATCTCACGTGCTGTATTATATATATCTGGATCCGCCTCACATCCGGAGCATGGACAACTACCTGACCTTTCGAAAAGCGCTAAAGACCCATCTGTTCCCTCATTAGGTCCCCCTTCCTCTGACTATGTCTTCCCTGGTCCATCTTGTCTTTTCTTAGGAGGGATACTCGCTGCTTAGCCTCTAATTTGCTCAGCGCCGGGACGCCCCGTCGCTGGGGCAGCTGTGCGCTCTACAAGCTATTTTAACATAACATAACATAACATTGACAGAAGAGGCAAAATACCAGTCGGGCGGTACACTATGCTAAGCACAGATTTTTAGTTTTAAGCCACACCCTTAATTACATCGACCACGCCCCTTTGAGGGACCCCCCAGTTTTTTCATCCCACTTAAACCCCTGGAGGTATCTGCACAGTTATGAAGAGCAACAATCCCACATCTGGGGACAATGAGAAACCCCCCTAGCGGGTCATCAGTAAAGAGAAGTGTCATACCTGCACCACTGAGTGAAGTCAGTGTAAAGCCGCTCTCATTACCTTTGATTGGGAAACATCCTTTACCAGGCAGTCAATACCACGTAGTGCCTTTACATTGCAGTCAGTACCACAACTGCTACATTGCTACACGTTCCTTTAGCACGCAACTCGTTACAATGACTTGTTTTAGGAAACACAGTGTTGTTCTGGTGTTGGATTTTAAGTCCTACACCTTCCCTACTGATACACCGGCTGGAGTTGGAATAGTAATTTATACTATTCCAAAGTCCAGCGGTTCCCTAAAGCAAGTTATTGTAATGACTTGCGTGCTAAAGGAACGCGTGTTAACGACGCAGTCATGGAACTGACTGTGTTGTTAAGCCACGCTTGGTTTTGGCATGCGTGGTTCCATCATACAACCCTCTTGATCTGCTGTTAGACCTTCTGGCGCTGAGCTTCATCCAAATCGTATCCATCTAGGTAATCACAGCAGAGGCTGTTTCAGGCCAGGTGTGGAAGGAGACGAACATCTTGGTGCGACAAGAAGAATAGTGACCCTGCCTGCCACCTCTCCGGGTGATTCACCAAGAAGTCTTCCGCTTGCATTAAACAACGGAGGTGATAGCGCAGACTCCTGGGGGACCCTTCAGTTTATCTAGTGAAGCTCATGGTTACCTCCTGGGCTCTGCTTCGAACATACAAAGACAGGTTTAATCTCTACAAGGTTGCTTTAATTCAGTCAAGGTGCAAGCTGTTCTGTCTAATAGGTTTTGTTGAAAGTTTGTGTTTGTTGATTCTTAGTGGCTACTGCTGCTATGCAAATGCAACCACAAGCCCTGCAAACTTTAAATAGTCAAAACCTACCCCAGTGTGGAAGTAGACACAACAGATCTCAGCATACATTCACAAAGTGGTGGATGTACAGCACCACTCTACTAGTGGCGCTTAGCAGTTGCTGGTATTACTTATTTGCTTTGCAAAGCACTGGCCTATCACATGCTGCCAATTGGTAATACTGGTGACTGTGATAGGCAGTTCCTGCATTATCCAATCCCATTCTGAAGCAATGGGTGATCTGTATTGGTGAAGCTCTAAGCACTGCATGTGGATTTTCACATCCTGGCATTGGAGCGAGGGGATCGATTGAACTCAAAGTTGCCATCTCCCTTTTGGAAGAGGTGATAATACCCAATTACTTTTAAGGTGGGAGTAGAAGGCGTCTTTGAAGAGGCTTGTCTTCAGTTTTCTTTTAAAAGCTGCCCGATCAGGTTGAATTCGGAGTTCTGTGTCAAATGAATTACAGTGCTGAGAAGCTACAACACGAATCGAGCTGCCACCATAGGCTTTGCAGTCCTATCTGGCATTTGCACTCAGGTTTGCATTGTTGAACGTCAGATTTCAGTTAGGTGCATAGAGTGGAAACTATGTTTGTGGGTATTTTGAGCCACGGCTGTCATGTGCTTTGAATATAGTGAAGAGTAGTTTGAACTTTATATTGTGACCCCACTGGAAGCTAGTGCACGGCTTTGCGAACATGAGTCCCATGAGCCATTTGCTTAGCTTAAGACAGGGTCCTGCTTGTTGGATTTCCAGTTTTGAAGTTTGAGGATTGATTTCTGGAGGCCCAGGCATAGACAGTGTAACAGTAATCAAGTTGACGCACCGCCAAGGCCCTCATTTCCATGTCATGTGATAACCGAAGCACAATGAGGATCTTTCTCTGCTACATAAGATGGGAGTTAGATATGATGTCCAATGTCCGTTTTATGTCGAACCATACAGTATTTTCTTACTGCTTGAAAGGGTGTCGAGGCAGGTCCTAGTTACTCTGACCACTTTGGTTACCGACTGTCACCTGAAGAGGCACCAACTCTAAAGATGTTGGTCTTTGAACCATTCAGATAGAGCTACTGCGCCTGTTTCAGGCATATAGTGACATTTTGGCACTGATGTTTTTGACCATGTCCGGTGAGTGGCTTTGGTGCCCTGTGCTGCAGTGTAACAGCTGCCGTCAGGTCCACTGTGAGCAGTGGCTGCAGTTGGTACCCAGAGGTGTGTGCCAGCTGGCCCAGCTCTCTAACCGGGGCAGAGAATTCTCATTGGCCTACCGTAGATCTTGGTGTTGATGTAACATTCTGTGGTGATTTTAATAAGTACGGACAAAGAAAAAGCATAGGAAGCCTCAACTTCCATTCTTTGTCTTGCATGTCTTGGCCTCTTTGTTCACACTCTCTATCCCTTTAACACTCTATCATTCCGCCTTTTCTCCTTTTGCACCCTCTTTCTTCTAGGACAATTTTTCTGTTGCCTTAATGTAGAGCTTTTTATGGTGTACCAACCTCACATGGTCACCTCCTCTCCACATCACCCTCCTGTCTACTGGTCAGACTCCAAAATTGAACCCAAGCATTGACTGCCAGCTAGTGAAAGTAAAATAGGATCGAGGAAACATGATCAAACTTGGATATACCTGTGACAGCAAGGGTGCACGACTGCACCTTCTGTAGACAGAACGACGTCTTAACTGGAGCGCCTCCAAACAGGACCGCTATAGATAATGACTACAGTTCGATGATTGCTCTGGCAATATTTGCCCTTGTCTGCACATCTATACAGGGATGTGTCTTGTCTAGGACACAAATGCAGGCGTTCCGGTTTTTAGTGAAGTAAGTTGTTTCATTGTCACTTGAGCTTGAATACGGAACCAAGTGTTTTTAGCCATTTTGACAGTTAAAATGTCCACTGTCTTCCCTTGAAATCAGCGATACTCTTGGCCTAAATTAGTAAACTGGTTACCAGATCAGATGATTATCAGCTTTTACTATTACAAGTATTCAGTGCAAGCCATGTGTCGCATTCATGTCTGGATAACATTGATTCACCTTTTTATAACCTAAATGTAAGTAAGAGTTGCTAGACAGGTGAAAAACAGTTGTGTATCTGCTTACTTGTTGCAGCCATCTTTTCCAGAAGATTATGGAAAGGTTGCATGTAAATGTTAAAATGTACTAGTAACAGCTGGGAGACCTGATGCGCACTACATGGATGGGGGTGTCACCTGACCCTGGTATTTGACCAGGGTAACTCTTTTGGTAACTATTTTTTAAACCACCCACGTGAGTCGTTAGACGCTCCAGCTACAATGGGCAAAGCATCAAGCAGCGTTGTATGACTTATGATATTGAAGGCGGCCGACAAGTGCAGTAGCACCCAAAGGGCAGCAGATCTCATTGACCTCCCACACTATTTCTTCTTGAATGTCCAGAAGTGTAAGCTCTGTCTCTCTGCCAGGTCTCCCATCCATCAACGGTTTCAAGATATTTAGACAGCGGTGTGGTAGCAATATTCTCCCTCTTCTTAATTAAGGAGGACGCCCATGGGTCTCTAGGGTAATTTGTGACGTTTGTTCGCAGGAGACCAGATTAGGCCCCATCGAATGAAATGAGTGAAAGAATAAAAATATCAGTCAGTGCGTGTACACCCAAGGGCATCTTGGCGCTAGGACTGTGAGACTGAGGTACCGCCAAAAAATTAACCTAACCAAAAAAGGATATCAAAGAAAACTTTATTTCTTTGTTTGTGTGCCGAGTCTGTAAAAGTTAGTTATTAAGATCACAAACATTCGGGGTGGGGATCCTCCTTGCAGCCGACAGAGAGAGAAGCTCTCTGTGCTAAAGCAGCACCTACACTGTAGCAAAGTACATATGCTTCTAAGTTTCAGCTCTCGAACGAGGAAGTGCATTAGTGGGATAATGAGAAAAGAAAAACTCACAGAAGTGTACTTCATTTGTGTATAATTAGAGCAAGGATCCTACATAGAAAGAACATTTCTGAAACCCCATGTAACAGCGAGGCTAGAGCTTCTAATTAATGGCCAAAAAAAGATGGGTACCGCAGGTTACACCTTACAGGGTTAGCATAACTGTATGTCTACAAGGCTGCCCATTTGTTGCAGCCACAGAGAAGGCGTTCACGTCTGAACCGACCCTTAATTATTACCTCCGTCTTGCTGGTATTGAGCTTCAGCAGACTGTTGTCCAACTTAGTATAGCCGCACATCCAGCATGGAGAGACTACTGAAGCTCAGACTGAGGTCTGTCTAGGCAGAGGATCTGCGTGTGGGCTGCATCTGAGACTTAGTCAACACTGAAAGATTTGATAATGGCTGACAGGCTCCATGTCTACGTTAAATAGTATATGAGACAAGGGAGACACTTGTAATACCCCACAGACCTCAGGTAAAGGCTGATGTGGTCTGAGATTTAAAGATTGCTCTTTTCCTTATAAAAACGATGGGAACAAGGTCAAGGCCACACACACCAGGTCTAGTTGTGCCCCACAGTGGCTTAGAATGGTATGATCCTCTGTGTCAAAAGTGGATCAAGGTCTGAGAGAATGACACTAACCGGATGTTCTTCATCCAGATACATTTTGTGTTCATCCAGTAAAGACACGAGGGCAGTCTCCGTCTTTTTCCCAGACCGAACTACAGCTTGTGCATGATGGAGAAGACCCTCAAATTACTTTAGGTGACTGAAGGGAGAAAGGGCCTTATACTTCCTATTTTGGAGCCAGGAGCAATAATATGTCTGTAGCTGCTTCGGCGTTAGGATTTAATGTGGACTCCTTTAAGAGAGGCTTTCCAACTCGGCCAATACACCTGAGACAAAAGAGACTTTTAATAGGGATGTGATTGCAGCGCATGGAGCCTGGGCGCAGGGCAGAAAACATCTAGATGTAGCAGACATGAATGTCACCTGCACCCTTTCCTCTTGAATTTTTGATCTAGCCAGACCATGCCAGATTGCTTCTGGATGGTATAGCCCAGCACTGTATCTTCCCAGATCTGTAGAAATTGGGGACAGAGAAAGAGGAAGCTTTGGAAGGAAATGCCTTGAAACTGTGGTCCAAATACCACATTCCTTGTCATATTTCGCAATAACAATAGTTATTACTATTCAGGGATTTGCGCCTCCTCCCCCCGCTCCCGGCTTCCTGAGCACCCAACTTCCTGAGTTAGCTTGAACGTCTGCTATGATTTCCTTCACCCTTTCTCTGAAAAAAATCTTCTGAGAATAATTGGAGCTGGAAAGCTACCTGTGGCAGATGCTGATTTTACTCTTCCATCCTGCTTCAGAGCATCAAAGGTTTCTTTTAATTCCCGGCCAATGATATTCTCCCTCACAGCCTGTCTCTCTTTTCCTCAGAGTCCCATATTGTCCCGAGGTTTCACCCCTCTTCCCTCTGGGTCTTCCCCTGTCACTCACTCACTAGAAGTCCCTCTCTTAGACAGCCCCACATTGTCTCCGGATTGGGTTTGCGGCCCTATCCCATATTTCTCATTATTCCCTTTCTCTCTACCTACCAACCGACCTCACTCACTCACAGGAGGTCTCTCACTTATTTACAAGATGTCTCTCCCACTCACTTGCTTACACAGTATCCCTCTCTCTCACTCAATGACAGGATGTCTCTCTCCTGCGCTCGCTCACAGGATGTCTCTCTCTCACTCACTGATGTGATCTCTCTCTCACTAACAGGGTGTCTCTTTTTTATTTTTACTCACAAAATGCCTCTCCCTTGTTCACATAACAGTGTCTCTCCCTCTCAAGACCTGATGTTTCTCTCTCCCACTCCCTCGCTCGCAGGATGTCTCTCTCTTGCTTACTCGTGGAATCTCTTTGTTCTCTCTCTCTCTCTCGATCAGTGTCTTTCACTCACAGGATATGTGTCTCTTTCTTACAGAGCTTCGTGTTTCTCAGGAGCCCTCTCTGTTTCCTCTTTACCCTCCCTATCACCATCTGCCTCTCTCACTCCCAGAGCTCAAGGTTGTCTCACACCGCCCTGCTCCCTTTACCTTCCCCATATCCTTTCCCCCTTGCCCTCTGTGTGAAGATCTGTGTGCAGCCCAGCTCTGCCACCACTTTTGTCTCAGTGATTACTTGTAGCTTTATGGGATCTCTGAGGCCCCTCTATGTTTCTACTGAGCTGTTCAGCCGCTTGAGCTGCACCTGAAATCGTTCTCTTTTTTAAGTCATAGAAAGCCAGTGATATCAACATAATAAGCACTGGCAAACCCAAAAGACCTTGCTTATAACAACCTCTAGGCTTTGCCTCTGTATTTTAGCCATGTTGTACAGCATCACAGCTGCTGTGCTACATGGCTAAAAAAAGAAAAAGACACAATGCTTCATTTTGTAGAGGCGCACATACTTTCAACGTGAGATGGATCAGTAAATTAAACAAGCATTTGCAATGCAATAGGTCTTGCATTTACTAGAGTTTAAGCTAAAGGCATTGTAAATGACAATTCCTTTTATTTATGTTTTGTTTGTAAAACAGATAAATAAAAGGCATTGTCATTTACAATGCCAATAGCTTAAACTCTCGCAAATGCGAAACCTATTGCATTGCAAATGCTTCGGTGTCCATGCTGTAAAATGTTTTAAAAAGCGTTCGGAGAGAGTGTGTCCTGCCTGCAAGAGCAGGCAGGACAAAGCTATTTTAGAAAATAGTGCTCGGAGGCTGTAATTAAAACCTACAGAGTAACAACACAAGTAACAGGGGGTGTCGCCATGGGAGGTTACAAAATGAGACAAGGCGGTACTAAGGAGGGACTACTAAGCCTATTGACCAATGAACAGCCACAGTTTACAGTGGACAATGACACAAGCCAATGAAAAATATGGGCGGAGAGTGGGCGGAGCTTCAAGTCCCTACCTGAATATAGCATGCCTCTCAGAGCAGCACATGCGCTGCCCAAGCTCGACCTAAAAAGGAGTAGTGCTGAAGTGCTCTTTTAGAACATAGTGTGAAAGCACTTAAAAAATGGATGAGCTGGTTGCAGGGGTTGGGGAAGCGGTGGCAGATGAAGCAACATGGTGGACGGGCAGGTGAACCAACATCAGGGGTTGGGCGGGTGAAGCAACATGGTGAGCAGGGGGAGAAGCAACACGAGGGAGAGAACATGGGCAAAAGTGAGCGCCAGAGGGGCAGAAGCACACGGGCGACAGAGCAAAACGAATATGTGTGGGAGGAGAGAAGCACATGGGCGAGAGTGCAATGTGGAAGGGGGGAGAAAAGTGCACGAGGTAGACAGCTGGAAAACACATGCACTCCTATGGAGTGCTTAAACAAAAAGAAAAATATTGTTCCATAAAAGCGAGCAGAGGAGACATAGAAGTTAGCCAGTCAAAGAGATGGCAAAGTGGCTATGCTCCAGGGAAGCGATTAACTCAAGGTAGAAAGGCTGAAACAAGGAAAGCCACCCAATAGAAAGAAAGCAAATAAGACTAAAAGCAAAGCCAACCAATGGTAAGTGACAGGTTGGCTACAAGCTCCTGAATGTTTTGGTAAGCCGACAATATGTATTTGGCAACACAACAGCCTGTGCTGTCTGGTAGGCTCAATCTAAAAATAGAATGCCTTGCATCTCCTGAACTTAGTACTTTCTTTTAGAAACACTTCTTGTGTGAGCTTGATTTGGCGTGTGATGTTACATATATTTACGAACTTGACTCCTTAAAGAATGAAATGCATACAACTGTCCTTTCGTGTTAAGTGGGATTAGGAGATGCCCATCCTCTGGCTGGGCTGATATGCACAAAGTGTAATCAGGAAACCTGACTTCAATCCTTGCTTCCCTGCTTGACTAATTGTGTGCTCCTAAGTTATTACTTTACTTAGTGTCTTTCCTCTTTTGATCATCACATTTCAGAGCACCTTGAAATAATTCAGTTCAGGTTGGCCTGCTCAAAAACTTCTCTTGTATGTGCTTTAACAGATTATAATGTTGCTCCAGCTATAATAATCCAGGCCACATATATGGGGCACAAGGAAACTGACTTGTCTTTTGGGTCATTAATGGCTTTGTTGTCAGGGTGGGGGAAAAGGGCGATTCCTAAATGTTTTTAAATTAAAGTTTAGAAACCATCACTTCTAAAATATTCCACTCAATGCAGTAGTATAAACTAATGTAATACTGTGAAAAGATTACAAGTGTCAGCGGAACACGCTTTTTTGAATTGTTGAGTGTTTTAATCATATTTTTTCATGACATTTCTTGCACCATTGCATGCCAAATATTTGTCTCTGGCTCCAGGAGCCAAGTCAGATCCTTGGCGTGGCTCTCCCTGTTAATTTGCTGGCATGCTCACCTCTGCTCATGGGAACTCTCCCATGATCTCTCTCTTTTGCTCACCCACAGGTTATCCCTCTCCCGTCCACTTACTTGATCTTTCTTTTTATCTCTTTTTAGAGCTCCATGGTGGCGCAGGCTCCCATCTGCTCCAGACCGCCAAGTCCTTCCAGGGAACTCCGCATTCTCTGAAACATTTCCCCGTGGACCTGACAACCTCCATGGACGGGAAGTACAAGGAGATTGCCGAGGTAATAGGACAACAGGGCCAGACCTGCAAAAAACTCCACTTGATCTGCACCAGCCCACCTGACTGTATTCAGCCTGCACTAAAATTCCATCAAACCAATGCCACACTTGCACTAGACCATCCCCTCCACATCTGCAAAAAAGGCATTTGATCTGCACCAGGGATACACCATCACTGCATCAAACTTGCATCAAAATTGCCCTAGACCACCATTTGACCAGCCATGCAAAAAACTGCACTTAATTGTTAACCCTCACTACGGCCACCAGACCAGCATCACATCTACACCAGACCATGATCTGACCTGCAGAAAAATTCAGCTGATCTACATCAAAGCTACACCTCTCTTGAATCACATCTGCACCAGGGGGGCACGACTTGCACCAGGGCTGCATCACACATGAACAGGCCCTCTAAAAAAGCTTCACATGATCTACATCAGAGCTTTACCAGACCTGCATCACATCTGCACCAGACCACCAGGAGACTGCTCCGGACCTGCACCAGACCTGTCTAAAACTGCACCTCATCTACATCAAGGCTACCCACACCCAATCACAACCTCATTCAGAATTTCTTTCAGCCCCCCCAGGCCAGGGAGCATAGTAAGTGCTCTTCCTCTTGGCATCTGACCATCTGAAGCTCTCTCGTGTGCAGCTTTCTTGCCCCGTGCCCATGAGCATCTGAAGCTCTCTCACACCAGGTTCCTTACTGGCTGATGCTCTCTCACCCCAAGCCCCCTTGTCAGCTAGAGCTATCTAGCCCAAACCCCTAGACGCTTTCTTACCTGAAGTCCCTGGCTGCCTGATGCCCGCTCACACTGGGGCCCTGACCATATGGAACTTTCTCACCCCTGTCCCCATGTCGCCTGAAGTTAACTCACCCCGAGTCCTGGTCGTCTGAAACTCTCTCCCCGCGCGCCCTGGTCGTCTTAAGCTCGCTGCCGCTGCTCGCTGTCCCTGACTGACACGTGTCTCTTCCCTCAGGAGCTGTACTCCCGTTCCCTGACGGACAGCGAGATGCGCAGCGCGCCCTACGAGTTCCCGGAGGAGAGCCCCATAGAGAAGCTGGAGGAGCGGCGCCAGCGCCTGGAGCGGCAGATCAGCCAGGACATCAAGTGAGATCCTTATCATCTGCGAAATTCACGCTCACAGTGCTGCTTGGGGCGAGGCTGTGTCTCACACAGTGTGAGGGCCCTTTGGATCAGTGCGGTGAGGGATCTGTCGGAATTGCGTGTAGTATGGCAATGTCAGATGGGCCAGCTAGAAAGTGCCAGTGTCCGCCATTTTTGTTGCGTCCTGTACGCGGTGACGGGACCAAACAAGCATTTGCAATGCAATAGGTCTCGCATTTGCGAGAGTTAGAGCTTTTGGCGTTGTAAATGCTAATGTCTTTTACCTATGTGTTTTGGTTTGAAGTGGAGCAGATGTATGTGGTGTGGAGTGGAATTATGTGGGTTAGATTGGAATTGAGTGGTGTGTAGTCTATTTGTGTAGTGGAATTATGTGGTATGGTGAATAGATAGCAGTGAGAGCTGCACAGACTAGATAGAAAGGAAGATAGTGAGGGATGGGTAGTTTGTGCATGAAGTGGTAAACTTTATATAGAGGAGCAGAAAGAGTGTATGAGAGAGAGAAATAAGGGGAGAGCAGGCCACAGATGTATTTGATGGAGCAGCTGTGTATGCAGAAAACACCCTACAAGAGGAGGAGAGCGTGGGTTTGAGGGACCAAAACCTTGAAAAGGCACGGTAAAGAAAATGTGCTTGAAGACATGAAGTTAACCATATGCGAGAGGCGGGAAGAGTGAGTGAGTATGAGAAGGAGGGATGAGTGGGAGTGGTATCTAGAGGTATGGGGGCGAGAGGTGGACCAGTACACCGCATGAGGAGGTACGGCAAGGTAGCATGTGTGAACAGGCAGTATATAGAGGAGAGAGGGAGTGTGAGGGAGGGATGAGAGGGGGCAGTGGGATTGCGAGATGAGGGGGCAGTGGGATTGCGAGATGAGAGGGGGTAGTGGGATTGTGAGATGAGAGGGGGTAGTGGTAGTGTGAGGGGGAAGATGAGAGGGGCAGTGGTTGTGCGGGGGAGAGAATGCAAGGGTTTGTGGAAGTGCGAGAGAAAGATGGGTTGTATTGTAATTGTTTGTGAAATTGTGTGGCATGGAATTGTGTGGTCTGGAGTTGTGTAGTGGAAATATGTGGCACGGTGTGCTGTGGAATTATGTGGATAGTGATTAAATGGTATTGAGTGTACTGGAATTATGTGGAGTTTGTGTTTTATGGAGTTTATTATGTGGAATGGTATTGGTGTTGTGGAGTGGCATGTTGTCGAGTTGCATTATGTGGTATGCTGTTACATTTTGTGGCACGATGTGGAAATTTGTGGTGTGGATTGGAGGTATGTGGTGTGTTGCATGTTGCCTTGCAGGTCACAACAAACAAGCCAGAGGGGGCAAAAATCAGGTAACACTGAGTTTAGAGAAATGTAAATATAAATTTACTTTGACTGTATACAGAGACATTAGGAACATAAAAAATGTCTGCAGGAAACCCTAACCAACGAGACAGGTCATTGAACTGCCCCAGGAGGCAGAAACAATGGAAAGGTACAGCAGTGCATCAAATGAAATGAAAAGCCAACACTTGGGGGAGCAGAGGAAACCGTTTGGAATCTGCAAAGACCAGTACTAGAGTGACATATTTAAGGACTTCTAATATTTACAGTAGTTTGATACAGCACAATTAGACCTAGTACTAGGAGCATCAGTGCGCTCAATGAGCATCTGTATTATAGTGGGAGTAAAGAATAATGAACAAATTGTGGCAGCACTGGCCATGATATACACAAGCAAAACAGCGCGGCATACTCATCTAAAGACTAACATATTCAAGGATAGTTTAAAAAGCAACGAATGTATGTTACTAGCACTGCAGAGCAAAGAGAACAATATGCACCAGACAGGAAGACTAATGATCATGATGCATAATTAAATCATAAGTTGGCACGACTAAAGATTAACAGTCTAGTTTGGTTAGATAATGGCATGCTCAGATAGGTGTATACAGTAGAATCGCGGGAGAGGAGATGCAGAACAGCCAATAACATCTGGTGAGAGAAATGTTCCTCTGGCCCGAATGCAAGCCCCTTACTGTTATTTTAAAGAATTATTAACAAGTAATCAACATACCCGTGTCCTCAAGCCAGACTTAAGAAGGCGAACAGTCTCATTTATCTCAAGACTAACATTCAAGCTTAAACTGAAAACTTAATTTATATCAACCGATATTATGCAACTATTAAACCCAGAATTGTACATATGAAGCCACAAGGATGCAATAAGGCTCTGAAGGGTGCCTGGCACAACCCCCCACCCGCCCCAGACCACATCAACCAATTCCTGACGTGGCAGGTTACTGCCCAGTATAAGTATACCCTGTGTGGTTTTAAAACGGTTGATGTTCAGGGGCATGGAAACTGAATTTAAGAACAGATGGGGACTGGGATGGATATGCAAGGTCGGAGGTCAAACATGCCATTTTAAATTCTTTCGGAGGTGAGGGGCAAGGAATGTATGGCAGGGAGTGTTGGCCTGTGTTGAAGCAGCAGACTTCCGGGAGATGTGCACGTGTGTTGAGGGGATAGGGTGTTCCAGAGAGTGCTCATGTGGCCTTCCTCAACAGAAACAATGCTCATTCAAACCCTTCGCGGGGTGTAGTGTGGAGGAGAGAGATGGCGAAAAATAAACCTAGGCCCAAACGTGCTCCAAAGCATTTATTGGTTTTAATGATGTGGATCCAGACGTGGACTTCACAGGGACACTATTACTGAGAAGAAGTCCAGAACTCTGGTAGACAATGCAGCGAAAGGAAGAAAAATGCTAATTAGGGAAGGGGCTGCTGAAGAGCACTGCCTTCCTTCCCAGTAAGCTCCTCTTTAGAAAGTGACGGTGCTGGCGGGTTGGTAACTGTACACCCGTAAACACTGGTATAATGCCATAATACTTCACAAGTAAATGCAGTTACAAGTTAATTCCCGCAGAATGGGGACTAACGGAGGGTCCGTTTTTAACGAGCAGAATTCTGCACAGTATTTTATTTTTCGTGGGGTTTAATGGTAGGAGGAAAATGTAACTGATGTCATGGGGGTGAGTCGGGGTCTGGCAGGACTAGATAAGAAATGAAAGAAAGCTGGTTGGTGGGTAAGCATTACATTCTCCCCCTGTGCTGATATGGGGTGGGACAGGGCTGCATTGAATAAAAACACATAAACCAACACTAACACGCAGTGAGGACACATGACGGTGACGGGTGGGGGAGCTACATGAAAGCGGGCTCATGTAGAAAATAAGAAAGGCATGCAGCCTCTCCCCCTTACCCCCGAGCACTCTGAAGCCCCCTCCATGCCTAGGAAGTGGGAGTATGAGGGGCTACAATGCCTCATGCTTCCCGGTAAAGTAGATTTAAAAGTAAAGGAACAGCGCAACTTGGGGTAGGTGGGGGTAATAAAACAAAGCGCAGCGGAGGAAACGAAGGTTCGAGTCCCGGCGTGGGCTCGACATCCTGTGAATCTGTGCAAATTACTCCATCTCCCTGGGCCTAAAAATAGCACAACCTTGTTTAAAATGGACTGGTGCTTAAGTAATATACCGCGGTCCAATACCTTGGACAACATGCTGGCTTTATGTAAGGAGGCCCCTCTGCATGGTGAAACCACCCGCTGCTGTGACCTGTTGCCCCAGCCCTTTCGCATGCACAGCCAATGGCAGATAAAGAAAATGAAAACCGCGGTACAATACCTTGGACAACATGCTGCCTTTATGTAAGGAGGCCCCTCTGCACGGTGAAACCACCCGCCGCTGTGACCTGTTGCCCCAGCCCTTCCGCATACACAGCCAATGGTAGATAAAGAAAATGAAAACCGCGGTACAATACCTTGGACAACATGCGGGCTTTATGTAAGGAGGCCCCTCTGCACAGCGAAACCACCCGCCGCTGTGACCTGTTGCCCCAGCCCTTCCGCATGCACAGATAAAGGAAATGAAAAGCGGGATGCCTAATAAAAAAAAGGCGGAAGAGACGCCGTGCGCGAGCAAAAGAGACGCTGTGCGCGAGCAAAATATCCAGTCCGGGTGGGCGAGCCGAAAAGGAGACAGGGAGGGAACAAACAAGCCTCACTTGCAATGAAAAGCGAGCGTTCAGCATATATTGTGACGCGCGCCAATCAAATGCATGGGTGGAGCTTCCACCCCACTTCCGAAAGCAACCCGGCGACAATAGATCGCGCAGAGCGAGCAGCGCATGCGCTGCGACGCTAGGCGAGACCTAAAAAAAGGCCACGTGCTTACTGTTTCAAGCTGACCCATCTGGCAGTGCCAGACTGCCAGAGTTCCAGCCCAACAAACAATGCGTGAGGGCGCAGTTGCTCCGGAGAGGGTCTGCTCACGGAGCTGCGCAGTGTAAGGGCTTTGGATGCCTACATTGTGTCAGGGCTTTGTGGAGCTGCCTTATCCCCTGGGCACCTGCGTGAGGGCCCTACTCTCCTGCAACAATGTTGTCCTTCGCCAGCAGCTGTAGTGGATATGCTCAGCACCCTGTGAGGCCCCCGAGGAGCCGCTGTTCAAGGTCCCTAAGGAACAGCTGGCTGAAGCCTCAGAGGGGCTGCTGTGTGGGGAGCCCCGCTGGCTGCTGTGCGGCGCCCTTTCCCTCCTCCTTTCGAGAGGTTTAGACACTTCCTCAAAGGCATGTAATTTGTATTCGGTATGTATGAGCCTGCCAGAGGTTTTCAGCGGTATGTCTGACACTGCGTGTACGAAACAGATGTGGACAGTTTAGGTCTGACCATGACAGACGGCTATATATAGTCTACTCTTTACAAAACAAAACAAAAAAATCCCCATATTTCCAATTAATGTGTTTGCTGTTCCAGCACGTGTCTGTGCTCGTTTCCTATCACATGTTTAGCTTTAAAGAGGCATACGCTGTCCTGTGTCAGGCCCTGGTGTTTGGTTGCATTTTGTTACTTGTAGTTCTGCATTATATCACACCGTCTGCTTGAGCATCTCCCTAGTTGTGCATAGTCACTGTTTTTGACTCTTGTCTTTCTGTGTTCTCTCATCTCTCTGTGTGCCCTCCACCCGTGCGCACTCCCCACGTTCACCCGCTCGTATCTGTTTGTATTTTCACGGCTATATCTGTGTCTTCTACCCCTATCCCTCTAAACTGTATTCTGCCCCACTACATGCTTTGTATCCCTATTTCCCGTACTCCGTTCCCATACTATCTACCCCATTTCCTGTCTCCTGCCACTCACCTGTCCCTCCGCTCCCTGCCCTGTACCACTCCTCCCTGCCATGTACACCTCCCTGCCTTTTACCCTTCCTCCCGGACTTAAACCCTTCTCCCTGCCTTGTGCCTCTTCCCATGCGCTGAACCTCTGCAACCTGCTGTCTGCCTCTTTATCTGCCACCCATCTTTCTCCATACGCACCCTCTCTGTCATTTGACCCCTGCCCTTTGACCCCTGCCCTTCCCTCTTCTCCTTGCCTAACTCCTACTGCCGGCCGACTACCTCATCTCTCTTACCTTTACCTTTTCTCCTGGCTCTCTACCTCTTACGTGTTATGTCCACCCCCTCTCTTGTCCCTTCGCGCGCTCCCTGCTCACCCTCTGCAGACAGGAACCCGAGATATTGATCCGAGCCAAACAGGACTTCATGAAAATTGACAGTTCAGCAGATTTTGGGTGAGTGCTTCGCAATCGCTTTCCCTGCATATATTTTCCCTCCTATTACCCGAGGTCTGCCTCTAGCTATCTTTTGTGCCCTTTACTACTCTCTCTGATATCTCTCTACTTACATTTCCCACCTCCTTCTCGACTGTGTATAACTTCCCCCTTCCCTCTGATCCACTGACACACTCACCTCTCTCTCACCACTCCTGCTTTCTTCCCCTCGCTTTACCACAGGGGCATATGTTCTCTGAGTTTCTAGAGGGATCTGCCCTCTCCAGTGCACACAATGATAAGAGCCCCCTGCAGCAGGTGGTGAGGGGCCCCTGAGCCTTCCATATCTCACAGAAATTCAGAGGCCTTAGATTGATTTGGTGGTGTAAGGTTTCTGAAGGACGTTGTCTCCTCCCCTGTGCCACATGGGTCTTCGTTTCGCCCCTGGCCCTTTCAGCATGTGCCTACTTGCCAAAGGAGTAGGTCAGAGTGGCCTCTGTTCAGAGCCCTAATGTGCATTACTTACAAAGATACAGAACCAGCACTGCTGCTGTAAGAGGACGGTACGTGGGTAGTGGGGTAACACAAATGATGTCGACTGCTGCAGAATGTGGTGGGGTGCCCCAGGCACTTCCAAATCTAACAGAAATTCATAGGCATTTTGCTGAATCTGAGGCTTTAAGATCCATATGTACACAGAGAAGAAGATTTTTTTTGTGGCCAATTTGTGACGCTTCAATTCCTAAGTCGATAATTAGACAGGGTCATTATCAGGACAAACCAGAAGCATTTCCTCTTCGCCCCTCCTTAGTTCCTTTTCATTACATATGAGATGCCATGCCTCTACAGACCACTATAACAAGCCCAACTTCCATCTGCAATAAAATCAAAAGCATACTCCTCCCCCCAGTATGTAGTGTCGTGAGACTGTGTGCTAGGACTCTTGTGGTTCTGGGCGGGCTCAGTATAGGAAGTAAGCAACTAGTTGGGAGCTGTTAAGGAGTTGTTTTTAATGGTTATGACATAATCAGAGATCAGAAAGTGATTGTATGCTGAGGAATAATGATGTACAAACCATAGCTCCATGTCTGGTGCATTTCTTTGCATGCTTCCGGCCTAGGGAGGACGCTACAACTGGAGACAAGGGCAAGATCTGTGCTCCGAAGAAACAAGAATGCTCTCCCTGGAGGTTTGCAATGCCAACGCAAACTCGTGTGTACCACGTGCGCCTATTTAGATGAGAAGCAGTTCGAAGTTGGTGTGTGTGGAATTGAAGCCCCGCTCCAGCCCACATACAGCTCTCAAAGAAGTTAAAGACCCTGCACATTCGAAAGCCCACCAGAAACACGCTGGTAAGGCCAGAAGAAGAGATACTGCGCCACAGCCTAACACAAAGTCATCATCGATACAGGGCAAAACGCTAGAAGCAGCCACAACCTGGCGCAATGCAAAAAGCTGAAAGCCTGACAAATAAATACGAGAGGCAGAACTGTTGCTTACCGTCAAGAAAGAAGATGGCACCCTACAACCTCTGATTGGGCGTGATGACCAAGGTACAAGCATACGGCCAGTGCTTGAAAGAAGTACCGGCCCAAAAGAACAGCTGTTGTCACCTGAACAGCATATACTCTAAACAGTAGTTGAAAAGAGCGTGAAGTACGGTGCCGCCGCATTTCTGAAACCACCACTGCATTTGGTCACCTCCAAGAAGCGGAATATTGGTGCCAGATGGACTGCATGGATCGAGATCATTGATAATTGCATAGATGCCCTAGAAGAGGTAGATGATAAGAAAATCATTAAGTACTTAAAGAACCTTGCCGGTGTTGGAGTAAAAGAAGCGCTGAAGAAAATATCATAAGCTGACGCAATACCATACTGTCAAGTCAAGGAAGCATTGGAAGCCAAGTTCAATCTGATGTCGAACGTTGACTATGAAAGGTACATTTTCAAAAAGCACAACAGCGAGATGGTGAAATGATGGACGAGGTTGTTGAAAGACTTGATGTGCTTATCAAGCATTACAAATTTAGTGAATTTAATGAAAAGAAGCCATACGTCTTCGAGTTATCGATGGCTGTCTTTCAGAGTCCTTCAGAAGACTCATGTTGAGAGAGAGGCTCATCTTAGATTAAGTGCAAATGGTCGCAAGGGCCGAAAAAAGAGCGGATCGACAAGCCGCTGACATGGAAGCTGGAACGGCAAAAAATGAATCAGCGTTAGCCATGAAGAGTATAGACAAATACAGAGTAGACACATGCAAGTCTCCTTCTACAGAGAAAAAAAGGTTGTGTTTCCGATGTGTGCTTTCATATCCACATGAAGAAATATATCTCGCCCAAAGTCTTAGACCATCTTGCCGCCAGCTTCTGGCAACCATTCTGTCTGTAATTGCTAAAACATTGATACATCCTGCTAATTTTCAATTTTGCTTTTTCCTCATACAAACAATCCCATACTTCTGAGTTAGACACTTTCATTAAAGCCAGATGTTTCACAAGATAATCTCTAACTTGAAAGTATTTAAAGTACATCTGATCAGGAAGATTGTAATGCAACTGTAAGTTCTTGAATGTCCTAAATCCATTACAGTCGTACAATTCACCCAAATATTGGATCCCATAGTTAGCCCATCGCCTACTGGCAGGGTCATGAAACACCTCCGGTAACAGAGGATTACCCCATAGTGGGAGTTTTTCATGGAAAAATGACAAGTTAAACTTAACAGACATAGTTCGCCATACGTTTACATTATCTCTAATGGTCTTGAACCTGACCCTTTTAAAATAATTGGTGTCGTTAGTTTTATATAAAAACATTCGAGATTCCGAACCTAGAACTAATTTATGACAAAAATCTTGATCATCAGAATCCAACAGGCTACGAAGACGGCTCGCAAATGTGGCCCAAAAGTACATTTTAAAATCTGGGAACCCAAGCCCCCCTTGATTGTACGGATGTTTCCGTAAGTCTATAGCACGTCGTGATTTTTTGTACCCCCAAATAAAACTACCTAATTCTCACTCTAGTTACCTAAAAAAAATATTAGAGACAAGAAGAGGAATTGAGCGAAATAAGTATAAAAACTTCGGAAGTATCTCCATTTTAATAATATTACACCTGCCTACTATACCAATAGGAAGCTTGTGCAGGCTTTTCAATCGTTTAGTCGTGATTTCTAGTAAGGGCTCATAATTCAGAGTATGTATGCGCTCGAGCTGCGCTGAAATTCGGACCCCGAGATATGTAGCGACCGAGCACACTCCAGCCATATACCTAGCAGGTTGAAAGTTAAGGATCACTTGCGTCTTTTGGACATTTAGTTTATAGCCTGACAAGAGGCCAAATCTGCTTGCTTCTTCTTCGATATAGCTGATTGCTGTCTCTGGGTCAGTGGTGAAGACCGCTATATCATCCGCGTAAGCAGTTACCTTTAAGTGGCTTGTCCCTGATATCAATGGCATAATTCGTATATTAGAGTTTAATGCGCGGATAAATGGCTCGATTTATAATGCAAACAACATGGGGGGAAAAGGGCAGCCCTGTCTAGTACCGCTACATATCGGAAAAGGAAGAGATTGTAAGCCTAAATAGAGCAGTCTTGCCTGAGGTTTGTTATACAGAGCACGTACCCATTGGCAAAATTTCTCTCTGAACCCAAAAGCTGTTAGTGTGGCCCATAGGTACCTCCAGACCACTCTCTCAAAAGCCTTTTCGGCGTCCAAAAGTACCATACCTAAGTTCTTTGCCGATTTCCTGGCAAAGTCAAAAGCTCCGATTGCAGTGTTAATATGGGCAGTAGTATCCCTTCCCTGTATAAAGCCATGTTGTTGCTTGGACACTAGTCCGGCCATTAATGGGGCGAGTCGAGTAGCTAGAACTTTAGCAAATATTTTTGCATCTGAGTTAATGAGTGAGATCGGTCAATAAGAGCCTAGTTCCTCTGGAGATTTACCTTTCTTTAAGAAGAAAACAATATTTGTCATATTCCAGGTCTCTGGTATCTTACCGTAAGAGCCGATATGCTGTATAACCGACCACATAGGCAAGACTATAAGGCTTTTAAAAACTTTATAGAACTCTGCTGGTATAGAATCCTCCCCCGCAGCTTTCCCAGAGGGAAGGGAAGATATTGCTGCGAGTATTTCGTCATGCGAAATTTCTTGCTCCAAAGAGGCAGAGTCCTCCTCATTTAGGGTGGGTAAACTGCTACCGCCCAAGTATTGCTGTATGTCTTCCTCTTCTGCTACTATAGACTGTGCATATAATTTTTGGTAAAACTCGGAGAATTGATCCAATATTGCCTGTGATGTTGTATGTAGCTTTCTGTTTGTTCCCTTAATAGAATTTATCCTAGTTTTAGCCCTGCTTTCCGCTATTTGGTGAGCCAAGACTTTCCCAATTTGCTCCCCATATTCATATTGTGAGAGCTTCATCTTATTGTAATTCACAGCGACTTTCTCCCTTAATGAACGGCTCATGACTATCCTTGCATTTATCAGTGAAATATATAATTGATCTTGATCACTATCCCCCTGTTGGACCGCTTCTGCATGTTGTACCTCAGCCGCTAGCAAATCTCGAGTGGCTGTTCTATTTAAAGTTTCCCGCTCCTTATTCTGCTGCCAGATATGCTGTTGAGTAACCCCTCTTATAAATGCCTTCATAGCATCCCAGACCACTAAAGGAGAAGCTGTGCCTGTATTATCTGTTAAAAAAGCTCCTAGCTGTTTATGGATAGTAGACACATATTTGCTATCTGTAAATAGATACCGTGGGAATGAAAAAGTCCTAGCTGTCTTTTGAACCATTTCGACCTTAAAGGACAATAAAATAGGGTTATGGTCAGAAGTGATTCTAGGGCACACTTCTATATCTACAGAGTCCATAATTTTATCCGAAACCCAAGCCATGTCAATTCTGGAGTATTGTTTGTGCGGAGCAGAGTAATATGTATAACCGGGGATAGTTAGGTAAAGTTGCCGTCAAGTATCCCGTAGCCCATGTATCCGCCCTAATTCTAATATTGCAGATCTAACTTTTCCCATTCTTTTGGTGGCTGCTCTGTTCGTTGAGTGAATGGAGTAGTCCATGACACAATTAAAGTCCCCCATAATCAAACAGTCCCCCTGCCAGTCCAACAGTTCTATATTTAAAGAGTCGAAAATCATGGGGTCGTCAGCATTCGGGCCATATACTGTACAGAAAATATATTTCCTTCCCGTTATCTCCATCTGTGCTATTGCCCATCTCCCCCGTTGATCCGCTAAGGTCTTAATGATTCTATACTCGAGCTTCTTGTCCACCAGAATGGCTGTGCCTCTAATAGACGCACCCTGTGTTGTACATACAATTGTCTGATACCCCAAGTGTTTGAGGAGGCCGTGGTCCTTATAAGCTAAGTGTGTCTCCATAAGTAACACGATCTGAGGTCTGTACATTTTCAATTCTTCCCTAACAAGTTGTCTTTTAGTTCCATTATTCAGCCCTGCGACGTTCCAAGCCATACATCTAATCTGTAGCATAGTAGGTATAATACATGCCTCCGCAGTTTGTATATATCAGCATCTTTCTCTTGCTATATCTATTCCCTCTACGTAATTTGCTACCTTCTCTACTTCCATCTAGTACCTCCCTTTGCTCATGTTTCAATACACTCCTATTGACGTTTTTTTAAACCACTCAATCCCCCTACCCCTCCCTATCTTCTTTTCCCAACATTTCTGTATGCCCCTGCTGACATTTTCTTTAACCCCCTCACCCTCCATCCCACCCACCTCCTCCACCCCCCTCTTGAACCCCCCCCACCCTGTATCGTGCTAAAGGAATCTACCCCTTTATGTGCTGCCGATTGATTAGGCAGCTACGGGGATGCGGCAAACCCACGCTGGCCCCCCCACACCACTAAAATCCTATGTATCAACAACTAATAAGAGATGGAACAGAGGTAAGAATGGAGAAAAACTAATAATGAAAACCCTAAGAAATTAGTTAGAAAAAATAACAACTCTGTGTCTTTCTAGGTCTTTTAAGGTCCAATCTTTCAACTCTTGGTGCCTGCCTCTGCTTGCCATTTACGTAGTGCCTCCTCTTCCGTGAAAAAAAAAAAAGTTTTTCCCCCTTTAATGACTTTTAAACGTGCAGGCTCTTGTAAGAAGACTTGCGCTCCCTCAGCCTTCAGCGGGTCTATCAGTTGCCTTAATTTCCAGCGCGCATCCATAGTTGCTCTACATAAGTCTGATCTCACGAAGATGGATAAGGAGTCAACACTTACAGGCGAACTAGGACGAGCCTTTAAAGATACAGCTTGCTGAAGTAAGAAATTGCCCAAAAAAATCAACAGTGGTCGTGGATATCGAGATCCCGGCTTATGCATGCCAGTTGGTAGCCTATGCACCCGCTGTAGCTGGCAATCCCAGTCCCAGTCCACCAAGTTGGGAAAAGCTTTTTGAAATAGTTGGACTACAAACGCCCGAGGGTCAGAACCCTCTTTTCCCTCCGGGACCCCGCATAATCTTAGATTGTTACGGCGTTGCCGGTTCTCCATATCTTCGATCTTAGACTGCAAGGCCGTAATCTTAGTCTCATGTATTTGCAATGAGCTGGATGCTGAAGTAGTTACTTCTTCGATCTCAACAACCCTTTGTTGTAATTCCGTTATATCACTCGTTATTGTCCCTATCTTCATAGTTACTTCGCTGAGTGCTTGCTGGATACTAACGTTATCTGCTCTGGCTTGTGCGTAATGTGCTTGTGCCTCCAATCTTTGGTCGTGTAGGGCCTGTAGAATTAAAGAAAGTGCTGGTTCGCTACTATCTTGCGTAATTTTGACATTATGTTTCTCACCTGCCTCTTTTGTGGCTGCAGCTATAGGTGATAGATTCTGGAGTCCAGAGCTAACTGCCTCGGCAGCGGATATTACAGGCTCCTGGCTGGTAGAGAATCTATTACTTGTTCCTGTATTGTCTGTAAGTCCTGCTCCAGAGAGCCGCGTTATCAGTGCCTTGACTTCCCCCTTCGCTTGCACCCATTTGCGTAGAGGACTGCCCTCTGAGCTAACTTTGCTCCGTACCACAGCGCTATTGTTTCTTTGTGTGCCATGCTTTTCCGGGGTTTTCTTTACAACCTTTGCTATTTTAGGCTTTCCTTTTTTCTTCGCCGAGGAGAAGCTCGGAGGGTTCTTGATCAGGGCCTCATCTGCTGATTCGTTAGATATGGCTGGTGAGACAGGCAAAGCTGGAGAGTCTAGCAGAGCCTGTGTAGATTGCAGCTGGATGGCCAATACCGAGTTATCATTGCTTTGAGCTTCACATCCCTCTTCAGGCGCATCTTCCTCGCAGTCCAAACCAGCCGCCTGCCGAGCCTCTCGCCCCCGCTGACCAGCAAGCTACACGAGAGATGAGGAGATGCTGACCAGCTCCAGCCGTTAACACCACTGACATCCGTCCACGTTCTCCATTTTTTTATCCAAGTTTTATTTAATATTCTTAAATTTTCCTCTGTCCCTCCGCCGCTGCTTTCATCCGCTCTTTCTATCCATTATCAAAGATCGGAAGCCGTCCGTGTGTCTGACTCTCCGCTTACGGCGTCAACCCGCCATCTTCCCTCAGCCATATTATTATAATATTACGCTGGCATTAGAAACTATAGAAGAATCAGTTCATTCTGTCAATTTAAGACTACAGCAATTCTGTACAGTTTGCATGCTCTATTATACCCCTGAGAAGATTGCTAGCTGGGCTCCGAGCGTACAAGGAGGGGAGAGGAAAAAATGCCCCAAATGTGGGGTGTACGCTGCGGGCATAGTACATATGTTTGTTACCTGTCCAGATTTAGAAGTGTTTTGGCAGAAGATATCCCAGGTGATAAGGCAACGTGTAGGGGTAGATTTCACTCCTACAGTTATGGAAATTATACTGGGCTATAAAGAAAGGAGTCAGGGTATGCAGCGGCTTATTACAATCTTATTAGTTGCTGCCCGACTTACTATAGCTAGGGCCTGGATATCTCCAACACCCCCCACCATAAGGGAATGGTGGGCTATAGTAAGGGACACTTACGAGATGGAGAAAGCTCTAGCTCGAGTAAGAGGAACTCGTTCTTTGTTGAAGTTAGATACTATATGGGGGCCCTTGGCATTAGATATTTTAAGTTAATAGATCTGATTGTACAAACATTTAATATATAATTTGGAGGGAAGGGTTTTTTTTTTTCTTCTTTTCTCAAGAAGTAACGGGGATTGAGCGATAATAGGTTTTGTATGGTACTATACTGTTTTCTTTTAGAAATTTTTATTTTCTACATGTTTTGATGCACTATTTATGAAGATCTCTTTCTTCTACTTTGTAACAATGTTTAACTTGCTGACAATAAAAGAAACAAGCATTTGCAATGCAATCGGTCTCGCATTTGTGAATTTTTAGTTTTGGCATTGTAAATAATTTTGTTTCTTATTTACGTTTATTTTTTTGCAGTGGAGTGGATGTATGTTGTTTGTTGTGGGATTATGTGCTTTGAATTCAAATCAGATATGGAATTGTATAGTGGGTAGTGTATGTGTATTGTAAATATGTGGTATAGTGATTAGATATGGGTGAGAAGTGTATAAATTAGAAAGTAAGAATGAGAGGGATAGGTAGTTTGTGTATGAAGTGGTAAATAAATTGAAGACAACACCAAATAGTGTGTGAGAAAGAGAGATAGAAGGGGAGATAATGTTATAGATGCATAAAGAGTCTGTGGTTGTGTATGTAGAAGATAGTGAAAGAAGAGGAGGAGAGTGTGTGTTTGGTTATTATTTGAAAGGTATGGTATTGAAAGTGTGTGGAAAGATATGAAGGTAACTAATAGTATAAATGCTGGATGTGTATGTGAGAGAACGAGATAGTGGTGTGAGTATGAGAGAGAGTGAGAGTTGTGTGCAATATATGAGTTACAGGAAAAAAAATTTAAGCAAAGAAACAAATAAAATGGGAGATGAAAGGCTAACGATATGAAGATATGTGGATTAAAATAAAATAGAAGATGTAAAAAATTATAAAGCATTCCAGGGGATGAGTGAAAATTGGAAACAACCATTAATTACGTTTTTTGATTTATACCACAATGGGCGTCACTGGGCATTCACAGTTCAGAGGTACAGATATAGGAAGCATTTTGCAGGTTTTAATGTATTGTAGAAGTGTTGAAATTAAGTCCACTTTGATATCCGCAATGGGAATTGCCAGTCCATACCTTTTCATTTGCTGTGCCACAAATATCCACTGGATTTGTTTTGGATTTTTATTATTTACAAAGGCCCACGGGTGGAAAGCAGTAAAACTGCACTGACTTAACGGTGCAGAGGACACACATGGCATGACTGTGCGAAAACACTTTAGGAATGCCTGCCAGCAAAAGGAGCTCGGGTTGGTCTCTAGCAGACACATTTGAGTAGCAGTGAATGGCGCCCTGCCACTGAAGGTAATTGCTCTTCCGGGGGCAAGTGGAGACAGCGGGCATGAAGGGTCTCTTATACCTACGAAAGGGGCAATGAAGCAAAACATTCTCCGGACAAAGGTTGGTGTCGTCACCATTAACAAGAAACACGAGAGCAATGTTAGTTTTCGTGCTCTTCTCACCCCTTCTTGTTTGAAGCACAAGTTTTATGCAGTTTTATGTAGCGCTAACTCGGTCCGAAGGGATTGCAGCACTTTACATAGTGTCTTTGCAAACCAGACAGCTGCGTTGTCTGATAGGTTTCAACCTAAAAAGGAAATGAGGCTTGGGTGGCAGGGGGACTCTCCCCAGAGGCAAAAAAAACATGAGTACCCCCTGACTAAAATAAATAAATAAACAAGGCAAACTATAGGAACACAGAAATACAACCAGATTGCAGTCCATAAAACCAAAAACAAAAAACATGCACTTCCTGGGGAAATGAAGAAAAGTGGCGACACCAGCAGACGGAAGCAGTAAGAGTAACAGAGCGGGAGATTTTGCAGTGGGACGAATGGGGCGTAAACAGTGTGATGGCGTTAGTTTCACAACGCAATGTCTGCAGATCTCTTTTGAAGGAGAGTGAAATGTATTTACCAGTGCTTAATGGCGTTTTAAGGTACCGTGCTACAGCTGATACCAGATGGGGGAGCAGCGGTGCTGTGATGCTGCAGATAACCAGAGACCCCTTCACTAGACCTGAGGTTCAAACCAAGATCATGGACCTACCTGTTGACGGAGACTATACGTTCGAAAAACAAGTCGATGATACCCCACAAACCAGTAAATAGGTCTGTTGGACCAAGTACAGTGAGAACAGCCCTGATCATGAGATCAGAGAGAGGAGAAAGAGTGAAAAGAGAGACACTAAAAGGATCACAGAACTGGCCGGTATTGTGAAACCAGCAAGAATATAAACGGGGACCATGGCATGCAATTGTGGGGACCACATGATAGATGTGATATTAATAACCATAACCACTGCTTTATTTGTGCCGGAGTTTGCCGGTGCTCGGGACCAGCACTTGTGTCTTGACCCTGGTGTATATTTATGACAGTGCAACACATGGTGGGCGGGCTGTCTATTTTTAAGCATTAGCAGACGATTTAACATATGAATGCCAGTTCGTTCCTATAGCTGTGGTTGGCCAGGGTTAGTCACATCTGCACGGGTGTGATGCTAAGCACTGGCACCGGTCCTGGCTGCGCTGGCAGGGAGGAGTGCGCGGTGAAAGCTGACGTGGAGTCCGCTGAATTGGAATATCTTGGGTGCTGGCGCTTACTTTTCCACAAATTAAGCACTGACCACAGCAATGCTCCAGAGGCCAGCTGAAGCGGCAGTAATGAAATAAACCCCAGCAGCTCCTGAAAATCAAAGACATGCGCCCTGCGCCCGTCTGAACATCACCCGCGACAGATGCACAAATTTACAAATTGCATTTCACCAGCCATAGAATTGAGTTTCTTTGTTACCGAGCGAGAAGTTATGATTCCTGGGGAGAAATCGCCTGAAGCAGAAAGAGGGAATCTGCTGAAAACACAGGCAATTGTTTCAGAAAGATATTGGAAAAAAGGAACAGATAAGCTGCGGGGGATACGGCATTACAGGTATCAGCTGTTAACTTGAAACAAGAGAGGAGCGGGGCGAGCGAGCGCGGCAGCTTGCTCAGCTGACCAGACGCTCAGTGCGTCATGGCCTTTGCCTGCGATTACCCGCACGGCCGGCATGTGTTTCCAATTATCGCGCCCGCGTCTGGGCACGATAATTGGAAACAGATGTCTGCCGTGCGGGTAACCGCAGGGAAAGGCCATGACGCACGAGCGTCTGGTCAGCTTTCAGAAGCCCCTTACTTAAAGTCTCGCAGAGCAGCGCTTGCGCGCTACTCGAGGCTCGACCTAAAAAGGGAGAAAAAAAAGAAATATGTCTCGCCATAGGCCTGACATGAAAGGCTGCAGTTAGGAGAACCACTTCATAATGGTTTGCCGAGTGAAAGAGAAACTAGCTGCGTCACAGCTAGAATTTAAAATGGATGCCAGAAAGTTCTAGAAGCCTTCTTGCCACGCCCCCAAACCAAAAAGCAGCATCTGTTATGACAAGTAGAAACCAGACAAAGTTGATCATCATCAAGTTCGTCCTACAGAGGCTCATCAACGTCCTCATCGATCATCAGTGAGGAAAATGGATGTGTTCTGATGGCATCGACGGACAAACAATTTGACATGTAGGTTTGGCTGCTTGCAAGAAAGTACCAATGACAAAAGCAAACCACCAAACGAAACAACAAAACTCATTTGGACATTGCCCTAAGATTACAATAAATGTAAACGGTTGACCCACATCTTTCATTATAGAACGTGGTGCTTTGATTAACATCATGCCAGTTGAAAAGTTCAACAGCTTATCTCCTGTGCCACGTATCTGCCCGTCAAAAACGAAAGTATACACGTGGGCAGCTTCTAAACCATTGTAGAGTCAAGGGTCACTCACAGCGAATTTGAGACATAAACCAGTATCTGTGCAAGCTCCAATTCATGTTCTTCAAGGGGCTCCGTCCAGTGCTTGCCTACTCATCTTTGTCACCGCTGCTGACATGGGACTGATATCTATCAATTACAACCTGCACACTCAACCTGAAGTTGTGAGTCAGTTCCCGTTGTTATTCATGGCCTGGGCAGGCTCAAGGCAATGAAAGTGCAACTTCACAACAATGCGGATATTCGCCCTGTTGCCCAGCGGCACCACAGAGTCGCTTTCCACTTGCAAGAAGCTGTTGAAAAAGAACTAGAAACGCTGTTGAAGCATGACAACATTGAGCGGTTCACTGGTCCCATTCCAGGGGTGTCACCCATAGTGCTGGTGCTAAAAAGGACAGTGAGGGTGCAGTGCACATGTGTTGATATGCGCCAGGCCAACAAATCAATTAAAGAGAAAGACATCCGGGTCCACACATAGCGGACATGATCATGCAACTGAACAGTGCCAAAGTTTTCTCCGACCTTGACCTGAACAAAGGATATCACCAACTCGAGTTGGAAGAGAATTGCAGGTACGTCACTACTTTTTCGACTCATGTTGGTTTGTTCAGATATAAAAGGTTGAGTTTTGGAGTGTCGTCAGCTGCTGAAATATTTCAGGATGTTACACGTCGAATGATTCAACCTTTCACAAATGCTTTTAATTACAGTGATGACATATTGGTATTTGGAGCGACACGAAAGGAACACGACAAGGCTTTTACACAAGTGTGCCAATTACTTGCTGATGCAAGTCTTACTATGAACACAGAAAATTGTGAGTTTCACAAGACCAAACTCAATTTTGTTGGACACATATTATTTTCTGATGGGGGAATGACTCCTGACCCTGACAAAGTAAACTCACTGTCGGCTACTTGTCCCCCGCTAGATGTCACCATGCGGCGATCATTTCTGGGTATGGCCAGCTATTGCTCAAGGTATGTTCGGGATTTTGCCACTGTAAGTGCTCCATTAAGAGCGCTGACAAAAGGAAATGTCCCGTTCCAATGGTCTGTTGAATGTGATCAAAGTTTCAAAGGAATAAAACATGCAATTGAGAAAGCAACTGAGATAGCCTACTTTGACTCCAAACTACACACTGAGATCACAGTGGATGGCAAGTCTGGTGGGGCTGGGAGCAATCCTTGCTCAGCGTAATGGCCATCTGAATGCTCAGAGAGACATTGTGGCCTATGCCATTCGGAGCCTGTCTGATACAGAACATGCCTATTCTCAGTCAGAGAAGGAGAGTCTGGCTGTAGTGTGGGCCTGCGAACATTTTAATGTGTTTCTTTACTGAAAATGTTTCATAATCATTACAGATCACCAAGAGCTATTCACCATCTTCGGAAACCGAAAGCCAAGATGCCCCCTCACATTGAGAGGTGGGGTCTGAGACTACAATAGTATGATTACACAATTGTACACAATTGGGGTAAAGACCAGAACCCTGCTGATTATTTTTCACAAGTACCACTAAATTGTCACAGTTCGACATCCAAGACAGCTGAGGAGTACATCAACTTCACTGTGAAGTCTTGTATGCCAGCTGCCATATCAATCGAACAGATTATTGAGGCTACAAATGCTGGCAAGAACATGCATGTTCTGAAATGTATCATTCTGGCTCAATCCTGGAAAAGGAGTGTTCGACCTCTTGTTGATAATGTCAAATTTAAAAAAAGTAAAAAATGTACAGGATGAACTGTTGGTGACCAAGGAAGGTGTTGTATTGAAAGACTCAAGAATTGTCATACCTGAGAGCCTGAGACAACAGGACATTGAACTAGCCCATGAAGGACATCGTGGTGTTATAGCTAACAAAAGAGCCATAAGAGACCGAGTGTGGTTCCCGCGCTTAGATGAGTAGGTTGAGAGGAAACTTAAAGAGTGCCATCTTTGCAACTGCCATTACCCTAAAGTGACTCAACATCCACTGGCCATGTCTGAACTTCCTACGAAGGCTTGGGAAAGCATTGCAGTTGATTTCTTTGGGCCCCTAACAAACGGACATCATCTCATGGTAGTCGTTGATGAATATTCATGTTTTCCTTTGGTAGAAGATTTGTCATCAACAACCCATGGCAAGGTCATTGAGTGGCTGGACAACATCTTTGCAGCATGGGGTATCTGCCATTCTCAAGTCTGACAGCGGTCTGCCATTCAACAGCAACGAGTTCAGAGAGTTCCTAGTCAGAGTGAATGTCGAGCATCAAAAGAGTACACCTCTATGGCCCCAAACAAATGGTGTCAAGGGATGTTTTATGTATACCCTCAAAAAGGTTATTTAGCAAGCATCCCTTGAGGGGAATGATTTGAAGCACGCCCTGTGTCAAGCCTTCTGTGATTATCGTTCAACTCCTCACTCCACAACAGGTGAAAACCCCATCACCTTGCTGTTGGGGAGAGCCTTCGAAACCAAACTACCATAATGGGCAGCAGAGCGATCCTTGAGTGCTGACAAGGTTTGTGTCACCAACACTCCTCAAAAGTGCAAGATGAAGGCATATGCTAATCGGCGTCGGAGAGCCCAAGAGAAAGTCTTCAATGACAGTGACTTAGTCCTGGTTAGGCAGAAGCGAAAGTGGAAAACAGACACTCCAATTGCTGTTGGTCCGCTGAGGGTTGTGACGTACAAAGGACACATGGTGACTGGATATCGTCCCAGAGAGTCCATCACACAGGACTTGTCACATTTCGAATACCTACCCCTGTGATCGTCAGCTCCTACACCTTCTGATAAAGCTGTCCCGTCTGACAGTCCAGATCAAGCATCAGAACCTGAACCATCAGTTCCTGAACAGAGTGCATCTCAAACATTCCCTGTCACTCAATATGGTCAACTAGTGTGAGCGCCTTGCCGACTCACCAAAGAAATATAATATAACTGTTGTTTGTACTTTTTATTTAACAAAGGGGGAGATGTAGGGTTGTGAGACTATGTGTGTGTGGGCAGACTCAGTAGAGGAAGTACTTAACTAGTTGGGAGGTGTTAAGGCGTGGTTATTAACGGTTATGATGTAATCTGAGATCAGAGTGTGATTGTATGCTGAGGAATAAAGACGTACAACCCAGAGCTCCGTATCTGGTGTTCCTTTGCATGCTCCCTGACTGGAGAGGACGCTACACAATAGTAGCATATGTGCTTACTACTTACTAGAGTTCTTCTTTTTTTTCTCCAGAGGCAAGGCAGCTAAGTGCGTGGCACAGGCTGTAGCATTCCTTTGTGTGGATTAAAGCCTCATGACCTCTTTGGGGCTTGGATTGCGGTGTGCGATAGTATGCAGGAGGTGGACCTATGTGGGGTCAGGCGGCCACCTGCACATAATTTAAAGCATTTGGTTTTTATGTGCGTTTTCATCAAAATTGGGTGGGGGAGAGGAGCCTCAGAAAGACATTGTCCTTATTACTATGGTAACAGGGCACGCAAGTCCCTCTCCTGTCTAAGAGGAACAGTGTTAGGCTTGTTGCATGCTGAGCCTTGCTCTTGTGGAGAGTCTCTGGTGGCCTGGTGGCTAAGGTCTTAGACTCTCAGTTTGAAAGTTAATGGTTCAAGACTTCCTAGCTGAGGATTTGACATGAGCCTACTCCTGAATTCAGGGGTTCAAATCTACCCTGTGCGATTTAATAAGAGGGAAAAAAATGAAAATGAGAAGATGTTAAATTTAAGTCTTTTATCTATTTAAAATAAAATTGAAAGGAAGATTGTTTAGTCTCTCCTTTGTTTTTTTTTAAAAAGGAAAGAAGAAAAGGAAGAGCATGTGATTGGATGTTGTTTTTGAAGCGGTTTATGATTGGTTAAATTCTAGGTTCGGCTGCACTATAAAGAGGTTGTGGGTTTTTTCTGCATTTAGTCTCTAAAAGTGACTCGAAGAGAAGACATTGCTCTTCTGATGCTTCTTCAGGTGATGATAGAAGAAGAGAGTTCAGGAGTCGTTAGAGACACTCTAAGGAATAAAAGCAGCACAAAGAGAAGAAACATTTGTCTTTCAGCAACACTTAGGCTTTAATTTATGAAGCAGTGGCACCCTCCTCAGTCAGAACCAGGCATAACGAAGTCTGCCAGGTTCTAGCGCAACCTGGGATTCACAGAAGTCATTCAGTTGCAAGAAGACGATCTCTTTCCTCACTGTCGAAGACCAGCGAGCCTGGCTATGCCTCTTCATTATAAAACAAAAACCTAATTCTACACAAGTAGAATGATTTAGAACATTTGAATATACCAAGGTTCCTACAGAAAATGTATGTGCTTGTGGTGGCAGAAGATCAACTTCCTCATTTTATAAAGATTGACTGCTCGCTGGCCTCATTGATAGGTCATACCTCAGTGAATCCAGAAGTCTGTACTCCTAAAGAACAGCTGGATGAGAAAATTCAAAAGCTATGAAGAGAGCATATGGGGCAAATAATATGAAATTGAGAGGTGACACTTATGCAGCCAGGACGGCCCAGTCTCTGGTAAAAGATTTTGAAGAATCTGACCGCAGCAGTGCAGGAGAGGGAGGATTGCTCTAAGCTTCTAGTCAACATTGAGCATCAAGCAAGGTTTTTATCAGATATTTCCTGTGATTCAATCAAATCCTCTGCTCTGGCAACAGGGGCATCCGTTCTGACAAGGAGACATAAGGTTTAGAGACTGTATAGCAGATTCAGCAGAGAAGACTGCTCTTTTGAAGATCGCTTTTAAAGGGAAAAAATGATTCGGAGAACAATTAGAACAAATGATTATGAAGACCTACAAAGGGAAGACCGCCTCTTCAAAATATCCTGATGATAAAAAGAAAAATTCATATAACAGCATGTCTTCTTGTAGAAGACATTTCCAACCTAAGAAGAAAGAGAAAGATTCTGATTCACATGTTTCAAACCAGGACAAAAGCAACAAAGGTCTGAACTACCGAAGGCCGAATACAGTTCATGCTGGTTGGACAAAGCCCAATTTGAGTTCCTTGTAGGCACTTTTGTGCCATTCTTTTGGAGTTGCCTGGCTCCTCTTAGTTTTGGTGGCATTTTGTAAAGGGTTTGTGCCCTATTTTTAACTGATTTTATGTGTTTACTTCCTCATTATTGATTTTATTCGCATTTAGTTACCAGTATCATTCCATAGCAAGGAAGCATGTCTATGGATTGAAGGGGCTACTGGACCCTAGTTTTCTTTTATTTCACCATATGTTTTTATGCTAGGATGTGTTCAGTCACACTTCTTGTGACACGCCCCCTTATGGATGGCTATTTAAATAAACATAATAGCACCCGCACAGTGTGCGTGCCAAAGGCTAGCCCGTATGCGGCCGTCCGAGCACCGGACCGCGGCAAGCACCAGACCCCCTGGCAGTTTCAACATCACACAGCCCCCGATGAGACGCTATTCACAAGAGGCACTCCTAGCTTTGAATTCGCCAGGTAAGGACGCGACTTGCACAAAAAATGAACTCAATCTTCTTACCAAAACTATGAAATTGGCATGCCATAGTTGTAATTACTTGATTAAATGTATTGAAACCAGCAGTTGCTGTAGGCCCAGCAGTAAGATAGAAGACTCCTATGCTCGTGGTAAAACCTCCTCCGCTATTTGTGCCCTTATAAATGCCGGGTCGCTTGTAAAACATAAAACAGAATTCACACAGTTTCTTGACTGCCACAAATTAGACATAAGTTTTGTGACTGAAACATGGGCAGATCCCTCTTGGAGGAGCCCTGACCTGGCTTCAGCAGGTCCCCCTAGATATTTGCTCCACAGACTAGATTGGCAGCATAAAAGAGGCGGTGGCCTCGCCGTCATGTATCAGGATCATATGCTAGCGGTCTTTCAACCAGTTTCCTCTTCTGAATGTGAGACACTTTCTTTTAACATTGAAATATCAAAAACTCAGACCAGTAGGGGACTGTTAATTTATCGCCCGCCTGGACCTAGAAGCAAATTCATACCCCTCTCTTAGAACCATGCCTATGCTCCTCAGTATATATCATCCTTGGGAGCTTCAATTTTCATCTGGAGGGCCCATTGGATAAAGATACTGAGGCTCTAACGGAAATCATGATCTGTTTCGGCCTCACTCAAAAGTGGATAGCCCCACTCACCTGGCAGGCCATAATCTTGATGGCATCTACACGAACATTCCCTCTCTAACTAAATTAGATATATTACCACTAACGTGGTCTGACCATAGTGCAGTACTATTTGAAATAACAATGGCACACAAAGATACTATGACCACAGGACTCTGCACAGCCTAAACATGCAGAGCATGGCACAAACTTCACGCTGAACAATCTAATCAACTTCTGTCTAAATCCCAACCAATCATAGATGGTAATTTAGATCAACTATTCTCTAGCTATACAAATTGGATCAGCTAATCAGCTTTAGCTCGAGCACCCGAGAAAACAGTAAAACACTGCTGAAAGAAATGTTCAGCACCTTGGTTTTCAGATAGACTCGAGACAAAAATGCAGGGGACAAGAACGCATTTGGAGGAATAAATATGACAACAGAGAGAAGGTAATATATACAGAATATCTCTCCGAATATAAGGCATTGTTAGAGGAAGAGAAAACACAATATCTCACTCAAAAAATAGAGCTAGCAAAAAATTCATTAAAATAATTATTTCTGACAGTTAATAAATTGTCCAATGTATTTTGCATCACCCAGACAGAAAATAGCCAATCTTTCTGCGGTACACTTGCCAACTTCTTCCTGAATAAAGTGGAGGTGATTTTTAATAAATTCTCTTCCAACACCACACCTGATCTAAAGGTATGAACCTAAGTCCCTCTTATCCGGAGATTCCTACCTTCACTGAATTCCACCCTTAAGAAAAGACCAGGTCAAAGAATTAATTAATACCACTGAATCAGGCTCCCCCTTGGATCCCTGTCCTCCATCGGTTGTCAAATTTGCCCCTGACATTTTTGCAGACCATCTAACAGAAATCTTCAACACTATGGTCAGAACTGACCACTTCCCCAAGCAGTGGAAAAAAGTATCAATCAAATGTTGTTAGGATTAGAAGCCAGAAATTTCTTAGTTAAGTTCTATGAAGCAAGTTATTTAAAAAAAACTAGGTTTAAGGTAGTCCTCGCAGCTTACAAGGTTTGGAAAGTAGTACGGAAAGTGTTAGACGTCCCACGGTTTAGCTATTATACGCCGCTGGATGCGTCAGCTATTTTCCCTGCTATATTCTGGGATGTTAGGATGTCGAGTAGGAGGGCTAAAGGGATTAGACTACTAGGAGATCTCTTTGAGGGAGGGACGTTAGACTCATTTATAGGGTTAGTGAATAGATATGGACTCGAACAAAAATAATTTTTTTAATACCTACAGGTTCGGGATTTTTTGTTTAAACATCATATAGGCGAGGGAATAATCAAGCTCCCGATAGTCGAGGCAATCAGAAGGAGGGTACGGCTAGGGGTTTTATATACTACACTAATTGAAACCCAACCTGACGACATGGTTGCACAAACAGCTAAATGGAGGGAATGGTTGGGACAGGAGGGAGAGTATGTGCAACAATCAATTGATATGGCTGGGAAGATTTTATTGTCTGCAAATTTGAAAGCACAACACTATAAGATGATTTTTGATTTGTATCATACACCTGAGAAGATGATGAAGTGGGGGGGTTCTAATGATGGCAAATGTTTTAGATGTAGTATGGAAAAAGCTGGTATGGTTCATGTGTTTTTTGATTGTAATGTGCTTCAGCAATTAAGGCTTAAAATAGACCAGTTTTAGTCTGAAATTCTAGGGCAACAAATTTGCTTGACAAGAGACATAATGCTGACGGGTGTAGGTGATAATGTACAAATAGGCCAGCCAACATATAAATTTAGATACATTATGTTTATTGCAGCGGCGGTGGCACGGCTATGTATTGCCTCAGTTTGGTTGCAGCGAGAAGCCCCTACGTTTGAGATGTGGCGGGCTAATTTGTACAATATTTTTATTTTAGAATATAGCCTTTATTCTCTTAAATCATTGAAGCGAAAAAAACTAGGTATGCAGATTTGGGGCCCGATGATAGAACATCCGAATTAATTGTATGGCTTAGGTAAAATGCATTATGTGTATAATTTCTCTTTTTTCTTTTTATTTGCACCTGGTTCTATGTCATGACCTGATATATTGTGTTATGATTCTGAATAATTGGTTATGAATTATTTTCTGCTATTTGATATGGACTGAACAATAAATAAATTTTTAAAAAAAGAAAAAGGAAAAAAGTATCAATCTGCCCTCTTTTGGAAAAATTTAATCTTAACCCAAAGGACCCAAATAGTTACCAGTCCATTTCTAGGGTACCTTTCCCTGCTAAAATAGTGGAAAAAGCATTGAATACACAACTATCCACTTTTATATAGAACCATCAACTTCTCAGCCCTACTCAATTCGGTTTTAGAAGTGGCCACAGCACGGAAACTACTTTAATTGTAGCCACCAAAGAAATGAGGTCAACCCTTGGCAAGGGGGAAAAGCAGCACTCGTATTGCTTGACCTCTTGGCAGCATTTGATACGGTCACTCATCAGTTGTTGACTGCCTGTCTCTCGAAGGTTGGAATCAAAGGGACCGTGTTAGCTTTGCTCCCTTCCTTTCTCAGGGAGAGAGAACAACAGGCTCATCTGGTGATTTAGAATCCGACCCTTTTTCATTGCCCTGTGGTGTCCCTCAAGGATTTTCTTTAAGTCCAATGTTGTTTAATGTGTACCTAACATCACTGGCCAGTCTTATTACATCCTATGTTTTTTCTGTTTCTTTTTATGCTGATGACACCCAAATCGTGGTCTCCTTAGCTAGCGACAACGATAGTACTAACATCAGATTTAGCCATTGTAAGAAGGCAGTAAGTGGCTGGATGAGCATCATCCTTTTTGGCAGAGAAAACGCCATCTGGTCTTTGACCTGGTGGCCTCAAGAGCTAGGTAATTTGCCAATACCGACCTAGAAAGTAATTAGGAATTCTTGTAGACAGTAAACTGACATACGGTGGCCACGTTAATGCTACTATTTCCTCTTTGTTCTGCACTATCAGAACAGTAAAGAAAATTCTTCCTGCTCTACCTGAGACACTACAGAAAATAGCTGTGTCAGCTTTAGTCATGTCTAAACTTTACTATTGTAATGGTCTTTAACTGAACATGCAGCAGCAACATCTAAACAAATTCCAGGTTCTCCAAAATGCAGCAGCAGGCATGCTGCTACACATTCCCAAATATCAGTCTTCTAGACGAGGCACTACGTAAGCTTCATTGGCTACCTGTCAGACAGAGAATCATCTTTTAAGCCATGTGTATTACCCACAAGGCAATCTATAACAGAGGCACAGAATATCTGCAAAAAGGCTTCAAATGGTATCGTCCCATTAGACAGCTGCGCTCTCTTAACGCAAAAAATTGGTTGTTTCTAATTTCAGATGGCCTTCTTGGGGCGAAAGACGTTTTGTGGTCAATGCTTCGAGAACATGGAATACCATTCCTTTAAATATTAAATCCATATCTGATCTCTTGCTCTTCAGGAAAGCACTGAAAGCCCAGCTTTTTAACAACTAAGATTTACATGCCTATTCACCCCAGAACTGTTTAGCCCACTGTATTGGAAGCAGCGCCAAGACACCTTCGGGTATAAGTGCGCTTTACAAATACTTTTAACATAACATAGCATAACATAACTGTTCACAAAAATAGATGCTTCTAGTCAGGTGCTTGTAGCATTTCCATCAAGAATGGAAATCAGATGTCAAAAATCAATGGGTCTGAATACTAATCACAGAGGTTATGGGTTTGAATTTGAGGTCCACCCTCCAAGCTCAGGAAGCATCCTTACTCCTATGCCAAAGAACACAACATAAGCTACTGCTCTGACTGAGGGTATTCTGACACTTTTGCAGAAGGCAGCAAATGTGCCCATGATAGAAAGGGGTAAGTGATTTTATTTAGTTCTTCTTCTAGTACAAAAGTCATCAGGTGCCTTTAGGCCAGTGCTGGGTTTAAAGAGGGTAAACCAATGAATGAATAAAAACTATCTACTTCAAAATGGACAGCCGTAAAAAAGAAATAAGATGATTCTGACAGGAGTGTTCATGGTAGCTATATAAATGACCTGCTCGTCCATGCAGAATCAAAGGATCAGAATATCAAGGAAAGAGACCATCATAGAGGTCTTACACTCCTGAGGATTCCTCATAAACTTTGAAGAATCTCAACTTACTCCGTCGCAAGATCTGAAGGACAGTAGAGCAAGATTCCAAGCAGATGTGGGACCGGTGTCTCTTCCTCCGAGAAGGCTGCAGAAGATGATCCACAATCTATCCAATTTTCTAAGGAAGAAGACGGCGATGGCCAGAGAATGGTTATGGATTCAAGGGGATATGGCAGCATCCATCTTCCTAGATATTTAGGCATGTTTCACCTCAATCTTTTTGTCAATCAATTTGTTGAGATTGGGCCCCAGCTCTTGGCAGTTTTTCTTAGATAGCTTTGTTTTAATATTGGATCCATCTTTTGTGCCTAGGATTTCTTCTAGATCCAGTTTGAGCAGGAGGTTATTCCTTCAGAATGTTTTCCATATTCTTTGTCTCAGAAGGAAATAGATTTGAACAATCTGGATGTAAAGAGGGCAATGTCCATTTACACAGATAAGGTGGCTCAGTTTAGGCACAAACAGAAGCATTGTTTGTAAATTTTGATCCATCACACAAAGGTGGCTGTTTTGCTCTACACACTTTAAGTTAGGTAATTGAAGTCTACAATTGTTTTGGCCTACCAAAATCAGGGGGTTCCTCCCCCGGCTGGTATCCTGGGGAGATCCACAGTGGCATGTCTGTGTCTTGGGGTGAGTATCAAGATGCTTCTTGAGAAACATTTGTAGGTCTGCTACATGGACACATCTCTCTACATTTATCAGGCACTATAGGATTGATAATGTTAGTCATCAGGAGGATATGTTTGGTGTAAAAGTACTTTCTGCTATGAATAGTACAGAAATAAACTTATATTCATGCATGAATAGGTAGTTCACTTTCATGTTGGCTTTCTTTACCACTCTAATTAGTTGATTTATTACTTGGGCATTTTTCATATATAACAAAAAGGATCAATGAAGGGGGCAAAGGGGTAATGCCTAAATTACTTACTGGTAATGCCATTACTCTAAGCCCATTCTTCCTTGTTCTGATCATTACATCGTGCCCATCCCTCCCTTCCTCTATTCTAAAGGGTTAAGTGGTAAGGGATATATCAGTAGGTTTGGGTCTAGGAGCTTGGTATATATTACAGGAGAACTCTGTAAGTAGTAAGCATATATGCTGCTATTGGTGGGAGGAGTATGTTTTTATTTTTGTTGCAGCAGGAATTTGGACTTGTTATACTTGTCTTTGGAGGCATGGCGCCTCATATGTAATGATCGGAAGAAGGAACTACAGGCTCAGAGTAATGGAATTACTGGTAACTGATTTAGGCATTAAAAGTCACCATTCATGAACATGTTGTGAAAGAATCATGAACAATGAAGAACAGTAGTGGCAGAGAGTATATCAGAAAGGTGGCATCTTGTATACCGAAAAACTGAATTTTGTATAGAAAGGGTTGTGCCAAAGCTTCAACAGAAAGCCTTTTTCTTCTCGGAACGCCAAGCATAGACGCTGTCTATGTTCGTAGTCAAAGCAGTCAAAGACTCTGCCTGCATTCACAGTAGAAGCAGAAGAATATGCAGCCCAATAATATTTTCATTTTTCTAACTACTTCTGTTGGTAATATGTAAAGGTAAGGAAAGCGTTTATAGGACCCGTTTTTAGTGGTCCTGGTGTTTGGAACTGGAACAAAAAGATATATCCCAGTGTCGTAAAGATTTAAACTACACAGTTACAGGTATGTTTAATAATTGTAATAGAACCTAAAGCATGTGATAATATAATTTTTTCTGACTATTATGTGTCTTCTGGGAAAACATTTCAGGCAGCTTTTTTCCTGAAGAATGCCTAAGGCCGAATGGGCAACTACATAGGCAGAAACATGTTGATACATGGATAAATAATTGTAAGGGTCATTATGAAGCCTGGCTATAATTGATTTTAATCTTGTGAGTGTGGGGGCAAAAATAAAGTAACAGTACCCCATAACAGAATGTTGACAGTTTGGCCATACAGATTAGAATTTCTGAAAACATGCACAATAAAATGGACAGAACCACAGTTACAATAAAATGGACAGAACCACTGTGGGAATTCCTTTTTTCACACAGAACAAAGAGCTTTGGGTTGGGCTATCCCAAATGAGGATTGACCGAATGATGAAGCATGCAAACTAGTATGGGTGAAGTTTTGCATGCGTTGTAATTGATACCAGAGGAACCAAAGAGTTGGTATTTTTGTACTACTTTCCCGTCACTCCCCCATTCATTGTACCATGTTGGGTACATAGCTGTATGCTGATTTGGTGCCTCACACATAGCTCACACTACTTTCTCTGTCCTACCCTACCTTCTCTCTGGCAGAGTTCCACCGGTCTTGCTCTCTCCTCCTTGCTTGTTAACATCTATTCATAGCCAAAATTCCATGGAATCTCTCCACACTAGGTTTGCTTTACCACTGGGATACTGATAATGTGCATCTCACGTTCTACCTCTTAGGACTTCCAGAGCAGCTGTCTGCACTGGGACAATACCTCCTAGCCAACAGTTGTCTTCAACTTAATCAAACTGAAACACAATTGCTCCTGATGGGTTACAATACAGAGTGCTTTGAAAGGGGTCTTCCTCCTACTTTCTTAAACACCAACATTCAAATATGTCATCTTTTAGCCAGGTCTCAAACTCCTGCATTAAATTAGGGCAGCAGCAAAGACTGCTTTTTAACAGTCACCTCCCAAAACTCATCTTGTTGGTAATCCTGAGAATCACTTTTCTGTTGGCCAACTTCCACCTAGTCTATGCAGCCACTCTTGCTGTGGGACTCTCCATTCCGCCTGCACCTTTGTCAAAAGATGCATGCTTAATTAAACAGTTTATCTGCCCTGTAACCTCATTGCAATCACTTCTCTCCATGGGGTTTGTGAACTGCAAGCATTAATAGTCAAGGAACCATTTATCCAATTGCACAAAGACCTGGTTTTCCTTAAAACACACCCTAGTTTCTACCAAAAGTCATCTCCCTTTTAAACGTCAATCAAACTATTGATTTCCTCTCCACCACAGTCATTTGTAGTACAGCCTCTACACACTCTAGATATTAAAAGACCCTCATTGACTAATTTAGAAAAATCAAACAACTTTTAATAGCTTTTGGCGAGCCCCACCTAGGAAACAGAGTTTCCAAAACTTACCCTGCCAGATAGCTTGTCAAATGCATTCAAATTTGCTAAGCCAAACACACAGTACACTCTGTGCCTAGGGAATGTTTAATTCCTAAACAAGCATTGACAAGTCAATAGGTCAGGAGTTGGCTGCCAGCCTTTAGGCAGTTCTTGTTTTGTTGGTGTCATGGTTTTTGCAAAACCTTACTGTTTAGGAAGCTGCTGAGCCCTCATTAATCTTAAAAAAAGATTGGCCAAAGGCAAAAATGTTTTTGGGTCTCAAAAAAGCACACATTACAGAGTACCCCTTGGCACTTGAGGGGACTACTTTGTGTGTGGATGTACTCCTTGTGAAAGAGGAGCATGCCATAACTCGATGTGAAATCAGCAAATGGCTTAAGTGGACTGGCGCATTTCCTTTTGATGCATGCTGGAGTGGGTGGAAGAAAAATGTGAATGACACAACCACAGAGTATGGATGAAGTCTGTCTGAAAACCCCTTTAAGAGACAGTGTTCTACACATACTTTTAGTAAAAACAAAAAAGGTCTTGGCTTACACAGACCTAAAAAAGACAATCAGACTGGTACTTCCTGCTAGCCTCTTGCTTTCGAGAAGGAAGGAAAGAAGGCAAGAAGGAAAGACAAAAGGAAAGAATGAAAGTAAAATCGGGATAACTCAATACAGAACAGTTTCAAATTGACTCAGCCTGGTATGCTGTGGAATAGCAGCAGTCTGATAAACAAAGGCCAATCCAAAAGCAATTTACAATAGCATTGTCAGGTGAAAGGAACTGATAACACTGGTATCCACCCTGTGCTCACATCAAAAGCGTCCTGCAATTACATCAGGTTCCAAACACAAAGACAACACTAAAGTCATTATAAAGTAAAAACAAAAACACTGGTACTGAAGGGTACTACCTTTTGTGTGAATGTGCTTCTTGTGAAAGGGGAAAATGCAGTCACTCAGAGTTAAGTTAGGCAGTGATTGAAGTAGGCTGACCCATTGCGCCCTGCTGTATGCTGTAGTGGGCGGAAGCAAAATGTGAATGGCACAACAACAGACCAATGGATGAAGAGAGATGTCTGAAAGCCCCTTTAAGTAAGTATATTATAGAGATAATTTTAATAAATTCAAAAGGAGATACTGTGGCTTTCCTAGGAAACATCCCACTTGCAGATATCTGTAAAGCTGCAACATGATCTACTGTCCATACATTCACTACGCATTACTTTGTGGACATTTATGATTGAAAAGAAGCTCAAGTTAAACTGTACTTAAAACTCTTTCCTAAATGCCTTCCATTACTGCTTGCAAGTCATCGTTTTATGGAGTATGGAGATGGGTACTGCTTTTTCAGTCTGTGCAAAGCATGTGATCTACAGTAGCACATTCAGCAAACCTAAAACGTTACTTACCTGTAATAATTGGTTTGTAGCTTAAAGTGCTGCATATTCATATGCACCCTCCACCTCCCTTGATGCAAGCTGAGAGTATGAATTCAAACAATCACACTGAACAATATATTTTTAAATACATATTCCTTTACCAGTACAAATCCACTTACTGCTTCGCATCTCTAAACATACCCTTAACCGTAAGAGAAAACCACAATCTAAGGTGGATTCTGTGTCCTGGTGCATTGTAGGTTTTGGGGGAGGTTTAATGAGTCACCTCTAAAATTAAAACTCTTCTTGAAGTAAAACAATTTGCAACATTTGCACCCAACACTAAATAACAAGAGTGTAAACAACATGTGAATCTACAGTCCTATAAGCTATAAACCAATGGTTGCAGGTAAGTAGCATTTTCTTTATGGACTATAAGGCAGTCTTAGGCATTTACCTTGGTTCTTCTATTCCCAGGCTTTCTGGTATATCTTGCCAAACTAAGTATTTGTGATAGATATGTTGGGCCACGTAGAAGGTTTGTTGTTGCTTCTTGAGTTTTTGATTAGTGATCAGTTCGGAGATTTCCTAGAACACTCTCTCTCTGTGGCCCAGGTTTCTCATGTTGTTGAGCTGGGTTTTAAAAGGGTGGGGTTGCAATAGATGCAATTGACTGGAAAGAAACCTATCCTAAAGGTGGTGCTCGAAAACATACCAGTGTAGGATAGATGTAGAGGATCACTGCCCTTTTTATTTTTCAATTATTGTCTGTTCTACAGTTATTTTGTGAAGGCTTTGCTTGGGTTTTCAAAGCTATGTTTCCTCTTATCGAAAATGCCCTGGGGAGACACACCTTAAATTTGAGACTAATTGCTCTCTCTTCTAGCTCTATGATGTATCCTTCTGGTCCCCCAGATGTTTTGTCCATGGTAATGAAGGGCATTTGTGTCTATTTTTTGCCCTTTTGACTTATTTAGGTTAAATTGTCTTTCAATACAAACCATATTTCTTTTAGTCTGTCCCTTGGTAAAGCTAGAACTCATGTAGGTTGTCCTTCAGCCTGTATCCTATCCTTATCCTACGCCTGTACCCAGGTTGTTGCCATCAGGTTTCTGCAATCTTTTGTAGACTGCAGAAGATTACTGATGGTTTTGAAATTAAATGGCAAACTAGGATGTCACTCACTTAATACTTTTGTTGCTTTGGCTGCTGCTGTACTGCGCCTAGTCATATACTGGGTTAGCCGGAAGGCACCTCTGCTTGGGTATCCCGCACTATTAAGGAATTTAGTCAAGAAGAGATAAGTGGAGGCGAACTCCTGATTACTTACCAGTACTGTCTCTTACTTCTATTCCTACACGTCTCCATGACAATCCACCCTAGAGATCCTAGCCTTTGCTCCTGGTGATGCTTGCGTATGCTCAGAGATTGGGCACTCCATTTGTATTACCTGTAAATGGGTGGAGAGAGCAACCATCTCAGAACATGGATTTACTTGTGTAACTCCCTCAACAGCACTGTAACCAGGAAGAGTAGGGCTGGGAGTACTGGTGAGTACTGTCAGTAGTCCAAGCATTCAGATGGACTCTTATGTCTTCCGGTACTCTTCTCTCATCATTGCACCGTTATCCGCTACGCTTCATGTTCCATCTCCTGCTCTGGACATTTGCACTCTTTGTTCTTCCTCATTCTGCTGGTTGTTCGCGCTTTTCATCCATGTCTTTAACTATATTTGTGTTGTTTTAGATTCCGTTCATGTTCTTAGTCTCTGATCTCTCAGTAGTCTTGGAGCCTCTGCTCTTCTGTACTTACTCTTCACAGCCCTCCTGCTCCACTATCGAGTTGTTCTCACTTCTCTGCTTTCCAGTATAATGTAAATTGTTCTCTTTGCCCTTTGATGTCCGCATCCCCCAAATCTTACTGTATTTTGCTGTCTCCCGTGCCCTGAAGTCCATCCCGTGGCGCTAGGCAGTGCCGTCTTCCGTGCCTTCATTTCGCGCCTTTTGAAAGATTGTTTTGTTTCTGTGTTTTGTGAGTGCTTTGAATGTTAGCGAGGCGGTACCTCTAGATTAGTTAGGTAAAGAAAGATGGGCTCGCCACTGCACCCCCAATTGCAGGAGGAATCCTAGGGACAGTGTTGAGGTGTCTGACCTTGGTGATCGAAGTGCTCAGAGGCAGCGGTAAAGTGGTATGCAGCGCTTTACAAAAACTATAAATAAATAAAATGTAGTTAGGACCTTGATTCGTGTATCAGGTATGGCGAACAGGCATGTGCTATTTTGCTATCAGTTATTTGAAACCCTATTCAACAATGCTATTATTTACATGGCATTTTTCAAATCGTAATCAAGGGACTTTATAAAATTGTACCGTATAATCCTTTTGCTTGACATATTTTTTTTCCAGTTCTGTTTACGTTAAGTAATCAACAATCTAAGCCCATTGAAATAGTATCTTATTGATTCTGTCTCTAACTGACTGACTTCATGAAGTGCAGGCGAAAACTGAAAACCCATCTGTTCTTTCAGCTGTGGTCTGCAATCGTATATATTACCACATCCCCTCGAAGTCTCCGCCTCCTCTTCATTAAAAGCAGGTTGATGCCACCTAGGCGGCATGGGCGCTATATAAGCACAATTAACTAAAAAAAGGTTTTCTCAATCGCTTTATCATTTTGAGATTTTTTGTGTGCATCTCTCTTCTCATATTGCCCCCTCTCTTTGTGCCTTTAATTTCTTCTTTTCTACTGTCTTCTCCCAAGCCTATAATTTCTCTCTTTCTCTCTGTCGCTTTCTCACTCTTTGTTTCTTTCGTTCTCATCGCTCTCTCCGCTGCCTTTCCCTATCCACTCTCTCCCCTACCTTCTGTTCTCTCACCTTCTCTCTTTCCTTCTCCAGTCTTCTCTCTCTCCTCATCTCCATCTCTCCCTGTGCCGCCACCTCTGACTTCTACTATTTATTCTCTCCCCTGAATTCTAATGTTCTCTCCGCCTTCTCTGTTTTTTTCTTCATTGCTCTCTCACTCCATTCCTTTTCATCTCTTCCCTGCTCCATGTCCCCTGCTTTGCCTGATCCCTACCTCTCTAACTCTGTGCCTTGTTTTCCTGCCTGACTCTCAACAGGTCCTACACGGAGGACGAGGAGGATGCTGTGGACACCGCCACCAAGGAACGCCAGACTGTTGCAGAGCGAGAGTTTCAAAAAGTCTCTGTTTCTGGAGAGGAGAAGTGCGGTGTAAGCCTATCTGGTTGTACAGTTGCAAGGTCTTGACTTAAATCGCAGTGGGGATAGAGGCGCTGGTGGTTGTGATGACGGTGGGGCTAGGGATGATAATGCTAGTAGTCATGGCATGATGGTGGTGCTGCAGCTGATGGCTGGTGGGGTTGTTAATGGTAGTGGAGCAAAGTTTAATTTGTAAAAAAGAAAAAGAAATGAAGTGCCAGTCCCCAACATTTTTCTTGGGCAGCTCAACGAAAAGACATTGTTTGCCTGGGAGGAAGTCCCTACCTTCCTCACTTTATCCATGTCATGACTCAGGGCCACTGTCAGATGGAGCCCAGGAGTGCCTTTTCAAGCTGCAATCTAGACTCTGCATTCAACAAGGCTGGAGAGGACTCTGAACACCGTCCAGGAGGCAGAACTGAAGACCTTTTATTTCCATTATCGTTTGTGACAGCTCCTATGGGCAGCCAGCAGTCGAGTATAACCCTACATAATGAGAAAGGCTTGGAAAGAGCAAGAGTCTAGCAAGGCTGGGTGAAGCGGTCTTTGGTGTCTGAGTGAGGAGGACTTAGGCATTAGGTAGTGGGGGGATTTGATTATTTAAATGTTTGGCCAAAGAGGCGAGTTATTTGAGGATCTTCTGAGTCTGACGCAGTCATTTTCTACTCTCAAATGAAATGGTAGTGAGTGCACTGGAAGGATCCCTGTGTATGGAGAGGTCAGCCTACTTTGTAATTTTTTGAGTAGATGTCCTCTAATTGCTTCTATTCTGTGAACTTCTGTGAGGGAGAGCGGCTCCAGACTTACCTTTTTCCTTCCATCAGTTGCTGTGTAGCAACAGGGCAGCCCGCAACATGGATGATGCGAAATAATGTGCATTAAAATCCTTAGCAGGCTCTTAACATAGGTATATTGCAGCCCCTTTGGGGCACATCGGGCACAACAGCTGAGAATACCCAACTCAGCCGAAAACCTCTATACATCTATGAGTTCGCTACTTCAAGTGACATTTTAGGGGACCCTCTATGAATTTTGCTGGTGGCTGCATCAGATTGTTATGCCCTGACATGAATCATTCTAAATTTAAAGATTCTACAACTTTCTTCAATGAATGGCTTTCTCTGAAATGTTCTGTGATACTCTCGTCAGACATTTCTTAGAAAAAAGCCAAAAAGCTATACATGCTCCACAGCTCAAAGGTATCATGACACTCCAAGCACCCCAAATCAGCTGCACATAACCAAACACCTGAAAGAAGTACTCTTTGTAAGTTCTCCCTGTTATTGACCCTTCCTTTAAGTGACTAGTGCCAGACACCAAAAAATCAGGATCTCCAACTGACCAATGTCCCCAGCTTTCTTCAAGGAAATCCTGTCTAAACTATTGCAGCTGTGAAAATCATTACCAATGCCTCACTACCGACGGGTAGCATGTCTAAAGAGCCCAAATGTTCATCCATCACACCTCTGCTAAAGAAAACTTGTCTGCATCCAAATACCCTGCAAACTACAGACCAATAGCAAACAGGTGCTACTAGGCTAAACTAATTGAAAAGGCTGATTACATTCAAATGAGTAAATTCACTGAAAAAATGAAATTCTTTCAGCTGCACAGACTAGCTTTCGTTCTTCCTGAGGAACAGGATCTATCCTAACGCACGGTTGTGAGCGGAACCTTGGTCACGCAGTTCCTCAATTCTTTTTTGCAATACTTATAAATCTTGAACAATATTCCGCGTGACTATTCTGAGTGACAGTGAACGCCTCCAGTGAATTAGTCCACTGTTAATAGTTTCTCGGTTTGAGAGTTATGCTTGAAGAATGATGATAGATACTATGATGCTAAGTAGACGAGGTGAGATTGAGAATCAACGCTTTACCTTATTTAAGGATCTTTAAATAGTTAATTTTTGGCGCTTTTACCAAACTCGAGAAAGAATATTATGAGGTCATACAAGATGGTGTAAGAGATGATGAAGAGAAGATTCTGGTAGGACTGGATTCACCTACTTCTATGCCTTGAAGAAGTGGTTGTTCTAATTCACACTGAAAAACATGCTGGCTGTGCTCCTTTGACTACAAGCAACTTTGAAAGTGAATGCTGTTATGACAAAAGCCAGTTCTTTTGATCTTAATGAATTCTGGATGTGAATGATGTTATAAAGAATTAGATGTCACGTATGTCAAATTAATCTAATATAGTTTCACTGAACCAGCAAGCCTAATTTTATAAAAATTCGTGCAAAAATTAAATAATGAATTATCTATTTTAAAGAAATTAGTAAGTTGCTATTTATATTATAAATGCCCCAGCCCGCAAACTCCAGAATTCATCTTTGGGTTCTGCTGTATAAATTATCTATCCTAATCTGTACAATGGGCCAACTAAGAACATAAGTGGATGCTAATAGAGTGATCACCTTGATCCTACTTGACCTCATGGGCACTTTCGATGTGGTCCACCACCCAACAGCCTTAACCAGACTGAAAAATATCCAAGGAAAAGGCTTAGATTGGATTACCTCGTTCATATCCAACTGGAGCCGCAGTATCTCACTGCAACCTTTCCCCTCCAAGCCCTATCACGCGGATACTGGTACATCCAGAGGCTCAACAATATCTCCCCTTGTTTTCAACATCTACTTCAGCCCTTTGCCTGGACTGATTTAATTGTTTGCTATGTCTTGTTACAACTATAGTGATGACACAAAAATGATCAAATTCAGGAACCCTAACCCACCAGATTGGCACCATGCCCGATCACGTTGAAAGAGTGGATGATCACCAGCCATCTTAAACTCAACCCAAACAAAATCAGAATCAAGAGATGTGGAAACTGCGACCCGTGCATGTGATTCTGGCCTGGCCTGCAAACCTAGGAGAAGCGCCTCTATAAACAATCACAAAAAAGCTAGGAGTTATTTTAATGTGACACCACAAATAGATGATGTAGTGAATTCCTCAACAAACATGCTCAGAATCTTAAGACAGATTTTTCTCTGCCTAGGCTTCACACACAGAGTTCAAGCCACAGCTGTGCTTGTGCTTTCTTGCTTGTACTAAATAAATGATCTATAGGAGTGGAGAAATCCTTCTCATACAGATTACAAGGGGGGGCAAAATATAGCTGCGGGGCTACTTCCACACCGGAAAGCATTGGACCACATGGCACCAGCTCTTGTGACCTTGCACTAACTCCCATTGTCTACCCAGATCACATTCAAAGCATTTTGCATAACACATTTAGAACTGTTTGGAATCGGACCAACATTTTTAAGGCCAAAATTGCTTTCACACTGCCCTAGACAAAGTCTCCCACAACTGAAAGTGATAAGCTACAACAAATCCCAATTTTGTGGGCCGCACCACAGCCAACTTCTCCCACACAGGCCACACTACAACTAAACACTTCTACAACTGAACCTGCGGGTATTCCTGTAAACCTTCTGGACAGTATAATGACACAATGCCACATTAATTTAATTAGCGCCTTATTCAAGTGCCAGATAGCTTAGCATAACATGTAGGTGCGCCTTGTAGCTGAAAAAGCTGCTGGTGAGAAGCTGGGTTTCTGGCCCAAAAGATGCTTATGTCAGAGTTTCATCTCTTCCTCCTATCTGGGACCACTGATTTACCTAGAGAATGGAAACAGGCCCCATCTTGTGGCCGCATCACCAAGAATAAGAAAACTAAGTCCTATCACCAGGTAAGCATCCTTGATACTGATACTGTGTCAGCCAGAGGAGAGGAATGCATCCACAGGACCATGGGAGGGCCACAGAGTTCCATTCCTAACACAGTCTTTCTGTCAATGGGGCCACAAGGGTTTCTCTGCACGCAAGAGGTGGTATATCTTAGGATGAACCACCCAACTAGAGCTGGCTTCATTTCTGACATGGGATCTCTTTTCAGCTGCTCTTTAGCAGTTAGAGATCATTCCAAATAGCAGAGCTTATTTTTACTGTAACACATTCTCAGCATCCCTACAGCAGTCCGAGAGATGACTCCTTTACCTACGAGTTCCGGTTGAACTCCTAGGTAAATGAGAGATCTCTCAGCTACTCTACAGCAGACGGAGAACAAGTTCTACTCTGAGATGTAGTCTTGCACATAAGAAGTCAGTAGCAAACTGGAAAAATCCTCCAAAGACCTAGGATTGACGGCTACTGCAACAGAGCATCATTTGCCACAGTGTTGTACAATTACTGGCTTGACAGTGAAGGCTCTCGGCAAGGAAGATATACTCCTAGCAAAGACCTTGTGCAGAAGACCAAGCGAGAACGGCCCCATTGGCACCAAGAGGGAAGATCCAGCTGGCTGCGTTAGTATCTGTCGCCAGGATGACCTGAGTATTGAGTGGAGGCAGATGATATTAATATAGACAATAAAAGCAGGGTAAGGTCTCAACTCAGGAGAGCTCTCGGAGAGGAGGGCAGGGTCTATACTAACCGCCCCTCTTCTGAACCTTGAGAGATCAGATTGTCCAACCCGCCAGAGCAAAATAAATCTATAAAGAGGATTACAGAACTTGTTTGCTGAGACTGACGACAAGATAAAAAGCTCATTGAGGACAAAAAATTGTAAGATGGCTTTCTGCGGTCTAATGATCGCGGTGTGACCTATGCTGGAAGCAGAGGCTCCTGTGAGGCTTTGAACTGGCAGGGACACTGCCCCTCTGTCAGGATGGAGACGCATTCCAGGGATTACAGATGGGTCATGCTCTCCATGTGCTACTTATTAGGGCATTTAGAAAAGAGGTCGGTCGCCCTCGTGACCAGCAGGCATAATCTTGGTGATTTGCAAAATACCCTGCGGGATCCAGGCTGGCGGATTAATAAGGCAAGACGTATGCAATGCGCAGTCCCAGAGAGGGTCCAGGGACCTTTCACAGACTAAAGAATGATGGAAAAGAGGCTTGGAGCTGCAATGAGGATAACACTTGTTTGTCCATCACATGCTCCTCGTGCGGTTCAGTGCGCGTGCTAAAACAAATCCCAACTTAGTGACATCAACGTGTGCTAAAACAAATCCCAACTTAGTGACACTAACGTGTGCTAAAACAAAATCCAACTTGGTGACACTAACATGTGCTAAAGCAAATCCCAACTTAGTGACACTAACTTGTGCTAAAACAAATCCCAACTTAGTGACACTAACGTGTGCTAAAACAAATTCCAACTTAGTGACACTAACGTGTGCTAAAATAAAATCCAACTTGGTGACACTAACATGTGCTAAAACAAATCCCAACTTAGTGACACGTGTGCTAGAACAAAATCCAACTTGGTGACACTAACATGTGCTACAGCAAATCCCAACCTGGTAACGCAGACGTGTGTTAAAACGAAACACAACTTGGTGAAACTAACACGCATGCTAAAACAAAAATCAACATCGAACGCTAACCTGTGTGCTAAAACAAAACCCAACTTGGTGAAACTAACACGTGTACTAAAACAAAACACAACTTGGAACACTAACCTATGTGTTACAACAAAACCCAACTTGGTGAAACTAACATGTGTGCTAAAACAAAACACAACTTGGAACACTAACCTGTGCGCTAAAACAAAACCCAATTTAGTGAAACTAACATGTGTGCTAAAACAGAGCCGAAGTTGGAGACACTATGCTCTATGCTAAAACAAAGCCTAACTCGGTGATACTAACTTGTGCTAGAACAAAACCCAACTTGGAGATACTAAAGAGTGATGAAGCAAAACGCAACTTGGTGACACTAACGTGTGCTAAATCAAAATCAACTAGGTGATGCTAACACGTGCTAAAACAAAACCCAACGTGTAACACTAATGTGCTAAAACAAAACCTAGCTTAGGGACGTTACTGTGGGAACTTTGAGATATCAACCCCTGGAAAACTTCAGAGGGTTGTACTTAATGGGCATCCTAGACATTTATTTGTCCCACCTACTTACTTGCGTTAGAAAATGATCATTTTTTATCAGTTATAAAGTGCAAAAATGTTAAAATATTGGTCAAGCACCTTTGTAACTCTCACATAGAGAGTGGTTTGGTAAAGATGGTAAAACTAAGGTTCTTTGGCGACTGCATATCTGTTTTAGTGAGTGCCTGGTGCTAGGCACGCGCTCATCGGGCTGGCTGGCACATGCTAGGGATTGTGCTCTTGCTCAGCAGTCAGTCTTGGCTTGCTCAGCAGTCAGTCTTGGCTTGCTCAGCAGTCAGGCTTGGCATGCGTTCACTCGCTTTTATAGTGCTTGCGAATCCCTGGAAGCAAGGATCTCGTTATATTCTGCTATATTTGGCCCATATTGTTACATTCTCCCCTCAGTGGAACATCGTGTTCTACCACTAGCCTTCCAAGAGCCATCGGAAGCTTCCAAAAATAAAATAAAAATCGCCTTTTTCGTTCAAAATGCACACTGTCTAAAAACGTGGCTTGAGCTTATATTGTTGGTTGCAGTTGCAAAATATTTTCAAAAACACGCATAAGATGCAGAAAGACAGAAGTCATTAAAAACGTAAGTGCTTGAATATGAAATGGGTTGTTTCAGACAATGAAGGGTGAAAAGGAAGAGTTTTGCTGTGCCTGGATGAACTGTCACTCCTCATTGACATTTCGCCATGTTGAGGGTTTGGTGATTCCGCCATATAGCGTGGAGGAGTGCTTTGATTTGCGTTATGTGCATAAAGGATATTCAGATTCTATCCATCTGCGGGATCAGGCCTCTGGAAGGGGCAGTATGCCTGCTGTTGTCTTCACATAACATCCCTCTGGGTTACTTACTCAAGAAATGGAATTTGCTGCCTGAAAGTGAACATATGTAAACCCCTTGGTAATGCATAAAATCCTAAATCGCATATCGTAGTAGCTTTGTGTCTGTATTTATCCACTGGAAGTGAAGTGGCTCAGAGGCTGTGCCTTTGTTAATATTTTGCTTGTGTGGATTCTGATTGCGGGACACGTATGTATGCCAGTCCAAACCCTACCATCTCATGGACGAGTTCACTGCTCAGCTAACTGCGGACAAGGCTAGCATTGACGAGGTCCACCGCCAAGAGCCACATGCACTATGTGGCAGTCAGGGAGCTGGACATCAGTCCTCCATTTGGTGGCAAATGACAATGCGTGCCTGCGGGAGAAGAAAATAAGTCTCCGAATTCTTGCACCGGCTGATTTTTGCTGCAAAAGTCTGAGGCTAGAAATAGCATACCTATGTATGCCTCAAAAATTCTAGATATGCATCGCATCACAAGTATTCAAAGCACTAAGTCTTGTGGGCGCCACCTTAGAAGATTCTTAATGTTATTACTTGCTACTTCTGATGACAGAACTAGCTAGATATGAGTTAGTGTGTGCTAACCTTAAATCAGAGTTAGCCTGATCTTAGTTATTACAGGCCACGTCTAAAATAGGAAGAACCTTGGTATAAGAAAGTAAAGAGACTTATACAAATGTTACAGGGTAAGAATGTCAAGCGGCATAAGGAAGGAGTTAAGCAGTGTGCAGAAAGTGGCATAAACTCAGTGTACTTGTGCTCTCTCAGAAGTTTGAATCTAAACTGCCATCTTCCACCAACACCTAGGTACCCTTCACAGACCTCCTTGATGCCGCTAAGAGTGTGGTAAAGGCCCTCTTTATCCGTGAGAAGTACATGGCCCTGTCCCTACAGAGCTTCTGCAAGACTACTGCACGGTACCTGCAGGAGCTGGGCGGGAAACCGCAGGAGACGGAGGAACATGAGGAGACATCAGAGAGTCCAGAGGAAGGAGGTGAGGACCGGTAGAGGGATGAAGGACTAGAAAACGACCATTGGGAAGAATGGGAGGGCTTTATTTGAGACAAAGAAGTCCAGGGTTTACTGGAATGATCAAGAGGAGAAATATGGGGCTTTAAAGAAGGAAACATAAAGCAACAGGGAGGTAGATAAAGTGGTCCTGGGGGCAGGGGGTGTGGAGTGTGACTTAGGAGAGGAACATGCTTTTTCAGTCGGCGGACCAGACTGGAAGAATATGGACTGGGGATGGCCAGACTAGGATGGGATAATCTCAGAAAAGGCAGCATAAGGGCAGGGATAGGAAGGCAGGGAACCAACTGCGTGACGAAGTGTGTGGTGGAGGAAAGGACTGTGAGATTAATGGCTAGGATGAGGAACACTCTGGTCAAGGGGCAACCTGAAGGAGGAACGGTGCAGGCTGCCGGCCTGATGTTGGGACAGCTTGGTGCAGCTGGAGATTTTTGATAGTTTGTTTGAGTGGGGAAAGACTGTGGCTGGAACCCCTTGTGGGCCCAACAGACTGGGCCAGAGGGCAGAACATCGACAGCCTGGAGAATGAGCAGTCTGTTGGAAGATACTCCTGGTGGAGTAACAACCTGGGGAAGGGCAGCTAAGGCACATGCAGCAAGATGGAGAATAGTCTGGCTGACTATAGAAAAGGTACAGCCGGGGTAAATAATGAATTGGAGATGGGACAACCTGGGGCGGTGCAGCCTGGGCGAGGTACAACCTGGGATGGGCAAGCCTGTTGTAAGGCCTGCAGTCGTCTGGATTAGATAATCCGGAGATTAATCCTGGTTTCTGGTTGAGGACAACAGAAAAAAGGAAGGATTTATGAGCAAGGAGCAGGGATTTAGGTGATTACATTGCCCCCATGCTCCTCTTTAACATACTGTGCTCTTATTCTCTTCTACAGACATCTCTATGCGATACCCATTCGCCCGTCAACACCCATATGAAAAATGTGATCCCGAATCTATGCCGGAGGACATGGGCTGTGGTCTCAAGATGGTCCATGGTGTGGTCCATGTGTACAACAAGAAAGATGTCTTGGACAAGTAAGAACCTCTCACCAGTGCAGGAGGAGGAGGGCCTAAGAGTCCAGTGTGAGGGAGGTTTTAAATTCACCAAACAAGATGAGTCCCAAATGTAGCTGGGAGATGGGTGAATCTTGGTGTTTGAGATCTGTGGAGTTGTTGTGAGGGAGAAAGATCCCATGTGTTTATAGGGTCTTGAAATTTAAGACTGTGGAGCAACTCCTGGTTGATACCACAGTTATTCATGCTGTCATAGCCAGTTTCTTTTACATTATGATACTATGATTCCCAATCTCACCTCATGCTCTGGTGTCTCTCCGTGTTACTCTGTGGGTGCGTCTCTCTCTGTCTCCCTCTCTCTGTCTCTCTCTCTCTCTCTCTCTCTCTCTCTCTCCTGTGTACTGCGGTATGCTTCTCTCTCTCTCTGCAGACATTGTAACTCATGCGTCTCTGCTGTATAAAAAGAGTGCTTACATGGCTCTTGTCACTGTATGGCGAGGGTGATGACACACACACACACACACTGCATCTTTGTACATCTACAATCTCCTGATTCCTGTGTATCCCCTGGAAGCTTCAACATTTGTGACTCCTGCCCCTACATCAATGCACTCACATCTACATGGTGTCATTTTTTAAATATTTGGAGTCACATCTGTACTGTCATGTAATTCCTGCCCAATCACCACGTGCACACACGTGCTGCCTCACTATCCCCTCCATGTGCACACACCTGCGCTGCCTCACTATCCCCTCCAACTGCTCACACCTGCGCTGCCTCACTATCCCCTCCATGTGCTCACACCTGTGCTGCCTCACTATCCCCTCCTCGTGCTCACACCTGCGCTGCCTCACTATCCCCTCCTCGTGCACACACCTGCGCTGCCTCACTATCCCCCCCACGTGCTCACACCTGCGCTGCCTCACTATCCCCTCCACGTGCACACACCTGCGCTGCCTCACTATCCCTTCCACATGCACACTTCTGCGCTGCCTCACTATCCCCTCCACGTGCTCACACCTGCGCTGCCTCACTATCCCCTCCACGTGCACACACCTGCGCTGCCTCACTATCCCCTCCACGTGCTCACACCTGCAGCAATCCCCTCCACGTGCACACACCTGCGCTACCTCACTATCCCCTCCACGTGCTCACACCTGCACTGCCTCACTATTAGTGGCGGCTGGTGCCGTTTGAAAATGGTGCGGCGTAAAAGTTGTGGATGAGAATTATGTCGCAAGCGAGCGAAGCCCTATGGACAAAAGGGGGGTTTGAGAGGCTTCTCCCCCAAGAAAAGTTTGAAACAAGCATTGGCATAGCCAATAGGTCTCGCCTTTGGGACCTTATAAGTGTTTAGCTATGCAACAGTTGATGTTGTTGCACCAAGGATATTGTGCTGGTTAACTAAACACTTATAAGGTCCCAAAGGCGAGACCTATTGGCTATGCCAATGCTTGTTTATTTATGTTTTAAAAACAAAAATAAAAGGCATTGTTATTTACAATGTCAATAGGTCAAATTTGCGTAAATGGGAGACCTATTGCATTGCAAATGCTTGTTTTGTAAGGAGTTCGATGAGGAAAGAAGGCTTAGCCAGCAAACAATGAGTGTGTCCTAATGGTGGTATTTTCAACTACGTGTTAACAATTGCCATATACGAGCGCATACAAAGCGCGCGCACAAAGAGGTGGTTACAGATACGAAACAACTAGATTTCCTTATTTTAATTGCGCTGTGTAAATCCATCTGAAAATGCCGACAAAAACCAAGAGGCTGCATCGCAAATAAATAAAAATAGAGAACTTAAAGTGCTTGTTACCAGCTGGAGAAGGAATTTGAGCTTCCACCTCGTTGTAGATTTTGTCCGTCAGTTTCTCTTTCCAGCTTGTGAAAGGAGTCCTTGGCAGGTATATTCTAAAGGAATGTTGACTCGAAAGGTGTATTACAGTCTTGAAAACTGACACTTTTTTCCAACTATATTCACTGTTGTTTCCTGAAAGTTGCCCTTGAGTGAGAATCAGCTAGGAGCGACCAGAGACATGCGGCCGGTAGGTGGCGCTGTTATATGCAACTTGAAATAGCCAACTAGGAATGCAACTTAAAACTTAGAAACAAAAACAAACAAAAGAACGCGACCGCAAAAGTGAAAGCCAAGCGACTGCGCTGTCATTAGTAACATGATCCAAGGAAAGAATGCAGCTAAGAAAAAATGTCGGGGGGGCTAATTCTCCCAGCAATAGGCCGAATGGGGATGGAGGGGCTCTAGGAAGGCGTGAAAAACACAACAAAGCCTCATTAACAGGCAAATGGTCTTAAAGACCTGTGAAGTACTGGGTGCGGCTGTGTGTGTGCCCGGGAAGCTGACTCAGCCCGGGCTGCCACACGACGGGAGGGGGTGGGGGGCTGAAGCCCTTTGAGCCCAATGGGCGTTTACAAATAACCAGCGTACAAGCACACAAGATGTGTATGACGACAGAGTAAAGCAGCACTTGCATAAGGCACCATTAGTCAAAAGCGTACTCCGAGGATAAAAGGTAACCTTAAGAGACAGGTAGTTTGAAATCGTCTAAGGGCACCGTGCACCACCAACAGTCGGGTGTGAGGCGAATAATTGGATAAATCAATACAACATATTCTTCACTATAGAAAGTATTGTGCAGGACCAGCATCCTGGTGGACGGTCACAGTTTAGCTCTCAAGAAACCAAGCCCCTTGGCCCGAGGCTTCGATCTCCCATGAAGATTAGTGCCACTGAACGTGTCCCTTCCAATTTCCCAGTACGACTTCGGGAAGGCGAAGCCAGGCCAGCCCCTGATTCAGAGAGTCAATCAAAGTGATGAGGATTATGGGTAAGTAGACAGACAGCTCTGACAGTGGAAGCAGTGACTCAAGATCAATTAAAGTGACAAGCCTATCTTTAAACAGCATCGCTTAATGTTGATACCGTGGCATTCTCTATGGAAATAAGAGTCTTCACATGAAGCATATTCCGAGCCTCTGAACAGTAATCTGAAGCCATCAAAGGCCCGGGACAGAAGCCTGTCCCCTTCTCAGATGTGACTATTCTGTCAGATTCAAGGATTTGAAAGATGACTAATGTCTCAGCTGTCACTTTAGGAAATCATAACGTGAGGGGCGTGGAGGCAAGTTTCTATCGAATCACTCGTCGCTCTTTTATGAAAATGTGCAATTATTTTACCTACAGTGTTTAATAAAGGTGCACACAGCACACACTTCAAATTATATGAAATGTAAATATTGAATATAAAAAAAAAAGTGAGTTTGTTGAGCTCGGTGGCTCTCAAGCCGTCGCCAAGCAGCCTTCCCTCCAGTGCATTAAATGCTGTGCATCATTAAACACAATGCGCAGCGTGTCGACTCAGTGAACAGAGAGATTGAAATGTCTCCAGCGTTTTGGGACAAAGTCAGTGTCACTGCTGGGAATGCAGCGTGGTATTGGAAGGCGCTGGGAATCATGTTCTGGCTGCAAGCCCCTGGCGCAGCTTCCAGCTCCTAAAGTGCCTGTCAATGCTGCTACAAATGGGTCAGAGTAGTGGGAAGGAGTACGGACTCGAGTCAGTGGCAAAAAACGGGAAATGTATTTGGAATGAAAATCGATGAAACTGTATAATTTTCCTGCACGTGAGTTAAACACGTTTGCTCTTAAGCTTACATCTCAAAAAATATGAAATTAGAATTTCCCCCCGCGTTGTTTAATGGAACCGGATATGAATATCATGTTTATGAATTTGAAAAACAGTATCTATTTGACTGGTTTATCGATTTGTGGAAGAGAAAGAACGTGAGTCATTAGAGAGAAGGAAAAGCTGTATGAGAGAAAGTGTATGAAAGAATAAACAGAAATAAAGATAGAAAGAAGAATAAAGAAGCAAAAAGTTTAACAGGGAAAAGGAGAGAGTGGCATGCTGCAGTATAGAGAGGCGGGGGGGCAGTGGAGGCCAGCAGAGTGACGCGATCTGTGGTGGGGGAGGGGGAGGGAATTGAAGCGCAAGCAAGCAAGGCGGAGAGAGGCACGCTAGGCTTAATGAGCCTTGACAGAAACCCACATGGCGGCTGCGCAGGCAGCACGCTCGCGTGAACGCAAGCTTGAGGCCAGGAAAAGCCTGTGGTAGCACTTTCAAAAGCCACTCACTAAATTTCTCGCAGAGCAGCGCATGCGCTGGCTCAGCGAGACCTAAAAAGGAGTAGCCAATGGTACATTTTAAAGGAAATTTGAGGAAGCAGGTGTTTATAAAGCAATTGCGAACGTATAGCCTTGAAATATTTAAACACAATAAAAACTGTCCCATATCTTATGCATTAAATATGTTCAACTATTAGTGTAGTGGAAAAAAAACAGCATTTAATTTTCGCTGCCTGTATGCAGACAAAAGCATGCAAAATCCTTCTTCCACCCTTGGCATGCATTTAGCCTGTCTGTGCCTGGACTGGAAGAAACCCCCAGTGGGCCTTTCACAGCTAATATATCTGGTGTGGACCTCGCCCGGCCTCTCAGTGACTCCAGCATTGGCAGAGAAGGCCTCTGATTGATGATGCCCTTGTGATAAATAGCGCATGGCGCACCACAGAGAGAACAAGCTCTGCCTGGAGCCAGATTAAGGGAGATTTCATTGATATGTAGCTTTAGAAAGCCAAATACTAAGGTGTCTGTAGATCATATTGCAGCGCTTCCTCTCTGGTTAGGGGAATTTTTTTCTTTAATCCGGTGATAATGGGACAGACTGCAATGATTTTTACAAACGGCACTTTATTGATACTTTATCATTTGAGGCAATTAAGGGAAAAGCCTATCTTGAAAGATATCCCAAATCAGATCAGCACGGCACTGGCCGCCACCGTGCGAGATTCCTGTGCAAATGGTAACTTTTATTGTATTTGCGCAATTAATGAACACGATTATGGCAAAGACATGCTAGGGTTGGAATGGCACAAACTGAAAAGGTGTGATCCATTCCTGCTCAGTGGGATCCCTTCCCTTTATTTTCATTTTACAGCCCAAACGAGGGCTTCCAAGACTGAGGCACCCCTGCAGCCAAACCGAGGCCTACTCTGGCGTGTGCTCACGCGGGCTTCACTAATCCAGACAGGACTTTACCTTACATTTCTGTCCACGCCCACAGTCTCAACGTGTGCGTTTATTTCATTCGACTATCGCTCTCGGGCTCAGAAGGGCAGCATTTAGGGGCCTGGTACCTGGCAAGGGTGATGCTAAATCCGGCCTGTGCATACCGTATTCACTCTGGGGGGTGTAGGTGGGCCCGCCTGGACAAGGCATTGTTAGAGAAGGGGCCGAGCCCCTGAGTTTATTAGATTCCATTGCTGGAATCACTACACCTGCCCCTGAAGCCAACCTAGCGGAGGCCCATAAAATCAGATATGAGACGCTAACAAAGAAGCGGTAAGCTGGGACAGGAACTGTGTCATATTGACCGGGAGTGACAGTCAGATTGGGTGGGCTCGTAAAGTGCCCAGGGCATGCCACGTTTCGTAGACGGCCCTGTGAAAGCCAGCGATTGTTGAGTGCCCCTGCATGCACAGGTCTATATTGTCCCATGTGTGTTCAGGATTTTATACTGTCTGTGTTCATAGACAGCTGCTCATTGTTTGTCGAGGTCCGTGGCGTGCCCAGGTGCAAAGTGTATCTTGTCACAATTAAGTTTCCCAGTAAAGAGTGATAGGTGGAGAAATCCGATTGTGGGAGGTGGGGCATTACGGGAGTTTCTATGCGCACGAAGAAGAAAAACGTATTTTTTCACAGTGCAATTTAGAAAACATCTCTCAGTCTCAGGCTATCGCGCAGTGCTGCACAAATCAGTGTTCTTTGTAATGGTGACTCCAGCACAGTGAATCTTTACAACAACAAAAAAGTAACAGACATGAAGTCATTGCAGGGGTCTCTTGGGACCAAGACCGGACGACTGCAGTGGGGAGCATGATAATAAATGACTATCATGCCGCGGCCTCAACCTTGTCTTTTGCGCTCCCCGGCTATGATGACGAGGGAACAGCAGAGACTACAAGGAGAGGCTGCAACGGAAAGAAAATGACCCATCACTGCATGGCTTTATATTAAAGCCATACAGGGATTGGCCATGTTCTTCTGTAAAGTCAAACCTCCCACCTCCAAAGCTGCCTCCTAGACTAGGCCTACTTGGCCAATCCTGGCGCTGCATACAGCATAAGAGCAGCGTCAGGATTGGCTGGAGCAGGCAAAATCGGCACTCCTTAGGAGACCGGGGAGGCTGCGGCTATGAACTCCGGCTCACTAACGTTGTGCTTGTAGGAGAGGCCTCAAGTGCGCATGTCGGGTTGGTCGTAGGAAGACCACCATCCAACCTGACATGCGCATTGACACTTCACTGAGTGCAGACCCAGCCAGTCTTCTTGCCATTAAGAATGAAGCTCCACCCCCACCCACCCATGATTGAAAGCCTAGGCATCCGCCTGAAGTGTTCACCCGACCTGGCCCGTCTGAAATAAAAGCACTGCGGCCAGGAAAGAAACCTTTTAAATTTAACATCATCATTTGACATTTCTATTATGGGGGCCAGAGGGGCAACAAATACAGAGGGGCGATGCCCCCACGCCCCAAAGAGAAACGGCTGCTGCACACTCTTCCCTCCACGTGCTCACACCTGACCTACCTCGCCATTCCCTTTCACGTGCTCACACCTGCACTGCCTTAGATCACCCTCCATGTGATCTTATTTGCACTGTCCTGCGATTGCCGTTCACATGCCCACCCCTGGACTGCCTCATAATTCCCCCCACATGCCCACTCCTGCTCAGTCTCATGATTCCAGTCTGTGTCCAGTCCAGTCAGTGGCTTGTGATTCCCACCAACACACTTATGCTGATCCATGCTTGTAATTACTGTCTATACTCACCATGCATCCCTTCCTGATATCCATCCATCGAATCACACCGCACTGTCCACTCATTCCCTCCACGCTCACTCTGCTATGTCTCCTTAGTGATGTCTACACGTTCATCCTGCACCTTCTTCTGAGCTCTACTCACACACTCAAACCTGCTCCAACGGGATGACACTTATATTGTCTTGCACTTCAAATTTAGTTGCTCACATCAGTACTAGTGATTCATGTCTTAACATTCTCTCTGTAGCCTCGCCTGAATGATGTCTACCTGCTCTATTGTCTTGTGCTTTCAACTCATACAGGCACCCTTGCTGGAGGTCCTGGGTTTTCCCCTCACACACTCACACACTGACCCTGCACCATCATGCAAATCACATCTTCACGGAAACCTGAAATCATCTCCTGGTCCCTACCTGTTTGCTTGCATCTACTTGGTGAAAAAGCATTATTTGCATTTATTTGGTGCAAAATGACTCCCACATCTATATCCACTATCATGTGATTTTGCTGTGCCTCCTGATTCTTGCCTGTGTGCTTCAACATGCGCCATTTTGTGAATTCTGTCCCCACCTGCTCTGCATGGCCCTCCTGTCACTTTATCTATGTACCACCCGTAATTCCTGCCTTTGTACTCACACTTGCTCCATCTCGTTTTAATGTGCACTAGCTCACGCCTGCTTCTTCTGATACACACCCAGGCATGCCCACCACTTAATCCTATCCATAAATATCTGCCCTGCACTTTTTTTAAGAAGTTTTATATAGCGCTGGCCTGACCCGAGGGTATCGGAGCGCTTTACAACAGATACATTGCAGAGATTCACAACAAACAAAACAAAAAAAAACAACAAAAAAAACACATTAACAGTGCAGGACGATGGTTGGGAGATCTGCTTCTCAGTCTTGGGGACCAGGAGTCGCAACAGTGTGAGGTGTCTGCTTCCCCCCTCCGATTGATCCTATCGGTTCCCTAGGGAGCGGTCGAGGAACAGGATTTTGAGTTGGCTTTTGAATTTTACAAAGGAGGGAATGGTTCTGATGTGAGGGGGAATAGCGTTCCAGATTTTAGGCGCGTTTCCGGCGAAGGATCGAGCCGCAGTTTTTTGTTTTTGAGTTTTTAGCGGGATGAGTAGGAGGGAGTTTGAGCTTCTGAGGTTCCTGGCCTGACCGGCTTTTTTGAGTTTGGCCGCCAAATATTCGGGTTTGCCGGAGTGTAGGGCTTTATGTGTGAGGCAGGCTGTTCTGAAGCTGACCCGCATTTCGACTGGGAGCCACTTAAGTTCTCTGAGTGCCGGAGAAATATGGTCGAATTTCTTGATTCCGGTGACCATTCTGGCTGCCGCATTCAGAGTTGTTTTGATGGGAGCCAGATGTGATTTTGCTATTCCTGAGAGGACTGCGTTCCCATAGTCCAGTCTTGACAGCACCAGTGCTTGAGTGGCCTGTTTAAGATCACTGGGCGGAATGAAAGGTTTTATTTTGTTCAATAGTTTTAGGTTAAGGAAAGCGCTCTTGGCCGAATTCTTGATGTGTCTGGTCATGTTCAGTTTCGGGTCTAGCGTGATGCCTAGTGATTTGACAGAGTCGGCTAGGGTGAGATTCCCGTTGAGCGCATCGACGGCTTTTAGCCATTCAGCAATTTGGGGTTCTCCTCTTTGTTCGAGATGAGGAGTATCTCAGTTTTGTCAGGGTTTAGTTTAAGGTGATTACATGACAGCCAGTGTTGAACATCTCCCAGTACGTCATTGAGTCTTTGAATGTCTCTGATGGAGGCGGTTTCCAAGTATATCTGAGTATCATCAGCATAAAGATGGAAGCGGATGTTGGCTTTTTGAGTAGTTTGGTGAGAGGTTCCATGTAGATGTTAAAGAGTTGCGGGGAGAGCACTGAGCCTTGAGGGACTCCCTTGTTGACTGGGTGAAGGTCGGATGCAAAGTTTTTGATTTTTATTTTTTGAGTGCGATTGTGCAGGAAGGAAGAGAACCATTGGAGGACCACCTCGCCAAGACCGGCTCTTTCTTGGAGAGCCCTAATGAGGAGTTTGTGGTCTACCGTGTCGAATGCTGCCGATAGGTCTTGGAGAATGAGGAGGCAGCATTGGTCAGTCTAGTGATTTGTGGATATCGTCGATGATGTTGAGGATCGCGGTTTCGGTGCTACAGCCTTTTCTGAAGCCAGACTGATGGACGTCCAGGAGGTTGATGTTGTCCAGGTGTTGGGTTAGTTGTTGAAGTACGCATCTTTCTAGGATTTTGGACAGAAGGGGAAGGTTAGAGACAGGTCTAAAGTTATTCAAATCCGTTATGTCAAGGCCGGGTTTTTTCAGCAAAGGTGTGACTTGTCCCACTTTAAGGCAGTCTGGAACGACTCCATCTTTCATGGAGCTGTTTATGATCGTGCACCAGATCGGTGCTAGGGAGCGCTTCAGTTTTTTGGTCAGTAGGGGTGGAATGGGGTCTAGGACATGAGATGAGGGTTTGGAGGTGGAGATCAGATTGATTATCTCCGTTTCCTGAATGGGGCGGAAGCTTAGCCAAGATTTGGAAGAGGGACAAGGAGCACTATCATACTCCCCGGACGTGCTGCTCTTTGTGGGGCGAGTATTGTTAGTGTCCAGTGAGAGTTCGATCTTAGTAATCTTGTCATTAAAGAAGTTGGCGAAGTTGTCGCAGAGTTCTTTGGACGCCTGTATTGAGGAAGTAGCGGGCTTGGAGGTTTGTTGCCTGATGATGTTATAGAGCTCTTTGGGTCTATTTTTTGCGTTGTTCAGCGCAGAGCGGAAAAAAGTGGATTTCTTGATCTTGATGTGATTGTTGTACTTCCTACGAGCTGTTTTGAGTTGTTCGCGGAGGGTGGAAGTAGGGTTATTCCTCCAGCTTCTTTCTTTGGCTCTTAATTGTCTCCTTTCGGAATTGATGTCAGTGTTGAACCATGACCTGGACGGAATGGCTCGGCTTTTTTAGCTTTAGAGGAGCTAGTTGGTCAAGCATAGCCACCAAATTTGAGTTGTAAAGCGAGGTGATTTCGGTTGTGTTGAGGTGGTCGTTGGCCCAGGGAAGGAGCGAGCTTATCCTTTCTTCTAGGGCTACCATGGGAATCTGGGTGAGGTTTCTGGCCCATTTGGGGGGGTCTTGGATAGGTGGTTGGGAGAGTGTTTTTTGTTGATATGAAATAAGATCATGTGATGGTCCGACCAGTCCACGGGGAGTATGTGGTCGATCGTAATTGTGTCTCGTTGAGCGATAATGGCATCCAAGGTAGCTCCTTTGTAGTGCGTTTCCTCTGAGCAGTGTTGGGCTAAATTGTTGTCATAGAGAAGATTGGATAACGTTTGAATTAGCGTGTTGTTTGTTTCATTCCACCGAAGGTTTAGATCACCAAGAATTAGGTTGTTGGCGTCTCCGAGTGCACAGTGAGCAATCAGGTCGGATAAATGCTCCCCGAATACGGAGGTGTTGCCTGGTGGGTGATAGAGAAGGTGGCAGAGTAGTGCTCCATCATCTTTAGTCTTTATATTGGCGGTAAGACATTCAAAGGTGTTGTACTTGCATGAGTCTATTTCCATGATGGCGATGTTGTCCTTATGAATGATAGCTACCCCTCCCCCTCGTTGGTCTTTTCTGTCTTTGTTAATAATGGAAAAACCTGGGGGCACAAGCATGTCTAAGCATGGTGAGGAGAGCTCATTTAGCCACGTCTCCGTAATGAACGCAATGTCAATGTCCTGCGAGAGGATGGCTTCTGCTAGTTCGGTTGCATGCATAGAAGCCGATCTGCAGTTGATGAGCATGCTGTTGGTGGAAAGCTCTTTTTTGCTGGGGTTCTTTCCCCTGGGCGCCCTGGGTAAGGTGGTGAGGAAGGGCGGTCTGGGGGGTTTCACTAATGCTAGCTCACTCTCGCTCATTGTGTGTTAAGCCTGACCTTCTCTTTCGCATTCTCATACATGCACCATTCTGACTCCTGTCTCATTATCTATACTCTGGTGATTTCCTCCCACTTAGCCACATGTGCCCAATGTCATTTTGCTGGGCACACACTGTACATGACCTGCCTTCTTGTTTCTGTCCTTGTGGTCATATCTGTCTGTAACTCTCACCTATCCATAATCTCTTGATTTCTTCCCCCACAGTCATAATTTGTGAGGGCACCATTCCCAATCACTTGCTCACATATGCTCTATTTTGAGATATCCGCCTTCTCAGATATATTTGCTCGATCTCATGATTATTGGCAAAAGAATCACTTTCTCCGTCACCTGATTTCAACCCACATCCTAGCTCCAGTTCCTCAATGTCACCCATCTACATCACATGTACGGCCTCTTTATTCCCGCCTCGGCCGCCACACCTTCACGAGCTACTGATTCCCACCAACACCTGCACTCTAGTGCTTCCTGTCTCCAAGCAAACACCTGCTCTATCTCCCAATTTCCAGCCACATACTCGCACTTGCTCATTTTTATTGGCTTTTATTAATACACATGTACCTACTCTGTCCTCCAATATCCACTACTGCACTCACATCTCCTTTGTCGTGTACATCCACCCATGTCCTCAAGCCTCTATCTTTCTCACCTGCAGAAGCACCGAGATGGACCTGCCGTACCTGGACCTCCTGGAATTTGTGGCGGATATGAACGTCCTCCTGGCTTTAATTATCAACGGTCCCATGTAAGCAATAAGGCCTCAGGTTTGGAGAAGCAGGGACGTTAGGTGTGGATATGGGGGCAGATCCAATGGCAGAGCGGGGTTGACAAATGTGGGGCTTAGTGAAAAGATGAGCCAAATTTTAGAGCATGGAGGTTGAGTGCAGGGTAGACGGGTCCGTAGACAGTGATTTGTATGTGTAGGAGTCATAAGCATAACAATTGTTCAATAAATTGCTGAAATTAGCCCTTGCAATTTGCAAACTGTACACCCGTAGATCACTGGTCAAATTAACACCATCCACAAATTTAGGCTGTATTGACTCTACACTCAACTAAAATCAGACACACCCCCACCTTGCATTTTTCTTAAGAATTTCACCTTTTAGTGTAGTGACGCACCACCTTGGAAGAATAGTGGAAGTTTTTAGGTAATGCAATAAGATTGTATTATAATTATGTGAATTGATCAGGTAATGTAATTGTGTGTGTGTGGGGGGGGATTTTTCCTTTTGGTGTTTCCCTTGTATTATGATTGTTGTCTTCTGCATATTCTCTGTCATCTATTCTGTAGACCATATTTATTTGTAGTGGTTTAGTCTTCAGCTGTGGTAGTCATGTGCCCACCAGCAGACTGCTTAATAGTTCTTGGTGCTGTGCCAGCAGCGCTCCCAAGGCAAGCCTATGTGTGCCTCTGCGTGCCTGAAACTGAAGACTATTTGATTCTGTAATATTCACCTCTTGACTAGGAGTGCGTGAAATTCACATAATGAGCTTTCCCATAATTACACAAAATGTTGGTAAAATTATGTGAAATTACGCATAATTCCGCTAAATGCAAACCTGCCATTTTGCGCTATATTTTAGCTCAAAATGCGTCTTAGCAACACTTTTTTATGTGAGAATGCATTTCATTTTTAAAAAACAGTGAAAAATAAAAAAACACGGAAAACAACTACCACTCGTGTTCTGTTGTTCCCTGCCAATTGCTGTACATATTACTGCGAATGACATGGAAAACTCCTGACTGCCTGAGTTTCTCCAACAAACAAAGACCTTTCCAGTAAATATTGATCCCAGGGTTGCTTTATAACTGTTGAATATTGGAATTATTGGGGCTTTAATAGCACACCTCTCTTGCTAAATATAAAAACATCTTTGGGATTACATACAGAATCCAATGCCTGGCACTCCTCAGAATTACCCAAATTGATACTAGGCATCTGTTAACTCAAAGAGAAGTAAAAAAAAATACTCAAACGAATCAAAATGCTTAAAAAACACACTTTTTCTAATCAGATCAGGAATGCCTCTATTAGGTATACCTGCTCAGGAATTTAAAGCTCCGATAAGTGAGTTTCAACCCGTCCCCCTGTCTTTCCTTCTTCAGCACAGCCCTGTGAATATCAGTCTATTTTCTGTGCAGAAGATATCCAAAATCTGATCAAAAAGAATTTTCTAAAGACTGAATCTCCTGCGGCCACTAATAGCTTACACAGCTTTAAGCTTATTTCTAAATCCGACCTTCTTTTGGCCATTTCCAACAGGATCTCTCGGGGTCCCCAACGACCCCTGCCCTGCCAAAACCCTCAAGTAAGACCTATGATGCTTTTAAGTAGTTCTCTAACAAAAGAAGAGATGCCCATTGCATTAGGTCCACAAACGTAAAGGATTTCTTAAAGAAATAATCATTCAACACTGACACTGCTCAATGTCACTCCTCCCTTAATTTTAGACACAACTTAAGATGCTTCCCTTCTCACCGCTTCAAAATTTACGAACCTAATGGGCTTCTTGGCCTGTCCATAGCAACTGCACACAAATAGTGGTCCTGTTTGTGCTTGATGACCTTTGGAAAGAAATGGATAGCGGTGCTATCTGGACACTTAGACTTTTAGATTAATCCATCGATCAATTTTTATTTATTTATTTATTTATTTATGTGTTTTATAGAGCGCGAACTTGACCCGTTAGGGTATCAGAGCGCTTTACAGGAGAGCAACGCAATCTATAGACAGACTTGGAGGTACATGAGGGAAGGGAGCACGTATTTGCAGTTTACATAATCAGTTACTCGAGGCAAGAAGCCATATATACAGATAAAATTACAGTTTATTCAAGTCGTGCCCCAGGTTCCTGATGGGGTGACAAGGTAGTCCGGAGGAGGTAGAGGACAGCCATTGGTCGGGCCTGAGTCAATGTTTAGCCGAGGAATTTGCCCATAAGGAAGGTTTTGGTATCCTTTTTGAAGCGAGCCAGAGAGGGGATTCTTCTGATGTTGGGTGGGAGAGAGTTCCAAATTCTTGGAGCCGCCCCTGAGAAGGCTCGATTGTAGGTTTTTTTTTCCGAAAGCGTGCAGGTTGGAGCAAAAGGCCTCTGGAAGATCGGGAATTTCTGGTTCCTCCGGAGATGACAAGTTTCTGTGTCAGATAAGCAGGGGAGTTAGAGTATAAAGCTTTGTGCGTGATGCATGCTAGTTTGAGTTGTATTCTTGCCTGCAGGGAAGCCAGTTGAGAGCTTTCAAGTGTGGGGAAATATGATCGTATTTCCTTGTGCCGGTAAGTAGTCTGGCGGCCGCATTGAGGCAGGCTTTGAGAGGTGCCAGGGAGATCTTAGGTAAACCCGAGAGGGTTGAACAGCCGTATTCCAGTCTAGAGATGACGAGCGCTTGGACTGCCATTTTTAGGTCGGGAGCATTGAGGAAGGGCTTCAATTTCCTAAGATAGTTCAGGTGGAATCTGGCTGTCTTGGCCATCGAATTGATGTGGTCTCGCATGTTTAGGTTGCTGTCGAGGGTAATTCCCAGGGATTTGGCCGAGTTCACAATGGTCGGTGGGCAATTTAAGGCAGTGATAGCCTTAATCCATGACTGAATCTCGAGGTTGGTGTTGGGTGGGGAGATCATGAGAAATTCAGTTTTCTTTGCATTGAGTTTAAGATGATTGGATGCGAGCCATTGGACAGTGAGTTTCAGGGCTTCGTTCAGGGAGAGGATCTCTTCGAGAGAAGAGGTTTTGATGTAGATCTGGGTGTCATCAGCATACATATGATCAATCCTTCGACCATGCCATTTTTGCCCCACTAGTCTGAACCAGGCATGAAGGCTCCATTCTAAGCTGATTGCCCTCCAGTATGTCTCTCTCTCTTGAGCTCAGGCCCCCATAGCCTTAACTGCCATGTCCTGCAGAGATCAATTCTTTTATCATTTTGTGTTTAACACATGTTTGCTAGCTTTGGCTACGTTACTCCATCTAGCAACAGCAATCTTTTTTAGGTGTGGATGTTAGAGGTGGGCGAGCCAACAAATTAAATGGGAGAGCCAAGCCACTGGTCTGGCTCGGATCTTAGAGCCCATGCACAAGCCGATCCATCAGAGGGGGCAGGATGTTATTGCTGAGGGATGCCAGTTCATTCAGGTTTGTTTCACATGCTCATTTTCCATTGTTTAGGTTTCTTTAGTTGACCCTTTTTTGTTCTCACATCATCTGAGATGAGGTAGGTGATTGGTTGGTGGTCTTTCCAGTTGCAAGGGACGATAGAATCAAGATTGATGGAGTCAACCTTCGCAATGATTAGGTCCAGGGTTGCATCCTTTTTGTGTGTAGGGCTGTCGCAGATGTGGGTCAGATCGAGGTCAGCTAGGAAGGTTTTAAGGCAGTTCACTGCAGGATCAATCCAGTGCAGATTGAAGTCTCCAAGGAAAATCTGGGTGCCTTGATGTCCAGCGTTGGTTGAGATGAATTCCATGATTTGTTCAATGAATGAGAGGTTGTCTCCAGGTGAATGGTAGATTGCGTGAAGTTTGCTGAGTGGTCAGTTGTTACTTGCAATATCAATGCATAGGTATTCACAAGAGGATAGAGCAACGGTTTGTGACTGTTTCACTAAGAGGTTGTTACGGAAAATGCAGGCAATACCACCACCTGATCTGTTGGTTCTATCTAATCTAGTGATGTTGTGACTAGGGAGAACTAGTATGTCCGGTATAGGTGCAGGGGAATCATTTAGCCATGTTTTGATCAGAATTAAGAGTTCGAGCTCATGTGTAAGAATGAGGGAGTCTGTGTGATGGTAATTGGTGCAAGGTTGGCTTTATTAATGACTTTGGTGTTGGGCCTAGGTTCTCTGTGTGGATTCACAGAGATAGTTTGGATTTGGCCCAAATTGTCTGTGTCAATGGAATATGTAGGTATATATGAAAGGAGGAGGAAGCAAATGTTGCTGTCGGATAGTGAATTGTTCAGTTTAATGAGCTGAGGGGCGTTAGGGTAGGATATAGTTCGCTACTCGGATGAGGAGAGGAAGAGATATGAGTAGGCCACCTAGTGCAGTAGTTAGAGGATTGGGCATGGTTGCGACTAATGTTCTTTGGAATCCTGTTGGGGGGGTACCGATTGATCACCAGCTCTGCAGTGATGCTTATGAGGCTTTGTAGTTCTACCTTAAGTTGTTGAAGGTTCAGTGTAATCTCACCTAGTCTGGATTCAAGTGAGGCATAAAAACGTGTGGCCATAGTTTAAGGCAAGGGGCCAGGTGATGGGGGGGTGCCCCGGTTTGTGGTGATCCTTCACATTGAGTCACAGTTGGGTCTCAAGTCATCAATGCTATGGTCCATCCTTGACTGGTCTAAGAGAACTCGATATACCTGGCAGCCCCAAACAAGTTCTTAAACCATATCCAACATGTCCAAAATACAGCAGGTCATTTTATTTACCATTGTGTGTAGATGAGACCTCATTTCACACCACTGACTTCCCTTTCCAGAGTTACGTTTAAAGCCACAACATTTACCCATAGGGCTTTCTATCAAGTTTTCTGAGTTCAAACGTAGGTAATGCTTCCTTGGACACGCCTTGTGCTCTGTCGAGCAGTTATGTTTGCCCATCCCCAATGCTTTCTTTGTCAGATACGATGTAAGGCGGTAAGTCTTTCTAAGTATACAATGCAATATGCTGGAACCCTCTGCCTGTGTCCCTAAGTACATAATCTTGTATAATTGGTGTTTAGAAGGTCTCTGAAAACCTGGTTGTTTGCATGCTAGTCTAATAGTTGTCTGTGGTGTACTTGTTATGTTTCTTTCAATGGTGCTATGTAAGTTCTACGTCTGAGAGTGTTGTAAGTAATTTTAACATAACAGATGCCTTAGAGTAGCTTCTACACAGTACACCTACGGCATCATTAAGTTTGCAACATGCTAAAGTCCAGCAAAGTCTATATATATGTTTTTTATTCCTCTACATAAATATCTCTTGAATTTGAGCCCTCTTCCACCAGTCATTTTTTGGGAGGCATTTGCCATCATATTAACTAAGATTTCAACTTTATATTATTTCTTTCTTTCTTTATTTACAAACAACTTTTTTTATCTTCTATTGTGGCTTTATAGTTGACATTTTTCGGTTTTTGCCTATAGTTTTGATTTTTTTTACCACATTATGGGCCATATGTAGGTGGGCTAATACCGGTCGGTAACGGCCGAAAATCGGTAAATTTCCGTTACCGACCGGTATTTAGCCCTTTGCGATGTAGGAGGCCGGATTTAAGGAGTCGGTAATTTACCGATTCGTTATTTTAAGGAATCGGTAAATTACCGATTCCTTAAATCCTATGTAGGGAGCACTCAAGTGAGTGCATTTTTGGTTTAAGGATTCGTTATTTACCACCAACTACAAGTTGGTGGTAAATACCGAATACCTTTTAAAAAGCAATTTTGTGCTTTTTTAAAAGTGCCATGTGGCAGACATACATGCCCTTAGGGCATGTATGTGCGCCACATGTGCACACATGCACGATTCAGGGTGCAACAGGGTGTCAATTTGACACCCTGCCACCCTTGAATATGCTCCCCTATTACCGATTCGGTATTTACCGAATCGGTAATAGTGAATGGCTTCCCATTCATTCCTATGGGCCTCCAGGCCCATAGGAATGAATGGGAAGGTATTCCTTATTACCGATTCGGTAAATACCGAATCGGTAATAACGAATATTACCGAATCGGTAAAATTTACCGAATGTTTACCTACATTCTATTTACCGATTCTTAAATACCGAATCGGTAAAATTCGGTATTTAGGAATCGGTAAATAGAAATTACCTACATATGGCCCTATGTTCTGTAATTTTTTTATAACGCTCTTTATGCCATTTTACAGTTGATATTCTAAGTTAAAAACTGATCTGGGTCAATACTTTCAACAGAGGCATTGTGCCAGAACTTATAACTGAAGAGCGTTTACATTTGCATCGTTTCACTATTCAAAGAAACCCAAGTACTATCTGGTAACTGCTAGAAGGAGGCCAGCCCCACCACTTCTACAACCTCAGGAGCAAGAAAATCAGCTGTAAACTCACCTCCATCTTCAATGCATTCATCACCATGGCCACCTTCACTGATCAATGGAAACACAGAGAGGTCAGACCCTTCCTCAAAAAAAACCTCCACTAACACCAGCGATCTCAAGAACTACCACCCCGTCTCTCTGCTCCCCTTCCCCACCAAAGTCTTTGTGAAGGCCATCAACCGACAACTCACCGAACACCTGGAGAACAACAACCTGCTGTACACCTCTCAGACCATTTTCCATGCCATCCACAGCACCAAGACTGCTCTGATCGCTCCCACCAGCAACATCAGAACCTTCCTCGAACGAGGAGACACAGCGGCTCTGATCCTCCTCAACCTCTCCGTCACGTTCGACACCTTATCCCACTACACCCTCATCAAGAGACTTTGCCACATCTGGATCCAGGGAGACGCCCTTAAATGGATTGCGTCCTTCCTCACAGGACAAACCCAGAGAATCCGACTACCCCCATCATGTCGGTACCCAAGAGCATCATCTGCAGTGTCCCGCAAGGTTCATCCCTCAGCCCCACCCTGTTCAACACCTACATGACACCCCTGGCCTACATTGTCAGAACTCATGGCCAAAACATCATTTCCTATGCAGACGACACCCAATTCATCCTCTCGCTCTCAGATGACCCCTCCACCACCAGGACCAACTTCCTCAACTGCATGACGAGCATCGCCGAATGGATGAAGACCAGCTGCCTGTAGCTCAACATGGATAAGACTGAAGTGCTGATCTTTGAAAACAACACCTGCCCATGGAAAGATACCTGGTGCCATTCCGAACTTGTATCCAAACCCACACCGACAGACCACGCCCTCAACCTTGGCATCATCCTGGACAGCAAACTCACCTTGAAATGCTATATCAATGCAGTCGTCTCCGCATACTTCCGACACTTCGCATGCTCCGAAAGGTCTTCAGATGGCTCCCTGTTGACACCAGGAGAACCATTGCCCAAGCCCTAATCACCAGCCAACTCAACCATGGTAGTGCTCTCTACGCAGTAATCACCACCCAACTCCTGAAGAGACTCCAGACAATACAAAACTGAGCTGCCAGACTCACCTTCAACTTCCCCAAACGGACTCACATCAGCCCCCACCGCAGAAACCTCCACTGGCTTCCCACTCAGATAAGATGCCAATTCAAGATGCTGATACATGCCTAAAAGGCCCTCCACGACCAAGGACCAGCATGCATCAACAACTGCCTGAACTACGACCAACCCTCCAGACACTTGCCCTCCACCTCCCTCGCTAACATTCCCCGTATCGGTCCTTCTCCTACCACGTCACCAGTGCCTGGAAAGACCTTCCCCGCCACCTCCGAACAGCACCCTCTCTCTAACAGAATTCAGAAAGGAACTGAATACCTATGTTCCCTGTAGGGTGTGCGCCTGTGCGCAGGCGCACCTTTCCTTCTAAAAGCACCCAAGCTCTCTTGGAGCGCGCACGCCGAAAATGCAGAAAGAAAGACTTCAAGTGCCTATTTAAACTTAGTGACTTGAAAGTTTCTCTTGGTGCACAGTGGCACTCACGCTCTGTGAGAATTCTTAAGAGAAGTGTGTAGGCACTTGGGCATTTTGTGCAGAAACGTGCCAGTTTTACACATGCTGCCAGCTTGGGACTGCTGCTGGGGTGTTTTATGTAAATAAATAAGATATGGGAGACTGGCAATTGGGCACTGTGATGATGGGCCTTGGGCTGAGACCCAACTGTGGGGATCTTGGGAGGGTAAGCAGTTTTGTGTGAGTGGTGCTGAAGGGGGGTCTGCTAAAATTAATACGACATTTAGTAGTTCAAATCACATTTTGCATGACACTGGCCTCTCGGGTTTCAAGCAGCCCACAGTAGTATAATGGCTGAGGCCAGGGGTATAGGTGGTTAGGGTCAAGTGAAAACAGTAATGGGTTCATTCCAGCTACTATATTCATGCCCTTAATGTTGCAAATAAAAATATTTTTTCTAAAAGTAATAGAGGTCAGCAATGCAGTGCCTGTTACATTTCACTTTTTGACTTCATGTTGTATGGTATATCCAATCCTGCTTCCTAGGAGTATTTTATTTTCCCAGATGTGTTCCAGTAATCTTTTTTTTTATGCAGCTCATGAATCTTGTACAGCGGCATCATGCAAGCTGAGTTGCTTCCAAGTTTTTGGGTGAGTTCAGGGTGTGGATGGGGTTTATGATGGGACAAGATTGAGCGCTCCGAAATTGCATCTGAAAGCAGTGTGAGTTTCTTCTAGTGCCTCTCACTGGGCCATAAGGGTGTTCAGTAAACATGCTTATGCAAACATTTGCCCCTCTGTAGAGCACAGAGTGAATGTCTCATTTGTGACATCTGGAACAAAAGAGAAGTATAGCTGTCGAGATATTGAGAGTGAAGTATTAGAGGTGGGAGGGTCAACAATTCAACAGTGCGGTCCGAGGGAAGGGTCTGGCTTGGCTCTAAGAACTTGTGTATGAGCCAAGTCCCAATAATGTGTGGCATGTTTTATGCACCAAACATCACGCAAAAATATGAGATGATCTCTTCAAAATTCCAAAAAGCATATTTCTTTAACATACGGAAGCGTTTCACTTTAGTACATCAGAATATTTAATTGCATTAAAAAGCATTTAATAAAATTGACATTTTTTAAAGATGAATTTAGAAACATTTATGCCTCCTGCCATGACACAATGCCATTAGTGAACTAAGAGGTACGTCAGTTGTCATGTGCACCCTACATATGGCCTATATTCTTATTATAGCTGAAAAAATATTATAGTTACACCTATTAAATCAAACACAAGATATGTTTTGTACAGCTCACGTCTACAGCTTATATATCTTACATGCTCTCATATGCAATAATAAAGAAAAAAGAGACACATAAATTAAACATTTGTTTTAGATTATACAATCTGGTCAAACAGGGAAGCCAAGATTGATCCCAGGTTTTTTGTTTTCACATTGTGCAATTCTGGCACTAGATAGGTATCTTATTCTCTCTCCTACTTTACATCAAGTGTTAATGTTTGTCTTCAATTTTTGGCACATGAACTTAGAGTGTGGGTGGCAGGTAGAAGCCGCATGAAAGCTCAGCTTGTTTTGGTCCTGAGGTTCCAAGAGGACCTCAAGGTGAGCTAGAATCAGGCATCTGGCTCAAGCCTCTACTGGCTCGCCCACCCCTACGAAGTGTTGACAGTGCCAAAGGAAAATAAAATACATTGTGATGGAGAGTGAAAGCATGGCCCTTTGAGGGGACGGAGGAAATGCATAATGGGAGAGAACATGTTCTGGAAGGATGTTCCTTTCATAACACTCTGGAGGAACCAATGGTCCGTAGAGATGGACAGCTAATGATATAAGTGAAATTGCACCCTCCCTCCTACAGGCCAGATGTATTCCATTGAGGGTGATCGAAAGTGGTTTTGCGATTCTAGAGAGGAGGAGGACTGTTGCTGCTGTTCTTTGACACCCTTGAAACTGCCACGTCCTCTGTGTTGTGGAAAGAACTGGTTGGACTGCTACTGCATGGGTTGTGAGGACTGATGCTGCCAAAACCCCCGAACTTACAGTATTGTCTGTGGAACCGAAGAGCAGGGGAAGCCAAGGCAAATAAGTGGGTCATGGCACAACCCTGTTTAAAATGTTCCAAGGGTAAGTCAGCCTTCTTGCCAAAAACATGAGCATCAGCAAAGGGAATGTTCATAAGAATCAACCGGACATCACGAAACAGCCAGTTGAGTGCATCCAGGTATAGTGGTGCATGGCAATAAAGAAGCCCATGGACTTCACCAGCCATTCCACTGTATGTAGGCCAACGCAGAAAAGGTTTGGTTCTCTTTACCTGTGTCTTGACCATAATTCAACACTTCTGCAAAATGGTACAAAAGGTGATCAGGGAGGTTCGGAAAAACAGTTATGCAATGTTCTAAAGATCATGAAAGTAACAGGGCAGAAAGCAAGTCACATTCTTGGAGCAAAAAGGCAAGGCTCACCGAAAAGAACAACTCCTTCCCCATTACCTCAATCCTCTTAGATTCCCTCTCAGAGAGTAGAGAGAAGAGTCAGGATTCTGCTAGAAAGAAGTGGAAGCCTATACCACATGACTCTGGGAGTGAGCCAGGAAAGGTTGAGGTGAAGGATTATGACGCTGGGTGACCTGATGATTCACTATCTGAGTAGAAACTTGTTTACTCCATGTGACCAAAATGAGATCTATGATGGGCTTGTTGAAAGGGAACAAGGGATTTACAGCAGAGGAAGCCAGCTGCAAAATCCCTCTGTGGTTAGCTTTGTTTTCATCTACGGGCAAAGGCATTCCATAGTCCTCACAATCTTGTGTAGCAAAGCCATGAAGGAGGCAATCTCCTCCTTCGGAGGGGCTGATGGACTCTCAGATCTACCTCAGGGAAAGTGCCCAGGCCACTTGCTTTTTGCAGAGCCAAACTGTCCCCACCATCTGTGCTAGTAAGAAGAAAAGATTACCCCCTTCACTGCTATCATCATGGTTGATGATATTGGCTATATGAATGTGGTCTGAGTAAGAGCCAAAAATCCCTTCATACCTGCCAAATACTTATCATAAGGTAAAGCCCTGCAAGGAACTCTTTCTCCATCAACTATTGGGCATGGGACTGGGATCATATCAAAATGGCCTTCACCTTTCAGAAATTTGCCACATTTTGTAACAGATCAGTGATGGTTGAAACCCTGGCAGTGGAGCAACTGCTGTGTCAGGTAGAGGCTAAGCAGGGTTGACCAGGGCCAGGGTTGAAGCTATGCTGGAAACCTAGTCCAAGTCAGAGACCCCAAGGGCTCCTGTGGCGTTCAGGTGCACCGGAGAAAGTTGGAGGATAAAAGAGCCAGCATAGCCTGGGTGAAGACAACAAACTGTGCATTGTCAGTTCAAGGAGATGGAAACTCTAGGTAGAAAGCAGGAGGCTCTGGGCACAGAGCCAGTTGCATCTCTATGAAAAGCAGATACCTGAATTATATTGATGCCCGGGAATCGGGCAATGACCTGCAGCAGTGACGCACCCGGCAGTCATCCTAAGCTTGCGCCATGAAGACCTCCGCCTTCCACTCCTTCATAGCCTTGGTGTGCATGAAGTTGCACTTCTCACATGACCCAGAGTAATGTTTGGGCTCCTGGCACCAGAGGTATATATCTGTTGCTGCCCAATGGCAGGCATAGCTAGCTCATCCAATCCTTTTTTTCAATTTTCATTCTACTGCTTGTAGTCTTGTTGCTATAATGAGGTGGAAAAAATACTTGTTATGCAACGACAAGAAATAAACATGACTGGATCAGCTAATCATGCCTGACATGGGAAAACTTGAGAGCTCTGTTTAATGCTTTTCCACACTATTCAGATTACATTTACTTAATGGTACAAACATTTGAGTTCTGTCATTTCTGTACCTGTTTAATCCAGGTGTTGGTGGAATAAATGTCATGAGGGACTGGCATGATCAAGATAGTCAATAATACGTCTGACGTAAATATAATTATTACATGCTGCTAAGAGTGAGTCAAAATTTAGTTTGAGGGTAGAACCAACTGACTTTGGTAGCTCATGTGCTGCAATTGCTTGCATAGTGAGTTTTTACATGCTTTTGGTGCACGGAGCCTTGACTGCTGTGCACAGAGAACCTTTATTGCCGCACACAGAAGAAGAAAATTGGAGGAAACATTGCTCAAGACCCAGCTTTTTTGACTGATTTCAGAAAGGGACCAAAGACCTGGCTTTTTTGACTGATCGCAGCAGGATCCTAGTGCCTGTACCCTCACTGGTGATTAGAGGTGCTCTACAAATCCAGGTTGATTGATAGAGCAATTGTTTCAATTTTTTGGTCTAAAAATGGTTTATTAGTTACTGAATCTCCCTTGAGTTTAGGTGCACTATTTACGTTGCTGTTCAGTCTTATGAAAATAGGGGTCATTAATCTTCTTACTCGTGGGCCAATGGCATATGTACTGGGGAGGGCCAGGGATGCATGTACTGCGAGAGGCGCTAGGCATGTGTGTACTGTGAGGGACCAATGATGCATGCACTGAGAGTGGCAACTTAATCTAATATGTCACGCAGCCACTGATGCATGTCCTGGAAGGGGACACTGATATGCCAGGTAGTGGGTGGAGCCACAGATGCAGGAAGCCCTTGACAGATGTTTCCCTGGGAAAATTGATGCATGTGCTGCAGGTGGTCTGCCTGCTACGACGCGCTAGCAGTCCATGTGAGAACCGGGCTGGGCAGCTAATGGAGTCTCAACTGGCCCAGAAGATATCGGTGCTGCGCAGAAATTATTCTGCTTGGTTTCCTTTACATTTTACAATCAAAGTTGGGAATGGAATTTTAGATAATTGTGAGAAATAAGAGCACAGCAACTAACTCCCATGAAATCATGGTAGATGCAGCAATCCTGACCTCTTCCACGCCCCCTGCACTTCACCACCACTTGTGCTGCTTGGGTTTGTCTTAAATTAAAGACTGAACTGTGCGATACCCCTTCAGAGTGATGCTGCTTTTTAGCCAAGAGCTCGTATGAAAAGCAATACTGCAAGTCCCAGAGTGCAGTTTTGGGCTATTGGCTAAAAATAACTAATTTTGGATGAAAACATCACATAGAATGGATACTCTCTTTTTAGTACAAGTTTGGCCACTGGGCACCTCTGCAGTCCTGGGTACATTTCTGCTAATGGGGCTTGAGGGTTGGAATGTCACTGTGGTGAGCCTTGTTTAAGTTATGCTTATCTCATGCAAGGCAGGCCTTTGGGCACCGTCTGCCATTTACTACTGCTAGTGCAGTAAGCAATTCTGACTTTTATATCCTGGGACTAGGAAAGGGGACACATTTCACTGCTGCTATTCTGAGCAAGAGACAGCAGAAGTAGGTTAGAGATGAGGCATAAGCTGTTGAAGTGTGATGCAGTTCTTTCCAGACCTTTAAATTGCATTAAATGGGTTAATTTCTGAAACGTATCTCATTGAATTGACTTATCCGCTATTTTCTGCTCGTGTTAAAGTGTCACTTAAAATGCCACACGTATGCATTGAAATGTCACACACACCGAAACCCCAGAAATATCACACATAAGCAACCAAACAACTTGGCAGCTATGGTGCCATTGAAGAGACTGCGTTGTCTGATTCGTGGGTTTTCAGCAGCTGTACAGGAGATACTCTCAGCCTCTGCAACTATATTTCTTTAATCCATACGTAGAAAGAATTAGTGTAGCCAAATCTTCCTGAACTTTCACATCTGAAAATCTACGTCTGCAAAATAGTTTCATTGCGTTATTATTAAAGGAGGCATAATGTAAATGTGAAAGCAAAAGTCTATTTTTAAGTGCTCCCTCCCATTTGATGCCATCTGTTGGAACAAGAGATTCAATAATTTGCTCAAGATCACACATTTTGGTCAAGAGGAGGTGCCATGATTTGAACTCCACTCTCTTTCTTCAGAACAAGTTAATCATGAAAGGTTAGAATAACAATCCATCCATCCCTTGGGGTATTTATGTCCACTCCACAGTGGCTGTAGGGACTGACTTAGAGGTGGGCAATACCAGAATAACCTCCAATGGTGGCTGAAGAGGCTCAAAGGACGTTCCGTTACTACCAACTCTAAAGTAGTCCCTGATTTTTGTGGTTCTGAATTTCATGGTGGCTTATTGACAGGTAATGCAGAAGCATGACAGAACATTTTTGTCCTTGAAAGTGGCTGTCAGTGCCTCTCCATGCGAGAAGTAGATGAAGCGCATGTGTCTTAGCCATTTACTGTTTCCTCTGATGTAGGTTCTGATGTTCATGTCTGACTTCTTTCTCTCTGATGTTGGAAAGAAGTGGATTTGATTTAGCCAATCGGTGCTGGAGTTGTTGTGATGTCGGCTGAGATCACGAGCACCGCGAGCTCGGCCTGGAGCAGGACAGGAGCCGGAGCTTCTTAGACCCCTGCTGTACAATCGGACCCCTGCTTGCGAGCAGCCTGCTCTGCTCAGCTCTGCTCTGCTCGCCCGACCACTCACCCGCCATTCTGACCATCCAACCTTTGCCACTTTTGTATCTACCACCACCTAAGCTCTTCGAGTGTGTGGTGAAGCAAGGAACAGAGCAAGGTAAGGCCATAGGGCCGCGGCGCGGTGCTGGCAGGTGTGGAGGCGGCCAGCACTAGGTCGGTGTGGCTTGTGCCTGCAAGCATAAGGCTGCACACCTGCTCCGTCTCTCCATTTCTCCTACTCCATCAAAAGCCCCACAAAAGCCCCACTCCAATGCACTGAAGCACATGAGGCAGCTGCCTAAAACCGAGGCACCCGCTTAAAACCTGCTAAAATCGGACCGTGGTCACTGGTGGGGCAAGGCGCTGAACTGTGCTGTGGAGGGGGTGTGAAGGGGTGTAAAAGCATGTGGAGGCGAGTACAATGGCTGTAGTCAGCCATCGCAGAGAAGAGGCTCGGGCGTCGCAGAAGTGGCCCATCCAGGTCTGGGTGCAGCTTGCTGGGTCGCTCGTTGAACCCCTGCTCGGCCTCCTAACCCTTCCCCCCCCCCCAAGTCTTCCAGAAGTCCTCCTGTTGCCAGTAGTCGGAAATCCTCCAGTTGTCTGCCGGCCATTAGCTGTGGCTGATGGCTGCTGAAGGCTGCTGGTCACCAGTGCATAGTAAGCACCTCTGGAATCTACAGTCAGCATATCTGGAAGTAGTTACCGGGCGTTTTCTGAAACATACTGTGCAAAAGCAGCCACTTAGCTATTCATTCAGCTGGGAACTTTTGCTGCGATGGGCTCTAACTTTCTTGCGGGATGCCTGACTAAAACGACATTATGGAGATTACCATCTGGTCGTTTAATTGCAGCAGACAATTTGTCGGAAAAGAACGAAGCTGCTCCGTCTTAAGTCTTATCCCTCTATTTCGAGTTTCTTTTCTGCAACTATAGAGCTGAGCCAATAAATGGACACGGTCATAGATAAGGATCCAGGTCTAAAGGTGCATAAAGATCCTTCATCCCTACCCTCGGTCGCCGCACAACAGGGGGCTCAACTTGGTCAAAATCTTCATAATCTTCCTCTCTCACTGGAATCAGAGTCAAGTATGATTAGTAGGTCCCCAGGTTTGAAAGAGGAGGGAGATGTCACCAGGGATGTTGCCACTCAGCCGGGTATTCCAAATTGGTATGAAATGCCTCCAAGCTGGATCTCTTGGAGTTAGACGTTGCCTTGCCTGGCCCAGTACAGAATGGCCATGCTAAGTTGGACTTTGCAAATAGCTTGTCTGACATCCAAATGTAGTACCTACGTCTCAATTGGGAAAACCCTAAGACCTCTCCCCTTGGCCAGGAGGGTGGAACTGTAGTTCCTAAAGGATATGTCTCCTTTGGCAAATTACGTTGAGTTTGTCGGTGAGGGGGAGGTCATGCCGGAGGATTATACTCTGCCGGATAAAGACTTGCTTGCCATGAATCCGCTGTTATGGCATGCTTGAAATCACCTGCAGTTCAGGGGAGAGACAAGTTGTTTCAGCTCCCGCAATGTCAGCCCAGTCGTCAATCCCTGCCCGCCTTGTATAGCAGTACCCCTTCCATGAGGGGCTCTGCTGGCTCTCTGAACTCCATGAATTACAATACATTTATGTCTTCTAGGGCTCAATGGTACTCGCAGACGTCCAATTGTGGAGGGGAAGGTGGTGGGGGCTTCATCTGGAATATTGTTTTGATTTGAGAAAGATTTATCTTCTATTTTATCTTTGCTAGAAAGATCTGTGTCTAATACCGATCATGTGTTAGATGTGCTGTCTCCAGTCCTTTCGGGGGGTTCAAAGTCTCATTTCCCCGTGGTCGCGTCAAATGTCAGTCCAAAATGTGCAAGAATTGAAATCGCAAGCTACTCAAGCTGACTGCGTAGTCAGTGGTGTGGCTAAAGATGTTTGCATTCAAGTGGGGTTTGAGGGTCCTCCATACAAGCAAACTATGGTAAAATCTAAATAACTGGAGGACCAGGTATACTCCCTAAGGTCATTTTTTAGGGGGTGCAATTCAGATGTCATAGAGGATCACAGGGCAGTAAAAATCTTCCTAATTTGTTTTTAAAAGGGCAATTAATTCTGGTGGGGTTTCCACCTCTCCTTCTGAATTCATTACTGACCCCTCCCCAGCTCCAATCAAGGGCACACAGATGGTCACTAGGGGGTGGGGGGAGCCACACTAAAGGGCCCAGGGACTAAGAAGTATAAACGGAAGAGAAAAAAGAAACAACGTATTATGAAACGCAAGCCAAAACAATTGCGATTTGCAAGTGCATTACCCATGGGCAGTGCAGAACATGCGCTATCCATTTTCCCACAAATACTAACTTGCCTGATGGTGTTCCCTCCTCTATGGCCTCAGCACCTGGATGATTAGAAAACCCTATCCCACATACACTGATTGATGAGGTGGAGGAGTCCGGATTTAGTGCAGCATGATGAAAAAGAGGGCCGGCATCTCACAGCGACAGAGGTGTCTCTGATTCACAGAGTACAGATGGGGTGAACCCCGATGGCGGTTGTTTAAGAGTGGTTGTGAACATTGGGGGCGTGGGCGGCTGTTGACTCCCATGGTGTCTCTCAGGTGGGGGGGGGCATGGAGACGTTAGCAACAGTAGCCCCCTTAAAAAGATGCCCCCAAAGCATGAGCAAAGACCCTGTAGGCCCCTTAACGAGGATGCACATCCTTTTCTTCCCCTCTCACAGTGCCTTGGGCATAGAAAGAAGATAACGCCACATAAACTGAAAGGGGCCAGAAGGGTCTACAAACAGCCCCTATCTCAAACACACTGTATTTTGCTATTCTGTTTGATCAGGAATTTGTTCCTCTTAATAGCCACTTTATTCTACACTCTCTATTGGAAATTGAGTCATTGAGAGCGATATCGAAAATGTTTATATAAATCCATCCACCCCTCTGCCTAGCCCCGGAGAAACGTTTAGTTCCAAGATTATGTAATGCTAATTCTGAAGAATGTTGAGTATTTCCTTAAAGGGGGAATCAACGTAATCTGTGTAGAGCCCAAGGTAGAGTTTAACTGCAATATTCCCAAAATGAATAGTCAGGAAAATTTCCAGGGCCCAGTACTGATGGTGCCTGTTAAACCCAAGCATATTACCATTTCGGTAGGCAAAGGGAGGAGAGTTATAAATATAATAGAGACGGCAGAGCTGGGTTCTTGGGGGCCTGAGCAGGGATATGAGTTATTGAACCGGAGTTGGGAAGCGGGAACACTGAAAGGCATCAGGAACACTATAAAGCATCCGGTGTTGCGGTGGTACCCGGGGGAACACTCACGTCCTGGAATATGGCAGGTCTATGACAAGCTTGTGAGAAGTTGGCCTGGTATATGCTGTTCACTAATTAAAGTGGACACCTTGCACCAGAACAATTCGACTCTTATGGTAGATAGGTTTAAGACAACCTTTATAGAAAGCTATCCTAGTGGTAGCTGTGGAGAGCAGCCTTCAGGCTAAGTCTTGAAGGAATGTAAAGCAGCTTGTTTTACCACACAATCTCTTGAATCACCAAATGAAAAGACACCACACAGGTATATATATCAAATATATATGTATTTATTAATAAACAACTCTCTACTAATCTCTTTATGAGATTAGAAGTCAGGAACATATGTACAAGTCAAATGTTATCAAAATAAGTTTAGCACAATCGAATATCACAATCTTAGTTTGGCTAGACCTAGGTCTAGGGCATCTAGAATCGAGGGACCCCAAGAACCACCCCAGGTAGTTGTAGGAGACCCACAGGGGACGGACGCGGTGTCCTGGCACCGGTGCGAGTCCTGTACGAGTCTATGCGCACAGACGCGATTGAGATTTCAATGTTAAAGGTCCCTTGCGTGTTCGAGGCGAACACACCGATCGGTCCTTGTACGAGTCGAAGGACGCGGTTACAGATAGAGTTGCAAGGGAGATGGACGCGCTGTGTCTAACACAGACGCGAACCTTGTGCGAGTCAGCGCAATGGAGGTCTCAATGTTACAGGCCCCTTGTGTGTTCGAGGCGAACACCGATCGGACTCAGTACGAGTCGAAGGACACAGTTCTAGGTAGTGTTACAAAGGAGATGGACGCGGTGTGTCTAACACAGACGCGAACCCTGTACGAGTCAGCGCGATTGTCGCACTTAGAAAATAAGAGTTTTAGGGCACTTCTAGGGAAGCTACAAGCAAGTCACTTACAGGGTAAGTAGTTCTAGGGCCCACACCCACAGGAGCACCGTAGTGCTGAAGTTACCTCACCCAGGGGAGCCGGGTGCATAGGGGTTCTTTGGTGTCGGGTCGCGGCGTCGTTTTCAATGGGAGCCAGTGAAGACTTGCTGCTTGCGGCGACAGGAGAAGTGTCGGGAGGAATCCAAGCCTGGATTCAGAGGATGGAAGACCTGAAAGCAGAGGGGACAGTGTTCAAAGTCACTTGGCAGTGACTCGGGGCAAGGAAGATGGATGCCCACCGTCGTCGCAAGATTCAGGTCGTTCGCTGGTGCCTTGACTCTTCAGCCACGAGGTCCAGGAGGCGTCGACGACGACCAGGAGCTGGATTCGGCGTGTCCCACGATGTCTGCAGCTTACTGCGGTGTCGGCGACTCGATTGGAGCCAACAAGCCTTGGTAACAGCAAGTCTCGGGGAAAGTGTAAAGAGGCAATGGCGCAGACCAGCAAGGTCTGTGGCACTCACCCAGCGAGGGTAAGTCAGGGCAGGCCTGCAGCAACCAGGGGAGCCCTTTGGTTTCTTTAGAAAGTCTTCTGGGGACCCACAAGCCGGCTGGCAAGGGATCGCGAAGACGCCTCGGGAGGATTCGCTCAACAGGGGCCCACGGTCACTCGGGACGTGGTAGGCCTCTGATCTTCGGAGGATTCCTGCTGGAGGCTAGGACCACACGTGGTCCAAAGCACAAGTTCGTGGAACGTTGTGAAGGGGTTGCACTCGACAATAGTGCACGGTACCCAGGGGTCGCGGTTCCTCGTCACTCTTGGGGTCCACTGGCCTCAGCTTCGCTGGGGACTCACGATGGCCTTTGAGAAGTCAGGAAATCCACTTCTTGGGCTGCAGGGACTTCGGACTCCGGCGGGAGCTGCGTAGTTTGCGGCCGTTGTTTGTAGTTTTTGGTGCCTGCCAAGCAGGGGAGTCACTCCTTGACTCCAAGGGAGATTCTTCAGTCTTCCAAAGGTAGTGGAACGTCGAAGGTCCGGGATTCTTCTTCAGAGCGTCGTCCAGGGAAATCTAGGTTGCAATGCACAGGTTCCCCCTCTTATACTAAAAGAAAGGGAGGGACTATCTCTATGACCCTACCTATGGGAGGGTCAGGGGAGTGGGCGGCTACACCCACTTCCCTTTGTCCAGTTTCGCGCCAGAGCAGGGGCAGGTAGCCCCTGAGCCGGTTTGAACTGGGGTATGCACAGAGGAGCCTTCTGCTCCCCCAGTGCAGGACTTCAAAGCACTCTAAGAGTGCACCCACCCAGCCCCAATACACTAAACCCTGTCTGGGAGGTGGTCACACCCCCTTGGGACAGGATATCTATTGTTGGGCTTCCTCCACTGCGAGTGTTGGTCATCAGCAGGAGGGCAGCCCAGTGTCTGTGACTGGTGGCATCCATTTTGTGATGCCAGGGCTCTGCAGGATTCTACCGCGTTTCCACAGTAGGTACATGTCTATCCCTCTAGAAGGGTGGAATGCTACCGCCGCCGCCAGGACTGGTGGGGGGTAGTATTCCAAGATGTTTGACACCAAACACGACATGTTTTGATGCAGCCATTCCAAAGTTAGCATTCTACCGCGAGGATATAATGCACTTAAGAGTATATGGTTTAACCGCATCCACAAACAGCCCCAGAGAATGGACTCTGAGAGCTGCAGAGGGGCCCTGCTCAGGCAGAGGCACCCCCTCACATGGAAGCCAAGCACCCTGCCCTCAGGATTGATAGGGCCTGCCTTAGGGGTGACTGATAGGTTTATATGTGTGTGTAGGAGAGATATAGGGAACCTATATCTCAGTGAGGAGTGCTAGCACCACCTCACCCAGGCTGCAGTAGCAGGCCTGTGGTGTCAGATTTAGTCTGCTTCCCAGGGGTGGCATAATACATGCTGCAGCCCCTGGTAGGCCTGTGAAGTACCTATGCCCTTAGTACCTAAGGTACCATATACTAGGGACTCCTAAGGTACCACAGTATCCAATCACTAGTGCACCTAGAGTGCACTCCAAGTCGTTTAGAGAGAACAGAGAGGCTGGGGCCCTGATTAGCAGGGACCCAGCCAGACTATAGCCAGAAACCAGTGTAAACATCAAAAAAAAGTGGGGGCAACATAAGAGGCAGATCCTACTCTCCTACACAACCCCCCCAAACGCAGGGACACTAAACTAACCTTGACCAGTTGAGTCTTCGTGTTCTAAGTGGAAATACCTTGAGAGTCCATCTGCATTGGCATGTTGGGTCCCAGGTCTATGTTCCACTGTATAGTCCATCCCCTGTAGGGAAATGGACCACCTCAAAAGTTTTGGGTTTTCTCCTTTCATTTGTTTAAGCCATAGGAGGGGCTTGTGGTCAGTCTGAACTATGAAGTGAGTGCCAAACAAGTATGGCCTCAGCTTCTTCAGGGCCCACACCACAGCAAAGGCCTCCCTCTCTATAGCTGACCAACGTTTCTCTCTAGGGGTCAGCCTTCTGCTAATAAAAGCTACTGGCTGGTCTTGACCTTCATCATTCAGTTGAGACAGTACAGCTCCCACACCCAGCTCAGAAGCATCTGTTTGGACAATGAACTTTTTGGTGTAGTCTGGACTCTGTAAGATGGGGGCAGTGCACATGGCCTGCTTTAGGTCTTCAAATGCCTTCTGACAGCTAGCTGTCCACTGAACCTTTTTTGGCATTTTCTTTGAGGTCAGATCATTCAAGGGGGTCACTATAGATCCATATCCCTTGACAAACCTCCTATAGTACCCAGTCAGGCCTAAGAAGGCTCTCACCTGTGTCTGGGTGGTTGGAGCAACCCATTCCATTATGGTTTGGATTTTGCTCTGTAAAGGCTGAACCTGGCCTCCACCTACAAGGTGGCCCAGGTACACACCCTGACTCTGCCCCATCTGGCACTTAGTGGCCTTGATAGTGAGGCCTGCTGTCTGCAGAGCCTCCAAAACATTCCTGAGGTGGACTAGGAGGAACTAAAGACAGCAATATCATCTAGATAAGCTGAGCAATAAGTTTCCATCCCTGCCAGAACTTTATTCACCAACCTCTGAAAAGTGGCAGGTGCATTTTTCAATCCAAAGGGCAACACCACAAAGTGGTAGTGCCCACTAGGGAGTCGAAAATGCTGTTTTGGCTTTTGCATCATCAGCTAATCTGATCTGCCAGTAGCCAGCTGTTAGGTCAAATGTACTTAGATACTTGGCTGAGGCCAAAGTATCAATCAGCTCATCTGCCCTTGGTATGGGATAGGCATCAGTCCTAGTGACTGCATTGAGGCCTCTGTAGTCTACACAAAACCTCATTTCTTTCTTACCACCCTGGGTATGAGGCTTGGGTACCAGGACTACTGGGCTAGCCCAAGGGCTATCTGAAGGCTCAATTACACCTAGCTCCAACATCTTCTGGACTTCAGTCCTGATACAGTCCCTGACATGGTCAGGTTGCCTGTAGATTTTACTCTTGACAGGCAGACTGTCTCCAGTGTCCACCTCATGGGTGCACCAGGTAGTCTGACTAGGGGTCAGGCTAAACATATGTCTATACTGTTGCAGAACTTGTCTGCACTCAGTTTGCTGATGGTCAGTGAGGCTGCTTGCCAAAGCAACACCATCTACTGACCCATCATCAGGGTTCTGCGAGAGCAGGTCAGGGAGAGGGTCACTCTCCTCCTCCTGGTCCTCATCAGTTGCCATGAGCAAGCCCATGTCAGCCCTGTCAACATATGGCTTTAATCTGTTGACATGGAGCACCCTCAGGGGCTCCTGGGAGTTCCAAGATTCACCAGGTAGGTGACTTCTCCCTTCTGTTCAACTATTGTATGGGGGCCACTCCACTTGTCCTGGAGGGCGGCTGGGGCCACAGGCTCCAACACCCACACTTTCTGTCCTGGCTGGTATACAGTCAGTACAGCCTTTGGTCATGCCAAGCTTTTTGCAATTCTTGGCTGGCCTCCAGGTTTTTGGTTGCCTTTTTCATGTACTCAGCCATCCGGGAGCGGAGACCAAGTACATAGTCCATCACATCTTGTTTGGGGGCTTGAGAGGTAACTCCCAGCCCTCTTTTACCAAACACAATGGACCTCTCACAGGATGCCCAAACAGAAGCTCAAATGGGCTGTAACCAACCCCCTTCTGTGGAACCTCTCTGTATGCAAACAACAGGCAAGGAAGAAGAAGGTCCCATTTCCGCCTAAGCTTCTCTGGGAGTCCTTTAATCATTCCCTTCAGGGTTTTGTTGAAGCGTTCAACTAACCCATTGCATTGTGGGTGATAGGGGGTGGTGAACTTATAAGTTACACCACACTCCTTCCACATTGCCTTCAAATATCCTGACATGAAGTTGGTACCTCTGTCAGAAATGACCTCCTTTGGGAAACCCACTCTGGAGAAAACTCCAATGAGGGCTCTTGCCACCACAGGGGCTGTGGTGGTCCTCAGAGGAATTGCTTCTGGGTACCTGGTGGCATGATCCACTACCACCAGGATAAACCTGTGCCCAGATGCAGTTTGAGGGTCAAGGGGACCAACAATGTCAATCCCTACCCTTTCAAAGGGTACCCCCACCACAGGTAGTGGTATCAGGGGGGCCTTTATTGTGCCACCGGCCTTACCACTGGCTTGGCATGTGACACAGGAGCGACAAAACTCCTTTGTGTCCTCTGACATATGTGGCCAATGAAAATGTGGAACAAGCCTGTCCCAGGTCTTGTTTTGGCCCAAGTGTCCTGCTAAAGGGATATCATGTGCTAGGGTCAAGAGGAACCCCTAAACTTCTGAGGTATTACCATCCTCCTGGTGGCTCCAGGGGCTGGATCTCTACCCTCAGAATATAGGAGTCCCTCATTCCAATAAACTTTATGGGACCCACTAGCACTCCCAGCAGCCTCAGCAGCAGCCTGCTGTCTGAGGGGGTTCAAGAGAGGGGCAGCACTGTTGCTCCTTACTCAGATCTTCCCTAGAAGGGCCCCCTGCCCCCAAGAACTCAACCTGATCAGGCTCAAGTCCCTCTGGGGCAGTTCCTTCTTCAGGATCTGCTTCACCTCCCTCTGGGGGTGAATCTGTGATCTGAGACAGAGGGGAAGGCACTGCCTTTACCCTACTGCTCCTCCTCTTGGGAAGCATCTGGTCCATTGTTCCAGGATCCAGAGCTGGTTCAGTGTTATGCATTCTTGCTTGTGACCTGGTCACAGCAAATACCTCCGCAGGGATGCCCAACATCTCAGCATGAGTCCATAACTCTACTTCAGACCAGGCTGAAGTCTCTAGATCATTGCCCAATAGACATTCGACAGGGAGGTCTGCACTGACTACAACTTTCTTGAGGCCAGTTACCCCTCCCCAGGAGAAATTCACAACTGCCAGACTATGGTTGGTCCTGACATTGCTTGCATTGGTCACCTGGTACATTTCGCCCAGGATGATCTGTCCAGGGTCCACAAGATCCTCTGCCACCATGGTGACACTAGCACCTGTGTCCCTAAATGCCAAAACCTGTTTGCCATTTATTACAGGCTGCTGTTTGTATTTGCCCAGATTACTGGGACTTACTAGGAAGGACATATTAAGGTCTCCCTCACAAATCAGCATTGCCTGAGTGGGCACTCTGACTAGGTCAGAGTCCACTTCAGAACCCAGGGTCAACCCTACTACACCCTTATTCTGAGCACCACCTCCACCAGTAGCTGAGCTAGGGGGAACAGTTGCCTTAGGGGCAGGAGTGGTGGTGGTTTGGTCTTTGGACTTGTTACAATCAGAAGTCCAGTGCCATTTCTGTTTACAGAATTTGCACCAGGGCTTCTTTGGCCTTTTCCTTGTTGGATTGTGACTCCCCACCAGATGCAGATTTTTGGGGCCCTTGTGAAGACTTCTGGTCTTTTGACTTATCCCCACCTTTCTCAGAGCCCTTAGGATCTTGCTTCTTGGTGTCACCCCCTTGGTTCTGGGGTTTCTGCCTTACCCTGGTTCTGACCCATTTGTCTGCCTTCTTTCCCAATTCTTGGGGAGAGGTCAGATCTGAGTCCACCAGGTATTGATGCAACAACTGGTTCTGGCAATTATTAAGGATCTGTTCTCTCATCATCAGATTATACAATCCCTTGAAATCAGTAACCCTACTGCCAACCAGCCAACCCTCCAGAGCCTTGGTTGCACAATCTACAAAGTCAGTCCAGTCCTGAGTCTGTGCCTTCTGGGTGTCTCTGAACTTTAACCTGTACTGCTCAGTGGTTAAGTCAAACCCATCTATCAGTGCACTCTTCAGGACTTCATAATTATCAGCATCCTCTTCTCTAACAGTGAGGAGCTTGTCTCTACCTTTGTCTGAAAAGGAGAGCCACAAGATTGCTGCCCACTGCTTTTGGGGGACCTGCTGTACTCTACAGGCCCTCTCCATAGCAGTTATCCACTTGTGGATATCATCCCCACTCTGGTAGGGAGGAACAACCTTGCTCAGGTTCCTATGGTCTGGAATAGATTCTCTGCCTCTAGGGACACTGTTGCTGCCACCAAGGGGTTCTAACCCCTCTCTTCTAGAAGCTCTCTGGATCTCCAGGGCTTCTCTATCCAGTGCCAACTGCTTGGTTCTGAGGGCAACTCTTGCTTCCTCATACTGCAGCAGTTTGCACAGTCTTTCAGAGGAGGTCTCTCTTATGGGAAAGTATGAGTTCCTCTGGTGGACAAATTCTCTGCCAGAGTGATAAGAGTGGTCAGATTCCCTGGAAGGGGACCTATGCCTCTCCTCCACTCTGTCAGCTCTCTTAGGGAGAATTCCTCTGTCCTTTTCAGGCCCCTTGGAGCCTGGCCCTTCAATCACAGAGTCTTGGTCATTCTGATTTTCATCATCTGACCCAGACACTGTAATTGACCCACCCCCTGATTCAGACCCATTAGCTCCTAGAGCCAATCTAAGATCATCTGCTGTCAGCAGATCTATCAGGTGTAGTGTGGAGGTACTCTGTCCTAGCTTCAGGTGTCTTTCGACACACATGGCTCTCAAGTCAGAGAAAGCCATGTCCTTATACTGAGGCTGAGTGGATCCACTGGTTCCACCCTTTAAGGACATTCTAGTGTTGTGCAGTGTTGTACTACCTACACTAGTTTGTGGCCTACTGATACTAGCTTGAGCTGTAGAAAGGGTGTGCTATCCCTTGGCACACAGCTCTAAGTTCAGTAGAACTTATTGATACTAACCTTGACTTTATATGTACCTTAAGTACCTATAGTGGTTTTCAGTTAGTAATTCAAATAGAGATTTTCTGGTAAAACAATAGCAAGCTGGAATCCCACACGCTGCCCACCAATGTGAGAAGTTGGCCTGGTATATGCTGTTCACTAATTAAAGTGGACACCTTGCACCAGAACAATTCGACTCTTATGGTAGATAGGTTTAAGACAACCTTTATAGAAAGCTATCCTAGTGGTAGCTGTGGAGAGCAGCCTTCAGGCTAAGTCTTGAAGGAATGTAAAGCAGCTTGTTTTACCACACAATCTCTTGAATCACCAAATGAAAAGACACCACACAGGTATATATATCAAATATATATGTATTTATTAATAAACAACTCTCTACTAATCTGTTATGAGATTAGAAGTCAGGAACATATGTACAAGTCAAATGTTATCAAAATAAGTTTAGCACAATCGAATATCACAATCTTAGTTTGGCTAGACCTAGGTCTAGGGCATCTAGAATCGAGGGACCCCCAAGAACCACCCCAGGTAGTTGTAGGAGACCCACAGGGGACGGACGCGGTGTCCTGGCACCGGTGCGAGTCCTGTACGAGTCTATGCGCACAGACGCGATTGAGATTTCAATGTTAAAGGTCCCTTGCGTGTTCGAGGCGAACACACCGATCGGTCCTTGTACGAGTCGAAGGACGCGGTTACAGATAGAGTTGCAAGGGAGATGGACGCGCTGTGTCTAACACAGACGCGAACCTTGTGCGAGTCAGCGCAATGGAGGTCTCAATGTTACAGGCCCCTTGTGTGTTCGAGGCGAACACCGATCGGACTCAGTACGAGTCGAAGGACACAGTTCTAGGTAGTGTTACAAAGGAGATGGACGCGGTGTGTCTAACACAGACGCGAACCCTGTACGAGTCAGCGCGATTGTCACACTTAGAAAATAAGAGTTTTAGGGCACTTCTAGGGAAGCTACAAGCAAGTCACTTACAGGGTAAGTAGTTCTAGGGCCCACACCCACAGGAGCACCGTAGTGCTGAAGTTACCTCACCCAGGGGAGCCGGGTGCATAGGGGTTCTTTGGTGTCGGGTCGCGGCGTCGTTTTCAAGGGAGCCAGTGAAGACTTGCTGCTTGCGGCGACAGGAGAAGTGTCCGGAGGAATCCAAGCCTGGATTCAGAGGATGGAAGACCTGAAAGCAGAGGGGACAGTGTTCAAAGTCACTTGGCAGTGACTCGGGGCAAGGAAGATGGATGCCCACCGTCGTCGCAAGATTCAGGTCGTTCGCGGGTGCCTTGACTCTTCAGCCACGCGGTCCAGGAGGCGTCGACGTTGACCAGGAGCTGGATTCCGCGTGTCCCACGATGTCTGCAGCTTACTGCGGTGTCGGCGACTCGATTGGAGCCAACAAGCCTTGGTAACAGCAAGACTCGGGGAAAGTGTAAAGAGGCAATGGCGCAGACCAGCAAGGTCTGTGGGACTCACCCAGCGAGGGTAAGTCAGGGCAGGCGTGGAGCAACCAGGGGAGCCCTTTGGTTTCTTTAGAAAGTCTTCTGGGGACCCACAAGCCGGCTGGCAAGGGATCGCGAAGACGCCTCGGGAGGATTCGCTCAACAGGGGCCCACGGTCACTCGGGACGTGGTAGGCCTCTGATCTTCGGCGGGATTCCTGCTGGAGGCTAGGACCACACGTGGTCCAAAGCACAAGTTCGTGGAACGTTGTGAAGGGGTTGCACTCGACAATAGTGCACGGTACCCAGGGGTCGCGGTTCCTCGTCACTCTTGGGGTCCACTGGCCTCAGCTTCGCTGGGGACTCACGATGGCCTTTGAGAAGTCAGGAAATCCACTTCTTGGGCTGCAGGGACTTCGGACTCCGGCGGGAGCGGCGTAGTTTGCGACCGTTGTTTGTAGTTTTTGGTGCCTGCCAAGCAGGGAGTCACTCCTTGACTCCAAGGGAGATTCTTCAGTCTTCCAAAGGTAGTGGAACGTCGAAGGTCCGGGATTCTTCTTCAGAGCGTCGTCCAGGGAAATCTAGGGTGCAATGCACAGGTTCCCCCTCTTATACTAAAAGAAAGGGAGGGACTAGCTCTATGACCCTACCTATGGGAGGGTCAGGGGAGTGGGCAGCTACACCCACTTCCCTTTGTCCAGTTTCGCGCCAGAGCAGGGGCAGGTAGCCCCTGAGCCGGTTTGAACTGGGGTATGCACAGAGGAGCCTTCTGCTCCCCCAGTGCAGGACTTCAAAGCACTCTAAGAGTGCACCCACCCAGCCCCAATACACTAAACCCTGTCTGGGAGGTGGTCACACCCCTTGGGACAGGATATCTATTGTTGGGCTTCCTCCACTGCGAGTGTTGGTCATCAGCAGGAGGGCAGCCCAGTGTCTGTGACTGGTGGCATCCATTTTGTGATGCCAGGGCTCTGCAGGATTCTACCGCGTTTCCACAGTAGGTACATGTCTATCCCTCTAGAAGGGTGGAATGCTACCCCCGCCGCCAGGACTGGCGGGGGGTAGTATTCCAAGATGTTTGACACAAAACACGACATGTTTTGATGCAGCCATTCCAAAGTTAGCATTCTACCGCGAGGATATAATGCACTTAAGAGTATATGGTTTAACCGCATCCACAAACAGCCCCAGAGAATGGACTCTGAGAGCTGCAGAGGGGCCCTGCTCAGGCAGAGGCACCCCCTCACATGGAAGCCAAGCACCCTGCCCTCAGGATTGATAGGGCCTGCCTTAGGGGTGACTGATAGGTTTATATGTGTGTGTAGGAGAGATATAGGGAACCTATATCTCAGTGAGGAGTGCTAGCACCACCTCACCCAGCCTGCAGTAGCAGGCCTGTGGTGTCAGATTTAGTCTGCTTCCCAGGGGTGGCATAATACATGCTGCAGCCCCTGGTAGGCCTGTGAAGTACCTATGCCCTTAGTACCTAAGGTACCATATACTAGGGACTCATAAGGTACCACAGTATCCAATCACTAGTGCACCTAGAGTGCACTCCAAGTCGTTTAGAGAGAACAGAGAGGCTGGGGCCCTGATTAGCAGGGACCCAGCCAGACTATAGCCAGAAACCAGTGTAAACATCAAAAAAAAAGTGGGGGCAACATAAGAGGCAGATCCTACTCTCCTACAAAGCTGATTTGAAATTGAATTCTGTAATGCACCTTGATCCCTTGATTTTATGTTTGAAGGACATTTGGGCCTGCACTGACTTTGCTTTTGAGAATTATTTTGTTTTTTCTTGTGGTACTAAAGTAACTGCTAAATGTCATGCATGTGGTGGCATAGCCATCTTGCTTAAAAATAACATCATTGAAATCAAAAAGTATTACTTCACCCTCAGAACCTCTGTCTCTGTTTAAAGTTGGCTTTGCTCAAATGGAGGAGGGCTGTCATTTTTAGGTTTCGCCTGAGCCAGCGCATGCGCTGCTCTGCGAGACATTTAGTAAGTGGGGTTTTCAAAGTGCTACCCCACGCTTTTGCTGGCCTCAAGCTTGCGTGCATGCGCGCAGCCGCCAGTTTCACCGTCCGAGGCGCCATCTGGACCGCGATCAGTTTCAGTTCTGTTGCTGATCACTTTCGCGCGGGCGCGCACACAACTCCCGTTCGCAGCCGCACGTCTTGTTTAAACAAACACATGTTTGCCGAAGGGTGGGCGGGCCAAGCAATGCCCTTTCCAGCCCTGATTCACTTGTTTTTCTCTCGCTTTGTGGAAAAAAAAAACCTTTTTACATCGCCATCGACTTTAGGGTGTGCTCGCTTTCCACCCTAAAAATTGTAATCTGCATCTCTTCCACTTTTCACCTCCTTCCCTTCGTCACACCACCATTGTGCAGGTACTTTCCTTCCATTCCTCTCCTCCACTTCACCGCACATACTCCGGTTCTCTCTCTTTGTGTCTCAGTTTTCACACTGCCTTTTCGTTTCATTTCATGTTGCGACCGTTGTGTACCTCGTTCACACATTTCTCAATAAAATCATAATTCCAGTTGTCATATTTGTGACCATCGCTCTGTGCACTCTGCACAGAGGCTGCATCTGTTGAGGTAGCTCGGTGGGCTAAGGCGTGAGCTGAAAAGAATTCTAACTTAGCGGATGTGTTTTTTTTATTTATTTAATTTTCCAGCGCGGTCCACTTTAACTTCAGCGGCCGCGCTACAGAACTTTGGTTTATTTATTTTTTATTTTTGAGTGAAAGTGCCCATACCGCTCTTTCACTTTAATGTTGACAGCGCCCCTTTCATTAGACGTTGCTCACTATAACCTGAATACGGCGAGCAGCGTCTAAAGAAAGGGGCGCGGACACCATTAAAGTCGTCTTTCATTTGCGAGACTGTGAGCAATTGGCATCATAAATAACAATGCCTTTTATATTTGTGTTGGTTTTTAAACACATAAATAAAAGGCATTATCATTTACAATGCCAATAGCTTAAACTCTCGCAAACGCGAGACCTATTGCATTGAAAATGCTTGTTCTTGCTAGTTAACCTGTATATTCCCCTTGGCAAATCTCAGGACTACTTAGTTAACTTTATGTTCACATTCATCCCTAACATCAGTCTTACAGAGAAATGTCCTCTGGTAATTATTGTAGGTGATTTCAATGCTAAGGTATCAAATTCAACATATATGACATTTTGCAATACCGAATTGGATGAAGCATGGTCTATTCCTGAAGTGGTGCTCAAGGAAAAGGTTTGAACTTACAGGCGGGATCTTCTATTTTTAGATAATCTGTGATTGCATTATTTTATATGAACGGTAGGTTCCCCGAAGATAAACCTGCTTCTTATACTTTTCATTCCTCCCGCCAGGGCCGGACTGGCTACCGGGCGTTTTGGAATGCTGCCGAGCTGGGGGCTGATTTCGTTGATGGGGACCTGCGTGTGCTGAACGAAATTCGTTTGGCTTTGTTTATTTCGTAGCACACGCAGGTCTCCATCAACGAAATTAGCCCCCACCGCAGTGACATCAGCCCCCAGCTCGGCAGCATCCCAAAACGCCCGGTAGCCAGTCCGGCCCTGCCTCCCGCGGCCAGTCCCCAATTGATTATATGATGGAGTTACATCAGATGTTTATTACATGCTCCCTCTTGAAGATACTGCGGTCGGATTTAGGTGACCACAGTATCCTTTCTATCTCTCTTGATTTAGACTTAAAGGTCCTTGGCACTTGGAATACCGCAGGGGATAATGTAGCCTATAATAAATCAAATGGACGCTCCTTTTGGTCCCGTAACAACATAAAGACTTTGGGCCAATGCCTCTGCAAATTTTGGCCCACTGAATATACTGCAGCACAACCATATTTCATGATGTGAAAGTCATATGAATTCTTTTCGCTCTCATGGGAGTAAAGGTAAAGGATTAAAAGCAATTTAAAAAATCACCTGGGCTTTAAAAGCGATAAATTAGGAAATAAACGATAAATCAGGAAATAAACAACCTTGTCACGAAGCAATTTATGTCTTTCACAATCTCTAGACAGGTGGAAATTTTCCACCTTAAGCGCAAGAGAGCTAGATTGAAAGTGACAGAACGTAGAAAGGAAGAGGATAGGAAATGGATTAATTTGAGGCAAGCTGCTACTTCTAACAATTTAAGAAAATACTGGGCTTTTATTGCCCAATATTACGATTCTAGAGTTAGTGCTTAAGCAATTCCGAATTTGGATGATGTCTGGACCCAATACATTTCAGAGTTATAAGCATGTAATTCGTGCAGCAGTGACACTCCTGTCCTAGATGCAGTGGCAGCTAGTGACATTTGAAAGTGGTGTGCCAATAAAAGTTGGGTATGACTTTTATGTAGCAAGCGTAGCGAGCAAGCTAAATGGGCAAACGTGGATTCCAGGGGATCCTCCTCCCGAGAAACAATTTGAAAAAAGATTGCAAATTGTGTACTTAAAAGCAAGTTTTATAAAACAGTGGGAACGTTTAGTCTTGAAATATTAAACACATTAAAAAGTGCCCCATATCTTATTACATTAGTATGTTCAACAGTTACTGTAAGGTGCTAATTGTACAGCACGGCAGTCAGGACCCTTAAAGTGTGTGCTTTCCCAGTGTCTTGCACTGCATGCAGCATCGACTTCTGAAGAAAATGCTCTAACAAGGCATCAGGAAACAACCACAGCTGCTGGCTGCAATCAGTCATATAGAACTAGATGCAGACAGGTCTTTAAGTTAGTTGGATGAAAAACAGTGGGGGTTCTGTGATTCATACAGTGTGCCACCAGACCGTTATTTTGGTTTCTATCTGAGGTGTTATTGCATTCAGGTATATAAGCACAAAATATTCAGTCTAGCAAAGAGAGATAGCTCTACAAAGGCAACATGAAAAAGGGAAAGTAGTGTAAATTCACTGCCCAATCAGAGTGACAGAGTTTTGTGCAATGGATACATTTTTCTTTGTTCAGGTATAGTCAAGGAGACCGGTGATGAGAGCCTGAGCTATAAATAAGGCTACCATGGGACAAACACTTCCAGTCCTATGGATTTCTTTCCCAAAAATAATTTTCAGATGTGTTTGTACAGTTGTTTCAGTGTAAATTAACCCAACCTACAACTTCTAGAATGCTGCAGGTTGTTAAAGGAAAACACACGGATGGAAAATATAGTTCCTGATTACAGATACAGGCTATTCAACAACGTCATTGCAGACTGCCTGCTGTCGTAGCTGTTTATGTCACATTATTTGTGGATAAAACGGTTACTTAGTAAAACACAGCTACAAAACAATCACTTATTGGGGATAACGGTTATCTATAACATTATCCGTTATTTCCAGGCGTTGCCATGTCATCATGTGCACCACCTTCAGCCGACCAGGTTTGTTTTTCAATCTACAGTACGTTGTATTCTCGTACTTGTATTTAATTTTTTTTTTCATTGAATCAAGGGCTTGCGAGTCTTAGAATGCTTACACACGGGACAAGACGGAACTTGGTAGTTATGTTAATGATGCATAAATACACAACATATGCATACATACTCCAAATCAAATGTTCCTCCGTTTATAAGAGGTATACTATGGAATGTAAACAAAAACATGAGCACTTACCTCATGCACAGCAGTCAACACTCCTGCAGCAGTGGAATTAAAAAACAAGAACAGCAGACCAGCTTTTTCTAAAAAGTCTACCAGAGTTTTCTGATTCCATTTTGCTTGCTCTTCTGGATTCGAGAGGCAAATTATTTGCTAAAAGCATTCTACTCCATCTACAACAGTGGGCATTTGGAAATAACATCATTTCCGCAGGGCAAGCTGGTTTTCGGAATAATTGTGGTACCCTTGATAACATTGCGGCATTATAAACCGTCATAGAAACATATTCCCGTTGAGAGGTATGCCTGCGTATTCTGCATTTATTGATTTCTCTACAGCGTTCGATAGGGTAGACCGAGGGACGCTGTGGAGAAAATTGCATTTGCTCGGAATTCCCTCTCATCTTCTGAGGCTAATCATAGCTCTTCACTCTTCTATGTGGATCCAAGTGTTGATGGGTGGGAACCTAGGTCTATCACAAAGACACATGATGGATTGAAGAAGGGATGCCAATTGGTGCCGCTGCTGTTTTCGCTTTACATTCCCAATCTTCCCCACAGAGTAAGAATGGTGAAGGTTGTCCCCCCTAAACTTGGCTCTGTGGATGTATATTGTCTTTTATATGCCAATGATGTAGTCCTGTTGGATTTAACACCAATAGGACTTCAAAGGCTTCTCAGTGCCTTGGATGATTATGCCGCAGAGCACTATCTAAAAATAAACATCTTAAAAAGTAAGGTTTTGACTTTTAGAAAGTAAGGACATAAATCATACAGAATGTTAATTGGATCTTGGGGAGTGCTAATATGGAAAAGTGCATTTTTGCCTGTATTTGGGCAAGATTTTTTCTAGCAATTGTTGTGACAAAGATCACATAAACCATTGCACACGTAAAGGCACTCTCCCAAGTTTCAGCATTTAACAGATTGTATAAGAGCTGCGGTAAAAGGCACTTTGCACATGTCCTGTTGGTTCATAAGGCAAAAAGTCTGCCTACATTAAGTTATGCCTGTAAAGTGATGGACATGAAGCTCTGGACCTTTTTTGACACAGTGAAGGGGCGCATTTGGTGCCAGATTTGCAATTTGAATCCTCCGGCCTCTTCTCATGTTCTTCGGCTGGAGTTTGGGCTACCTTCCACTATCGTGCTCGCTCTGGCTACAGTTCTGCGGTGGGGAAATTGCTTGCTCGGAAGTGAAATGGGGTCAATTTGTGCCACATTAAGGCATAACATTTTAATATCCTGAGGGAGAAAAGTTTATTTTATTTTCTATCTTTATAATGAAATGTTTAAGTTGCCCAAATTGGAGATTTTTCATTGCCAAAATCCATTTTAAAAATATTATTAAAATATTCTGTGTACACAGTAACATGGAAAGGGGTTGTTTGTTCTATACACAGCATGCGAGAAATATGGTTGTTCAAAACGCAGTATTAGTAAAATGCTCCAGCCTTACTTTATTTGGAATCTCTCACATGGAGTGCGTAGAATTATTTTGCGTTAAAGGTTAAATTTACTTCCTCTGCATGTGATCACAGGAGCATGGGAAGGCGTACCAAAGGAAGAGAGACACTGTGAATTATGTTCTAAATATGGACAAGACTTAAAACATGTGGTCTTTGCACGTTGAACATCACCACTTTTTAAGACCGATTTTTCTAAAGTATAATGCACATTCGGCAACCGAGGCTCGCCAATGTTTATTTGCCCCCCCCTCATGAGATGGTTTGCGCTAACCATTTTAACTTCTTCAAATGTTTATTAAATGTGTTTTCATCTCTCGTATGTCTCTGTTAGTTGCAGTTATGCTTGTGTATATGTATGCGTGTTTCTGCACTCCTGCAGTTTAAAAGGGTACTGTTGTGAATGTCGTTATTCATGTATCCTACTTAAATCATGTAGGCCTATTTGCACTTCACATGCATTCACCTTTAGGCCTGCTTCTTTTATTGTTGTAATAATTTATTGTGTAATGTGTTTTATGACTGTAATTCGTACATTATATGTGGACCTCCATCGGAGTTCTAAAACATAAATAAATAAATTGATTGATTGACCTCTTTCACAGTAATTTTACGTCTTCAATAATCTTTCTGCTGCCTCAAAAAAACCATGATCCCTCATAAAACGAGAGCTTTTGGGTCCAGTATGGATTAACAACTGAGATCCATATCAACAAAGTGACGCTCATTTATGGCGCTGCGTCATTGTACGGTAACTTAGTTACCGCACACTCACATTGCCCCACTAATACCACGTGTCTGCGTTACATTACAGAAAGTTTGTGAAGACTACCACCAGTAAAAGGCTTGGAGGATCAGCGTGAGAAAACGTACAGAAATCAGGGAACTAACATTGTTGATCTGTTATTCCTCATTCTTTCCACCTGAAACCGGAATCTGTCGATACTACTGCACGCTAAAGTTATTATTGCATCCAGGGCACATGTCAGGGGGTACACGCGGGTAGACTGCATCTACCCCCTATTTTCAGGGTTGACCCTGTGTCCACCCTGCCAAGAAATTGGGCCCCACAGAAATATGCTGAACTTGACCCAGAGTCATTTTCAGACACCGGGAAATGTTCAGTAGCTACTGCACGTTGTCTGCTTTCCAATCCCAGCATCAATGTGTAGGCACCTAGGAAGGCTTTTTTATTTTCACCTCCAGCTGGGCCAAAGATAAAGGGGCCAGGGCCATAAGGCCTCCTTTTGGTTGAGTATCCTGACCGGACGCGGTCTGGAACCTCACACTTAAATGCAAATGCAACGGATGGGGAACAAAGGCACACAGCTTGTTAATCACTTCACAGGTACTTAACCCCTTGCCTGCTTATGATGGAACCACGCCGTCATGAGCCACGGGCGGCGTGTGCTCATGACGGCGTGGTTCCGTCATGCGGCTGCCGCTCCGCCCACGCGGCATTAATTCCCCGCCTGTGCGGGCGAATTAATGAGCGGGCTGGGCCGTGACGGAACCACGCCGTCATGAGCACACGCCGCCCGTGACTCATGACGGCGTGGTTCCGTCACGAGCATGGCAGCGCCGTGCTCACCCCCACCCCCTCCGCGCCGTGGCGAAATTTGCGCCGCGGCCAAAGGGTTACGAGAGTCATGCTTTTGACTTTGTTCAGTCCCTATCTATAAGTCGATGCACTATAAGAATGTCAGATGTGTTGGACTGTCCCAGTATTTACACAAATAACAATTTAAATAGCACTATTTTATTTCTTTAATAGCGCTAATCAGCCCAATGCAGGGTGTCAGAGGGCTTTACTTAACATACACATTATACATTGACAATAAATCATGTAAGTGTAAATTATTGTACAAGATGTGTTACATAAAACAGTGAGTGTTACAAAATGTAGGAGTCACATGTCTTTTATAGCTCACTGCGCTATATTAGAAGGATTACAATTTATGAACTGGAAGAAACAAAAGGATCTGTCTTAAAAGCAGTAACCCACTTATCTATTTACATAAATACAAATCTGCCATCTGCATGTTACATGATGTGCTTCGCAGGAAACACATTAGCCTTCTATACGACTTTGTTTCAAATCTGGGACTACATAAAACAGATCTCTCCGGCAAAAGCATTAATCTCCAAAATTATCTTACCATTATTACTATTTCATGAGATTTACTGGGCACACAATGGTCTCTGCAGCAGGAGCCTTAACCCAATAAAATATTTTAAAATGCAGACTTTGCAAACAATTAAGCAGAACAATCTACCACTATGCTTCTCTTTGTTGCCAATTTCTTTGTGGCAGGGTTTAAAAAAAAAGAAATACATGTATTAGTTGCGGTCCAGATTTTGGGTCGGGGTTGCGCCATTTTTTTGGCACAACCCCGACGCAAAATCTAATATGTTAAATCTCATAATGCCAGTGCTTAATTTGAGCTGGGGCTTTCCGGTGCTCAGCACCGGCACTTAATTGGTTTCCGGTGCTGGGCACCAGCACCTAATTGTCAACACCATACTGAGAACAGTCCACCACATGGTGGCGCTGCTCATCTAATTTAGAGATGAGCAGAACAACGGTTGTTTAGGAATACAATATACATTAAAATTGCTGATACCTGCCTCCCCAGCCACTCCTTTAGCTTTGGGGTCCTGGAATAATCTGAACTGTCGCATTTACATGCGAGAGAGATGGTTAGTAGTTGTTTTGGCAGCAATGACAGGGGCGATGGGTGGTGCAAGCTGCAGTGGCCTCTAGGTCGGAGCCCTGGCACTTAATATTTTACAAATTAAGCACTGCATAATGCGCTTTAATGTACTCATATTATACATGATAAACATATGTGTAAGGTCTTAATATCTGATGTCACTTCTTGTGATGTCACTTCTAGTGAGGTCCCTTCTATGTATGATGTAACGTGGGAAGTCACGCGCCGTCATACGCTGTGTATGGCACGCGCCATGATGTCACTTTCATAGTGCCTTACTTGGTTAGTCCCCCCCTCGTATCTTTTTCGGACTTGTGCCCTGATTGCATCGAAGTACTTCCACCGGATTTGTCACCTGGACTGAAATGAGGGCCTCTTCGTCTTATGCTGCAAGGGCCGCGGGAAGGGTGCAAGGTGGGCCGGGCGTACATTCAGTTCTGGTAAACAAATGGTCCCGCCGCACCATTCATTCCTCGGGAACATTCCCGGCAGAAAGCGGAGAGCACCTGCAGCTGTTCACATGCTCTGCAAATATTATTGCTAAGATTAACATTCCGGGGCTGGTGCCAACGTGGTGGTAATGTTTCTGTTCAAAGCACTGTTTGTGTAAAGGTTCTTACCTCAGCGCCCGCCCACTAGAGCCAGTACTGTCTCTCACCGTGAACACTTGAGTCAACAGGGGCCCCGCTACCACGGAGTGAGCGCGAGGCTCTTCAGCACTGCAGTCCTCACACATCCACACGCCATTTGTCTAGTGCCCTTTCTGCTATTGGCCTGGCTTTGTAGCGCTAACCGCAGCCTGAGTCAGCCTGGGAGCATGTGTTGAGAGTTGTGTTCTGCTCAGTGCCGTTTTAGCGCTGGGGGCGGCCCCAGTGCGACAGTGTTTGTTGGCGCCTCCCACTGGCACTGATTCCCTTACCAAGTCACCATAACCACTCTCTCTCAGATACATTTCTTTTGTTTTATAGCGCCACTCATACCAACGTAGGGTGTTAGAGCACTTTACATCACACACACAATACACAGAGGCAATGATTCAAACGTACATCTGTATAGGAAATGTTACATTAGGATAATGAAAGACTAGATAAAATCCTAACTCACTAACCTATACCTTGCAGTTTGCATGCAGCTCTTGGATGACAGTAATAGCTAACTGTACTATATTAGGATTTTAACCTATAAACTGCAAGTAACAAAGGGATCTCTCTGACAAAAGCTGTAACCCACAGACCTATTTACATTATATGCACTTTGTAACCTGCATGGTACACGTGCTTTGCAGCAGGCATCTTAACCCTCTGCGCTACCTTATTATGAGTCAAAACTGCTACTCGACAAACTCTGATCTCTCTCTAACAAGTCCATTGGTGTGGTGCAGCGGCCAGGACAGCTGACTTCGGAGCACAGGGTTCACGGTTCGATCTCCGGCGGCAGCTCAGCTCAGCACCATGTGACTCTGGGCAATAGCTCACTTAATTTCCACTACCCTAAGGGTGAGTACATTACATTTACATTACATTACATTACAAATGTACACTTACATTTATTAATCACCAGAGGTATCTTGGCATTTTCATTGATGCCTGAAAATTGCTGGAGGCATTGAATGGGGCAGCAGGTGCTTTTAAAACCCTAATATACTTTAAAACACGGCACCTCCCGAAGTCGGCGTCCTAGGTGGCACCGGTCACACTGCCCTGGTTTTGCTCCTGTTCTCAGATGGCTATCCTGTAGTCACTGAGCTGTGAGTATGTGATTTTGGTGTTTAAGTATTATGACCAGGTGGATTCACTATGTGCCTGCACATTTTCTAGGTCAGTAGATAAGCCAGTTGCCCAATAGAATGGAGATGTCACACATGCCAACATTTTGGAAAAGGAAAGTGAGGGATTTAAAAAAAAATAAGAAATCTGGAAAATGTATTTCTCCCTTTGACTTCTATTGCGACCTGCATGGGGTCTATTGGTGTGTATGGGACTTGCAAGTGTGCTGCTGCAGGAACTGATAGCAGGACTTCAAATATGAGTTTATTCCATGCCTGTCAGGAGCAAAGAGAAATCGCGATGGCAGGCACAGAAAGCGTGTAAAAAATGTTATGCACTTGCTTGCAGGAGCAGGTTACTAGCAGCACATAATCCGAGTCACACAAGACCAGCCCCTGCTACAGCGGCCGCTCCTCCGCTAAAGCAGAGGGGCGCCGCCCTACTACATTTTGAGCAGTAGAAAAAGGAAAAATAAAATGATGATGACACTAGGTTATTATCATTTTTTTTTTCCGTTGTCAGGCAGGTTTACGGGGCGGGCTTGGCTGTCATCATAGCCAGCAACGGGAGGAGTGGTGGGCACTATAGTGCGCATGGCGGTTTGGCTGTCCGTCTTGGGCTGGCCAAACAGTCATGCACCCATTGCATGTTCCCCACCAGGATGTAATACACAGCCTGGTGAGGAACATGCACAGGCTCCCACTGTCTGTCTGATCGCCGAACCATGGCACTCAGACCAATCACAACGCTGCATTGCAGCGTTGTGATTGGCTTAGGGGATCCTGGGTGTGCTTCCTGCTTCAAGCAGCAACAGAGGAGGACGTCGCAAAGCTGCAGTCCGGCAGCAAGGTAAGTAACTTATTAAATTTATTGTTCTATTCCCCGCCCCTACTGCTACTCGGTGTCAGCTGCCAATGCCCTGCGATCTGAAGCCCGCCGAGGAATTGGGTTTTTGCATGCAGGATTCGGGAGGCGGTAGACTAGCCTTGAAATTGGTAGTCTCCCGCTTTGATAGGGAGGGTTGGCATGTATGAGATGCACGTGTGCCGAGACTGTTGGTGACAATTGCATTGGCAACCACCTATGTGGCCTGCCTGAGACTTGTTGGATGTCTGTTAGGATTTCTGCCTTATATGTTCTTTTGGGTGTTAGTTTGAGTCCCATTTTGGAATAAGTTCAATTAACAGGGACTGCCATCTGTAAGGTAATCTTTACTTGAGAACACTCACTTGTAATAGAGAAGAACAGTAGGGTTTATAGAGCCTCAGAGTTGTACATTATAAGCTTAATACAGTTATGTGAATTTATTTTAGACCAATGGACAATGCTGTCGAAGAATAAAACTTACACAGTAATTTAATATTTGTTTATTTTTTAATTATTTTTATTAGGCAGTGTACGAAAAGTTTTTGTGTTCTTGTCGATAGGTTCAGCGACACCGTTAAAAGAGTTTCATTTGACTTTCCCTCACTCAATCTTTAGTAGCGTTGTTTGCTTGGTAGCTCTTCACACCTTTTTCAGTGCTGTGGACAAATAGCGTTAGTTTACCACTAGAATGATATAATGTCACTGATGCTAAAAAGGCAAAGACATCGGCAGCTGCCATTCCAGATTGCTTTTCACCTTGAATTTGTTTTAAAAGTTGTAACCCTAACAGGGACCCTCTCATCTTAAATTACTACCTATCCCACTCTTTCATCCCAGCATTCATTTATATGTCTTGCCATTCTACAGCTGTGACTAAGAGGAAAGAAACATGTCACTGCTGTTGGACTTCCTGTTAGCATCAAATGGTTTGATCAGCAGTCACTACCTGGCCTCAAAAAACGAATTAAAACAAAAAAATCACCTTTGAATTTATTTCAATATTCTTGCATTTGTGACCATAAGAAACGCCTCTGGCAAAATAGTGGCAAATTTCTAACCTACACTTCCCTAGTAAAATAACAGAAAGGGGAGTTACAAGACAACTCCAAGAATATATGGAACTGTACCATCTTCTCAACAATCACCAGGGCTCCTTGGATGGCATCCATTGCACTTTAAAAGTTCATAAAATAATCACCAGTCGAGGTTTTGACCCATGAGGAGTCTGGAATTCGCCTTGGCCAACACTAGAGAAATCTTCCTCTCCATGTACAAAGCCAAAAAAAACAGCACTAATGTCCCCAATCTCTCGCCTAAGATACGGTGGACCACAGTAAATTGGACACGTGTGGGGTTCTTTCTTTCCACCTGTAGCTGAAAATTAAGGATCGTTTTTGTGGAGTCGCCCTCATGATTAGTTTTATCTTCATGATTAGTGTAAAGCTTCAACATCTAGGCACGCTTTCTGGTGCAGCTCCATGAGCAATTCCAGCTGAACTTCCAACGTATGGATGGCATCCTTATTCAATTATGGCTGAAATACAGGCCAACTTCATATCATGCCAGGTCCACAACGGCGGATTCTGCAGATTTTTTCAAATAGAAGATTATGTGGAAGAGTGGGGGAAAACAAGCTACTTTTCAAGCCAGAAGAGAGGTTTGTGTGCTCCAGTTCTGTTCTCCAGATTAGAAAAGCACTATCCCAGGCCGGTCTCTTCACTCAGCGGGATGTGACGATCCCTCCTGTTGTGGTAATCTGGAGAGGATAGATTAATTAACATGATTTCACTGTGGGGAAATAAGAACGACTGGTTTTTTCTATATTGTAAATTGCAATAGTTCTGTCCAGAACATGGAAAAAGGTTGGTTTCATGAAATTTGGGCTATTGCTCCAAATATTTATTCCTAAATCGCCATGAAGCATATTTTGTGATACATATTGTGTCATGTGAAGTTTATGAATAAAGCTTTTAATAATGTTGGAAACAAACAGGCTCACCTCAGCTTCTCAGGTTTGTGCTTGTCGTTGATGATTTAAAATGATGCAGGTTGGTCGCCTTATGACCAACGGGATTGTATGGGTCATTGTGTCTCTCATTTCTGTGCATACTGAGGCATAGAGTTTGGAACAGGCAGGTGCTTTGTTTTGAGAACCGTCCTTCGCAGTTCTCTAAACTCTCTGTTCGTCCATCAGTTAGAGCGCTAGATATGGAACCACCGGCTTGGAGCCAATGCTCTGACGTGGTATCACCTAGAACTACAGCCATGTAATCCTGGCCATTTATCACTGTGACAAGACTTCGTGATTGTACCTCCTATTCCAGACATGCTTCATAATTTGGAAACAAATATATACTTTCAAGTCAAAGATTAGTAGCCACGCAAACCTGTAGGCATTTGCCTCTCTAGGGGTTCTTAGAGCCCAGTTCAATGACAGAAACATCCACATGGAGAGAAAGGATGGTGTCTTTCCAAGGTTGTTTAAAGAAAGGAGGATGCATTATACAGACTGAGTTGTAATATACTTGTGCACATGAACCTTATCTCCAGTAGAATAGTGAAGCTGTATGCACAGCTGCTTATTGCATAGCTGTGATTTGTTTTTGCAATAAACCTGCTTAATTTACCACTAGTATCAATTTATTATGTGGTAAAAAGATTCCCACAGAAAGTGAAGGACGGAGAAAAAAGCAAAGGCTGATGAGGGTTGATGAAGGTTATCATCTAACAGACATTTGGTCATTTGTTATAACTGATTTCAGTAGCTATGGGCTGTCGTGGATGAGAAGTTAGTCTCTGCCTAAGTGAGGAGACAGTAATTGGATCATTTGGCCATAGTGACATCCATCACAGTGCATTACCAACAAGAGGGTATGAAGCTTGCATTAGTGGCCAAAGATGGGACACTCGTTCCACCACAATAACCAGAACATTTCCCTGAGAAAGCTTCGGGTAAGCTTGCCCTAAGTATATGGGCCACTGTGGAAAAGAGTTTGAAACCATTCGTCCTGGTTGATTATGCACATAGGCCAGAAATGTGTTCTAATGGGCTTCAGCTCCAGTGAAGTCATTGGGAATCTATCTATTCTAGCATGTTGGAATGCTGGCAGTCACTAGAATGATGGTTCTGTGCAAAGGTCTTTGGTTTGTGTATGTTGGATATTTTCCCAATACATCTCTTTAATCTACTGCTAGAGTCCATTTCTTCCTGCTGTTATCTATGACCTTTTCACATTTCTATGTACATTTTTAATAAAAACATTATCCCATGTAGAAAACCACGGGTCTTTCCTGTGTTAGGCATCATTGATGTTACAAGTGTGGATTGTACTGGGGCGGCAGGTTGGTTCATGCAACAAAATATTTACATGATGGCTGAGACAGAGGAGGCCAGTCTTCAGTGAAGTCTAAATCCAAGGGCTGATAAAGCAAAATGTTCGTTTTTATAAGAGTCATTCCTTAAAGTGACTCTTGTAAATCTCCACAGTGACTTGGTCGATGGTTCTGCAGTGGACAGCCTTTGTTTGAGTTAATCTGTATTCACTGAATAACTGTACACAATCCATAAATGTGCTGCTATTTGCACCATTCTAAATGTAATGTAATATATATATACTTTATACCACCTGTATACTACACATCAGCCACAAACTTTATTCGAACCCTATGTATGAGCTTTAGCAAGTACGCCAACTACGCACTTTACAACTGCAAACTTAACGTGTTGCTGCTGTATTCCTACATCAACTACACACTTCTTTGATACACTCACAGTAGTTCTCACACTATTCACACCTAGTAATGCCAAGGTGTGTGTAGAACATCATCACTGATGGGTAAAGACAATTAATTATTCAACTCTGTGGCAATAAAAGAATTTTAGGCCTCAAAGAGAGAACCAGAGACCTCAAAACTGCCTAAAGGTTAGTTTGTTACAAGAAAAAGACCATGTCGAATGGCCACAGAGCAATGATGGAGTCAGGATGGGGGTCTCACCACTTTGCTTCAGAGGGCTGCTGGATAACTCTTACTAGGCCGTGGTGTAGTCAACTACTCTGCACTCTCGGAGGTTACTTCTCTGTCCACCACTATTTGCTCAGACTTTAGGACAAATGCTCCTTTTGGTGAATATAATAGCCTCCTGCTCCTTGATTGCTGTAATATTCCATCCTTGTTTCTCACAGAAAGTCGTTCTGTTACCGGCGGCTGCAGTATCTGAGCTCCAAGTACCAGATGCACGTACTGCTGAATGAGATGAAGGAGCTGGCAGGGCAGAAGAAGGTGCCCCACCGTGACTTCTACAACATCCGCAAGGTATGGGTCTGACCCCTCCGCTGTCCCGGTCTCTTCATGACTGTGCACAGAGCTCTCACTAACAGTGGCATGGCTTCATTGCACAATTGTCTGTCAGAAGAGAGGTGTAACTCGGCTTTTGTATTATGCAATCAGGCAGGGCTTTAAGTGGGATGAAAAAACTGGGGGGTCTCTTGAAGGGGCGTGGCCCATGTATTTAAGGGCGTGGCTTAAAAACACGCAAGGTAAAAATCTGTGCTTATCGTAGTGTGCCGTCTGACTTGTATTTTGTTTCTGTCATTGCATCCAGATAAGCAAGTAACATTACATCTACAACAAGACAGGACTATTGGCTTTGTCAATGGTTGTTAGTTGCATAAGATAAATAAGCAGCAACTATGGCGTGTATATAATATTGAAAAAGCTTCCACTTAAAGCCCTGGTGACACCACGACAATGTTGCTGCTCCTGAGTTTCAAAAATTGAAGGGAAATCCAGAGAGAAAATTACTCTCTTTAAAGGATTTCCCTTCCCCTACAACGTTCACCTGGCATGACGTCATGCTGTAACTTCTCCACTAGTGAGAAGTGAGCAGTGTGAACATGTGCACATCCATGTGCCTGCTGTCACTGCATTCTGGAAAAAAAAGGACCGCCTGTGCCAGGGCACAAAACAGAGCCCGATAGAGATCCGTTTCGAGGCCTCCTTTAAAAAACTGCCGGTGCTCAGCACCAGTGAGGCCCGGCCCACTTAAAGCTCTGCAATCAGGGCCTGTAAGCGAAATGGGGGTCTGAGTGACCGTCTTCAAATGCATCCAGTGGGGAGCGGTGTCCAGACTGCTTGACATAAAAGTTGATTGGGTCTTTTGGCATCTCTATGGGAACATCTAAAGTCCACACTGAATTCATCCACTGTCAGCTCCTCTCAATGGACTTTAGGTTCTGGATATCCACAGCCGGTTGTCCAGGGAATAGAAACAGCACACTACACAGTCTGAGTAGGCGCTCATGTACATCTCCCTCCTGGTCACCCACCGGCTTTATATCGAGTAACTGTTGGCTTGGTCTTCTGTATGAGACTAGTAGACCCGCTGCTCTGGCAGATGTCTATGTGTGAATGTCTCTCAGGACTTTTTCTTTAAGGCCCACCTCTAACTCCCTGGGTTATTCCCCTTAAAATGCTCTATGGTCTATTGCAGGTATTGTCATGTTCTTTCTAAAACTGCTTTCTTTTTGTACCTCATGAGCATTTAATATGACAACATTGCGGCCGTCCAGCTTACTACATGACCAACCCTTCCCGACTCAGCTAGTGCCCCAGTCCCACGTCACCTGTTACATCCACTCAGTCTTTCTATGTCAACAAAATAACTATATTTTATTCCCCCAAGAGTAGATTTGCCTGTTAAGCCCAGACATGCCGTTTTGGTTGTTGATCTTCTGCTGTTTGAAAGCAGATGAAATATAAAAACGCTATCACAGCTGTTTGTCCTTCCTTTCTCTAATCTATTCATCCATGTTCCTATGTAGCCATACATCCACCTGTCCATTCATATGCCGCCTACAATCTGACCAATCACAAGTCCACCTGTCCACTCAACTGCCTGCCTGCAGATTCTCCCATGCATCCAGCTTTAGTCTTACATCTAATAAAGCTTGGACACTTTACAATGCAGCTTCTCCATCTGAGGAACAGCCTGCCCTATCTAGGGCTTTCCCACTTGCCAACACCATGGCATATAATAGAACTGTCCAGAGAGCACATGCTGTTGTTCTAACTATTGGCTCTGCAAAGAATTTCAGCAGAGACATAGTACGCGCTACAACAGCTTCCGAAACATCTGCCAACCCATACAAGCCTCACAGAGCTGGAAAACTCAGTTTTCAAACACCGCAAACAATACAGCATTTGTCGCAAGGAACATGACGAAAAACAGGTTAGTTAACACCACAAGATGTGTAGAAGGACATTCAGAACTCAGTTCCACAATGGTCAGAACAGCGCCTTTCATGAAAGTGTTCTTTTGCTGCAGTCACTTGAAGGCTTAGAGTCAATGGATTACAAGCGTTACCAGTAGACGCACTATTTAAGATTTTTCATAGACATAAGTTGTTGTTAAATACGAGTCTTTTCTGCCTACACAGTTGACCTATTTCACCTAAAAGAATTGCTTACGCACTACTTGTCAGAAAATCATTGGGATCTTCAGCAGGATTGCAAACATTAGAAGCGTTGGTTAACTGGTTGTGGCCTTCGGGCAGGTGATAGGATAGAGAAAAGTGTCAAACAATTTGCTAAGGTGGAATGCCCCATGCCTGTTCTGCTGTATGGAAGCAGTCTCACTTCAAAGGTGGTTGCATTACACTAACAGAGACATGCATTACACCCATGCCTTTGCTAAACGCTTCTGTTTGGACTTTGATGCTAGGCAAAATGATCAAATGAGTCAAGCAACATTTAAGGGACTATTTAGGTAACCTACTTCACACAACCCCTTCCTCACTAACAACTAACATGCCATTCTCTTGCAACACATATGGGTATTTCACCGAATACTATTTAAAAAGGAGAAATTATTTACATAGGACATTAGATTAGCAGCTTCCAGTCTGTTATGGATTTCGCACCTAACTCACCAAATTGTCCTTTGAGGAATATATGGTAAAGCAAATGATAAGATGATCTTATGTGATCGATCCAGTATGCAGTCTGAAGATGACTTTCAAACTCCTGGGGCTCTGTGTGAAGGCAGAAGGGAAAGAATTACCCTTACAATCTTTAGTAAATTCCCATCAGGTTATTTTTCAAATTCTTGTTTTGGTGCCAGTGACAAGATGTGGTGAGTATGAGAAGCATGTGTTTCTGTTAAATAACTATTACTTCCTCCTGCATGTGACTCTGATCATGTTCTTCCCTCTCAGGTGGATACGCACATCCACGCTTCGTCTTGCATGAACCAGAAGCACCTTCTACGCTTCATCAAGCGGGCGATGAAAAAGTGTGCAGGAGAAATCGTGCATGTGGAGAACGGCAAGGAACAGACCCTGAAGGAGGTGTTCGAGAACATGAACCTTTCTGCCTTTGACCTCAGTGTGGACACCCTGGACGTGCATGCGGTAGGACACTACCACATATTGTCTGCCAGAGTGTTTCATCAAGAATTGTAGTGCTAGGATAGCAAAAGTATGCGTGGAAGGAAGATGCTTGGCTGGATAATGGGGAAGGAGAACCAGGTGCCTGGACCACAGCTGGGGACAGGAAAGAGAGAGGTGATTGAGGAAGAATGTGGGGTACTGGAAAGCACGCTTTATTGGATTCTATTTCAGCATAGGTTTTTACTCACTTTTACACCTTGGAGAAACCTCACCAGCTCCTCCTGGAAGATCCTAGCGTACGTTCAACAAAATAACACATTGTCCTCCAATCTGAAAATACACTCTATATTTTAAAACGTTCTGAATCCGGAGAGAGGATTTCAGCAAAGAGAATTTGGGGGTGAAGCTCCACACCAGTCTCTCCTGGTCATCTTTTAAGCCTTTCCCAGTAGGTGGCAATGCCCTGTGCTCTCCTGATGCAGAAAGCAGGGCTAAGGGTTCAACACCAATTTCTTGATCATTACGATAGAGTTTATTTTTTAAACACTGGAGACCTTGTCAGTCCTGGAAGGTTCTGTGCTGCTCGTGGGAGCAATGTATGAAACCGCTGCAGCAGTATTCTGCTTTCCACTGCAAAATTGAGCCTAGGTAAAAAAATATCAGAGACAAGTGGACCACACAGTTGCAGATTCGGTTATAGTATTTATGGTGAATTCTAGGGCAGGGAGTCCACGTTCCAGCCGGTTGTACCTCCTGGGCAGGATAAGTAGATACATGGAACAGAGGTGGGCAACCAAGATGGATCTCACCCATGGCGTGTGCGCTAGCGGTTGGATGGATGGTGTCCCCCCTGAAGCCAGCATGCTAGAAGTGAGGAGTAGCACGGGACACAGAGAGTTCAGATACAGGAACAGGTGCGCCTTTGAGCATAACAATGTTGCGATGTGAAGAACACTACTCTTGATTGGTCAGAGTGACAGTTGGTAGAGTGAACGTATAACGCTCTGCAGGTGGAGGTTAGTGAGCCGCTGGCAGTGAGAGACAGTAAAGCGGGCACAGTAAAGACGCTGCTGTGGGGTTTGTCTCCTCTCTCTCTCTGACCAGCGAGGAGGTGCCGGGGTCTCTCTGGGGCCGTGCAGCCGGGCTGGTTGAGCAATGTGGCCTCTGGTGCATCCCTTCCGGGAGAGCGGAGAGGTTCACTTGTTGGTGGTGCAAGCACGGTGTTATGCGGTTCCACTCGTGCAGCACACACCATACCATTAGACTAAGATGGTGTCACTTGAGGTCACTGGCTTGAAGACATTACGCTGCACACTAGCTGCACATTTCACCCATCTAAATCTGTGGGCCTGGCCTAAAGGCTAATAAATGCTTACAGTTTTGTGTGTGAAATATAAAAGGGATTCCCATTCGCCACATCTGAACCAGAGACAAACAAACATAAAACAGACAGACAGAGTAGTACCTTCAGACAGAGCTCATTCAGTACATTTCAAGCCGCATAGGCAGAGAGAGAATCTCTGATGTACAGATGAGCGTCTGACGTCTACCACAAGTGTAGACACCTGATCTATGGTTCTCTAATAAGCAGACTGACGGATTGGCAGTGGCATTTTAATACAAAAACAAGGCACCAGAATAGCATGGCCTTAGTGTCGTCTGACAAAAATATCTTTCCTTAAATATAGTTTACAAAAATATCAACCCATTGAAGTTAATATTAGAAAATCTGCAACCGATGGGGTAATATTTTTGTGAACCATAGTTAGGACGCAACGCTTAAGTCAGACAATATTTTTAATTGAGATATTCTAATGTGCAACCAAAAACAAAGAAACAAGTGCCCATGGGAGGCCCGGGGGTTCAGCCTACCCCTTTCTGCAATGGGGCTCTATAGTGAACAATACATAAACATTATAATTTTTTAGGTGATAATATATATACATATATATAAACATATATATATGTATGTGTGTGTGTGTGTATATATATATTTATTTTTTTTGGGTTTTTTTCCCAAAAGGGCTCAAAAGATTGACTGACATCCACCAATATAGGAAATCAACCTCCATGAGTTACAGCAGGACTTCACATCTTAGCAGAGTTAGTAAAGATATTTATTTTCCGGTAACATTCAAGAGGCAGATGGCATTTTACTGAGATCGTGGCCACACACCTGGAATACAGCAGCCCAGAATAGTATCTACTGAGGTAGTGGTGATTTATAGTAATGCAATTTTGTAACCTAGGGAATCCGGTCGGGACAGAAGGATGGGAAGAAGGAGCGTGTCAGGGGCAGATAGTTTGGAATGTTGACTAAAAAGGTATGAGAAGAAGAAGAGCATAGGAAGCTAAAAGAAGTGAGTGTGGAACTGCCCAGGTGACTGGAGAGCTAGTTTAACACTGGAGAGGAGTGAGTAGGAGGTGTCCCCTGATTCTAGCTAAGATTATATTGCTGTTTTATGTTCTGTAATGTTTATATGGCAAAGTTGGGTTATTAGCATGAAATAATGGAAGAATGGGGGGAGCCTAGACCTTTGAATAAATTACCTACAGTTCAACTATCAAGGTGAAATGCTCATATAAAATGGTCTTATCACGGATGATTATCAAGCCTAGTGTATTTAGAAGTCCTAAGCAATACTTTGTAATTTACAATGATGGTGTTGTAGGCCACTGTTTCTATTAGCAGACAGTTTATAAATGGCATGGGTATTTCTGTTCTAAGGGCTATGAATCTGAGACAGATCCCATACTGGAGAAGACAATTGTTTGTAACATTTGGTTTTCAGTGTGGGTATCTTCCTTAGTTTCATAGACCCATCCTCCCTGATGCTGGCTTGCCCTGAGGATGAACAAGTTGCTTATCCCTGGTAACGCTCTTTATGGTGGATACTCTATATATGCACTATCTAATTGCAGATTCCACACCCTATAGATTTTTCCCAGGCACTAGAATGGATCCAGATGTTTTTCTGTAATAGCTCCCACATACCGGTAGGAGACACCCTCAGAGTCTTCAGCTGCTTTGCCCCACCACCAAAAATGATGATGCAGAGCTGTATTTATGCACTACGTCTACATGCTGATATCAGTAACAAAATAATCGGAAATCGGAGTGTGTTGGATATAAAATGTTGTGTTATGTTACAGGTTTTGTAAAGTGCACAGCTGCCCCAGCAAATGGGCTCCCAGCGCTAGTTAGCAGAAGTTTGGGGGGCTACTTAAAGAAGGCAGGGCCTATAGCAAAGGAAAAAGATGTGTTTTAATGGCTTTGCGGAATGCCAGGTGGTTGTTAATGCTACAGATGTGCGCCGGAAGAGAGTTCCAGAGTTTTGCAGCCAGGGCGCGGAAAGAGCGTCCTCCTGCACGCACTTTCCTCACCCGAGGGACAACCGCCAAATGCTGGCCCATAGATCATAGATGGCGAGTAGGTATATAGGGTGAGAGCAGGTTCGCCAGGATGTCTGGGGAGGAGAGATTTATGATTTTATGGGCAATGCAGAGGGCTTTGAACTCAATGCGTTTCGCCACCGGCAGCCAGTGTAGTCTGCGGATGGCGTTGGTCGTAGGGCAAGTTCTAGGGAGGCCAAGTAGAGTTCTAGCAGCCGCATTTTGAGCCCTTTGCAGACGTAGAATTTTAGCCTTGTTAGCCCCCAGGTAAAGTGAACTGGCGTAGTCCAGCCTAGATATAATGGAGGCCTGGATGATGACTTGACGGACTGTGGGATAAAAAAAAACCAGCAGCGGTTTGAGCCCTCGCAGGAGTCCAAAGCAGGTCCCAGCTACTTTTTTGGTTTGGACCTGGAAGCTGAGGCCCCAGGTTTTTGACCAGCTGTTTGGGGGTGGGTGCGCAACCCAAGGTCGGAGGCCACCAGCTCTCGCTCCACAGCTCAGTATCTCTCCCTACTAGCAGAATCTCAGATTTGCTAGCGTTAAGCTGGAGGCAGTTGGCAGTCATCCACTCTGCAATGGCTGCAAGATCGCTCCTAAACTTAAGAGCATCCTGCGTGGAGTCATCAGAGAGTGCTACTGCCAACTGGGTATCATCAGCATATGATACCACCGTTAGTCCTCTACTCCTGGCCACCGTTGCTAGAGGTTGGACATACAGATTAAATAGAGTTGGGCTCAACGCTGAGCCTTGTGGCACCCCTTGTTTGATAGTGTGTGTCAGGGAGGTGTAAGAGGGGGCCGCCACCTGGAAGGTTCTCTCAGATAGAAAAGAGGCGAACCATCCCAGGGCCGGGCCCTCGATGCCAGCCTCTTCCAACCGTTTCAGCAGGATCTGATGGGATACTGTGTGAACGCGGTGCTGAGATCTAATAGTATCAGCGCCGAAGTACGTCCGGCATCTAAGGCCTCCCTCAGATGTTCGGTTGCAGCTAGGAGTGCAGTCTCCGTGCTGTGACCCGGGCGGAAACCATTCTGAGAGGAGTCAAGCGTGCTGTTGTTTTCCAGGAATCCTGTCAGAATGCAGTTAATGTAGGCCTCGGCGATCTTGGATACCCACGGCAGTAGAGAAATAGGGCGAAAGTTCTCCGGGTTGGCAGCGTCCAATGTGGGTTTCTTTAACAGAGGGACCACCATGGCTCGTTTCCAAGCCCTGGAGACAACCGCCATGGACAGGGACATATTAATCAGCTGACAAAGAGGTGGATGGAGCAAAGGCAGGGATTTAAGAAATTGCTCGGGCTTAAGAGGATCTGCAGGGGAACCTGATTTGACCTTACTACATAGCGTACGCATCTCATCTGGAGAAATCTAAGGAAAGACACAGAGTGTGGGGGTGGCGAAGGGCCTGTGAACAGGGCCTGATCTGATCATGGTATGGGGGAAGGTCCTATAGATGTTCTCCACCTTCGTAATAAAGAAGGCGGCAAGATCCTCGCATTGCTGGTCAGACGAAATCAGAGGCGCTATAGATGACCCTGCCGATTTAAGATCTTTAAGTATTGAAAAAATGCTTTTACCAGGGTTGCTGCTATTTCTGAATTAGTCAGCAAAGTAGGCCACCCTTTCCTTCTGGATGGCCCTGTGGTAATTCTTGATAGCTGCCTGATTGTGCCCCTTCAGAACCGGGTCATAATCCCGTCTCCATGCCCGTTCCAACCTTTTGCAAGCTTTCTGAATAGTGGCTAGCTTACTGTTGTACCATGGGCTGGATTTGCTATAGCGACTCTGTGACCACTTCACAGGAATAAGTGTATCAAGAGGCCGCCGAATCCAATCGGATAGGGCTTTATCGGCTTCATCAGGGTCATCCGGCATGCTAAGAGTGTGCGTAGAGAGGAGGGCATGAAATTGATCAATGTCCAGTTTGTGCCAGGGTCGTTTGAGGATTGACTTCTGGACCACCCTCTGGAAGGGATCTACCCCCGAGAGTATCATAGGTACCAGATAGTGATCGGACCAACTCATCGGGACAGAGGATTGACTGTGTCAAGCAAGTGGCCAGCAGAATGGGTACAGCCTGGAACACGTTGTATCAACTGAAGGGCAGCAAGGTCGGCTAAGAAATTACCAGTTTCAGAGTCATGTATATTATCCAGGTGCAGGTTCAGGTCACCAATAATGCTAAAGTTGGCAGATCTAATAGCCAAAGTACTTACTGCATCAACCAGTGCAGCCCTGAACTCTTTAGAGGGCCCCGGTGGGCGATAGACCAGTAGCCCAGACAATGTATAGGTGGGAGTGAAGGTGGTCCCAAAATGCGCACACTCACAGCTGACCAAGACCTCTTTCGTGAAGGTGCAGGTGTAGCTAGATTTAAAGATAACTGCAATACCGCCACCTCGCGTCTCTCTATTGAGAGTCGCAATGCTGATGCCCCGGGGCAGCGCCAGACCTGGCTCAACCACCATGTCAGCTGAGAGCCAGCCATCTGTCAGAAAGAGAATGTCAGGTGACTCGTCCTGCAACAGATCATAAACCTCAGCAAAATGCTTTGCTAAGGAGCGGCAGTTTAGGTTGAGGAGTTTAATGGTGTGCCTGGGGAGGGGGGGTAAGGGAGGTAGGAGGGGATGTAATCACCCAGGAATTGAAACCACAGCTTCTGCAACAAAACGGGCCCTCAAGCAAGTTACTTGGAGGATGATCGCATGAACTGGCCATTTTCCTCATAGACAGTAAGTCCCCACAAGAGTAGGTCTGCTTGTTATCGAGCAAATCAGACTATATGTCCTTTCAAGAGTCCAATACATAGAAGAGGGAGGATAATGGGTCTGCGAGAAGTCTGCAGTTAGGTAAAGTATCCACCAGATGGGTATTTCTAACCACATAGTCCTTACCTTTTGAGTAGATGCCAATGCAGTATCCTCCAAAAAGGTGGTGGGCGTGAGCAGGTTACATCATGAGGTCTTACATGACCAAATGGGCAAATTGGCCCTCCCTGCAGACCTGAGAGTTGATACAATAATGCCTAGTGAAGGTGTGGACAGGCATCTATGTAGCAACCTCACAGATGTCCAGCACAAGAGCACCCCTAGATAAAGCCATAGTGGCATCCTTGGCTCTGGTGAAGTGAGCCTGAAGGTACTCAGGAGGCTCCTTTTTGGTCAAGGCATAGCACATCTCAATACAGAGGATGATCAATGTTAATGAAGTCCATTTCTGAACTGCCCTTCTTTTTTTTTTTTACACCAACTAAGAACTGGTAATCTACCCGGTGCTCTAGTCCAATCTATATAGAAACTAAGGGCTCTCCTTGGATCCAGCAATAAAGCCTTTCTTACTTAGAGGGATGTGCTGGAGAGAAGAAAGCAGGGAGCATGATGGACTACCCCACAAAGAAGGGTAACACCAGTGCTTAATTTGAGCCAGTTGTGTCCGGTGCTCGGCACCAGCACTTAATTGTCAGCACCAGGACGGCTAGCCACATGATGGCACAGTTTGTCTAATTTTGTGATGAACACAATAACAGTTGTTTAATAATTCTATATATTTTAAAAATGACTAATACCTGCCATCTAAAGTTATTAAAATAGCTTGGGTGACAGGTATTAGTCATTTTTAATGTAAGTAAAGGCTGAATTGTCATTAGTAGCGCATTGGGTGGTGCAAGCTGCAGTGGTCTCCTGACAAGTGCCCAGGCACTTATTTCTTTACAAATTAAGCACTGGGTAACACTACTTTTAGAAGAAATGATGTCCGAGTAACACCTTGCCAAGGAAGAAGGTGGTGTACAGTACCACCACTTACAGCACCTGAGGCTCACACACATGCATGCATAAGTGATTGTAATGAGAAAAACAATGTTCATAGCATGTTTTGCTGTAGATACACATGCTCTGCATACTCCTGCCATTGGGTACAGACATTTGCAAATTGTTTTTCTTAGAAGAAGTCTTTTGAGTCATAGTATGCAGTGTGACTCACCCTTAGTGAGCAATGCATATAGGTACCATCCCTGCCATGGGGTTTGGACGTGTACTGGCAGCACTCCAAGACTTGCTGTGTTGTCCTCATTTTTTTGGCCCACACAGTGAATCTTTGGCATCCAGATTAGGACGAAACTCTGTCGCCAGTTTTTTCTCTCGATGATACCCTCTGGAGACTTATGCCCACTGATCGAGTCCATGAATGTTAGGGCCCTCCTGCTGTCCCCGAGGTCATGTGCCCTTCTCAATTGACCTTACATATTGAAGAATGCTCCCAGGCTAATGGAATGGATACCCTTCCAGTGCTGACCTCAGCGCCATGCAAAGTAACTGTGGTCAGAACATCATGAGGTTTGTAACCTCTTCCTCTCCCCCAACCATGTCAATACTTCATGTCAAGCTTGTTTTGCCTTGCGGTCGAAGAAAACACTACTGTACTGAAGAGAGAGGCATTAAGCACACCGCAAGATGCAGCATCAGTACACCATCAACACGCCCAACATGTTCAGCAAACAAGAACCCTTCGGCGCCAAGGAAAGTGAGGACCTCTACCCTTCAGGCATTCCACAGCATCAGCTGACACCCAGCTCAGAGGCCATCTCCTCCAGCACCTTCAACGCTAAGGAAGAAAAGGAAGCTCCACTGACCTCCAGAACCAGCGACCCTTGAATGAATATTTTAGTCAAGATCATATGTACAGCCGGCTCCAACACCCACTCAAAGCCTCCAAAGGGGCCTTGTGCCAAAGCAGGTCACCACTGCCAAGGGAGTCAGGTCTCTGCCGCTTTCTGTCTCTGGCTGGCACCGAATGAAAGCCTTGGATCAAAAGAAGAAGCCGTCTAAAGGTGTCGACTGCTTTTGGCTGTTGACCTCCAAAGCCACTGACAAGCTTTGACTCCAGTTGCATCTGAAGGTTCCATTGATGACAGTGCCCCTCGTCAACTCTGAAGCCATCATTGACCCTGAGAACACCCTTCGAAGACTGGCTCAGAAGACTGGGCACAGTCGATCCTCCAAAGGCTATCAGAGCAGCTCAATGTGAGGCAGAAACCATCTTTATCCTACCTTTACTGGGAAGATTTTGGCAAAACCCACCTCCCCTCAAGCCCACAGAGACTCTGCTTCGGAAGAGGAAGCTGGTACTTGAGGAGGACCCTACATCAGAGGCCCCTCCAGGTCCCTTGCCCAAGATGCATAGAGACAGGAGAACCAGCCCTCTCCCCTATGCTTCATCTCCACTGCCTCCTTCATCTCCACTACCACCATGCCCAGGTACACCAGGTCCACTGCCTCCACCAGACTCACCAGAGCGATCTTCACACTACCCTTACAACCAAGGCAGTACTTTTAGCCCTGTTGATCCTTAAAACGCACCCTTTTAGCCAGAGCCCATAGATGACCCATGGAAAAACTACAATGTTGACCCCTCAGGCAACCCAGGCCTCGACCATTACCTTGTTAGGGAATCACCCCCAACGATACCATGGCCTATCACGAGATCAGTCAGTGGGCTGCCCCCTTCCAAAAGGTGGACATGCACTTCATCCATGAGGAAAACGATTTCCTCATCGAGACACTATCCAAGTCAGAGCAGACAGTGAAATTTCTGCCCGTACTAAAGAGCATGCTCAAGTCCGCCACTGAGACAGTGAAGGAACCTGTGAAGGCTAGGTTAGCAACACCCAGCATTGAGAAAAAGTATAAGCCCTCCCCCACTGATATCAGGGGCACCCAATCTTCTGAGAAAAAAGCGGAGGAGACAATGTCTGAGGGCAAGACTATCTCCAATGCAAACATTTGTTGCGCTGTCTATCGCAGACACATCCTCCCGGGGGCTAACATCAGCATACTTTTCAGACGCCATCAGTGGGTTTAAGCCAGAAATTCAACAACATCTCTTGAATCTGCCCTTCTATGGGGAACGCCTATTTGGGCCTCAGGAAATGATAAAGAAGGACACCAACATCTCAAAATCAGTGAGTGCCCTTCAAACTCTGGCTTCCAGCGGCTCCTTTCGGAGGCAGCAGCCTCGAAGAGGGGCCAGGGCCACTCCCCCTGATCTCACCCATCAAATTAGAGACAACAGCAGTCTTTCCAGCAGCTGGCGGGCAAGGAGCACACCAGGGGTACCTACAGGGGCATCAAGAACAAGGGCATGGTGAGGGATGGCTCTGGCAAAGGAGCCTCCACCTCTAAGCTCTGGCTTGCCCCACCTCCCTCCCGATCACAGATTCACATGTTCTGGGGAGAATGCCAGATTTCCTCTCACTGTGAGGAAATCACATCAGATCAGTGGGTACACCACAGCTACAGCCTTGAGCTTGTCCCACCCCATGTACAAACCCTCAGCAGAGAACATCTCAGTCTTCTAGAGGTAGAGGCCAAAGCGCTCCTCCACAAGGGAGCCATAAAAAGAGTGCCCCCTCACCACCAAGGCAAGGGCATCTACTCTCTTTACTTCCTCATCCCCAAAAAGGACAGCTCCCTGAGGCCAAACTTGGACCTCAGGCCCCTTAATCAATAGATCCTGTCAGAACATATCCACATGACAACCCTGTGCTCCGACATGGTAACCAGATGATTGTGCTAGACCAGAAGGACTCCTAAGTTCACATTGCCATCCATCCGACCCACCGGAGCTACCTCCGCTTTCTGGGTGCTTCCCTATGGATTGCCACCACTCCAAGTGTCTTTGCAAAATGCTGAGCAGTGATAGCCGCTCAACAAGGGGGGCGGGCATCAATGTTTCTCCTACCTTGATTATTGGATGATCAAGAACACAGGCAAGTGACAATGCCTAGGTCACACCAAAGCTTCGATATACCTGCTTCACAGCCTGAGATTCTCTAAAAATGCCACCAAGTCTCACCTACAACTCTTGCAGATCCAGCCGTTCCTCGGGTCTGTACACAGTGCAGTCACAGGCAAAGCCTACCACAGCCAGCAGAGGGTGTTGGCATTCCAATAGGTTCTTCCTCTTTTTCAGCCAATTCATCAAATCATAGAACTGTCATGCGCCTTCAATGGATGACAGCCTCCTGCATCGCCCTAGTACATCACGCCAAGCTCCACATGAGCCAGTTTCAGGAATTTCTCTCAGCTCAGTGGTCACAAGAGGAGGGTCACGGGGATCATATAATGTTGGTAAACGCCTGCGCCCATTTCTCTCTGCAGTGGTGGAATAGCAGCAACCTGTTGCAAGGCAGATTTTTCTCAAACCCCATTCCGCAAGTCATCATTACCTTGGATGCTTCTCTTGAAGGTTGGGGGATTCATCTCGACCATATGACTCTACAGGGGTTGTGCCCCCCCAATGGCAAGGGATGGCACATGAACTATCCCGAGCCGCTAGTCATTCACCTCGCTGTTAAGACCTTCCTTCAAATCATTTGAGACAAGGTAGTCCTTATCAAGGCAGACACCACGACTGCCATGTATAATCTTCAGAAGCAGGGCAGCACTCACTCTCCTAAGCTCTCAGCGCTAGTGCAGGAGACCTGGCATTGGGCTAGCCATCACTGCATACATCTTCTGGCGGAGTACCTTCCAAGAGCGGACAATTACCTTGCAGACCTACTCAGCAAGACGCATCAACTTGTCCACGAGTGGAAACCCACCTCCAAGTCCTTCTATGCTGGGGTGTTCCACAGATACGCTACTCCTAAAAACACAAAATGGCCAAATTTTGCTTTCAGGTTCCCACACTCACCATCCATGGGCAATGGATAGGCAATGGATGAATTAGACAGGAATCTTTGCCTATGCATTTCTGCCTCTCCCATTGCTTCTGCATGTAGTATGTAAGATGTGGCAAACATCTCTAATGCTTATCCTAGTAGCCGCCTCGTAGGCCAGATAGCCCTTGTACTCAACACTCCACAAGATGTCTATGAGCCCCCAGGAGAACCTCCCCAACAGGCTTGACCTTCTCACTCAGAACAAAGACCAGATCAGGCACCCAGACCCTGGGGCAGCTCAGTCTAGCAACCTAACACCTGAGGTCCTACTGTTCGCTTACCTGCATCACCCGCAGCAATGCATGGACATCCTCCATGAATCTTGCAGGCCTACTACGTGGGCCTGCTATGCTGCAAAGTGGAAGAGGTTTATCCACTATTGCATCTCCAATCAACTGGACCCTCTTAAGCCTAGTGTCCAAAATATTGTTTGTTATCATCCACAAAAGTCAGGCCTTGCCTACACTTCAATATGGCTATAAATAGCTGCCATGGCCACATACATGCAAAACAGGAGACTCTCCTCCCTCTTTTGCATCCCAGTAATCAAAGCTTTTATCGAAAGTCTCAAGAGGGTTATACCCCTGCCCCTGTATGGAACCTCAATGTGATCCTTCCCAGTCTCATAGGGCCACCAAATGAACCCTTGCATTCTTGCTCATTGCAATTCTTTTAATGGGAAGTGACTTTCTTTGTGCCATTATTGAGCTACAGACCCTTACAATTCATGAATCCTTTGTCTAGATTCACAGGGACAAGATAGTTCTCAGAACCAACCCAAAGTTCCTTCCCAAGGTGTTTTTCCCTATACACCTCAACCAGAATATAGAGCTGCTTTCTTTTTCCCTCAGCCAGACTCAGTAATAGAGAAAGCCTACATACCATAGATGTCAAACATGCTCACATGAATTACATCAAAAGGACCAAGCTCTTCTGCAGGTCTGATCAGTGGTTTGTAGCCTTTGCAAAACCTCACAAATGCCAGCCTATCTCTAAGGAGAGCCAGATGGATAGTCAAGTACATTAAAACCTGCTACCATAAAGCAAAAAGAGCAGCCACCGTGGCCTTCCTTAGGAACATCCCGTTAAGTCACATCTGTAAGGCAGCTACTTGATCAACCCCACACACCTTTACTAAGCATTATTGTGTGGAGATCTTAGCCTGCCCAAAGGCTATGGTTTGCCTATTTATCTTGAGAACCTCTCTTCAGACATTTGCATCATCCAGTTGCTAGTCACAGCTTGTATGGGATACTGCTTTACAGTCTATGCAGAGCATGTGTATCAAAAACACCATATGCCGCGAATGGAAAATGTTACTTACCCTGCATGTATCTGTTCGTAGCATGTAGTGCTGTAGATTCACATGCACCTGCTCTCCTTTGTGGAAGTGTGTGTCTCTACTTGCAATCTCTTCTTTTATTACCTATCTAGCTTTAACAGTGCACATGGTGCACCATTCTGTGTTCATTTGCCACTCCATACTTACTCACACCCACTGTGCGGAAACAGTCTGACATGGAATCAGTGCCCATGCATATTGCCCACTCCACTCGAGGTGGAGCCACACTGCATCTTGTGACTCAAAAGACTTCTTCGAAGAAAAATAGCTTGCAAATGTCCGAGCCCAACACTAGATGGCAGGAGTGTGCAAACCATGTGAATCTACAGTACTACACAATATGAACTGATGCTTGCAGGGTAAGTAACATTTTCCCTTAAGGTCCAGCAGCCGCAAAGAATAAATGTACATGGGTTCAAAGTCTCACTCAGTGTAAGAAAAGGCATAAGTAAATAATCACATCACAACCAGCGACTTAAAGAAGAAGTGCTGATCAGGTAAACGTAGAAAGTCTGAAAGGGCAGACAAGTAACCTTTACTGGTGCTGACAACTAACCCTTGTCAGGTCAAGAACAGAACAAATAGAAGTAAATCAGAAAACTTAGTTTGAAGTGGATCGACTGAATGATCCTCTCAGAAGGCCACAAACATCGCCCAGCGGCCAAGATAGATCAACTTGGTGGACGGGCGACGCACAGTCAAAATCACATCCACCACCTCCACAGGCAGGTCAAAACTACTGAGCTGGTTCGGCTCAGTCTCTATGTTTAGGGGTGTATGACCATGTGCAGGTTCAGAGTAAGAACCCTGCCTTTTTTCTTGGACAGCAGACTGAGCGGAGGGCAGATGCTTGGCCTCAAAAGTTCAGAGTACCACTCTGGAGCTGTCAGGATGAGCTGAGCCCAGTCCTTCTTGACCTTCTTCTTAACTTGGGGAAATACTGGCATAGGTGGAATTTCACAAAAGAAACTGGAGTCCCAGGGAAAGCGGCACACTTTTCTGAAGGAGCCCTGAGACTCAAGGCTGCAAAACACTGAGCATTCTTAGCAGTAATGAAACGATCCACCCCAGGCATGCCCCACTGGCTGAATACACCTTGAACCACCAGACTGTCTGTGGAATTCTTTGCCTCAAAGGTCCAGCCATCGCCGTAGCTTCAGCACCCAAGACAGCATACCACCCTGCTCGTTTCAGCGGCGGAAAGGCTTTGAAAGCCACTATAGCCAAGGCACTCCCTATAAAGGGAATCCTCTGTACCAGCTGAAAATGGGATGTCTGATTGTTGAGAGAGAATCTCAGAGAGGACAGCAATGAGACCACTGTCTGTAGGAGGTCTGCGACTTACTGTGGCGAGTCCACCTTCAACAGCCAGTCATCGAATTACGGGAATACTTGTATCCCCATCCTTAGAAGATGGTCTATGACCACTGTATCACCTTCACAAATACTCAGGGAGCCATGGTGAGGATGAAGGGCAGGATAGTGAACTGGAAGTGTTATGGCCTCACCACAACGAGGAGGAAACACTTGTGGACTGCAGGATGTGTACATAAAAGTATGCATCCTGAAAGTCTAAGGACACCATCTTATCCTCAGGGTGTAAAGCAGTGAGAACCTGGGCCATAGTTAGCATTTTGCATTAGTCTTTCCAAAGGAAGGTGATAATAAACCGAAGATCAAGGATCAGACGCACCTGCAATGTTTCCTGGGCACCAAGAAGTGCCAGGAGTAGCACCCTGTACCCTTCTCTGCCTCGGGGGCTTTCTCTAATGCCCCTTTATCAAGCAGTGAAGTCTGCACTTCCTTGAAGAGGATAGCAGCATGCACTGCCAAAGTCCACGTAAAAACTGGAGGAACATGAGGGAGGTGTTACTAGAAAAGGGAGGACATAACCATTTTGACCAAACTCTAAGAGCCACCAATCTGAGGCAATTGCATGGGCAGACAACAAACAGAAGCTGCCTTGTATTGACTTCAGTTACTGGAGGGGAATCAGAGCGGCTTCGAAGTAGCCACTGCAGGAGCAGCACCACCCTCCCCGCTGATGGGTACAGCCTCTGCTACCACCTCATCCATTAAAGCCACAAAAAGGCTGTGCATGCTGCTTCAAAGGTTGAAATGATTGCCAAGAGTAGCCCCAGAATTTGCAGTACTTCTGGTAAATTGGCAAGCCGGGGACAATAAATTCAAGGAGGGAACTGTAGCCCGGCTATCTTTGAAATGCTCCAATGCTGAGTCTGGTTATTCTATGAAGAGCCGCCCTGGAGCCATGAAACAACATATCCATGAGGGGCGCTTGTACTTCGCAAGAGAAACCTGTGGAACATATCCAGGCTTAGCACCGGACCACCACATTGGTGCCCATAGCAACGCCAACACAGCCCATGGTGTCCAGACCGGCTGTAAAATGTACTTGGCCACAGTCTGTCCATTGTGAACTGTCTGAGCAAACAAGTTCAGAAACTCCTGTAAAAGGACAGGCAAGATTTTCCTCATCATATTCCAGAGAGCATGTATATTTTGCCCCAAAAGACAAACCTCGTTTAGGAAACTCAGAGCCAAACTGGCGGAAAAGGTAACTCTCCTTCCCAACACATTAGTATATTTTGATTCCCTGCCCAGCACACCCGTGCGGAAGGTATTGGGGTTTACCTTATTCACAGAAATCTGTATGACTAGGCTTCCCAGTGTCAGATGCTGCAATAAAAAGGCTAAGTCCCTAGGGGCCAGCAATGAGACTACTGTCTGTAGGAGGTCTGCGACTTCCCCTAACAATAGGGTGGCTCGCTGGCTGCACACAACAGGGCTCAGACCATGCTTCTATCAAAGCCTCAATCACAGCATCATTGAAAGGCAACAACATTTTATGAGTGGAAGGACCTGTCTGCAAATTCCGGGAGCAAATTTGCTTTAGTTTTCAGAGATGCCAATGGCAATTTTAGCACCTCTGTGGCTGTATGAACCACTACTGCAAAAGAGGTGCTGTCTTCGGTAGGGATCCCCAGTGGCGAGTCCAGCTCTGTCTCAGGGGAAGTGTCAAGGCCACTAGCATTTTGCAGTTCTAAATGTAGACCAACCTGAGTGTAGTGAGGAAGGGTTAAATTGTCCACCTCCTAGTCATCCAATATTAATGAATATACACCCAAGATTAAAATATAAATTGAGAAGGTCTGTCTCATGATATTGATTATTCACTGAGTTGTACCTGGCTGTAAAGTAATGGAGAAGCGTGTTCTTGTTGCTTTTTGAATGAGCTATTTTCCCCTGGTGTTGTCTTCTTCTACTATTAGCGTTCAGGGGCCCTCGTTTTACTAGATCACCTCCTAGTCATCATCTTCATCATGAGGAACATGCTGACTATCTTGTAGAGCATCAGAATCAGATCCAAAAGTAGCCTGTAGCCATCTATAAAACTGGCATCGAGGTAGCGGCATCGTAGGGGAGTCTTCCATAGGTAGAGCGAGGGATTTGCTAATTTCAGAATATTACACAGGGCGAGATCTAGCCAAATTCAGATCCGGATCAGAATTTGGTGTTGGTTTCTGGTCTGGAACTTGCTCCTCCAGAGCCGAGGCCAGCGCTGAACCAGCAAGGACTCGTGTTGCCATCAACAAAGGCCTGGAGGTGCTGTCTGCTGCTGGCACAGGGCAGGACAAATCTCTAGCTTGGTCAATCAGCGCCGTGGTAGGCCACGACCATGGAAGTCCGATGGGTGGCCCTGGTGAATCAGTGGGGCCTTCAGGATATCCCACATTGTCTGAAAAACTACAGCAGTGCCTCTTTGAAGGCCTCAGCCTGCCTCAGATTCAGTATGGGGTGCATCAACTCCACCTGTAGAATCAAATCGAAATTGGACTATGGCAGTGAATTCTGGTTCTTGGAATCCAAATGGCATGACCTCTCTTTGTAGCGGAAGCAGTGGGAAGGAGTGGACTCTTGATTAGATTTTTTGATTTTGTGCTGAGACTTGTCTTTCAACTTCATCCTGGACCCACCCAAGGACGGTGCCCTTGACTGTAACCAAGACTCAGGTGCTGGGCCAGGACTATGAATGTGACCAACCTCCCTTCTTGTGTTTGGCGACATACAGCTTAGCTGTGGACTCCCTGATAGCCTTCAGGTGCATCAGGGAGCACTTGTCGCAGGACTTTTAGCCATGCTTGGAACCCAAGCACTAAAGGCAGACATTGTATGGGTAAATGACCAACACCTACTTCCCACGGACACACAAGATTTATAGCTTGCAGTCTTTGGAGAAAACATTTTCCCTAGCACACTGTTAGAATGTTTTTGGGAAGTCGGTGAACTGACAAAAAGATCCGGAGCGGAGCTCTGGTTCTGCATTGATAGGTGCATAAAAAAGGAACTGACATCAGAATGCATGGGAGGCGACTACATATGGCTTTGCATCATCATTTCCGGAGGATGGGCAAACCCACAACAGGGTCCAGAGGCACCACCTGTGGCCGTGGGAGCTATTGCGGAACAACTTCCATATCCTGTCTGGTGCCTGGGGTAATTTGAAAGGGCGAGGAATATGAATTGGAAGTATTCAACAGAATCACACATATATGTCAGTAGTTAACAATTTCGGCTGCCGTTCAGGGAAGCCATAGCAGGAATCAGTATTTTAAAGATACAGAACCCTTTCAAGTGCGACTTTAAAAAATTGGCTCTGGTTTAAAGGTTTCGTAATCCTACTCGATATGTAGGAAGACTTGTTAAAAGATATCACATCCCACAGAAGTATGAATGCCGATAAGTAAGTATTTCAAAGGAAATCTAAATTCTTAGGGAAATTCAGAAAAGAGGAGAGCTTAGGAAGTGGAAACTGGTACATGTTTGTATGATAGATTTTATCCAATTTTTGTACTCCCTCAGGACCGTAACACCTTTCACCGCTTTGATAAGTTCAATGCCAAATACAACCCAATTGGAGAGTCCATCCTGCGTGAGATCTTCATCAAGACAGACAACCGTGTCTCTGGGAAATACTTTGCTCATATCATTAAGGTAAGGCGCAGCATCCAGTCAGTGGAGCGCGAGTCCAACCCTGAGACCTCAAGGCTTATGTTTGCAGTGAGACGTATTCTTATGTCAGTCATAAGTGTGAGCACTGAGATGATTATCACTGGGATGATTCTGGGGCCAGAGAGAATGAATTGCACACTAAAATGACCCAAAGATCTATAAGGCTTATGTGTGCACTGAGGCCCGCCATTGGACTAGTGCCCCAGACATACTCTGACACTGGCCTTGGTGCCCGAGAAACCAATGTGCACTGATCCATTTGGAGGTCAGTCTGACAGCCAATTTGTGCATTGAATCCATAGTGTGTACACCACAATCACTGTGCGGATCGAGGGTCTGAAGTATGTATTGCAATAATTCTGGGGGCCTTAGGAGCCAATGTGCAAACAGAGACCTACCCTGGGACCTAAAGGGCCAATATTTACAGAGAGCCCTACACTGGAACATGGGGGTTCACATAGTGTACAAAGGCCATTCTGACAACATTTCAGTCAGTGTAATGACTCTCCTTGTTTCTGTCTATCAGTAGTTCTTTGTCTGTATACCGTGTTTCTTATTCCTCATCCGTGCCAATTTATTTGTGTATGTGCCTTTTTCCAAATGCCTATCTAGTGGTCCTTTTGTCTTCTCCCTATGTCTGTCTGTCCCAGTGTTTGTCTAGTAATACTGTCTCTCTGTCAGTTCTCTCCCTGTCCCTCTGTTTCAGATGCGACTTGTGTCTGTCTGTATGTCGCTGTTGTCCATTGTTCCAAATGCTACTCAGCGTCTACACTGGTAGTGTTTGTTTGCCCTGCAGTACTTTCTTTCCACAGGAGGTAATGGCCGACTTGGAGGAGAGCAAGTACCAAAATGCCGAGCTTCGTCTTTCCATCTATGGCCGCTCCATGAATGAATGGGACAGCTTGGCTAAGTGGGCAGTCAACCACATGGTGCATTCCAACAACGTGCGCTGGCTAATCCAGGTGCCGCGACTCTTGTGAGTACCTCACAGCATCTTCACGCACACTGGCATCTAAATGTAATAAGCAGACACACATTGCTGTCAATCTCAATGCAATTAAGCGTGCCGGGTCCAAGCACACCCATCAATCTTGATACTGGTCCTACATTTCCAGTTTGTCACAGCACCACTAGTTGGGGGGGGGGGGTGCTTCCAACACTCACTTTTCACACACCTTTTCTGGTCTCACCAGCCTCATGTAATAATAACAAAAAAATCTAAATGAAACAGAGTGATTTGGGTCAACCTGCTTTATCCATTGACCTGTTCAGCTGTCACTCACAATTTGCTTCCGCCCACCACAGCACTTAGTATGGAGCAGTGGCTCAGCCCAATTCAGCCATTGGCTTTTTTCCACTGTGATTGGGAGCATTTTTCCTAATTAAATGTACAATTCCTACTTAAAAGAAGTTTACTTCAATGCCATGGCTGGTGGGCCAATAATTTACTTTGCCAGTGTTTTTTTTCTTTTAATTCTTTATTTTTGTATTGCTGAGTCATCCTTGTTTATGCTTTGTCATCAGGTTACAGTAATACAAAGCAAATAGTACATTTTCATTGCAGCAACAAGAATTATATGTTCCTGTCATGTGCATCAAAAACTGAAATGGTCATCTATAGCTGTTCTACGTACACCTGCCTGCTAGGAAGATGCCATTCTGTTCTGATAAAACTGAATTCAATGGTTAATTGATTGTTTCATTACTATTTTTTATTGCAAGCGTAGGGCCAGATAAACGCGGCAGCATGTTTTCTTTTTTTCCCCCTTACTTTTATGGCATATGCTTGCAATTAAAAATTTACCCATCATATCATCTTGCAAAGGCCAGACATTTTGGTTTTACCAATGCTTGTTTTATCTCAGTAATCAAACCCTTGTCGTAAAGCATATTTTGGCAGCAGAACTTTAGAATCTGTTATACCGACATTTTGCCCTTCATTCTCAGCAAAGTTGATTCGCCCACCAACTATAAGCTACTTGCACTTTGGCACTTGATTTCTCATGCAGTCTGAGGAGAGGGGCATGGGGTGATGGCTATTGATAATAGTCATAATAAACAGCGGTAAAATGCATGCCGGGCGCTTGTTATTCAGGGTTCTAGAGCGTACCCCTCCCCCATGGGAGTCACAGCCTTGTGGTCTGTGTACAAGCCCTCACTGGTCTGTCACAGTCCTCAAGCGATCACCCTTTGATATCTCGCATTGCGGGAGCTCTGACGCAGTGATGCGTGTATGCATGCATGTAGGGGTGGGCGAGCCGCGAGAAACTGCCTCAGCTCACTCAAGGTGTGTAGTAAGATCTGGTTCCATCTCTCCTCTTTACCCTCTCACATATTCTTTTTTCTTTCTCAGTGATGTTTATCGCTCCAAGAATCAGTTGGCCAATTTCCAGGAGATGCTGGCGAACATTTTCATGCCATTGTTTGAGGCCACAGTTAACCCTGCTAGCCACCCAGAGCTGCACCTCTTCTTGGAGCATGTGAGTTCCTCTGCCTGTACCCATTTGAGATTGGGAACCTGGGTGATGCCATAAGACACGTGGGCCCTCATTGCAAGTACCCTCTTACTTCCAAAGAGGCTAGTAACAGCAGATACTGTCCCTGTTGGAATTGTGGGATCTGCGGGAACCTGGGTGATGCCATAAGACACGTGGGCCCTCATTGCAAGTACCCTCTTAATTCCAAAGAGGCTAGTAACAGCAGATACTGTCCCTGTTGGAATTATGGGATCTGCGGGAACCCTGCTTCTCTGTTTATTTTTACTCAGTGATTTTAGTTGCTGAAATCAAGAGATATCTGCTTATGAAAATCCAGAGGGGATTGAGGAATTACTTGGAAAATCGGACAAGGAACGCCTGATCTCTCTGTAATTCCTCATTTCTAAGGGGACCCTCTGGACCCCACCTGTAATCCCCCCTCTCAGCAGCCCTCACAACCAGTATGTCAGGTGTTGGTAACTCGGATCGGCCAGCGTTACTGGGAGGATTTTCAGGCCTTCGTAACGTGGGCCTCGATGGAGTGAGCATGTGTTGTATTTATTTCTTAACATGTATAGTGCATGCGTTTGCTTACATGACGTATTGTGAATCACTGCACGCGCTTGTTGCCGTGCCGTGTTTCTTCCTTATTTAAATGTGCACGTGCATCTTCTGAGGGACATTCCAGGTTCTGCCCTTCGGTACACTTGACAGTCAGTTTCTTACGACAGTCAGTTACCGGATCTTGTTTATAGTTGTTGACACTTTTTGTATAATGGTATTTTTCACTTGCAAATAACATTTTGAAGAAGTTTCTTACGACCGCCAGTTTTCGGATCGCAGTGTGGAAGCTGGCGGGAGATGGGCTCCTTGTAACCACGAAAGAGGAATACACTTGAAGGATAACTGAAGAAGCGACAGAGTAGTGTCTTCATTATGTCTCCTTACAACAACATGCCTCACACTTGGACTGGGCTCTGGATGTGGTTGTGTTAGGATTGAGACAAGATTGTGATCCAGTGGGCTTGATGTGGGACTGGGCGTAGGGTGCTGTTAGGTTTGGACCGAACTCTGGTTGATTTGGACTGGGTTGGTTTGGCTCAGGTTTGGTTGGATCAGAAGCAGGGTTGTGTTCAAAGTCAAAATGTTATTTGCAAGTGAAAAATACCATTATATAAAAAGTGTCAACAATTATAAACAAGAGAGTTGGGCCTTAAACCGCAAAAAGTGCTTCAGACCTGTTTGCCGACGTCCCTCAAAGGATATAAACAAAAAAGCTTCTAGGACTCAATGTCTATATATTTATGTGGAATTTGTCTAATACGAACCTACCCAAAAAGGCAGCAGAGTGCTGTATATGGTCAAAGGCAAGCGTAGTCTCTGTGTGATAGAAAAGATGCTGTTTATTGGATTGTTACGGCATTATTCTTTTAAGAGTTGTGTCTTCAGTTCTTTTCTACATTGAAACAGCGTTCGGGGGTCCTTATGGATACAGGTATATTGTTTCAGGCCCTGGGTACATAGCTGGAAAAGGCCTGCTCGCTTGTTTTTTCTTTGTTACACTTGTTAGTCTCAGTCCGATGGTGCCCAGGCTGTGGGTGTGCCGAAAGCCTCAAGACATGGCAAGCTTGTCTGCAAGCCAAGCGTGGTGCTGATCATAAGGGCCTATGCCGCACAATCTACAAATTGCCTTTTTTTTTTTTTACCTTAACCAAATCCTCCTTTGGCGGATGCTAATAATGAGAACATACTGAATTGCAAAGCTTAAAAAATATTTGTAATGTGTGGTTTAAATTAAGGGAAGGTTGGGTACAGAATAAAGTACAACCCTAACGAAGAATTCTGCCTAGCTTACTTCACTTTGTACTTTGCAAAAAAGACTAAATGTGTCTTTTTCGGAAATGTTTTTTTATTTTAAAGAAAACAAATTTTATTTATTTAAGTTCTGAGCACATCCAGGCCTGGAAGGCCTTCACATAAATGTATCATCAACAACACAGTGGGCCTCAATGAAGCCAGTGTTCGGAAATGTTTTTTTTAAACCTGATTTGGATGTACTTCGATTATCCCAGTTGTCACAGGCAGTAAACTGCTGAAGTAGCGTGTCCATATATTTTGCATACAGACGCTGCTCACGCCCGGGCTTTATATCCCTTTTATAAACAGAAGTAGAGTGGTTGTGCTGGGGCTGGATTCCTGGGGTGTCCTGTGTTTGAAAGCTGCAGGACTTCTCTCTTAGGTCGGATAGCGTGGTCTTGTGATGGACAGAAGGCATCTTGTGCCACAGAAGCATCCCTGGTCCCTCAGACCTGTCCAGTATGGAGACTGCCACTGGGAGAAGAGGCCACGGTGGTGCTGGTTGAGATCCCAATCACGCTGTAGATGAAGTTCTTACCATTTTTGCCGGCTTCGCCCATAGTAGTTCTTTCAGATGCAACCTTCTGATCCGGCACTTCAGCAGAAATAAACTATTTGCTTATTGAATAAATCTAGGTGGATTTTAACCCCCCAGTCCTTCTTTCTGCTGCATTATGTGACTGTGATTATGTTTCCCCCTTTACCCCTGGACAGGTGGACGGCTTTGACAGTGTGGATGATGAATCCAAGCCGGAGCATCACATCTTTAACTTGGACAGCCCCCTACCAGAGAACTGGACTGATGAACACAACCCACCATATTCATATTATCTGTACTACATGTATGCCAACATGGCTGTGCTGAACCACCTGCGCAGGTAAGAGATATGTGTGAGTGCCCTGCCTAACATGGCAGTCTAGAGCAGCCTGCGTTGGTAAGAGATGTATGTATGCACCTAAATCGCCACAACAGTCCTGAAACAGGTGCGTAGGTAATGAGTGTGTATGCAGCCCTCACCTCAACATGGCTCTCCTGAACCATCTGTGTGAGTACAAGGGCAACCACTTAAAGTGGCCACGGTGAGCCACCTGCTCTGTTTAGTCTATAACATATATGCAGCTACACCAGCGCAACCTTACTGAACTATATGCATGATCCCTACCTGGCAGTTCTGCAAATCCATACAAGCAAAGTAACACTGCCTTTCCTGCTGGCCCTAAACGATGTGTGCATGTAAGAGCGTACCCATATTTATATGAGCTTGTAAGAGCTACCCTTGCATTCTCCAACATAACCATACTGAACATTCTGCCAGTATGACTTTTCCAGCGTATCAATCGTTAGACAGTTCAGTAGTGTGTACCTACCCCGCTGATCAATCAGCCTGCACACACATTAGTGTGTCCCTGCATCATACATGGCTGTCCTGACCGAACAGCACACCCCCGGAATGGCCACGCTTACCTACCTGCACCAGTAGAAATGTGCCTACATCTCTCTTCCTGCCCCAAATATGGCTACCTTGAATTGCCTGTGCAGGTGACAGTGTATCTCTGCACTCTCACAAACAACATGACTATCCTGCTCCAACTGTACGGGTGAGATCAATGGTCCGTCACCATCCAACAAGCAACCTGACCACGTTGAAACTCCTTCACAGTCTAATGATGCATGTCTTCCACTAGCAGGGAACCCTTTTCTCAACTGAGCAGGTAGAAGTGTTTTTCCTACAAGAACCTTTTCTGGATTCACAAGCTGTGCATTATTCGGCCATCCAGCGGTGGGCACTGGAATTTGTTTCTCTGCCATGCTGAATGGTCTGTACACATTAGTGTATCCCTGCATTGCTCCCATCTCCCAACATGCACGTCCTGAACTACCGTCACATTTACCCTACCTACCAGCTCTTCCCCAGCATGGCCACACTGAGCTACCTGCACATGCAAGAATGACCTTTTACCCTACTTCCTAGTCCAGATGTTGAACAGCCTGTGCAGGTAACGCTGTAACTTTGGCCCCCCAATAAGCCACATAGCTGTCCTGAACTACATGAGCTGTTAAGTTTGGTTTCCAGTCGCGAACAAGCAACAGGGTTGTGTTGAAACTCCTGCACTGTGTTCGTATGTAAAACACTAGAACACTGGAACCCTTAGCAGGCTGTGCAGCTCGGAGTACATTCCGTGGCAGGCCCAGACTGCTTTACTTTCCACTGGGCATTTCCTCGGTGGGCTGAAGCTTGTGGCGGTCGGTTTTGTAGGGCAGCGGGCCACTGCAGGTACCTCTGTCACTCTCTCCAGCTTCCCTTGGTGGTTATAGCAGGCATAGGGGGTGCTTCAAGAGCTAGGGGAAAGAGGGAGAGAGATGAGGGAGCAAGAGGAAGGGAATGGGGCAGGACTCTTTTTGATTCCCAGTCTGGCCCCATGATGCACCAACGCCCAAACATGGCCTCTCATAAGAATCTGACCAGGTGTCCCTGCCCATCAAACCCAACATGACCACAGAGCACAGATGGCACCGGTAACAATGTGATGCTGTGTTTCCGCTTGATACTGTTTATCTAATGGTTCGACTATCTAAGGTGCTGACCCCCACCATCGTTGCACCACAGTAACCACTTGAATTACACTGTCGACTTGGAACTCCAAAACACTGATGACGTAATCGCTTACGTTGTAACTGGTTTGATGCCCCATTGTTGTTTAACTCCGCTATAAACCGTACATAACTGACTGACCTAAATACAAAGCACGTGGCGTCTCTATGGTGAGTTACATTTTTCGTTGACGTTAAGAACATCAAGTATGCAATGTAACAAGTAATCCTGTATATATATATTGAAATGTTTCTGACACTGTTTAAGGCTGCATGCCAATAAGCACAGTTAAAAGCGTGGCTGCCTGCTTACCTTCCCGCCTCTCTGGTCTGTAAACGTACGCCTTTGCTTCTCTCCAGTAACCGGGGATTCCACACCTTTGTGCTGCGGCCTCACTGTGGAGAGGCAGGTCCTATCCACCACCTGGTGTCCGGCTTCATGCTGTCCGAGAACATCTCCCACGGACTCTTGCTGCGGAAGGTAAGGAGCACCCCAGACCTCCTGGAGTAGGGATGGGGCACAGACCTTACTTGCAAAAGCCCTGTATTCTTCATCTGTACAGCCTTGAGTATCCTTGTTCATAATAGTAGATGGACAAGGATTCCCTGCACCTTTTGTTAGATTCTTGTTGCTGATGAGGTTCTTGAGCTCAAAAGGGGGCAGCTGGCAGACTCATAGTAGCAGAACCAGTGCTGCTCCATTCCTTGCTCTGCGTCTGCTAACTGAAGACAGGGGTAAAGTGCCTGTCAGCAGGCAGAGATGTGAGATCGACTCTTCAGGAACAAGGCTGCCTGTTTTCCCAGACTACCTCAAACTCGCTCCTGTTTGGTCAGTGCAGTTTGAGTTAAGTGGCCATGGGCTGATGATAATGTGGGAGCTGTGATGCTGGCTGGAGTTGGCCATGCTCACTTCTTTTAAGATATAGAAAATATTTTTGGTACATTTGCCTACTTCATTGATCCTTGAGGGTTGAAAGCTCTTTTTAGCTTGTCCAATGGTATAGCATATATTGCATGATTCGTGTAAGTTTGTCCTAATTTCAGCCTGATTTCTGCCATTTTTGCATCATGGAGGGTAGTTAGATTTTAAACATTTCATCTCTTGCCACTTCTGTGGTGGCGTGTTTCCAATATACAAGCTTAAATCGTTCCAGGATACCCCAGAAAACCCTGTTTGTGCTCACCAGAGAAGTGCTGGAGTACCTCAGGCAGCGAGACACACTACCTTGCTTTACGCCTCACTTGCTATGTGTGTTTTCATCACTGCTCCAACTGAAGTGCAAGCAAAGTTCCTTTAGCAGTAACGTCATCTGCTACTAACTGACATGGGCCAAGTATCACTGGCCTATCCTCCGAAGGCCTGGATTAGCAAGGCTTCCTGAAGGAGGCCAGAGCTCTTCTCATAAATACTGAGTGCGCCTCGCTGTCATTTTCCTTAGTGGTCAGGCAAGTGCTGGTAGCGGCCTAGCTGGCCTAACAAAAGACCGATCCCAACAGGGACATCTGGTGAACACCAAGAGGTCTTCACTGCTATTCTTGCATGAGTAGTCCTCTTTTTAACTTTTTGGAATGTTTTGTAGTTTTAGGCATTGTAATGCCAGCTGGGCCATTTTTAAATGAATTCTACTGATTTAATATTTTTATTTGTTTCCGGCTGCCTCCAGGCCTCCTTAACCTTTTAAATACATTGGAAGGGGTGGGAATACACTGCTGACCTCCCACCACAGTTCGCCCCTTAGCATTCTGGTAAATGCAGTTTGTAATGCATGCTTACTTGGTATTTTGCTGGAGTGTTCCACCAAAGTTGGTGCAGATTAGTGCTGTCATCTCTAAACACACGTGTTTCTGGATTTTATCCGTCATCAGTAGAGATCAAAAACGATTTTCTTCTGGGGTTGCTGAGCAGGCTGCCACAATTCTTACAGGTCTCAGTACCGCTCACAGGCGCACAGGTGCATCTCCACTAGCTCGTCGAACTGTGCTGGGAGGTGAAGCAGTGTGCTCCCACCCCTTCCTCTTTTAAATACATTGTTTATTAGTTCATATCTACTTACTTCTAGACCTTAAAGTGTGATGTAGATTGATGGACTGTATTGTGAATGTTGAGTCCTGAATACCACAGCACTCCTTGCAGGATTATCTGAAGAGCGAGAGCCAGAAATAACTAAAGGAACCTTTGATTCCCCATGTTTTTGAATAGCCTAAATTGTGGAGTTCTAGCAGCTTGATTAGCATGTATCAAGCCTCTAGTTTCCCTTCCACCTCTACAGCTAATATAATGATCACTTCTTGTACGTTTTTGTTCCATCACCTCACATAAAGTGTTCTAGGGACTTGGGGGGTGTGGCCTGGTGCCGATGGAGTGAGCAGCTCGATTTGGCGCTCCTCGCGGCCGGGCCCGATCTGGCTCCATCCTGCCCTCTAGGCACCTGCAGGAACAGTGTCTCCCCTATGCAAACACTGCTGAATGAGGCAAGCAGTATTATTTGGGAGATCCGTGACCCCACGACGTTGAATAATCGCCGAAAGCTGGTTCGGCCGCCGCCATCCCCCAGAGCTCAAAATGGCAGTGTCAGAGATCGCGGCCTGAAACCGGTATTTGCAGAGGAGCTGAGGATCCCGCCTCTGTCTGGAGCTGCCCGGTTCACCAGTCGGAGACTGTGGCGGGGCTGCGGTAGCTGGCGGCGGAGAAATTCTCTGGATCGGTGCTGCCCCCGGGAGTCACAGAGGTAGGAGCATCGCTGACCGCAGAGGTGGTGCGTACCCCGTGGGGGGCAGCGGCAGCCAGGGGAGGCAAATGCTGAGCCTGAGAGCAATGACGGTGACAGTGGGGCTGACTGAAGCCCGGCAGGCACTAAATGGGCGGCGGCGAGAGGAGAGACGGATCTGAGCGGAGCAGCGGCCCTCAGGGGCATGAAAAGAGCGACCTGAAAACAGGCCTAAAGAGAGGTCCAACCTCACTGCAGGAGGGAACGGGAGCACAATACCGGACAGGGTGCCGAAGCGGACAGGAGCCGTGGGGACCTGCAAATAAAGGCTTCAACCGCGCGCACATACGGAGACCCATTTTGTGCTCTCACGAAGCCCTTGGCGACGCTCTGCTGATGGCCACAGAACTGCACTCACTTACCACGGAATAGGTGCAACTGTGACCCCCTAAGCCTAGACGAGGGCCTGTAGTACGGCGCCGGACAGGTGAAGACAGCACCCTGTTGCCCCAAGAGCACACAGTCAAAGATATTTAGGCACTACCCATACTGGGGACGCTGACCCAGAGCGTGATTCAGCAGCGAGCGCTTCTAAGCTGCGAGACCCATCCTACATTAAAGGGAAAACCGCCTTGACTCCTGAAGTAACCGCACCGCTGGGACCCACTGAGGAGGACCCGACGGGGGCCTAGACAGCTGACCCAACCAGGAGGCCAGAGCACTGAAGAGCGGGAAGGAGAATCTCGGGCACCAAGACACCGGGAACCCCTAGGATATCCCAAGCCAAACGAACGCGACCACTGACACATAGAAAAATGGGCAAACCTTCCAGAAGAAAGGACCCTGAACAAGAAGAATCAAATGCACCGGATACTGCCAACATGGCGACCCCACCAGCAGCAAACCCGACAGGAGGCCCTATCCTCCAAGATATACTGTACTGCACGCAATCACTGCAACCAGGGTAGCGTTAGAGCACAAAATAGACACCATCGGCACGGATCTCAGTCTGCTTAAAGATGAAAAAGAAGCTGGCGGAGAAGGTGGCTTATAAAAAAAGCGACGCTGGCTGAAAATCCCCAGCTATGGCAGCGATGCAGCAACGCCTCCACGACCTAGACTCCAAGGTGAGAATATTAGAAAACAGAGCAGAGGATGCCGAAAATCGCTCACGCCGCAATAATATTCGCATCGTGGGCATGCTGGAGAAAATTGAGGGACCAAACACAGTGCAATACATTGAACAATGGCTACGAGGGCCAGTCTCTGTTTTTTGCCCTTGAAAGGGCACACCGGGTGCCGACCAGACCTCCGCCCTGGGCCCCTCCTCGCCCAATTAGAGCACGCCTCCTCCACTATAAGGACCGAGACTTCATTTTAGATCAAGCGCGCAAGAGAGGTGAACTGAAGGTCAATAATACGATGGTGCGCATCTTCCTGGACTTCTCCCGAGAGGTCCAGCGGCAGAGGGCATCCTATCAAGACATCAAGAAAGCACTCAGACAGAAGAACATTCAATATGCTATGATCTTCCCAGCAAAACTGAGAGTGGTGACCCCGGATGGAGCACTGTTTTTTCAAACCCCGCAGGAAGCATGGGATTGGCTAGAAACCCAGAACGGACTGATACCTACTACAGGAGACAGAAACTACAGCGCAAGACCTTTTAGAGGAGTGCGGCCTCGGCGGAGCTCGGCCGCACCCTCCCAAGATGAAGCCCAACTGGGACGCCAAAGAGTGGTGGAAGCTGTAACTCGCCTGAACAGGAACCAGACAGACCAAGAGACAATGGACCAGGAGTCCCACCTTCCGGACTCTGAGTCGGACCGAGACTCCAACGCGTTTGACAACACCAGCCTGGAATGGCCCGCGGTCACCCTGGGCACGGCGGACGAGATTATATGAAGCCTCAGACACTCCCCATTGAGCACATATGAACTGAGACCTAGTGCATCGTTGCCCTACCAAGGTATGAAACTCTGAGAGCACCCTGGGAAGGCATCTTGAGCAGTGTGCCATACCACAAGTAAGCATGCCGGATGAGGGCCTGGCCGCCCGGGAACATCACGAGGTACCCCCCTTAAGCTACAGAACGTTGTGAACATTTTCACGAATTTGGTGGAACACTACCATGGTTTGGACGAATAGCGCGTTTCTACTTGTCCTGGGGAGTGGGAGTTGGGGTAGTTGGATGTAACTTTTAAGGGTGGGGATTAGCGAGTCATACCAGTGGATCGCACAAACTGTGCTGAGGCATGCTGCAGAGGGACGATGGATGCGCAGGATGGGTAAAAAAGGACATTGCTCCCTTAGTGAGGCACGTACATGGCTAATAACCCTACAGACAAGTGTTTAACGTGTAATGTCAGGGGTATGCATGCAATGACTAAATGATACAAGGTATTCTCTTACCTGCACAGAAGAGGAGTACACATAGCGCTCCTGCAGGAGACCCACCTCACCCAAGCAAAGGGTCAAGCACTAAAGAGGCGTTGGAGGGGACAGGCATACTATACCACATACTCGGCCTATGACAGGGGCCTACTTATATGGATACAAGCAGGAGTCCCATTCCAACTCACAGATACTATAATTGACACAGAGAAGAGATATGTGGCCATAAGAGGTCATCTGGAGGGAAAAGATCTAACATTGATCAATCTATATGCCCCCATTACTGAACAGGGCTCCTTCTTTGCGACACTATCACAACGACTAGCCCCATGTCTCAGGACATCGACACTGATTGGAGGGGACTTTAATTGTGTCTCTGATACCCAGCTGGACCGATCTCACCCCATCTACGAGACTCCCAAATGACCGGCACGGCTAAAATGTTCTCGGATTGGCATCAGCAATGGAGCCTGATAGACTCCTGGAGATGCCAAAATCCATATGATAGAGACTACTCCTTCTTTACTGCCCTCCACGAGGTCCATGTGCTCCTAGATTTGTACCTTTCTTACCCTGACATACACTGTCTCATTGGGGCAATTGAATACCTACCCCGTACTATCTCGGATCACAACCCCGTGCTACTACACTTACGGTGGGCACACCCTAGGCCCTCCATACCCACATGGAAACTAAAGCCAGAACTGCTGGAGGACCAGGTGATCCGGGAAACGATTAGAACTAAGATCATCCAATATTTTACCGAAAACACGGGGACAACGTCTACTCCCCAAATAGAGTGGGACACCTTTAAGGCCGTGACACGCTGGCACTGTATTGCTGAATCAAAAGGGATCCGACAGACCTTACTGACTGAAGTTGAGAGGGCAGAGTACTGCCTGAGGGACATTGAGCGTAGGCGACCGGGATGCCCAGAGCTCCAGCCGGAGCTCTTAACGACCAGGGGGGAGGTGGCGACGCAGGTGGAGAGACTGAGATGCTTTGACTATAAGAACTTTATGGACAAGACCCACGTCGAAAGAGATAAATCGGGCTCTCTGCTTGCGTGGCTGGCTAATCCCAACAAACGGGGCTCGCCCAGCCTAGAATTGGAGATTGAGGGGGGAGCAGAATACACACACCTGAAGAAATCAATGACGCGTTTGTAGATTATTACTCCACCCTGTACACCAGCTCGACCACACACGAGCTACCACGAACACAAACATTCCTGACCGACCTACAGATACCGCAGATCACGGAAGACAAAGCAGAGGCCTTGGGCAGGAACATAACTACCCATGAGATCACCGCTGCTATTAAACACATGGCACGCAATAAAACCCCCGGTACGGACGGGCTCCCTGTGGAGTTCTATGCCGCATACTCAGCGGAACTAACTCTCTGCCTCCTAGCGCTCTATGAAGCGGCTGTTGAGACAGGCTCCCTGCCAGACACTACGAGAGAAGCCGTTATAGTTCCCATTTTGAAAGCCAAATAAAGCCCCTCATGATAAGACGGCCTACCGACCGCTCTCGATGCTCAGTATAGACTACAGGATTTTAAGGAGGATCCTCGCCACCCGCCTCCTGCCCCTCATGACTACCCTGGTACACAAAGACCAAGCTGGGTTTATCCCGACTCGCAGTACAGCAGGAAACATTAGCTAGTAAGGCCTCTAGTATGGCTAGTAAGCACTAGCCATACTAGAGGCAAAGTAGGAAGACCAAGAACACACCACGATTTTTGCCATAGACATAGAGAAAGCTTTTGACAGCTTGGAATGGCCCTATCTATACGAGGTACTGCGAAGTATGGGGCTAGGGGAGGGATTCATTAGATGGACCAGACTCTTATACACGAGACCTATCGTCAGAGTACGCACTGGACGGTGGGACGTGGCACTAGGCAAGGATGCCCACTTTCACCCCTATTATTCGCACTAGCTGTGAACAGGGAGCTCATACGATGGTCTGAAAATCAAACAGGAGTATCATCATATAGCATTATATGCTGATGACCTGTTACTGTTTTTAAGGGGAGGAGACGAAAACTTGACGGGAGCCTGTGACCTCCTGGAGAGGTTTGGCTCCATATCTGGACTTAAAGTGAGCTGGCCAAAATCCTGGCTATTCCCGGTGACACGAACGGGCCAACCCCCGACGGACCTGGCGCGACTGCAGTGGGAACCCAGGTGCTTACCATATCTGGGGGTCCACATTTACCATGACTGGTCAGACCATTATGAGGTCAACATAGAAAGAGCAAACCGGGGCTTGCGCACGGCTATGGACTTTTGGCAGACCGTGCCGCTTTCAGTAGCCGGTAGGATTGCACTCCTTAAAATGGTAGCACTTCCCCGCCTACTATATTACTTTCACACACTACCTCTGTGGATCCCGGCAGCATTCTGAAGAGACCTCAATTCTGCGATTCGGACCTTTATTTGGGGCACTGGCTGCCGATGAGTCGCACTTGCGCTAATGCAGAGACCCTTGACCGAAGGCGGTTTAGCAATTCCGAACTTTGAAGCCTACTACATAGCAGCTCAGCTGCAATGGCTAGTGCGCAATATATGAACAGAGCGGCGACAGGTAGACGCTCCTAGACAGACTAGGACATCGCTGACTGACTTACTGCGGGTAATTCTCAGGGTGAACAGAGAGACGACAGGAGACCCTCATGAGTTTTAAGTACAAACTAAATGCTGGAGCCGCGGACTGCAGAGAATAGGAGTACGGATCCCATATTCACCAGACATCCCCTTAGATATACTAAAGACCCTCCTACATGGGGGGAACTGGCGGGCTTTGGAGGCCTGGACGGAAGCTGGGGCGACAAAAGTAGGTGACCTTTATAAGAACTCCGAAATGCTGCCGTTTGAAACGTTCCGGGTGGAGTTTGGATTACCTCAGGGACATTTTTTTTACTGCACAGAGCATTGACGGCAGACATTCGCAAGCAATGGTGAACGGGAAACACGGAACCCCCATCACAGCAGACTTGCTACTATGAGGCCTTATCAGCGGGCACCATCAAAGCAGTGTCTTGCCTATACAGAGCGCTCCATGCAGATTGCCTACATCCATTAGAGAAGCTGCGACTCCAGTGGGAGGGGGATTTGGGTATACCAATCCCAGCCATAGAATGGGATAATATCCTAGCTGGGACACCAAGAGTATCCAGAAATGCGTGATTCAAGCTGATAAACTATTATGTCCTGCATAGAGCATACCTAACCCCCGCACGCATAAGTAGATATTTCCCAGTAGAAGACGCGGCTTGCCCACGATGCAGCACACTCCAGGCCCACATCCTTCATATGTTCTTGGACTGCCCCCAGACACATGAATTCTGGGAAGGCGTTGTACAGACAGCGAGGTTATAGATAGGGAGCTGCCACGCTCGCCGGCTTGTTGTCTATTGGGCTGGTTTCCCCATCCGGCAAAAACCAAAGTCACTAGCAAATTCCAAGACCTAGTGTATATCCTGGCAAAACGAGAAATAACCAGGAACTGGTAATCGAAGGGGGACCCAGGTTGACCACCTAGCACAAAGAACTCCTGGAATGGGCAGGATGTGAGGGAAGCATACTAATGCGAGAAGCTAAGAGGGGAATATGGCGCATAGAGATAGCTAGGGCCTCAAATACCCAGATCTAGAAACCTCAGAAGATGAAAGAGAAACCGCTTAAGGCGGGCACCCCAGACATAAACACGTGAATTATAAATAACACACTCACAATCGCCAAATAACCGAGACACTAGCGACCACTTCACTAAAAATACACCACTTCAACCTGCGCACATGATTAGGAACCCTATAACAGCACTCCACACAAGACTTACTACCAAGATGACTTTGGGGAGGGAGGGGAGTTAGTTAATGTTATAGATTTAACCTCATTGGACTATAAAGATTAGCAGCGTATGCACCAAACGAGAACACTCTGAAAATGTTAATACCCAATGAAATAAGCTAAATCACTGTACTGTTACAATATGCAAATGCAGAAATGCTTAATAAAATCTGTTTACAACAAAAAAAAGTGTTCCAGGGACTTCAGCAGGTGTTTGCAGTCTTTTTATTTGTGCAGCGTTTCTGGTGTTGCATAGTCTCTGGTGCTGCAACATCTTTATTGCCCGGATATTCCTGGCTTTCCCATGGTCTTCCTGTTTTGCTTTCTGTACTATCTGTGTTGCTTACACTCCGGTGCAGCGATACCTGTAGTGCCCTTTTATCTTTTCTGCTACTTGTCTGTGTACAGTGCCTAAAAGTAGAAGGGGAACTGTTGGTTCCTGCCATGTCAGAGGCGAATGACAGACTACATCAATATGAATGCAGCTTCCTATGTCAGGATCTCTTGTAACTAAGAGGAGGAAGACTTGTATGCCCACCATCGCCCCGGCTACTGCAACAGCCTTAGAGTGCTGCAGGTGCTTCTTGCAGAAGAGTTCAGCTCCTCCCCAGTCCTAGTACCTTGAAGAATGGGGTTACCAGCTCTGGAACTCCAGTGCGCCTACTATTCACCAATTATTCCAGGTGTGTCACCTGTTCTGGTGTGCGGTTGGAAGCAATGCTCCATTTGTATATGCTTCTGCAGTAGCTGCAGCCGCCTCTCATTATTCTTGGACTTCCTTAGGTGTCACCGCTGCTCTGCTTCCATCACCTCTCTGCTGCTGGTGCTCCTAGGCCACAGTGTATTGTAGTCTTCTTCTAGTGAACATCAGCAGCAGTCACCATGCAAGCTACCATATAGATGTTGACGATACCCACTTGCAAACAAGGATCCCTAAGGGCCTGTGAAGCGGCTGTGCTGTTAAAGGCTACCCCTCCCACATATAAGGAAGGCTGATTCAGCCTCGTCTGTGGGCATCTCTCAGCTCCCTCAAGCTCAGTCAAAAGTCTGAGAGACCTCTTGATTCACAGTTGTCCTTCATCCCACAAATAAATAACATGATCAAGAATGCATTTTAAATCCTGTGACTCGTTTTCGGGATCTTGCCATTACTGTTGACACACATTCCTACGAGCTGTCTTCCTTGCACTGGCGCGTGCATTGACTGCTGCAGTGTGGTCTATGGCGACTCCCTGCCAAGATGGTCAAACTCAGGCTTGCCCATGAGCTTCGGTTTAGGAGGAGCTAATCACATCCCACCAGTGTTAATGTCGCTCCACTGGCTTCATGTGAATAAAAGGGCTGGATTCAAAATCCACTGCTTTTCCCAAGATGCCCTGGACTGTGCTACATCAAACAGCCGATACATATTTGTGCCCCTGTCCCATCAAACCAGACTTAAACTGCTCCCATGAAGATACAGGTGGAATAGGAGAACCTTCCTGAACTACTGGGGCACATCCCTGTGGAACAGCGTCTTGCCTCTTCAGGGTATGATAGACTTCAGAAAATATTGCAGACACTACACAATCGATCTCCTCTGTAAACCCCACAGTCTTGAGTCAAAATAATGAACCTTTTTCTTGTATCTTCATCCTTTGCCCAGCTCCCTGCTCCACAAGTGCTTTTAAGTTATTAGCTGCTTGCGCTCACATTACAATAAAACACTAAATAAAATAAATCTATAACTTGAGAAGGCAAGGGCGAAGACAGATGCTGACTTTACCCGTCACGTTATTCCTTCGTTATGCTATCAGCAACGGGTTTCGATGCATTGTCACTGTAGACGTTTGCAAATTTGAGACCCAGCCTCAGGAGCACTGACTTCTGAAATGTTAAACAGTCTGAGCAGTGAAGTTCGCCCACTTCTAAGGGAGCTGGTTGGTCTTTCCATATGCAACTATCCCTAAAAATATCACTCAGCAGTCACACTAATACCAGTGCCCTGATGATGGCTGGAATGGGGAGCAAGACCAGTTATGGAAGTCCGAATAACCAGCCATTAACTGGAAGTTATAGTGCAGCATATGGAAGTCAGGGCAGCATGAGTGCATACGGTAAGTAAGCTAGTTGGGGGCCATTGTATCTCTTTACAAGTAACTGCAACTTTGCGAGCCACATGCTTAAATGGACGTTGCTGAATTTCAGTCCGTGCCCTTCATTCTTCTACAAAGTGCCAGTGCACTATCACACCGCTCAAATAAATTTCATTTATTTCCCTACATTAATTCCCCACTAATCCTGTTTGGGTTCCAGAGTAGCGTGCTACCCGCCAAAAAGCGCTTCAACTCATCAGGGGTAGCAAGCGCTATATAAATGCAAATCTTTCCCTCTTCTATCCCTCCACTATCCTTCTCAATCCAAATAACAGACTAACATATCCACCACTCAAATTAATTTCTTATTTCACTATACTAATTCACCACTAATGCTTTTGGGTTTCGGAGTAGCATGCTACTCGCCGAAAAAGCACTTTGACGCCTCGACAGGGGTAGTAAGCGCTATATTAATGAAATTAAAATACAATACCAGTCAGCTCCAGCCATTTTGACACCAGTTTGCTGTTTGAAGTCTATGCAGTATTTACTCAAGGGCATTACAGATCTTCAATATAGTAGCCCCTGACAGTGAAGCAGAGGTCAAACTGAAATCATGGCATAATCAACCTATGTGGTGTCAAACTATGCTTCATCAGTCTAACACTAGTGCTGTGGTTTTAGTGTAGACTGCTGCTGGTCTGGAGCCCATGGGTTTACTTGCTGGTATGTCTGTGTAGAATCAGTATGGGTATTTGTGTGAAGTTAGCCAGACAGCTCTCAGGCTTACATTGTATCATGCGACCCAGCCGGATCCTGATAGGCCGAGGAATCTGTGACACTGCAGTATATTATTCAGGCGAGTTAGAAGGGGTTCTTTGTCAGAAAGCCAAAGAGAGTTCAAGTTGGTTTTTGTGACATCAGCATCTGTCCTGCCAGTAGTCTGAATGAAAACCGTTCCTCCAGGAAGGATATGGGCGGGGGAGGGCACATGTTTAACACACTGCCCAGGACCCTTCTCATGCCCTCTTACCTTAGGAATCTAGCTGCACCATAGTGAGCTGGAAATTGCCATCAGTGAGACGTGGACCCCAGGAACTCTAGACTTTGGGTAAACAGGTATACTCCTTCTAGGCACTAGCCATCCAAAGGGTGTCTCTGACCAATTAGTGACTGGCTGCAAATAGGATAGACGAAAGGCAGGTGGGTGATGACTGAGTGAACCCAGAAAGAATCCAGGATACGCTTCTGCTATCTTTTAGTACAGGAGAGGAGGTTATTAATTTAGTAATACATGCCCTGCATTTGGGAATACATTTTTTCACCTTCGTGTTAGATTTCGGCCTGATTTAGAGTTCGGCGGATGGGTTACTCCATCACAAATGTGATTAATATCCCATTCACCATATTACAAGTGCCATTGGATATAATGCAGTTGGAAAATGGCAGACAGATATCCGACACGTTTATGATGGAGTAACCCATCCGCCGAACTCTAAATCAGGCGACTTAGTTATTATTTAGTTTGTTTCTTCATCCATGTCTCTTCATAAATCGAGAAGACAGTAAAGGCTCACCATTGTCAGATGTATATGCCACTGAAGGTGCAGGGGCAGATATTTAAGGATCTCACAATGGTGCACAGCCCCATTGATCAACAGTAGGCTTGACCCACAGAAAGTCACAGAGAGACAGCGTGGAGAGTATGTAGAAGCCTACAGCTCCTAGGTGGAAGAGAGTTAGTTAAGACCCCAGGTCCCCACAGTGTTAAAGATAGTTGTAGGAGTAAAACTATAGAAATGCCCTTATGTCTAATCGGGAAATATAAATAATAAAAGTATTAAACAAAAAGACAAGTGCTGAAGTTGTGTTAAGGGCTGCATGGGAGGACTCATAGGTTGGGAAGATCTTAGATGGGGCTAATATGTAGTCTCTGATACAGCTTGACTAGGGTAACTCCCAAGCTCTAACAGAGACCTCAAATGGTGGAGGGTGAAGAAGAGCACTCCAGGTACCCTGGGCCACGTTCACATCAGGATGTGAACACTTCCTAAACATTTGAAAGCAAAGAAAAAGAGATCAGAAGTAGTATCTGGCTTTTAATTAGCTTCAAAATGTGCAATGAAAGTGCAGGGGCTACAAAATCCGCAATTAATTCACTTTGAAATTAGGGAGGAAGGCACGATATCCCAGTATCACAGCAAATATGGTTTAAATTTAAAGAAATAACAAAGCTGGAGTACTGTACACCTTGTGTGGACAGTGTTTCATCAGGTGAACATTACTTTGTATGGGGTGGTTAAGGACATGTTAATATAAGAAGGATAACTTCGCCCTTCCTAAATCTTACATTTTAAGTGAAGTTGAGGCACTTACATTATCTGAGATTAACTTAAAAGGGCCACCAGTGTGGACCAAATAGTAGTTCAAAACATTTTTTTAAAGATTAAGTAGCCAGTAATCAGCCTCGCTGGCACCACGGAACACTTTTACAAATTAAAGATTCAGGTCCTCACCTGGGTGGGAAAGTTAGAACCTCCCTCCTGTTTATTAGATACAGCATCTTGTTTGTGTTGTGCCTAAAAGCAAAAGGGAAACTGTTGGTGCCTGCCATGTCCATGTCGGAGGAGAATGACAGGCTAAATCAATATGAATGCAACTTCCCATCATCACCCGCTACTGCAATAGCCTTGGAGTGCTGTAGGCATTTCTTGCCAAAGAGTTCAGCTCCTCCCTCCTCCCAATCCTAGTTTCTTGCAGAATATGACATGGCTTTTTAACCAGTATTTGACTTTGAACTTACATTGAAGCTGGGCCCTCAGCTTTCTCTTGGTGGTGGGAGAATGGCTGTGGCACAGAGCCCTGAAACTAAATTCCATTAAGGCACAGACAAACTGACCAGCCCGTCTCTTCTCCTGCACCAAGCCTGTACATTTTAGCCACCGAAAGCTCTATTCCACTGAGATGCAACTTACTATATTTTTATTTTTGGAATCTGAATTTCACTGCGAAGTCACAAATCTGCTAACATCTGTTCTTAAAACAGTTTTGCCTGTCCATTGTTCCAAATGATCTGCAGAGGTCAACCTTCCGGGCAACTTGAAGCTGTTCTTTGAGAACGCTCTCTATATTCCAACATATCTTTATGCCAAGAATGCTATTTCCCAACACATGCATGGCCTTAGGAAAAAGGACTCACATCTGGACAAACACCTATATTTTGTGACATCCTAGTATCTTGGTAAGATTTTTCAATGTATCCCAAGAGAGCTCTCAATTCAGCTGTACTTCTGCTGCTAGTCATTCTCATGCTAAATGTGTTCATAGAGGCAACTTTAGGATCTGTGTTGGCACTTAAATCATGGAATTCCCTTCCACTGAAAATCCAGTGCCTGCCCATTCCACTGACCCTGGTATAAGAAATAAGAAGTAAAATCAATTTTTATTCAATTGGTGAGGTCTATTGCCGTAACACCTAGGTGTAATTTGGTGTGTATTGTGTGTAATAAATAAACATTAAGAATAGTAGGTAAAGGATTCTGTAGGAGACAATGGCTGAGTCCAAGGCACTAACCCCACAGTGCCAGTCGTTCCTTCAGATTTGTCTGCCCCAAAAATATGACATATCCAGGCAGCATAAGTAGATTATGGCAAGAGAGTTTTGTACTTCACCTACGGGAGTAGTGCAAAAGAGCTTTTTAATGGAGTACCACTGATTAAGAGTTTCATAGATCCAGCCGAGGATGTATTCCTCACTACAGCTACTGTGTGGGTAGAAGATTGATATTGACCAACGACAAGATACCTTGCCTGCGCTAAGGGTCAACAGACACAAAAACACATTTCTAATAGATACTTCTAACTGCAGAGTCCATATCTTTCAATATTCGCCTGCTGCCAGATTGGATCTGGAGATTCCTTGAAGTAGTGATCTTGTGCTATGGTAGGTGGAGTCGTGTGGCTTCATGTCAGGTCCATACCACCCCAGAAATGAGGGAGCAGAGTTGCATGTAAGTGTCAGTCCCCCCCTGTGTGCTGACAGTTCCTTTCTTTCTGCGCTTTCTGATGAATTTGTTGAGTCTTCCAACGACTTCCAAACTTTTATAGTGTGCTAAGGAACAATGTCGCCATTGAAAATGACAGGATTCAGGGGGGGCGCTAGAGGGCGCCTGGCAAGATGGCCGCACTTCAGTGAGGCTCTGCCCGGCTGGGCGCCAATCCGCCTAATATCCGCCTGTAACAAGCTGCTTCTGAGTCCCAAACGTTGCTGCCCTGCTTGGGAGGACACCTGGAGCTCGCTGAGCCAGTTTCGAGCTGCTGGGGGGCGCCGATCGCTCCGAACACACCGCGCTGAAGAGTCCCGGCGGCGCCTTCACAAAATGGCGGCTGCCGCTGGACCCTGAGTACAGGCCATCCCTGCTGTCACGGAGGCCCTGGGGCCCGGTAATCATTGCTGCGGAGTCCGGGAGAGGTGCGGCGCTGCCTGGTGGCTCCGGGAGGCGATAGCGGAGCGGACAGCTGTGGGGCGGTGTGCTGCGCTCCGGCCCTGCTACGGAGTGCGGAGGCTGCCGGAACCTGCGGCGCAGAGGTCGACCACGGGACAGTCCTGGTGTACGGAGTGCTGCCTGCGCTGGTTGCGGTGAGTGGGGGGCGGCTTATCCCTGGCCGGTGGCTGCGGAGGCGGGTTCGGGCCGGGGAGAGAGCTGCGAGCTGTGACTGGGGCGGGCGGGCGCTCGGAGAACGGCCTTGTGGCTGCCTGCTGTACTGCTGCGGCTGGACTGTGCTGGAAGCTGCCGTGTGGAGGGCTCTGGGGTGCAGCTGCCCTGCTTCTTCTCCCGGTGTCCTGCCTGTCTGGGCCCGGGTGCCGATCCCGGTGGGTGCGCTCTGGATCTCTGGGTCCGCCGTCTTGCGGTCGCGCTCCCTGGCTGGCACACGCGCTGGAGTGCATCCATCTCCATGATGCTTGGGATTGTTGTGGCCGCCTCTGGGTGAGACCTACCTGGCTTGCGTCCTCGGATTCGCTGCGGCTGGCTCCTGGGTCGTCGGAGTCCGCCCTGTGCCTGCTGACCTTGCACTGCGACCTGCCGGGTCTGGGGTGGCGCCGGCCTTGCATTTTCGCGCGGGGGTAGACCTCTCCTGCACTGCGACACGCCTTTCCTTGCTGGGGTGCCTGGGCTGCTAATCCCTGTGGAACTGCTTTACATCAACCTGTTAGCCTGGAACCCCGACGTCTCACTGTGCTGCGGCTTTGGGGCGGATGCCCTGTGGGGCCGGTGTGAAGCTTGATATCAGCGTGTGTGGCCTGCGTGGGAGCTCCCTGCGGTACCTGGTTGGCCTGGAGATCCGCACCCTATTTTAAATTGGGGGCACCCATTCCAGTAATCTCCCAGTAGTGTGACTCAATAGCTGCCAGGATGGGGAGGACCGATAAAATACAACCTCGCCTCACGTTTGAGGCGCGAAAGTCGACTAGGACCCCGCACAGAGCTGCCTCTGACTCCGAGGCGGATGCTCAGGATGCGGGTCCATCCACAATTGAGACAACGTTGTTGGCCATGCAGCGCAGCTTACAGTCTATAGAGGGCACCATGACTGCAGTTAACCAACGCCTCAACCATATGTCATCGCAGCTCGAAAAGCAGGGCGCCCGCGTCGGAGAGGTGGAGCAACGGGTCGCTGCAGCGGAGGAGGGACTGAGTGAGGTGGCAGGGAAAACACTCAATATGGAAAAAGTCCTCTCCCTTATCCAGGCAAAGAATGAAGATTTAGAGGCCCGCTCCCGCCGCAATAATCTTCGAATTACGGGGCTGCCGCAATCGACAAACGTGGGCAGAATGGAGATCTTCATGGAGAACTTGATTAAGGACATTTTTGGTACTGAATCACTCTCCGCCATGTTTATTGTCGAGCGGGCCCACCGCTCACTTGCAGCTCGTCCGGCCCCGGGGGCTCCCCACGCCCTGTTATAGCGCGGGTTCTGAACTATAGGGACCGAGACGCCATCCTGCGCATGGCCAGGGATAAAGGAACAATCCAACATCAGGGTAATACCCTCTCTTTCTTCCCGGATTTCACTGTCACGGTACAGGCCGCACGCAGGGAATTTGGAGTGGTGAAAAAGTTTTTGCAAACTGAAGGTGTGCCCTATGCCATGCTATACCCAGCTCGCTTGAAGATAGGTCCAGATGGGGAGTCCAAGATCTTCACCAACCCCAAGGCGGCGATGGAACACGCGAAACATCTTCAGAGGAGGCGACGTGACTCCCGTACCCTATCAGAATCTGAAGAACAGTAGGGACACTGGACGCATATTGATATTTTGGCTTACTGCTTTACTTATTTGGTAGCTCTGTCTTCACATTGATATAGGCTTGCCTTCTATGCATCTCATGTTTTCCCTTCTGGTGCAGGTGGACACTTTCATGACTTTTTGCTGTTGCGCTATGGCACCTCCTTAATCCTGGACTCTATGATATATCTAGATCAGGCAAATATGGTGTGCTGCTCAGCCACCCCCTACTAGGTAGGAGGTTAGTAGCACTCTGACGCCCCCATGGGAATACCCCTTGTACACTCTTCGGAGTTTCTTTTGGGTTTGAGTTGGGGGGGATAGTTGGGATGGCTTTGGCGCGTTGGGGACGCTGAAGTGGGTGGGGGGTTGGGGGATGGTGGGAGTTGGGGGGATTCTGGGGGATGGGGGGGTGGGATATGAGGGAGGGACCGACACTTTCAGTTCAATGTTTGGTGTACTCACTTTTTGTCTTGCAGGAGCAGGCATGCCCCTGTTTCATTCTCTAATTGACAGGCTAAAAAGTTTCTTCTCATGACATGAGTGGTAAAGTGCGACTGATAACCTGGAATGTTCGTGGCCTCAACACCCCCAGAAAGATTCGCTCTGTGTTTGCTGCTCTGGGCAGAATGGATGTCCAGATAGCTCTATTACAGGAAACTCACCTCACAAAACTGTCCGAAAGCAAGGTTGGGAATCGGTGGGCGGGGGTGCGCGTGATGTCCTCGTATTCCAGTTATGCCAGAGGGGTAATGATACTGATCAAACGAGGGGTCCCCTTTTCGGTTATCCGCACGGACTCGGATGACTCTGGCCGCATTGTGCTTATATATGGGCAACTGGGTGGAGCGAACGTGTTGTTAGTGAACGTGTATGGCCCGAATATAGACGATCCAGCCTTCTTCTCTGACGTGTGGCGCCGCATTACTTGCTTCCCGGAAGCCGAGATATTTTGGGGCGGTGATTTTAATGTGTGCTTGGATATGACTGTGGACCGCTTGGGTAGTGAGACTACGCGACCCAAACAGGCGTCGGAAGTATTGCTGGGACTTATGGATGTTGGTCGGTTGTGTGATGTATGGCGATTGCGGCATTCTGAGGCGCGTGAGAGTACTTTTGTTTCCTCTGCTCATGGGACCTGGTCTCGTCTTGATTTCTGGTTGGTCTCTGAGGTTGCGTGTACCTGGGTGACGGATGTCTGTCATATGGCTCGGACGCTCTCCGACCATTCTCCTGTGCTCCTGAAGCTGCAGTTCCCTGCGTGCCGAAGGCCTCCGTTCGCCTGGCGCTTGCAGCCATCCTCGCTTTCAGACCCTGTCTTTAAACGTGACATTGGGGAGGCGATTCATAACTTTTTTAGGGAAAATGAGGGTTCCGTCGATAGTGCGGGCGTCCTCTGGGAGGCTTTTAAAGTGACCATTCGGGGGGTGTGCATGGGGGCGCAGGCTGGCGTCTTGAGGGACTTGAGGCGTCGGATTCAGAAATTGGCTGCAGAAATATCCACTCTAGAACGGTCCTATGATTTGGACCCGTCGCCCACAACACTCTCAGCAATACGGGAATTGGTCACTGAGCATAACGAGACAGTCGATCGGGAGATGGCCCATAGATCTCGCCGCAGCAAGGCTCGTTATTATGGCGAGGGGGGCAGACCCAGTCGCTCTCTGGCTCAGAGGCTGGCCGAGCCTCGTGGCCAGGACTACATCAAAGAGATACTAGACGAGGCAGGGGAGGCCCATTACACCACGGCAGAAATTTGTGGGACCATATTAGACTTCTATGCAGCCTTATATGCAACCAGAACCTAGGCGCCGCAGGACGAGATCCATGAATATCTTGATGATATTGCTCTTGGGTGGCTGTCCACCGGTCATAGGGAATATCTCACGCAGCCCTTCGATGAAGAGGACGTCAAACTTGCTATTCTGTCCCTCCCCACCTGCAAAGCGGCGGGTCTGGATGGGCTCCCGAGTGAATTTTATAAGTTGTACGCTGACGCACTGGCCCCTAGACTGCTTGCGGTATTTGCGGAAGCATATGATGCGGGTTGCCTTCCAGCATCCCTAAGGGCAGCTCTTTTGGTTATGTTGTTGAAGCCCGACAAAGCACCTAACCACTGCGATTCCTATAGGCCCCTCTCCATTATTAATATCGACGCTAAAATCCTAGCCAAAATGATTGCCATGCGTATACAGCCCCTGATTCCTCTCTTGGTACTTCCCGACCAATCGGGGTTCGTGCCAGCCAGGTCTACCACACACAATCTACGAACACTATTCGCTACGCTGCACTATTTTGAGTCCGACTTTCAGGCCGTTGCTGTGCTGCTTGATGCAGCAAAAGCGTTTGACTCCCTCGAATGGGATTACATGTTTATTGTCCTTTTGAGAATGGGTTTCCCTCCATTCTTCCTCAAGTGGATTAGGGTGCTGTACTCCGAACCTGCCGCCAGGGTCCGTGTTAATGGTTGGGTGTCATCGGCTTTTTCCATCGGTAGGGGCACGCGGCAGGGTTGCCCCTTGTCGCCGATGCTCTTTGCCCTGGCTCTGGAGCCTCTTGCTTGTAAGCTCCGCCAGTTGCATGCGTCGGCGGCACTGCGGTTCCGGCAGCGCCCACTCATAGTCTCACTTTACGCGGACGATATGCTTTTATACGTTCGAGACCCTGCAACTTACCTCCCCGGAATGCTTAGAGAATATGTTAAATTCGAGCGTTTCTCAGGTTTAGGGATCAATTGGGCTAAATCGACTGTTTTCCCTCTGAGAGCTGGTACTCACGAGATCCCATTGGATTTTCCAATTTCCTGGACCCAGGATCCTGTGAAATACTTGGGTATCTGGCTGCATAGGGACCCCGAGCAGGTAATATCCATGAACTATGGTCGTACCATCTCTCACCTCACGGACAGGGCTGTGCGCTGGGCTAGGCTGCCTCTCTCACTTGCAGACCGCATTGCTGTGATTAAAATGTCTATTTTACCTAAACTACTGTACTTATTCATAAACATTCCTATTCGCTTGAATCTCTCTCTCTTCAAAACACTGCAAACTGCCCTGCTGTCATTCGTCTGGGGGGGGAAAAAGCCTCGATGTAGTTGGCGTACCCTTGTGCAACCATTTGATCGCGGTGGCTTTGAGGCACCCGATATGCGTTTATACTATTTGTGCGCTCAAGCGCAATTCGCACATTATTGGTTCTACCCACAGCGGTTTTTACCACACACGGCGATAGAGGCGGATGCTGTGCTCCCACTTCCGCTTATAGCGGCTGCTCTTTCGGGAGGCGACGGGGGCCCTCGGACAGAGATAAATCCAGTGCAGTGTACCGCCTGGGCCTGGCATACCCTTGCCCAGAGAGCGCAGCTTGGTTACCTCTATGCTCCGAAATTACCCGTTGCGGCCCACCCGGATATCTCTGCGGCGCAGGAGCGTTTGGCCCTGCGCACGTTGCAGGCAGTTGGGGTTATACAGATGGGTGACCTCTATAAGCTGGGCCAATTCCGATCCTTACAGGACATTCAGGCTGGCCGGACACCAAGCCTGATGCTGTGTTTTACGTATGTTAGGGTGCGGCAGGCGATTAGAGCAGTCTACCCCGACTACCCAGCAGAACCAAGGCCTTTGCGTGCATTACAGGTGGTGCTGTCGGGGGAGGGACGTAAGGGGTTGATAACCAGATTGTATGCGGCATCCCAACGTGAGATAGACCTGGACGAACACCCTTCATACCTTAAATGGAATACAACCTTGGGGCGCATCTTGCCACTCGATCATTGGCAGTACTGCTGCGGCCTGACGGGGCGCCTTACCGCCAACTGTAACCTACGCATTATTCATTTCAAGTTTTTACATCAGTGGTATTACACACCGTTGCAATTAAGGAAATATGGACTACGGGAGGAAGCTTGCTGCGCCCGGTGTGGTCATACTGAGGCTGATTTTTTTGCATCTATCGTGGCAGTGTGCGGGGGTGGCTGCCTATTGGGTTAAGGTTGCGGCTGTGCTGTCGGAGGTGGTGATGGAGCAAGTGTGCTGTGTCCCTGAGGTGTGCCTGCTGGGAGATGTGAAATCCCTGAAGCCCTGTAACAGGCGGTTGGTTGCAGTGGCGACATTACTAGCGAAGCGAGTTGTGGCACAATGCTGGGGTGGTGGGAGCCTTCCTATGGTCCGAAAATGGGTTCGAGATCTGACCTATTGCCGTGAACAACTGGAGACCTACGCGGAGGACCTTCCCGAGTCATCTCGACCTAAAGACTTCTGGGCCCCACTTACCGTGTACCTTCTGAGCCATCCCGATTTGTAAGTTGTCCGGCACCTGGCATATTTGGTATCTCTCCCTATCCTTGGGTCAGTGCACTGCTGAGAACTATTGTAATTTGGCTCATGAGACGTGTTATCATATTGCCTGTCACTAATGTACATGTACCTTTGTTCTATGATATTGCATCTATTTCAGTGTCGGGGGAGGGCGGGGTTGGGGTAGTTGGCTCTCTGAGCTGTTATATCAGTTCCTTTACTGCATCAATGTCTTAAAATGCTTGTGTTATTCTATGCTACAAAGCTACTGATGGCTCCATATTGGGGCACGTGGATTGTTACTTGCAAGCTTCAATAAACAAATAAAAAAAATTAAAAAAAAGAAAATGACAGGATTCAAGCTGTGCCACGACTGTAGGAAACAGAAGTCGGTCATAGATCTGCTTGAGGTTTGTGTTTGGGGCCTGGACTCAGGACACAACTCTCTTAAATCATGCAATAAGTGCAACCTCATGCACTTGAAGGCGATTCGAGACTGGGAGGTGAAGTTGTGTGTTGTCAAACACAAGAAGAAGTTGCTGCTTTAGCGTACGTCTCACTTCCATTCCAAGTCATGGGCCAGGACTCAGTCATGGAGGCATTTTCCAACTGTTTCATTTCCTGCTCAAAGTTCTGCAGGTAGTCCAAGTCCAATTACAAACACAAGCGTAAGAAAACAAAGCGGGACTTAACCCTGTCCTGCCACTCTGACTCCCAAGGAGAAGGCGTACGGGTCAAGATATGAGTCACACTCTGTCAAGATCGCTGGTCACTGAGCCAGTTCCTCAGTGGATCCCAAAGCACCCTGAGTTTCCTGGGCCACTGTCCACCCTGCAACAGATTGAGGCCTTCAAGGTACCCATGCTGCAAATATTTAGCGAGCTTTTGGCTCCCTCTGGCACAAATTGGAGCCCCCTGGAACTGCAGGGCCTCAAGGCAGGTTATCGATGGCAGGACCCTCCAAAGTGCTGTCTGTCCCCTTGGGAGCTGTTATTGAGCCCATACCCACTCCGGAACATACTTCCGCACCAGTCCCACAATAGACATTGGTTCCAGTCACCTCTACACCTGTACAGACGCCCAATTGCCGTAGCATGATCTAGTGCTAACTCTCATGTCGGACAATGAACCGACGTTGGCCCGAGTTCTACCGATTTCGCGCAAGGAAATTACATCACAACCGGTTGTCATGCAGTCGGACACTAACTTTGTGCCTCTACCACATTGCAGCTATCGGCAGAGGCTACATTATCTGTTTGGTGCTGATTCTGACCCTGTGCCAGAACAGGATGCACCTCAGGATGTTAAGGACGATTATGGTGAGGGGTGCGATTTGCCCCCCCTCCCTAATTACTCTGATGATGCCTTATATATGGAGTTGCAAAATCCAGAGACAGAGCTTGAGTCGACACTTGGACCACAAATAGAGGAGAGCAGTAACTAGGGGGGAAGCCAAGGTGTTGGAGTAATAGATGTCCTTCATTGAGAGTAAAACAAATGTTTTACCAGAAATTCTGCAACCTAGGCCATCAACATCTGAGCCCTTACTTCCGCTTTATGATGCCTTCACAGATACTCTTTTGGCTACTTGGTTGAAACCATGTTCTTGCCCACTTGTGAACAGGTAGGTGGACATATGTCATAGACTGGCTCCTGGTGAACTGGATTTTCTCACCATGCACCCTACTCCAAAAGGCCTTTTTTTTACATGCCTCAACTAATAAAGTAAATCTCAATTAATTTCTCATTAATCCTCTTGATAGAGAATCTAAAAATATTGACACCTTTGGCAAATGTATGTTTTGTTCAGCCTGTCTGCATTGTGGTCTGTAATTACAGTCTGTCTATTGGGTCTCTAAACCCATGCACTTTGAGAGATGGCCAATGAGATGTTGCAAGCAGTTCCGAAAGATCTTAGGGCTTCTTTGGCCCACCTAGTAAATGATGGGCAGGATGGTACCAAATATGTTATCCAACCAGGTCTGGATGCCATGGATTGTGTTGGCAGTGTGGTTTGTACCAGTGTAGTCCTTCATCAAAATGCCTGCATGAGGTCTACTGGGTTCTTCGGTGATGTGCAAGAGTCACTGATCAACATGCCCATTGATGGGTCCTGCCTCTTCAGTCAGAAAACGGACTCCAGTTTGAAACTGTTTAAAGACATTAAAGCCACAGTACATTCCTTTGGGCTGTTGGCCCCTTGCCAAACAATTCCCATACCAGTTTCTGGAAGATTAGGTGCGACTCCAGAAGGGTGGCTTATAGATAGAGACAGCCTTCCCAACCAGTGATGTAACAGATAGTCCATCCTTTCGGGGCTGCAGACGTGGATCTAGCAGGCAGCAAGCAAGCAAGGTGGGGCATCAATCTTTCAACTGCTACAATAGCCAACAAACAGCTTTAGTTTGCCCTCTGTTGTGCACGCCCACCCAGTGGGTGGTATGATTCGGCACTTCCTTCAGTGTTGGTGATACATCACATCTGAAAAACGGTTGTTGCAAATTATTCAAAACAGTTATGCCCTACCTTTTCTTTCTTCTCTGCCTAATATCCCTCCCATCCTGGAACATATTTCGGAAGAGGATAGGTCCATTCTCCTACAGGAGGTATGCCTCTAGTTCTCCATATGTGCCATAGGGAGGGTACAGGGCTCAGAGATAGGTAGGGGTTGTACTGAAAAAGAATGTGGCCTCAGGCCTATCTTGGACCCCCATAATGTCTTGCAATTTTGAGGTATAGAAATACTCAGCCGAGCACCACATACCTCCAGCACCCAAACCCCATTGGTGCGTTCTGTATTCAAGTCTTCCTCACAGAAGGTAACTCTAGATAATTTTCCACTATGTAATTCATAGATCAAAATCCAAAGATGCTGCACTCCTGTATGTTTCCTCCAAATCCAGATCCTAAAGATCTGTATTGCTTAAATATTGCAAAGACCCCAGAGACACCTCTTAACTGTGGACATAAATTCCTGAAAAATAATAGTGTAATATTGATGCAATCCTGATGCGAATTAATGTTTCTGTTTATTGCACCCTCTGGCACACGCTTTACTAATGTACTCATCCATAACATAATGCTGATTGATATGTCATGTAAAAATGGAGCTTAGCCTTGGAGGGTGGTCCAGAAACACGAAGGCACACATTTTATGTAGGATATTGTAATCAAACGAACACCTGATATAGGATCCACTAAATAGCCACTACAAGTCCCATGATTGACCGGAAGGCGTCTATCATTACTCTGCTTTACATGTATCACTGTCTTCTTGGTCAAAACAAATCGACTGAATGCTCAGTTGATTCCATGGTATGTCATCTTTGAGTCCCCATTTATTTGTTTTTAATTTATAGACCGACCGTTGTTCCTTTTCTATGAGTCTATTGCTTACCCTTGCGTGAGGGGTGAGTTTCTCAATAATTAACCATTTTATATCTTTTTCGCTATGGTTCTTTTCCAGAAAGTGTGACGTCAGTTTAATGGATGTTTTTTTACACCATATCGTGCTTCTGTGGTCACTTATACAAATTTTGATTTTCCTCGTAGTCATTCCAATGTAGCGGAGGCCACACGGACATGTGATGACATATACTACTATTGCAATTAGTACGTGTCATCTGCTCCTAAGGTGTGGGGAAGTCAAGGTTGATTTCTTTAGACTGTATGGTGAGTGGACATATGGAGCAATTGCCACAAGGAAAATATCATGTCACTAGAGAGAGGTCCCAAAGTGTGGTTCGTCATTCTGGAGCTCTCTGACCCGTGTTACGGTGTACCAATCTGTCTCTGATACTCTTGTTTCTTCAAAACAAGAAGAGTGGTTTATTGAAGGTCAACTGATTAGAAGGAAGCATACACCAGTGTTTGTTCACGATTTTCTTGATGGTGTTGGATGAGGAGTTGTAGGTACTCACAAAGATCAATGAATCGTCCTTTTTCGTGTTGGTCTCGAGTAGGACATCTCTAGGAATGTTATGTGCCCTCTTCTGTGCCCCTGCAATAATCCTTTCTGGGTACTCTGTTTCTTTCAGCTTTCTGGTGAGTGACACAGCTTCTTTCTTGAAGTCTCAAATGTCAGAGCAATTTCTTCTGATCCGTAGAAACTGCCCCACTAGCAAGTTTTCCCAGAGAGCCCCGGGAGTGAGCGCTCTTGAAATGTAGAAGACTGTTTCACTTTGTGGGCTTTGTATATAAAGAGCTAGTGAGTCTTCCATCATTTGCTGTGATGTTAATGTCAAGAAAAGACGCAGTATTCTTATCCGCCGTACTAGTGAAGCTCAAGTAGGGGTTCCTGATATTAAACCAAGTCATGAATGATTCAATGGTAGCTTCATATCCATTCCAAATGACAAGACTTTCGTCAATATACTGCCGTTATAACCGTACTGGGTTGTTGGTCCCCATGGAAGTCCCATGGCGTTGTAAAAAGATGTGATCTTCAAAAGAGAAGAAATTCTCAGTCAGTGCCAGTTCTGCAAGTTTCATAATCCATTGGACTGGGGCAGCCCACATCCATTCTTGGGCTTGTGGCAGGTCGGTAATTACCCGCTGACTCTTACCCTGCGGAATGCTGGTATAGAGGGCCTCAGCGTCGAGGCACAGTATGGTTTCTGTCATGTGGTCATATTCCACTTCGTTCAGTAGATTAAGCAAATGATTAGTGTCCTTAATATAGGATCTTGTTTGTGTGATTAGAGGTCACAAGAACCAATCTGTATATTGTGATAATGGCTCAAGTACTGATCCTATGCCCAGTAGTATGGGTCTCCTGGGGGGTGAGGGTGCATTCTTCCTTTGTGAGTCTTCGGGATGGTGTAAAATTGAGGCATACGTGGTTCAGATGTGATAAGAAATTCTTGTTCTTTCCTTGTAATTTACTTATTATCTATGGCTTCATCCAATAAATTCTTGATGGTATCCTTTCATCCCATAGAAGGATAAGGCGTGCCTCTCTGTATTCCTCTTTTCCTGGTATTACGATGGCATTCCCTTTATCCGTTGGTTTTATGACCAAGTGGTTCTTTTTGCTGAGGGTTTCCAAGGCCAATCTCTCCTTTTTGGTCAGATACTGAAAGTTGGCTCTTCTAGGATCTGATTCCTCAACCTCCTTTATTACCACCTCTTCAAAGGCCCTTACTTCTGGGGGTATTGTGGAAAGTGGTGGATTGAAAATTGGATTTTTTCTCAGAGGGGTATATCTGTCATCCGTTTCTATGACTGGACTGTTCTGAAAAAAAACCTTCACTCATATTTTTCTGAAGAACTCAGCGAGTTTCCATCGCATTTTGAATTTGTCAATGTGTGTTGTGGGGACAAAACCAAGTCCTTTGTTAAGTACAGATAGTTCGTCTGTCGAAAGGCATTCCTTAGTGAGGTTCACCTCCATGACTACAGGCCACTCGGGACAGGTTGCTGGTCCCGTGTTCGGCTCCGAGACTTCATCCCCTCTGTATCCTTGTTCTCCCATTGGATTCTCCTGCCTCCTCATCTCTTGTGTTACTCTCCTGCCGCCTCTCCCTAAAGAATACAAATTTGGCTGGTAGAAAGGCATATGCTGAGGTTGCGGTGGGCTGGGGTATGGTTGGGGTCCATACTGACCTGGCCAGAAAACTATTTGAGGTGGTGGATGTAAGGGGTTATAATAGCCTCCTCTCCTTTGTTGTCTGCGTTTACCCCTCCAGCTCTGATTAGAGTTGTCGCTTGACCAGTTCTCCTGGTCAGAGTAAGAGGATCCTGAATCGCTCTTTCCTGAGGATACTGCATTGGAGTCAGATTTCTTCTTAAAGTCATTTCTGATGTAGGGGTAAACCTTTTCATGAAAAAACTTCTTTATATCCTTCAGCAAATATCTTACTCTGCATCAGGAATTCTTTATGCTCTGCTATCTCCCTGTGGACTTCCTCCAATTTCTTTTTATAGACAGGGATCTTAAACTGAGTATTGAGAGAATCTTTGCTGGCTTTTATTTTTATCAGCATGGCGTCTGAAAGTAATTTTGCTGTATTTATAATCAGGATGAGCCAGTCCCTTGAACATCGCCACACAATGAGGGACCACTCTTTCCTGAATAATTGTCCTCTAGAAAGATTCTGGGTTCGTTTGTTACTAGGAGGCCTGTGGGGACTGCAGTCACTCACAAGTATTTTGTCATTATTGTCCCATGGAGGAGGGTCTTCATTTGGTCTCTTAAGTTCTTTGAGTTCACCTCAATTCTGTGATTGTGCTAGGCTTTGTGTGATGTTAGTATCTGGCAGTAGTGAGGGGTCTGACAAGATTAATGATGCCATCTCATCAGTATATGCGAGGCCCAGTTGTCATATTTATTGATGGTCTGGATACTGTGTATTAAGGTGCTAGACAAGCCTGTCTCAAACAGACCCTAGAGTTGTGCACTTCTCTCACTTCTCAAAACTGCGGTAAGGGTGGCCAGAAAACCTACCAAACCTGAGAGGGTAGGGAGATCCTTTACGATATAAAAGGATTAAGGGATTCGTCCTCCCTGGGAAAATTGTACAACAAACAACAGAGTACCCCTCAAGAGTAAGAGACACTCTTAAGTGGAGCTTGTTCAATCAATCAATCAATCAATCAATCAATCAGAGATTTGTGAAGCGCGCTACTCACCCGTGAGGGTCTCAAGGAGCTGAGGGGAGAAGGGGGGGATTTCGTGCAGCTCTGTCTCATCCAAAGAGCCAGGTCTTGAGGCTCTTCCTGAATGCTTGCAGAGTGGGGGATCGTCTGATGCTGAGGGGTAGTTCGTTCCAGGTCTTGGCCGCGATGTAGTAGTAGGCTCTTCCTCCCGTTCTGACTCTGCGGATGCGTGGGGTTTCGGCCAGGGTGAGGTCAGCGGAGTGTGAGTTTCTCTTGGGTGTGTAGAAGGAGACTCTTTCGTTGAGGTACTGGGGTCCAGTGTTGTGGAGGGATTTGTAGGCATGAGTGAGCAGCTTGAAGGCCACTCTCTTTTCGACAGGGAGCCAGTGGAGGTGTCGTAGGTGCTGGGTGATGTGGTCTTGTTGTGGGATGCCGAGGATGAGTCTGCCGGCGGTGTTCTGGATGGTCTGGAGTTTGTGGAGTAGGGATTTGATGCCGGCGTAGAGGGCGTTTCCATAGTCCAGTCTGCTGGTTATGTGTGCGTGGGTGATGGCCTTTCTGGATTCGGGGAGATCCATTTGAAGGTCTTGCGGAGGGTGTTGAAGCACGTGGAGGAGACGGCATTGATCTGTCGGGTCATGGTGAGGGAGGAGTCGAGTATGATGCAGAGGTTGTGGGCGTGGTCCGTGGGTGTGGATGTGGGGGGGTTGCCGAGGGCGGTGGGCCACGAGGTGTTGTCCCATGCGGAGGGGGTGGATCCCAGGATGATGACTTCTGTTTTCTCCGAATTGAGCTTCAGGCAGCTGCTGCTCATCCAGGATGCGACGTCTTTCATTACTTCCTGGAAGCTGTGTCTGGTGGTATCGGGTTCCTTGGTGAGGGAGTGGATGAGTTGGGTGTCGTCGGCGTAGGATACTATGCTGAATCCATGCTTTCTAACGATGGCGGCGAGGGGGGCCATGTAGATGTTGAAGAGCGTGGGGCTGAGCGATGATCCTTGGGGTACTCCGCAGCTTATCTCTGTGGGTTCGGAGAGGAAGGGCGGGAGTCTAATTATTTGGGTTCGTCTGGTGAGGAATGTGTGGATCCAGTCTAGGGCAGTTCCCTGTATGCCGGCGTCGTGGAATCTGGCGGTGAGTGTGCGATGGGAGACTGTGTCGAAGGCTGCAGAGAGGTCTAGTAGGATGAGGGTCGAGGAGAGTGCGGATGTTGTCTGTGGTGGCTAGGAGGGTGGTCTCGGTGCTGTGGTTGCTGCGGAATCCGGATTGGGAGGAGTCGAGGATCGAGTTAGCTTCTATGAAGTCCGTGAGCTGGATGTTGACGATCTTCTCAGTGACTTGCTGTGAAGGGGAGGAGAGAGATGGGTCTGTAGTTCTTGAGGTCCATCGGGTCTGCGGAGGGCTTCTTGAGGAGGGGCTTGACTTCTGCGCATTTACAGTCGTCGGGAAACGTGCCGGTTTCGAAGGTGGAGTTGATGGTGCATCGTAGTACGGGTGCTATGGCGGTGGCGGCTCTGTGGAAGATGTGCGGTGGGCAGGGTTCAGTGGGGGCTACTGCGTGTATGCTCTTCATGGTCTCGGCGGTGTCTTCTGTGGTGACAGGGGTCCAGGCGGTGATGGTAGGCTGGCTGGCATTGCTGGAGAAAGGTGTTGTGTCGGTGCCTTGTTTCTGTTTGTTGAAGTTGTCATAGAGGGACTTGATCTTGTGATGGAAGTAGGAGCTAAGTTTGTTGCAGAGGTCCTGGGAGGTGGGGGGCATCTGAGGTTTCGCTGGGGGGTTTGGTGAATTCTTGTATGATGCTGAAAAGTTCCTTCGAGTTGCGAGAGATGGCCAGGATTCTGTCCTGGATGAAGTTCCTCTTTGTGGATCTGATGCATTGGTGGTATTCTGTCATGGCGGTTTTTTGTAGGTGGTGCGTGCTTCCGGGGTTTTGCTGTTTCGCCATGCTTTCTCGAGACGTCTGCACGTGCGTCTGGATTCTTGGAGGTCGGTGGTGAACCAGGTGGCTTTCGTGGGGCTTTGTCTGTTGGAGTTCCGGAGGGGGGCGAGCATGTCTGAGCAGTCAGTGATCCTTCTGTGGAGTTTGTTGGCTGCAGAGTTGGCGTTGGTTATGGCGGGTGGGGTAGTGCGGTTGAGGGCGGAGATGAGGTGCTCTTCGGTGACATTGCTTCAATTCCTGCGCGGGGCGTTGTGTAGGTTTGTGTGCGGTGGGGTTTTGAGAAGGAGAAATGTACGCAGTGGTGATCCATCCAGAGGGGTAGCATGGTGTGGCTGAAGCGGATGTTGTTTCCTCCTGCGACGATGGGGTCGAGAGTGTGTCCTGCCTTGTGGGTGGGGGTGGTGATGAGCTGTTTCAGTCCGATGTAGGCGAGGTTGTCCAGGAGGACGGTGGAGTTGGGGTCGCTGAGGTTGTTGAGGTGGAAATTCAGGTCTCCGAGCAGTAAGTAGTCCATGGAGGCGATGGCGTGGGGCGCGATGAGGTCTGTGATGGTTACGGTGAACAAGGTGCGTGGTCCGGGAGGTCTGTAGGCGAGGGTGCAGCGTAGGGTTGTTCTGGGGCTGGTCTGGATCTGGAAGTGGAGGTGTTCCATGGGGTACGAGGAGTGGTACGTGCTGGCTGTAGTGAGTCAGAGGGAGCTTTTGTGTACGATGGTGAGTCCTCCTCTCGGGTGGTTGAGGCGGTCCTTCCTCTGGATCTTGTATCCTTCAGGGATGGCGGTTGCAATGTCGGGGCGGAGGTGGCGTTGGTCCAGGTTTCTGTGAGGAATGCGACGTCATGCGATAGGGTGTTGAGTAGGTCCCAGATTTCTACTGCATGTCTGTGCATGGAGCGTAGGTTGGGGAGGATGCAGCTCAGGGGTTTGTGTGCGATGGTTTTCGGTCAGTGGGCGGTAGCTGTGGGGGTCCGGAGGTGGGTGAAGGTGCGGCGGCAGTGTCGGCAGGAGAACTGGCCATGGGTGGTGTTCGGCGTCGACAGTTGGCAGTTGTTTCTTCCGGGATTGAGTGCGTGGAGGGCAGCTGAGTCGTAGCGATGGGAGGTCAGAGGGCCAGGGTCCCTGGCGCTGGTCGTGGACAGGCACAGCTGCCATTAAGTAAGGGTCGGGGATGGGGGGCGCAGCTGGGAGGAGGGAGCGGGAACCGGCTGGGGGGAAGGACCGCGGGGGCAGCAGGGGCGTAAAGGGAGCGAGAGGAAAAAAAGAAAGGAAAAAGGCACAAGGAGAACAAAAACACACAGAAAAGGCACGAGGAGACAAACAGGCACAAGAAGACAAACGGACACAAAAAAGACACAAGGAGACAAACGGGCACAAAACTGCACAAACGAGGCAGACAGACAGAGGCAGAAATCTTACCGAAGGCTGGTGGAGCAGACCAGCAGAAGAGCAAGGCTCTCCCACTGGACCACCAGGGATGAGGCGCAGGCAGGAGCCTGCGATGGAGGAGGGCCTCGAACACCTATCTGCAAGCAGAGAGGTGCTGGGGTCAGCGGCGCAACAACAGAGCTGCGCGAGGGGAGAGCATTATCCCAAACCAGGAGGTCAGAGGTCTTGCTCAACCGGTCGCGCAGCGGGCGCCATTAAGTAGGAGTCGGGGTGGGAGCGCAGCTGGGAGGCGGGAGCGGGAACCGGCAGGGGTGGGAGGGGCCGTGGGGGCAGCAGTAGTGGGAAAGGGAGCGAGAGGAAAAAAAGAGAGGAAAAAGGCACAAGGAGAACAAAAAGGCACGAGGATACAAACAGGCACAAGAAAGACACAAGGAGACAAACGGGTACAAAAAAAGACAAAATGTGACAAACAGGCAGAAAAAGGCACAAAACTGCACAAACGAGGCACACAGACAGAGGCAGAAAGCCGCCAGGAGTGTGGAATTTAATAAAATATCTACTTGTCCATGGGGCAGGTTGCTTCATAAATTTACTTGTCCTGTAACAAAATCCACTTGTCCCTTTGGTGCCATGTAGTGCGGCGACAAATTATGGCAGCACTCCCATTATATAAGAGCTCTGATATAGACTCTCTGATTATGCCAGGGCTCATACCATACTAGTGTTTGAATACTTGGAATCCCCTTATGTTGCCACGTTTCCACAGATCTACATATTGGGGCTGAAGATAGTGGTAAGCAATAGTTCCAGGGTTAGAATGCCCTTTTGAGTCTGTGCAAACCTACTAACTTGCATGTTTTAAGTGTTTTCAACAACTCTTCTCTAATCTGTTCCCATGCTGAGAAATGTGGGTAATTTACTCCTGACAATGTCAGACGTAAACCTTCCAGAGTTGGGAAAAAAGTGGTTGGAGGGAAAGTGAACTTGCAAACACTCAGATTTTCTCATGAGCAAATCTACACATGCATATTTGCTCATGCTATAATGCAGTTCACAAATATTTTCTAGGAGTACTATTTCTTGACCTACTTCGGTAAATTCTTGGGAATTTACGAAAGCCGTATAGCTGCACTTAATGCAAGGACATATACTTTTGAGACTTTCTTTAATAATTGGGCCCCCTAATTTGGTCTGGCGTTGACCGTGACCTTTTGAGTTGATTAAAATTCTGACTCTCTCTCTGTATCTTCTGGCTTCACTGTGAGTGGCAGCATTCTGCTCTTTCACAAGGAGCATATTGGCACACAAAGTAGTTTTGTTCAGTGCCAGTAACTGTGGCAGTGTGTGCTTTTTGAGACCAAAAACAACTTTTGCTTTTGCCAATGTTTGTTATAATGGTGAGGGCCTAGTAGCTCCTAGACCAATAAGGTTTTTACAAAAACCATGCCAAAACAAGTCACAAATTGACAAAATTAAAAAGCTGACCTCCAATTTCAGACCTACTGGCTTTGCCAGTGCTTGTTTATTTTTGTTTCCCATAATCTCATTGAAACTGGTTACACTGATTTTCCATTATGAATATTTTTGGGAAATACTAGCATGCATCAACACGTTACTAAATGATGCTGCAAAGAAATGGTACCTAAAATTTTACAGTGGTTTAGCGAAATGTTTTTTTTCCTGCTTTCATTTTTTTATGAACATTTTATTTTGAAAGCAAAGAATCATCAATCTTGCTTTCAGGCTTCTGCAAATATTTGTATCAAATCAGAGAGCATTCTGGGAGCATTATACATAGCCTCATTTTGCTAAACTTTGAAAACGTGTGTACACATTTTTATACTGGAACCACTGTCAGTAGTGCAGTCAGAGCTTACAACATTTACTTAGAGCGCTCACCCTAATAATAAAGGCTTTCAATTAATGAACCATAAATACAAGTTTGAACAGCACTAACACATGGACATAAATATTACCTTAACTGCAGACAGTGCCCTTCCCTGATCCATAATGTGGTACTGCAAACTGGCAGCCAAAGGTTTGGTGCTGCAGGGGGTTGGGCCTACTTGTCCCAAGGACAAAATACACATGAAAACTTGTTGCCCTTGACCCCAAACAATATGTCCTGGGCGTCGGGCTATGGACCAGCAGAAGAGCAAGGCTCTCCCACTGGACCACCAGGGGTGAGGCGCAGGCAGGAGCCTGTGGGTGGAGGAGGGCCTCGAACACCTATCTGCAAGCAGAGAGGTGCTGGGGTCAGCGGCACGACGACGGAGCTGTGCGAGTGGAGAGCAGTATCCCTGACCAGGAGGTCAGCGGTCTTCCTATGTGCCACACCTATACATCACTCCCTAAGGAAGTGAGAAAAGGAAAAAAATATATATATTTATTTATTTTTAAATAACCCTCACCCACTCTAATTGTGGCGTGCTTCATCATCGGGTTCACCTGACTCCTAAAAAAGTCAGAAGGTCACATTGAGTGTATGCATCCGACAACCAGTTTGGGGTTTTAACATGATCGTTATAGTGTATTGTTTTGCACCACAGCTAACGTCTGAATTTTTGATTTGGCTTGAGTATGGTTTCACTACTGGTAAATGTATGATGTGAGACAGAGTGTGCGCCGGCTGGTTGTTGCACGGCAATATGAAGTATCACACGCCACTCTGAGATGCGTTATAATAGTGAGTGCGATACCAATGAGTGATGTATTTTGTTCACTGCTTGAAGCATGTGAAAAGACACACACTGTCGGGAGGTGTGCGCGTCACATTTGAGTGGCCACATACTGTGGCCCGTTTATTTGATGCCATGTAATAAATTTTACAGGTATTAATAAGATTGGTATGGCCAGGACCTTAAAGAGGCCAAGAGTGTAGGGCTGAAACATGTTGGTGAACTTAGGGTCATAAGATTATTTCCTACAAACCCGTTCATACTGTTGTTTTGATCTTTCCCATCCACCCCGCAAACTTTGGGCGTGGATGAGAAATTTTCATCTTAATGTTATGCCCCCTAGTAATCATTATTAAAAGGGCTCCCCGGAATTTGGTAAAGCCCACACTTACTTTTAGGAGTCAGGGTGAACCCAATGATAAAGCATGTCATTATTAGAATGGGTGATGGTTAGTTAAAAAAAAAAGGTTTTTTCCATTTTCCCACTTCCTTAGTGAGTGGTGTATAGGTGAGGCAAGGTACAACCCCTGCTTAAGAGTGTCTCTTACTCTTGAGGTGTACTCTGTTATTAGTAGCTCAACAGCTTCTCCATCACCCACGCTATGAATAAAGAGTCTTAGGGCTTCTGTATCGACTGCTACCTCTCCTTGAAGGAGTACATAAAAATAAATGAAAAATAAAGGCATAGACGAGGTGTTACTGTATCATCCTCCGGCACAGGTTAAAAGCCTTGATCCGAATACACAACTTCTGGTCCTCACTGCAAGCTTCTACCCTGCTATTGTTCTACAGGGTGGCACATAGTCTTCCTGATTCTGCCAGTCCCTTCTAATAGCTGTGTTCCATGCACCTGCCCACCCTAACACCCGCAAGTAAAGGTTCTAGCATATCAATCCCACCCTCGTGGATCTCCACTGGCTCCCTTTTCTGGTGTGCATCGTCTGTAAATACATCAAATTAGCTTGACCACCTGGCTGTAAAACATTCCTTCTCTGACACAACATTTCCACCTGCAGCTCAGATGTGCTTGTACTATGACCTCCAGGGCAAGAAAAGAAAAAGCAAGCAAATAAGCCTCCAATTTGGTGGTCCACACCCTCTGCACCAGTCTCCCTTCTACTTGAGATTGACGCCTTCAATTCTGACAGTGCTCCATTGGCGTTTTCAGGGCTGGGGGCCAATGTTTAGGGCTCAGGGCGGGGAGGCTGGGTTAAGGGTAGTTTTTTTTAGGTTAGGGGCTGGATTTTAGGGCTCAGGGTAGGCGGTCGGGTTGTTAATAGGGCTGGGGCAGGTAGATTAGAATGTAGGGTGGCCGGATTTTAAGGGTCAGGACAGGGGGAGCTGGGGTGGGATCTTTACCACGCATATACCTTTACCAAACATGCCTTGACAACAAAATGCATTGTAAAGGCATGCGTGGTAAAGACAAGGTCGTTGTAAAGACCGCGTGTTTTAGGCATGCATGGTTTAGGCATGGGTGGTAGTGCCAAACAACCCTTACGATCACCTTCCTGTTCACCCATACAGAGACCTCAGCTAGATAATCAAGGGAAAACATTACTAGTAAATAGATCTGCAAAGATTAAGGCACTTTGATCTACCCTCTCCTGGGCAATCCTCTCCAGAGGTAAGTCACTAGGCAACCAGAGGTTTCTCGCACACAACCTGTGCAAGGCCACCATTATAGGAGAGTTGGCAATTGTTTCTCATCATTATCGAATGCTAGATTCTTGCTAGGTTCATGATAAACATTTTATTCATGAATCTAGAATTACTTCTGTTGTAACTGATGTATCTGTTTGTCTGTAAAGCACTCCATTACCTACATGGCTAGGTCAGCCAAAAGTAAACACATAAAATAAATATATAATGCATTTATAAATTCAAAGCTTCTCTCGAAAGGCACGATTCTCAAAGCATTTTTCTGTGCCCAGATGCAATATTCTACTGGACATTCTAGAGTAAGTTGGGAATATATCAATGATCCTCCTTGTTTCCACATCAGGCCGATGGTGGTGGTTTGCAAGTTTTTTTTCTGCCCGCTCAGGAAACTGTTTGCGACTATAAAACACCCAAAGAGGAAAATCTAAACTTTCAGCCTGGCACCAGAAGTTTGAAAATGCAGACACTGAATGTTTTGGTCTCACTGTTTATTTATTTGTTTATGTGGACCACAGTCACTCAAAGGTATCTTGGCACCATATCTGTGTTTATTTCCACACTTGTTGGTAAGAAGGCCTTCAGCTTGTGTGATAAGTTGCACATTAAACACTAATACATGGCACGGTAGGATTGGGAACCCAAAGCAGCCCTTGCAGATTTTGTCAGACCAGCCCCCATATGGCGCATACCAAGCGAGCGCAGCGAACAAGCCTGACCGCTACTAGGGGGTTTGGAGGGGTTCTCTCCCCAAGAAATAGAAAATTTGAGGAAAAATGGTGCAGTCTACAACACATTTTTCATTATATATTAAATTGTATTCGTTTTTAAAGTATAATAAATGATGACCTTAGAGTGCACCAGGATACGGCAATCTTTATTGGGGCTCTTCAATGATTCCCTCAGCTTCACCCTCCAACAGTGCCTCTCATCTCTCGATAGCCCCTCTCTCACATGTATTTAATTTGCTGTATAGCACCTCTCATACCAGTGTAGGGTGTTGGGGCATTTTACATCACACACACATACATAGACAATGAGTCATACTTGTATAAATCAGTATATAGAAAATGTTACATAAGACAAAGGGGACTACAAGGTTTTGGACTCACATGTCATCCATAGTGGTATAAAACAGACACAGGGGGACCTCTGTGTCTGTTTTATATTGCAAGCGCAATTGGGCGGAGCGCAAATCCAGCATGCACGCCTATATATGTCTGAAGCAGTTAAGCATGGTTGTATAATGGAGTACACTGGTGTGCATCCCACCATCATTAATATCCATAGTGGTAGGCATTTATTTAAAGCGCTTGGTCTGTGGAAGCACAAACTCAGGATTCAGAACATAACAATGGCTAGAATTGACTTTATTAATAAGAATTTATTTCTACCCAAACAAACCCTTTTTTGCAAAATTAAGATAATGAAAGACTGGGGAAAAACATAACTTTCTAACCTAGATTACGATTGTAACTTATGAACTGCAGAGTAACAAAAGTATCTCTGTGACAAAAGCAGTAACCCACTGAGCTATGCACATAAAATACTGTTCTGTGATCTGTATAGTACACGCTCTTTGCAGCAGGCATTTTAACCCTCTGCGCTACCTTAGATGAGACCAAACTGCCACTAGACAAAATTCCGGTCTCTCTCCAGGAGGTACATTAATCACCAGAGCTATCTTGGCTCTTTATTTGTTGCCTGAAAACTGTTGGATATATAAGGAACTCTGCTGTTCTTTTTAAACTGCTGCACTGCTACAAAACTGGCCAAAAGCAGCCCCCCACCCTTGCAGCCTCTCGGGGAAATGCCAGATGCCTGGTACAGCCAGTCCAGCCTTGATACACGGTACAGCTTTATTGACATTGGGATACACAGCAACAGGTAATTTAGAAAACCTAATAACCTATCATAGGAACCAGTTCCCACCTTCATGGTGGAAGGCGCTTTAAGTTGGGGCTGGGCATGGGGTGGCATGATGTTCAGTGTCTAAAGTGATAGGTCCATGGTGAGAGGTGCTGTTATGTTCCATTTAGGTACCCCCAATATCGGCTAAGGTAATGAATGCACCTTTCACCTACATTCCCCTGATATTACACTACATAACGATTCTTAGTACTGACCTTTTATCTAGTTACGGTAATGTCCAAAGATGACATGGGGTTTTCTCCGAAAAGCTTAAGCCTCATTCATTATGCATGAGGATTCTTGGAATCACAGCAGGACAGCGGGCCTACCATCTCCTGCATAATAACTATGTATAAGGGTCATTCCTTCTGTCATCCTAGTCCGACATGACACAGCAAGGTATATCCCCAGGGGTTACCACTTTGGGTATATATACACCATATCTAGCTGAGGTAGTCAGAGGAGAAAAGGACTTCTATACCGACACACCGACGCGAGACGCTGAGGTTCCTGCATACAGACACTCCAGCTCACAGTGGTCTGACATCCCTTGAGGGGTGTCCATCTCGAGACCAAGACAAGGTCCCACAGTCTCTCACTTCATGAAATGGGGTTGACTTAATCCTAGAGGGATTTTTGGCTTTACACCTACATACATGCTAGGTACACTTAGGTACATCTAGTTAGGGTTGCATCGTAGGAGTACGCATTTTACTGTCATGTATTTTATATACTTGCCTGTATTCATTGTTTTAGCACGATGGTAGAAATCTACCATCCTTTTACTCTGTTCCTTTATCTGTTACTGTCTAATGGTTGTTTCAGCACACCTATTTTACACTAGAATGATGCTGGTTCAATAAATGCTTATTGAAAAACATCCCCACCGTTTATTCTGTGTATCTCTCTGAGACGAAGTAAGCATGAGTGACTGAGAGAAAAGTAGTACACTGTTTCCACGATTCTGAGGGATCAGGGTTGTCATGTTATGTAGTTGCCAAGAACTATTCTCTCTTTGGTAAGGGGGTTCTGAGCTAGCTGATTTACAGGCTAACATACCCGGTAGGGGTATATAGAATCAGTTTGACACCAATCCTACAGTGTATGTTGTCTAAACGTGCAGATCCTATATAGGTTGATAGGAACTACATGACATGGCGCCGCCAACCTTGGTTTGGTACTTATTTAACAGTCATATCTGAGTAGTTCAGTCGTGCTTTTCTCAGAGACCCCTACTCACATTTCCCCAGAGACGTCTGGAGTGGGATGGGAATAATCCGCCACAGCTGAGTACGCAAAATTCCTATTTTTGGGCTGTAGGTTTATCAAGCTTGAAGGACAAACAGTTCCTATTGTGCATAAAACCTTATCTCAGCTTCCTTGAAACTCTTCCTTGAGAAATCTTTGTCAACAATGGCTGACGAAAACGCCGCTGTGTGAGCACAGCCTGCTGTAGTCAGGGAAGAAGAAGAGGAAAATGAAATCAACATTTCAGAAAATGTTAGAAATGCCCTTACTCAAAAGCTAACGGACTACGGAGTCACAGCTAGGGGTGGGACAGTCACTTTCGTGATTGAGGCACACGAATCATATAGAACAGAGGTATTCTATCCATGGGTTAAATTCCCACAAGCAGATGTACAATCAAATACATTTCATTCTTACACTGAAGATGAAACACCAAATGAATACTGTCCGTATGAGGACATTGAAATTCCGCTCACCTACCAGGAGCACATAAACTGGTTTAATGGCGCCCTCCCCCATACAAAAGACAAAGTAAGACTAGGTCCACTCGGAAGAGATGGAGCCACTTGGCCAGTCTTAGCAGCTTATACACCGCATCCAGACATTGATTCAATGACAGTTGCAGGCTTACGTCCACTTCATAAAGAAATAATAAAACTTTATAGAAACCTGACACAGTTTGTGATGAGAACACACACTTCAGCCAACAAGAGCTACACAAACAAGTCAAATTCAGGGTTCAACAACTAAAATTACACCATAAACGCTATACGCAGTTATAGGTAAAATGCCCACTAAATGTGAGCAAATGCCATTCTGAATAGCTCAGAAAATAACACAGCTAGAGGCAGTATTTCCACACACAAGCCCTCAAGAAAAACACAGAATGCTAACAATCTGCTTGCCAATGGGGATAGCTTCCCAGATAGAGGATTGTACAACTTGGGGTACAGTTTTCGCTGCCATATATACCAGAACTCATGGTATCCCTTCATTAGCAGTAATACCAGACGTATTGAGACAAATACAAACTGAGTATGGAGCAGAACCTGCTCTGAACTTAGGGATGAAATTATTAGGTAATTTTGCCCAGGTATCAGCTACTATAATATTAGCAAATATAAAAGGGGAGGCAGCAGCAGTGGTAATACGCCAACGCCTGAGGGATTTCACTCCTGTACACCAGGAACGTGAATTACCTAATATTATCACAGACATTTAGGTAGAGATAGTTTGGGAGCTAGAGCAACAAAACCTCAACTCACGGATGGTCCTGAAAAAGATAACACCAAGCAAGCACCTGATTCTTCCAAGGAGAAATGGGATAATAATAACAAAAACCAAAAGTTTAGAGAAAATAGATCTCTATCTAGGAGTGGGTCTCCTCAACAGGGGCCCTCCGAAAGGAGGTACAACCTTAGGAATAGAGATAACATTAAAAAACCTGACAGGTATCATGATACTGATACATGTTCCTCTGGTTCCTTCAGGGTTCACCAAGAAACTCAGAAAGAGAAGGACGGTCAGAACACAGACAAGAAGAGCGTAGAAAGTCCAGAGACATGCCACGCACTTCACATTATACTTCCAAGAAAGAAGAGAAGCCTAGATCAAAACCTCAATTTAAAAAGAAGAAAGTAGCAGGTCTGAAAGTTAAACATGCCCAGAATTCTGAGGACTCAACTTCTGAACGGGGAATGGGCTCTGACAATGCTATACAGCGCAGCAGAAGTAACAATAGCTCGCCAGAACCTGATGGAATTTCTGGTGACATCGGAGATGAATGAGCATATCACGGTGGAAACACCTGATACGAGGGTAAGTGTCCCACATAGGTTACATGAAATAACACTCCAAATGGAGGGAGACAAACCCAGAAAAATTAAAGGTCTCTTTTGGGAGAACTTGACTTATGGCTATGACATCCTTTTAGCTGAAAAAGATTGGCCGCCTGAAATTGTTATGGATTGCCCAAAGGGAGAAACGGTACTTTTACCAGCCTTTTCCGACCACGTTCCAATATACTTAAAACACAGATACGCGCGGGAGTGGGCGGTAGCCCTTGCTCTGGCCCTATATCGCAACCATGTTGGGTGGGATGCTTAGTCACCACACCATGTAATCCCAGTAAAAACTACTCCAACTATACAGAGACAGTACCCAATAAAACAAGAAGCGAAAAAACAGGTCAGGGAGATTAACTTGAATACCAAGGTGTAATAGAAACTTGCACCTCTCCAATGAACAATCCTTTGTTTCCCGTAATGAAACCCGATAATTCATACCATCTAGTTTTAGACTATAGACATCTGAGCACATGCACTAAAACATTTGCAGTACAGAATGCACACAGTGCCACATTAATAAATAACATTGTGCGGAAAAAATGCAAAACAGCACTAGATATCTCAAATGGATTCTTCTGCCAAAATATAGTGCCTGAAAGCAGGTATTTAACAGCATTCTCAGCGCTAGGTTCCCAGCGTCAATTTTGCCGACTCCCCCAAGGGTATAAGAATAGCCCCGGCTTGTTCAGCGCTAGGGTAACAGAATTACATCAGAATTTGGATGAAGAGGCATTGTCCTATGTAGATGATATTTATCTGACGGATGATGATTTACAGGATCACTTGACCAGGGTGAGCACCATAATTTTGGGGTTTGCCTCGGAGGGCTACAAATTCAAATTAAAAAAATCGAAAATAGCCCACCTCAATATCCTATTTGTAGGATACGAGTTATCAAGTGAAGGAAAAAGCCTGGCAGCTAACTTTTTAGAAAAGTGTGCGCTGCTCCAACCTCCTAAATCTTTGAAGAATTTACAATCCATATTGGGATTTTTGAATTTTGGCAGAACAAACATTGTGGATTAGGCAGAAAGAGTAAAACCTTTCTACGACTTGATCAGACCTGATTTCTCAGTTAGGCATTGGACACAGGAACATACAGATATCCTTCCTTCCCTACAAGCTGACATGATAGCTTCAAAACACTTGCAGACATGCGTAAACGTACGCAATCTAGTGATCCGCGTTATAGCGGGTCAATCTGGGTATACTTACCTAACCTTCAATGAAGGTGAAACAGTACCCATTGCATACAAATCACACCTGTACACAAACGCTGAAATGCGCTTTGCTTCTACAGAAAAAATACTGACAGCAGTACAGACCGCTGTAGTAAGAGAAAGAGGACTGGCTCAGGGGAAACAAATAATTGTCGTAACTCTGGTACCAGCCTTAGAGGCTGCTACAAAGGCAAGCGTTCCAAATGCTAAAGCCTTACATCCAAGATGGATACAATGGGCTAATTCTCTCACTGCAACGGATGTAGAATACAGGTATGACCATAGTTTAAAAACACAAGCATTCCTGCAATATGACCAAGAATATCCTCTCCCAAATGAAATAATACCTCTAGATCAGTATGAATACATTATTTACACTGATGGATCTGCTCAGCCGGCCATAGGAAGTAAACAGCAATACAGCGCCGCTTGTGTGATTGTAAAAGGTCGTATGCGGGAAGGCAAGTTCCATCGCAGCGATACGAAGACACAGTCTCTAGGAGACTGCATGGCTCAGCCTTCAGAATTAAAAGCCCTATTACTGTCACTAATAAATACGGATCGGGAATTCCCCACACTTATAGTGTGCGATTCTTTTTACTGTGTCCAGTCATGTAATGAATATCTTCACTACTGGGGTCAAAATGGGTTTAAAGACTCAAAAGGTGGCACAATTAAGCATAAAATGCTATGGGAACAGGTAGCTGAGTGGAAAAACGAACTACCAAGAGCTCACGTGATACACATGCTGAGTCATTAACATAATGGCGTTCGCGTTGAAGGGAATTTATTGGCCGATGAAGCCGCAAAGGGGGCAGTACGTACTGCTGCCGTAGCTGCAATCACTCATTCAAAAACGAGAATAGACGGACAGATAATGGTAGCTGTCATTGCTTCACGCAAAAACAGCACAACCTTACCAAAAGGTTTTCCACTCAAATACTCCTACAAGTTAGATGCAAACAACATTCCGTATGCTCAGATTCCAGAAGTGGGGGATAGAGTAATGCCAAACATGGATCGCAGATTAGGCTTAATACTAGCTGCACACAAGGGTCTATTTTCTGCACACGCAGGGATTACCGCAACGGTTTCATTATTGAAACAGCGCTACTGGTGGCCTGGTTTAACTAAACAGACGAAGAATTTTATCTTAAAATGCGGCATCTGCCAGCAGATGAAGGGTTCCACCGTAGCACGTCCAGCGCAGACACCATTACTAATATCAGACAGACCACTCGCTTGTGTCTATTTGGACCACTGTGGTCCCCTACAATCGGATGGGGCTTACAAGTATATCATGGTGGCAGTGGATTCATGCTCCAGATTCCTATACGTATGGCCTCAGCGCTTGGCTGATGCTCGAACTATTATAAAAGACTTGCAAGTCTTTATAGGGACATACGCAGCTGGCACATTACATTCTGACCGTGGCCCCGCGTTTAGCTCTAGGGCTTACAAGGAAGCCATGGAAGGTTTGGGTGTAGCATTGCGGTACTCCTCCCTGTACCATCCCGAGGGAAATTCGGTCGAGGAGAGGAAAAACTGGGACTTAAAGCAATCTTTAACCAGGTTCGGGTGGTGGTTGGGTCAATCACTTATATGGGGTACAGCGAACCCTTAATAATTTGCCAAGACGTCCTCTAGGGGGAGTCACTCCTTACGAGGTCCTATTTGGGACAAGAATGTGGGTACCTGATCTCGATTATGAAAGCACAGTGGTGGATGAAAAACCATTTGACATCAATAAACGTTTGGCTGTGTTGCAGGATCTGAATGAATCCAGAGCACTACTAAGCAACGTGCAAGTAAAACGCACCGCCACTGGGGAAGTCAAATCAGTCACAGCAAGACCTGTCTGGTTCCCAAAAGTCGGGGATCTGGTCAGAGAAAAGACCAAGGACAAAAACGTATTTGGGCCAACATACAGAAAGCCTGTACCTGTCCTAGCAGTCAAAAGAACAAGAACAGTACTTCTTCCGCCTCTTGCCGGCAAAAAAGAAAAGAGATTTGTCTCCATTGATCTGATCAAACCACACTATGTGGCCGATACTGAATAGTAGGACCTGTGGGCTCCTGGGTAGCTGATGCTCTCCTCTCGCTACCATACAGGAAGTTCAGACAGAAAGACTCATAACATTTGAAGAGTCACCAATAAGAAATGAGGGAATTTCCAACAATGAAATGGAACTCGTTCCTCTGGAAACAGAACTTCAGACTACAAATGAAAGAAAAATATCAATTCGGCCTACCACCAATGTCTACATCAATATGCATCAACAAGAGACACCTGCCAGTTCAACACAACCTGCTGAGCTACCAAAGATAGACCGAACTGCATCTGGCTACTTCATCGATTTTGATACCTTCTCCCTTGATCCCAGTGAACCTGAGACAATGCCAGCCCCAGTTTCCCATAAGCAACAAATTCGTGAATTCTACACTTTTCTGAAAAAGACTTACTTAGTATCACCTTGGCTCCAGCTCTGGATTATAACTGGAATATTGTTTTTTCTGTTCTGGATTGGCCTAGTAACTGTATTTTGCTTACTTGTGAATGGAAAATATCACCCAGAACGCTCTGCAGTATCTAATGTGAACTTGGTCCTCAAGCCTCATACATCATCTCATCGTGAACAAAGAGACTTGTTTTCCATGAACATTACAGCTGTTCCAATTCCTGATGGTATAGTTTGGGAAAAAGTTGGTTATGATGTATTTGGCCCCACTGAACTTTTGAAAATATCACATTTATTTAAAATTTCTCTATATGATATCATTACCTCTAGTACATTTTCTGATGATTGGGATTTTGAAACTGTGAATAATATGTTGTCTGATTTAGAAGAACACGCTGCATTTTCAAGCAATGAAATGTTAGAAGACACATCTTGATTTCGATAATATGTACTGTTACCATCATTATGGTCATCACTTTTTACACAAATCCAGTATCCCACGAAATGTTTTCACATACCACCAATGGGAACATTGCCCGACACCACCAAAAGGTAGTTCGAAAACGTTTGCACAGAAATTCTCATATTTTTCAGGATTTAACACTTCTGACCCGACCTCATATTACTATAAGGTTGCACCTACACATGCACTGAAAAATATGCTGACTAACACCAAACAGATTTATTCTGCATCCTTTATTGCCCAACTGTCTGAACAGGGTTTCGACTTATGGAAGGACACAATAGACACAAAATCAGTCTGGGGTTCTAAGGAATGGCAAGTTCAGGGAACAGAAGCACTATTTAGAGCGTGCCTCATTCCGCAACAAATAATAATTCTGAATGAAACTGTGCAACAGACTTCCTGTCTTGGACTAGCCAAGAACAAGGATCTGAACACACCTCGGATTCCCACACCTTCACACATCAATTTTACATCACGTGGAGGGGATACAGTAGGTGACATCATGCAGTACAATACTTCAGACCCCATTTGGAAGGGATGGTTAGTTTGGCCCACAGACACAAATAGATGTCAATCAAGATTCAGGGGTACAACCGAAAAGTTTAGTATCCATAGGCCAGACCCACGATATGTGCAAAGAGAACATCCGGGGGTAGTGACATCCTACATTGTTGGGAAGTTATGCCTCGGTTGGCTAAAAACCTCGACACTGTCCCAGGTGAAACAGCACTTATCCTTACTCTCAAATGAGGTGGATTTAAGGGATTTTTTACTAGGTCCCCGAAAGCCACGTCGGTATCGTTTCTATTACGCTGTCTATAATGAAATCTGGAAAATCTCTCAACAAGAAGCTGCAGAGAGACTTCGTGAAATAGATACAATTAACCTAGAAAGGGCGTTAGCTGTAGTTGACAATGGTATGACTACATTAACATCCAGGATTTATTCACTGGGGAACATTGTATCTTCTACTATTGATATACTAGAACAGGACTTGTCCATACTACAACACAGACAATCTCAACTACGTTCTATTAAGTTACTAAGCTGGACGCTGCAATCATTGCGCGCTGGTTATGTGCCTTGGCGATTTATCAACAGTACGTCCTTATTTTCTGCATACAATCTAACTGACAAACAGATTACGATGGCACAAAGAGGAGCAAAATATACAATGCTGCGTATTGAAAAACTTGACAAATTACCTTTTACTGTGGCAGAGTCACTGTCAACAGAATGGTTAATTCATGGCCATATAACACTACCGGTCACAACTTTCCAGTTTCAGTATTGCCTAGAACAACAACAGGCGGGCAGATATGAAGCGATGGGTAGGGAATTCATCAAGGAATCTTGTGAATTGCCGTACAGATTTTGATGCAGGAATGGGGACATGGAAATGTTCCTTAGCGGTACCAACTGCGAGAATTGCTTAAGTGGACCTCTCATATGCCAGGATATCATGCTTCATGGGGCCTGTAATGGTTCAGTTGCTAACTTATCCTGTCACTTGAAAGGGTCCCCAGCTGCCGTGATTAATCCGGTGTCCGAGTTGCTTTCAAATGGGAGTTACTTGATGCTGAGTGATCAAGGTTGTTGTGGGAGGCTCCCGGGCATCGCATATCTTGTCACTGTGAGCTCCAGGGTTACTTGCTGTATGCAAGTATTGTTTCCACCGACCCATACAGTCAGAGAGGCGCTGTTATGGCCTTCGTTGAATGTTTCCTTTATATGGTTTGATACCTCTGAGCCGAATGAAAGCCATGCTTCTACAGCAAACCGTGCCCTTAACCTCCGCCCGAGAAACTTATGATCGCCAGGTTGCAAGGTCCTCGGCTGAGATACAGGCACTAGTACGAACAAACTGCCCTTTCCATTTCACAGAAATGGTACAACGTATCTTTAACATGTCTGATACAACGGGTATTGTCCACCTATTTAAGACCATAGGTTCTGGACTGTTAGGCACCTTTCAGATAATCCTCGGAGTCATTCCCAACTTCATACACTCCGTATTCGGAAGCATTTTTGGAGGGTTTCCACTGATCCTGTTTCTAATAGCAGGTATCCTGATTGTCATTTTTCTGCTACGCAATGGACGTCCCGTCACCAAGGACATGGAAAGAACACTCTTGGAGCTCCGATACCGTGATCGCATGGTAATCCATCTGGGCACACCTCGTCTTCGAGAACTGAGCGAGTCTTGGTTCTTGTCATTTAGACCAGTCTGGATCGACTGTATTCTGCCTGTCCTCCGATGCCTGTTCTGCGGACAAGAATGCGTGTTGGATCTCTGTCTAACACTTCCAACAATTGCGCCACTGGACGTTGATGCTTTACTGGACCCGATAACGGCCCATGTTCTGCAGTGTCCTCAGCGTATCCCAGTGTTGATGTCTGCATTCTTAGAGCCACCACGGGATGCTTCAGCTCCTGTCGGGAAGGATACCGGCTCCTCAACAAATACTCAGGCCTCGGATGACACTTGTACCTCCCCAGCAACGGCTGTGGTGAATATGGAGGAACATTTGTGCTCAATTGACCTGATCTGCGAGGTGTTGCAGGGACCGTCGTCGGCGATTGCAGGCAACAGTAATGTTGCGTCTCCCAGCCAGTACACATAAACATTTGGCTCATCGTGTGTTGGGAAAATTCGGCCTTTTTTCAAAACAACCAAATTTGGTATTTTAAACAATAGACACTTTTTTCTAAACTACATGGCTTTCAGTCACTCATTGTTCAAATTATATATACAAACTTATTTAGTACAGACTCCTACCACATGCAATATTTTTCTCCTTTTAGCATTTTTTAGAAATTTTACTTTTTTAAGTAATATTTTTTATGGACTTATTGCATACCACTGTTAGCCATACGTTAGAATTTTTAGTATGTCGTCCAGTCGGATGAGGAGTGGGTGTTATGTTCCGGAAGTAGGTACCCCAATATTGGCTCAGGTAGTGAATGCACCTTTCACCTATATTCCCCTGATATTACACTACATAACGATTCTTAGTAATAACCTTTTACCTAGTTACGGTAATGTCCAAAGATGACATGGGGTTTTCTCCGAAAAGCTTAAGCCTCTTTCATTATGAATGAGGATTCTTGGAATCACAGCAGGACAGCAGGCCTACCATCTCCTGCATAATAACTATGTATAAGGGTCATTCCTTCCGTCATCCTAGTCCGACATGACACAGCAAGGTATATCGCCAGGGGGTACCACTTTGGGTATATATACACCATATCTTGCTTAGGTAGTCAGAGAAGAAAAGGACTTCCATGCCAACACACTGACGCGAGACGCTGAGGATCCTGCACGCAGACACTCCAGCTCGCAGTGGTCTGACATCCCTTGCGGGGTGTCCATCTCGAGACTAAGACGGGGTCCCACAGTCTCTCACTTCAGGTAATGGGGTTGACTTTTTCCTAGAGGGATTCTTGGCTTTACACCTACATACATGCTAGGTACACTTAGGTACATCTAGTTAGGGTTGCATCGTAGGAGTACGCATTTTACTGTCATGTATTTTATATACTTGCCTGTATTCATTGTTTTAGCACGATGGTAGAGATCTACCATCCTTTTACTCTGTTAGTGATTATAATCATTTATATCTGTTACTGTCTAATGGTTGTTTCAGCACACCTATTTTATTCTAGAATGACGCTGGTTCAATAAATGCTTATTGAAAAACGTCCCCACCGTTTATTCTGTGTATCTCTCTGAGACGAAGTGAGCACGAGTGACTGAGCGAAAAGTGTCACACTATTTCCACGATTCTGAGGGATCAGGGTTGTCATGTTCGATAGTTGCCAAGAACTATTCTCTCCTTGGTAAGAGGGGTTTCTATTGGCACTGTGAGCTAGCTGGTATACAGGCTAACATACCCGGTAGGGGTGTATCGAATCAGTCTGACACCAATCCTACAGTGTATGTTGTCTAAACGTGCAGATTCTAAATAGGTTTATTGGAACTACACAACAGTGCATGGTGTGGTGGTTCTATTGATATTTATGTTCTTTTTGAAGCCAGACCACCATAGTGGTAGTTTGATCTAAGGAGGTAACATGACTAAAGTAAATGATGTGACCACAAGCTGCAAGTTTTTTTCCAGGGTGTGAGGGTTCACCATGGCAGCATCTCTAATGCCATTTCCACCGGTGTCTGGCCCTATGGAGAACAACACATTGCCCTGCTCTCTGAATGGAGGGGAGGACAGCGACAGGGTGGAATGAGCACATAGCAATTTTTGGCAGATGCCCGATTACCACCCTCCTCTTAATTTATTCCATACATTTACACATATGTTAACCTATAAAAGTCCCATCAGGATTCATGTGCAGCTGTCCTGTGTGACAGTCTGAAAAAAACCCACATGCAGCCAGTGAAAACCAACCACCTCACAGGTCCCATGAAGCAGTCAGGCATGAGGCAAAATAGGGTGTACAGTGACATTCATAAGACACCATGTGACTCAAGCCTCTGTGGTGAGGTAAGACTGGATCGAAATAAAGTCACAGTTGATAGTAATATGAATCAACTTTTGCTGCTGCTTGACCATCAATCCATTTCTTGAACTTCCTAAGACCCTCTCATCATAGAGGAAAGGCTGGAAGCTAAGGTTTGCCAGGCAATTATGCCATTTAAGATTTGCAAAGCAGCTACTTTGAGTTCTGTATGCATCTTTGCATTCTTGAATTTCAACACTTGACAACACGAACACATTAGCTAGGCAGTATTATGAAACCTTTTTTAGAAAGGATACCTCTATTCAACATCATCTGCCAAGCAACACAAATCAATAACGGAGCGATGTTGTAAAGGCTTAGTATAGATTCACAAGCAAAAAAAAACAGAAGATGAAACGGAATGCTGAACAAATCAAACATTCACCCTATTCACAGATCTGGGTTTAATCCATTGTTTTTTTGCTCACACGTCACCCCAGTTTGGACCCAGCCATGTGCAAATCAGTCTTGACCCTGCTCCCCAAGGGGAGAGTCCAGCCTGAACTGCCAGGCCAGGTCCTCCCTGGACTGGAAACCAACATCTTGGGACTGGTTTCAGGGTATCACCCCTCTCCAGCCAGGCTAGCTTGAATCCAGTGGCACAGTGAGCACAGGACCCACGTCTGGGCATACCAGTCGCAGCATTCCGTCTATCAATTGTTCTTTTTGCATTAGTATAGATTCACATGCATCTCACCATGCTTCCCCATGAGGTGAAGGTGGAAGCAACAATAATATTGTTGCAAAGGCTCCACAAATAATCTGAGGGTGATATTGTTCCAGAGTGGATTTTGGTGTTGCAGTGTATAGAATCAGGGTATCTTAACAGACGCCACCTCTGGGACCACCCAGAGAATTTTGTTCCAAACCTTCTTCAAAACTATTCCAGATCCATCTGGTGAGATGACACAAGCATGCAAAGCTTGTAAATGGATCACAGATGCAAGCTGCAACCCCGAGTTACATGTAAATAACTTAGGGACAGATGTGCGAAATTTCTATTCATAAAAAGTGATTGCACAGTGCGCACTGCCTTTTTGCAAATTGAAAGGAGTTTTGCGAACCAGCCTATGTACTAATACGTTGGTTCACAAAATTCCGAATCGCAATGGGCCATATTCCAACCTACCTCATCAGTATTTATGAGGTAAATTGTAATTTACGTCTCAATACGATTGGATACCATCACAAGGATGAGGATGTGCTGGGAGTCAGCAGACCACCATGTCTGTGATAGCATTTTAAATAAAATCTGCACTTAAAAAGAAAAAAAAAAATTGTTTGATTAGTTGAGAGTTGCCAGTTGTCCGTGGACCACTGCCTGCTACCCTACAAGCTTTTTTTTTAAAACATTTACAAAGGGGAACGGGTGCCAACGGGACCCCATCCTATTTGCGAATGGGTTAAAACTTTCTTTGAGGTGTCAATAAAATTTCAGTTTTTTGCGACTGAATTTCAGTCACAAAACATTGATACAAAATTGCTATTTGAACCGAATGCCGTAAACACGCCCTTTCCAACTAGCAATTCATTATGGGTTTCTGAACCCATTTCTGATTCGGTGACGGTTACTAAATTGAAAAATGGGTTTAGTACAGAAAAAAGGAATTTTGCGGTTGCAAACCCTGTGATATTGTGAATCGTAAGCTTGGCAACCGCAAAATGCTTAGAACATCAGGCCCTTTCTTTTTCACAAGCCGCATTTATTTTTCTCCTTAATCTTAAATGCCTTTTGCTCTACTGCTACATTACCTATGTAATCACAGTATTGCTGATATACTGACATCTCTGAATATTTTGTGACTTCTTAATTTCCTTCCGCAGGCTCCTGTGCTGCAGTACCTGTATTATTTGGCTCAGATCGGAATTGCCATGTCCCCACTTAGCAACAACAGCCTTTTCCTGAGCTATCATCGCAACCCGCTCCCTGACTTTTTGGCTCGAGGGCTAATGGTCTCCCTCTCCACTGATGACCCCCTGCAGTTTCACTTCACCAAAGTGAGTTCAATCCACATTTCGTGGCACTATCAGATTTCAATAAATCAGCATATTCTTAACTATGGTTAATTTATTGCCCACAATGACAACTTCTGCCCCTAAGTTTAGTGCTCAACTCTGAAAACCTCTTTGTCTGTAACTGTTGTCAGTTTCTGGATTTGGTTGCCTATTTAGTCTCTAACTATTGTTTATTTGACTGGCCCTCCAAACCCTTTCAGTGACTGACTATTATCTATTGAGCACAGGAATCTTCTGTGTGGAAGGGTTACATGTAACTGGACTACGGATCCCGTGTATAGGTGACTATTTTCTGTTATTTGAATTCAGTGGCAGCTGATTGCGGGCAGCTGCCACTGAAAGCTGCCACTGAAGAAAAAATAAATAAAAGGATCACTTACCAGCTGCTGACGCCGCCTCTCCTCTGTCCTCTTCCTTCTGTGTGAACAGGAAGCAGGAAGCACCCAGGCTCCCCTAAGCCAATCACAACGCTGCAATGCAGCGTTGTGATTGGTCTGAGCGCCGTGGTTCTGACAGGGACTGGGAGCCTGGGCATGTTCTCCACCCAGGCTCTACAATACAGCCGGTGGAGAACATGCAAAGTGCGCATGACTGTTTAGCCAGCCCAAGACGGCTGGCCAAACAGTCATGCTCACTTAGAGAGTGCCACCGCTCATGCACTCTGCTCTGCCCAGCCCAGCTTCGCCCCGCAAAACTGCATCAGTACGGAAAAATGAAATGATAATAACCTCGCGTTATTATCATTTTATTTTTCATTTTTTGCAGTGCTGAAAAGCAGTGGGGTGATGCTCCTCCGCCTTGGGGTGATGCTCCTCCGCCTTAACGGAGAAGCCGCCCATGTTTGATTTGTGATCCTCTGTATGATTCCTCAAGGTCTGTGACGGGACATGTGGTATCGTCTCTATGTGACTGGACCCAGAAATGTTCTGTGTGTCTGTAACTATTGTCTATGACTTCACCTGAAGACTCGCATTAATAACTGAATTCGAAAATCCTCAGTCTAGGACGCCTGTCTATGACAGAACCAAGAATCCTTTGTCGGGGTTACTACTGTCCATGACTGGACCTAGAATCTCCTAGACGGTGACTATTGCCTTTTAGTGGACATAAAATCTTGTGTGAGTGAATATTTTCTGTGACTAGTCCGTGAAATATTTTATGTGTCTGTAACTGTTGACTGTGACTGGACCCAGAAATCCTCTGTATAAATGAGAAATATTTATTATTGAACACGGAAATCATCAGTGTGGGAGGGAGGCTTATCCTTTTGAGTGCCGAGATTTGTATTGCTTTTCAAAAGAATGGGCTTGGCATCCTCTGTGTATTTGACTTTTGTGAAAAAGAGAGGGTGTTGTAGTATTCTCTTGTGCATTTCAAGTGAGGGAAGATCTCAGGAGAGAAAGGGAAGGTCAGACTCAGTCAGTTTTTTAGGGCTCCAAAGGGCACGATGCTGAATTGGGAGATGTTTTTAAGTAGAATCATTTTAGAATGTGGGAGTTTGCTTCTGGATCCAAGAAGGCTGAACTGATGGGGTGATCGAAGCAGCATCTGGATGAGATTGATGAGAAATTCATTTGAATGTGTTCTATGGTGGCGCAGGGTGAGAGTGTGGTAGGTACTTTTGTTGTGCTTTGCTGTACTTTAATACACATTTGTTTCTCCCATTTTCCACAGGAACCTCTAATGGAGGAATACAGCATTGCCACACAAGTGTGGAAGCTCAGCTCCTGTGACATGTGTGAACTGGCACGAAATAGTGTGCTGATGAGTGGCTTCTCCCACCAGGTAACTCTACCCTTCAACCGGAGCTTTCTTCAATTCTCCCATCCTGCAGTCTCAAATCACTGAGAGCGACAAATGCTTTATATCCATAGAGAGTTAAAGGGCAAAGCCGAGTAAATGCATATTGTGTTATCTTGTAGTACAAATAGATTTGTGGTTTCAGTTGTCTTGAATTGTGCGAAATAATTTGTACTCTTTGTAGATAAACAAGGTTGCAGGATGTGAACCGAGATGTGTAGAAACAGCCAGTCCTTCAACTCCGTAGCAATTCCAGTGCAATTTACTCATCATAAGAAGTTAAGAGAACCAAGCCAGAGGGTCTGAGAACAATGAGCCTGAGGTGTTGGGAATTCTGCTTCCAAGTTGTTAGCAGCCTATCAATGGCTTTGACTCCCAACAATATGGATTACTAAGGTCAAGGTGCAGAGACTATGGAGTACAAAGTGTTGGGATTGCTGAGCCCAGGCTGTCAGGACTTTCGAGTTAAAGGTGTTGGGATGCTGAGGGCAAAGTGTTAAAGATCCTTAGCCAAAGGTGCCATTACCTCGTGGTGTTGGCATAATAATCCACAAGGTTGTCCTTTGTGTCTGTTTCTTCTGGAGCCCTGTGGGTTTCTCTTGGGGTCCGCGTGGGGTTGGGTATCATTGCGATACCAAAGGGGATGATGGACGGAGCGTTTGAGCAAATCAAACACTCACCCCCAGTCAACTGATCTGGGTTTAATCCATCATCATTCTTTAGCTCACTCCGCCACCCCAGTTCAGAGTTGGGTATCATTGTTTGCCTCTCAGTGCCTAGTGTTCTCTTGGGATTCTATTCAGTTCCTTTACAGTCTCATATGATTCATAAGCACCCTTCACTTTCCCCCTTTTCTCTACAGGTGAAAGGTTACTGGCTGGGGCCAAACTACTGGAAGGAAGGAGCAGAAGGGAATGACATCCGGCGGACCAACGTGCCAGCTATCCGCATCAGCTACCGGTTTGAGACGATGTGTGAGGAGCTGACTCTAATTACGCAGGCACTGCGCTCAGAGATGGTGTCTATGCAGGAGGAGGATGCTCTGACAATGACCTGTGTCCAAGGCGTGCACTAAGTCCCTCGTGGCAGAAGGGATCTTTCATTGGTGCAACTCATGGTGCTATGGAGCCAGCAGTGGGCCCACACTCCATAGCGTGATATACCATCACTGGTCCTATTCACAACCTTTAGTTGCTGTTATTTAAGGACAATTTGTGTTGTGCATTTGCAGTGTTATTTTGCTCATAGCTTTGTAATGATTTTAAATGTTTTTAGTATAAAGACCTGTGTCCTGCAGCAGGCCGCAGAGCACTAGTGAAATCGCAAGTCTCCTGGTTCTCTGGTGATGAGATTGACTTTACATATAGGAGTCCGACTGCTTCGCTGTGAGAAAGGTTTTTCTGTCCTTGAGGTGTGAATCCTGCACTAGTGTCCTTGAAGTCTGTATATTGCCCTAATGCCTTGAGAGTGGGGATACTGCACTGAAGCAGTGGAAATGTGAACCCTGGGGTAGTGAAGTATCATTGTGAATCTTGCACTAGTGCCATGGGAAGTGTGAATGTTGTTCTAGTGTTCTTGGGTGGTTGTGGTTTGTACTAGTGCACTGGGAGTTTCCCGGTCCTACTGTGCTTTAGTTTTATAGTATTTCACGCACTGTGTATCAGAATAAAACTGCTCTTACTGTGACATGTCAGCCATATTGGAAGGATGCAGGCCAATCTGAAGCTTGTTTAATTTCTTTAAAATACTAAGGGTATTTTGCCTTCAAAAATATGTTTGTGTTTTGATTGGCTGTGGTAGTTTAGGGGCAGGATGAATCCAAAACCAGAGCAGGCATGTCTGTGATTAAACTAGGTAATCCTATATTTCTTTTTAAAGTGTACTTTGCTTAGCACATAGTTTTTGGGTCTTGCCTGCAAGTTAGATGTTATGGCCACATTTGTGGGATTTGCCTGGCCCTTATGCCATCAGGCATATTTTTGGTCCCTCCTTGGCCTTTGAATGGTCTGGCTATGTTTTTTGTTTAGTGTTGCCTGGGCCTTTGGATGACTTGTCGTATAGGTGATACTTCAACGTTGAACATTTGGCCCTAGTTTTGACCCTGAAGGGAAAGCATAGGTAAGCATATTCTACAATAAGGGGGCTTGGAGTGGGAAGCCTAATTCCATTGCAAAAATAATGGAGAGGAGAGGTGAAGAAGAGGAGAGGATCTTACCATTGTAGTAACAGGCACAAAGGTGTTTCCCTGCAAGAGTGGGTACAATGGCAGAGGGAGGCCATCATTCTATTGCAGGATCAGACACTGAGGGTGTTCTTTCCACTGCTTAAGTGGGCCTAGAAGGAAGAAGTTCTCATTGTCCCATTAGTAAATGGTTTTGAACACTAACATCTCTTGATCATTACTCTTGACTTTGCAGTCAGGACAATCTCTATAAACTTCTCACCATAAACTTCTTCTGAGAGACTGTTATACTTCTCTCTTTGTTTGATTCTCATGCTTGGTACAGACCTCTGTATCAGTCTTGTTCACTGGAACGGGTTGTAAACAGAATAAAGTGGGATCTCGTGGTCCTCCAGAAGGACTCTTTTTCACAGTTACTTCTGGCCTTGCTACCTCCCAACTCTCATCCTGCTCACTCCCTTTTCTTGGCAACCCCCTTAATCCATCCTCTCCCATGATGAGGCATTGGACCTCTGGCTTCTTGCTCTCCAGCTTCAGTTCAGCTGCGACCGTCCCCAAGGGCAGGACTCTTGCTCCTGGTACGCCACAGTTTAAATAAGAACTTCTGACAAAAATCAGATACTCTTTTTTGAAGTTGGAAATTTCCTGCTGCACTTTTTCCTCTAGAGGAAGGCTTACTCTTTATTCAGGGATCACTTAGGGCAGGAGCTTTCAGTGTGGCCTTTCAAGCTCTGACCTAATCTTTCCTCTGCTTCATGTTTTTTGTTTGATTGACGAATTAGCCAAGCCCAGCAATCCATCACTTGGAGAGAGTAAATGCAATACACTCTATTTGAGTTTGCAAAACCAAAGCATCACAACAAGCAAGTAGTTAGATGCTAATAGTAAAAAAATATATACTCTTGTCAATAATCACAAATCCCAAGCCGGGAATTGAAAGATGGTTTCGATTGTGAAATACATTGCTCAAAATAAATGAAATCACCCATTTCATTCCTCGACTCAACCCCCTCCTGCAGATAATTGTCAGTCCTTTTAAGGATTATCACCAAGTGTGCCATAATATTTGCAATATCTTTTAACTCATGGTTAGGAATGTCTACACGTTTAACCATTATTGTTTTATAGCTTAAGAATTAGTTGATCCCTGCATCAATAGCAAAGTTCCAAAATCGGTTAAATCAGGTAAGAAATCATAGGTATGAAAAAAAAAATCCTCTGTCACTATTTCTCCTCAATCAGTAAACGATTTTTGGAACACATTCCACAATTTGTTCTAGACTGTCCTACACAGCCATTTCTAGATGAGAACTTTTAAAGGTGCTGCAGCTGTTGATTAAATAAAAGGAATAACAATTTGAAATCGTAGGTGGACCAGTCTTCGCGCACAATACAGTATAAGAACTGAATTGGTTTGGTATTGATGTAATGACGATCAAAACAATTTAGAATCCATAGCTATGTGAAGGAGCATTACAAAGGGATGTTATATTCCAAAACAGATTGGATGAAAAGATTGTGCCTTGGTGTAGTGGCGCAACTAGCTAAGTGATAAACTTTTAGACATTTTGTTTTCCCTTTCTGAATAAATCGTGGGGGTTGCATGTTAAAGTATCAAAATCGACCTGCACATGTATCAACCTCAAAATATCGACTACCAACGTATTGTGAAGGTGCTCATATATGGAGTAATATAGATGTACTATTTCTAACTCATCATCTACGTAAAATAACAATATGTTGGTAGTTGATACTGTGGAGATAATATAAATGAAGGTTGATATTAAAAACGAAATATTTTGGCAGCAGACCATCTTGGGTTGTACAAGAGCTTGGTATCACCATAGGTTCTAGGTGTTGCATAAACTCCCATATAGCCATGCAGGCTTGATAAAAAAGGCAATAGGTTTTTAAGATTTATGTTTTTAAACAGCAAGCAATGATTACCATTTTTGAGGTAGGGAAAAAAAAAACCTTAGAAGCTCCTGCTGTATCCCATTAGAAGAATTTCATTTCAGACAAGGCCCAATTTCTCAAGAGAAATTTAAAAAAGATTAAGCCTTATTGTATCCAGATTAAACAGCAATTGTTCGCATCCAAGAATTTGAAGAATTGAACTAGGAAATATAGCTGCTATGACATGAACCAATGCAGCAATTTAGTTAAAAACAAACAATACAAAGTGAATGCTGCTGACAGCCTCATACTTAAAATGGTGAATTTGGGTCAGGCTTACATAAACCCCAGTATAGTCAGCCTTAGAGGCAATGTTGGTTTAAATCCAACTGTAAACTGCTTTCCAAAACAGCTAGTGTCTTTTTAGTGTGACATTTGTAAGCAGACACATTGCAATACCATGTAGCCGCAACTCATCATTATCATTTGCAATTATAGCCTTATGTGGATAGACTATATGTATGTCAGACTATGGGCCAGATGTACGACGGTTTTTGCATGCGCAAACGGGTTTGCGAACCCGTTTGCGCATGCAAAAACCAATAGGGGTATGTACCATTCCAAAATAGCGAGTCGCAATTTATTTGCGACTCGCTATTTTGGAATTGCGAGTCGCTATTAGGAAGGTGTGTTCCCTTCCTAATAGCGAGCGCAACCCCATGTACAAATGTTTTGCGACCGCAATTGCGGTTGCAAAACACTCGCAAATTACCACCCTCTTCAAGAGGGTGGTAATGGGGTCGCAAAAGGGAAGGGGTCCCCAGGGGACCCCTTCCCCTCTGCAAATGCAGGGGAGAATATTTTTTAAGGGCAGCCAGTGGGACCACTGCCTGCCCTTAAAAAATGAAACGAAAACGTTTCATTTTTTTTTTTTTAATGCATCCCGTTTTCCTTTAAGGAAAACAGGCTGCATTTTAAAAAAAAAGCTGCTTTATTAAAAAGCAGTCCCAGACATGGTGGTCTGCTGAGCCCAGCAGGCCACCATCCCTGGGAGGGCTGGCATTCCCAATGGGCTCGCAAATTGCGAGAGGCTCATTAATATTAATGAGCCTCGCAATTTGCGACCCCATTGGGAATCGCAAAACAGTGTAATAACACTGTTGTCCATTTCATTTAGCGCCATGCAATTTGCGACTCGCAATGAGTCGCAAATTGCGAGGCACTAAATGAAGGGGTCGTACATCTGGCCCTATATGTATTTTATGTTGTTGGTCATTACATCAGAGTTATCACATTGTGATTACCATTACATTGCACTATTTCACTCCAGGAGTACTTTACCTCACAGGTTAGGTGCTAAGTAGTACTTCTAATCTATCTGCATGGATAAAACAAAAGATTAAAGTGACATTATAGTTAATGTTTAAAAACCAAAACAACACTGAAACCCAGTAGTTAGAGTTTAGTGAGCTGACTACAACTTCCACGGCCACCATGCACTGCTTATGAACTCACATATTACATCACTCATGGCATGTTAAATAACATCATTGATAACCTCACTGATGGCATCTCAAATCACATCATTGTTTACATCACTCATGACATCACTGATAAAACCATAGTCATGTACAGCATAGAGTTACTGTGTGTGAACACGTGTGGGTGCATAGCATGGAAATAGCTTAAGTCCTTGAGTCAAGTGTGGTTGTGCATGTTTAAAGTTATATAGTGCAAGGTTTGCACATCACTAAAATTCGAGTTCTGAGTAGTACTCCATGTTAAACAAGGTAAAGGCTGAGTGCACGTGATGTGGGTAACAAAGTTGTGTTTCAAAGCAGAATATTCCTTTAGGCCAAAGACAATTAAAATAATTCTGAGAGTGAGCCCAGATGCCTCTGTTGACAATAGATTATCAACCAGTGTATGTCTGGGCACATGCCCATGTTAAACAGTTGTAAAACAGTGCTATAGACACATTCTATAAAACAAGGATGTTTATAAGGTGTAGATGTTTATTTTCAGAACTTCACAGAAAAGGTTGATGCATTGCCGATTACTGAATAAAGTAGAAATAGGGGTGTTCCGCTTAGAGGTGGTTTAACTCACACCGCTGTTGTAAACATGGCTCAAAGGTTATATGCCTTTGTGCCTGCCTCAAGAATGTGTGTGGTGCATTTTAATAAATTATGAGGATTGTCCAAAGGGCCTGGCAGAAGAAGGTGTCTTTTCAGTGGCAAATGCTTACCTGTCAACCTCTTGACTTAAAATTGTGGGTCAGGTGAAGCCTCTACGAGGGTGATCCTGTTAAGTTGAACAGAATACAAACTCATTTCTTCAGGGTGTTCAAGGATTAAAAAGAGGTGACCCCAATAATGTCTATGTATACATTTTGTTTATTAGCTGGGTGATTATCAGTAAAAAGCGTATAATATCCACCAAATATGTTCGACTTGACATATATACTATGTGTTCAGCATATATTCAAAGGTTATGTCCATTATCACATGATTGGTGATAAAAAATTGGGCATAGATGTAACTTGCTGAATTACTTCAAGTCCACTAACCCCATAGGATGCTGTCAGAATGACTGGATGATGTCTTTCGGCCATGCACAGCCGAAGGCAGGCTGCAGGACTAGGCCTCCAGAGAGGCCCTGCGCCATACCTAACCCCAACAAGTGTCAATGGGTCAGGGTGCCCCTACCTTGCCATCTTACACTACTTTTGTTTTAATAGAAATTCAGGACACAGGGACTGAGTTCCCCAGTCCAGTAATGGCGGCCAAAGCATTTTTCTCTGGGTTGTGGTCAGCCAGTCAGATCACTCAATATCAGTCATGCGGTACCACAATAGCTAACAGGAGAAATTCACCGGTTATAGTTAACTGATCTAACTATAACTTGTGCCCCCATCATGCCCTGCTTATTATCTCAAATTTCACATCACCCATGACATGTTCAGTGACATAATTGATGACATACCTGATTGCATCAAATTACTCTACAAACCAGTACAGGATTTCCAATATGAAATTAACTACTAAATGGCACAGAATCAGGTAATGTGAAATAGGTGGTGCATGCATTCCGGGATAATCCAAGAGTTAAAGAAAATTAATAGGGAGGTAGATAACCTTTATGCGTGCAAACAGGGTATCGCTTACTGATCCAAAAGCGTAACTCGGATTAGAGAAGAAAGGGTCACCCCTGGGGTAACGTCCCCTGAATGCACAACAAAGTATCCAAAGAAATGGAGTAATATAAGTTAATCAACAATAATCAGAAATTGAAATTCCAGTTTGAATTTTATTCATTCGTCGTGGTTGATCAATCATCAGTATCGAGAATTCATCTCATTCAATATCATAACAATGACTTGGGTAATATAAACGTGATGACTCGTCATGTTTATATCACTGGGAATTGCATATTTCCAATATTACTTTTCGCCTATATAGCTGTGAGTGAATAGTGTGCTTCTGCTTCATTATTTTCAGATGCATATTCCCCTGAGGAAGGTCTATTATTGCCCGAAATGCATTGGGTTTGCGTCCCAAGTCTTATGATATTGAATGAGATGAATTCTCGATTCTGGATACTTTGCTGTGCATTCAGGGGACGTTACCCCTGGGGTGACGCTTTGTTCTCTACAGAATCAGGTAAAACATAAATTATAATTCACACCCACAAGCTCTCCTAGGTGAACCAAGGTCCTCCTACGCACAGCCTTGGCCGTGTGCCAAATACTTTGTGGATAGCCAAACTCATGTATCCAATCAACCAGACACAAGTAGGCAAGCCTGTGCTACAGACGATCATTGTCCTGTGAAAAACTTTTTATGGATAACCCACTCAGTCCAGATAGCCAAGCTCCTACTACGCACAACCTATGTCCTGTACTGAATGCTTTGAGGAAAGCTGACCTCTTGTGGGCAATCAACCACACTCATGAGTGATTGATTATTGCGATTTGTTTTCACCCTGTACATAATGCTCCATGGAGAGCCCATTTGCCTTAGTTATTGAATAAAACCCTACTACGTACAGCCTTCACCCTGTACCCGATACTTAGCTTATAGCTGACCTCTTGTGGGCAATCAAGCACACCTGGTGGTCAACTCCCTGGTGCGTACAGTCTTCACTCATATGCACAACTTTGCATGCAGAGACCACTCCTTTCAGATACTCATGGCCCTTGAGTAGAGTTAGCACCTACTATGTACAACTTTCATCCTGTCACAAAGCTTTTACAGATTGCCGACCTCTAATGGGAAATTAACGAGACATGGGTTGGCATTTCATCAGTAATGTCAACAATGATGTCATTGAAGATGTTGTGGGTGATGTGAAATAAGAGGTAATAAGCAGGTTATGGCAGGGGCACAAGTTATAGTTAGCTCAGTGAACTATATAACTGGTGAATTTCTGTGTTTTTTGTGTTTAAAATGTGACATTATGACTGGCATTTTCACCTAACTACTATAACATCACTTTTCTTTTTTCAGTGAATGTAGGCATATATATATAAGATAAGGATGAAACCGTGCACTACCTAAAGCTAATTAAAAGTTCTAAAAGTTCAGCAAAATTAGATGTGCCCCTTGGGTGTGTACTCCGGTCCAGTACACTGTTATAATAAATAAGTAGCGTTCTCTATTATAGGGAACGTCCCCGTGGGCACCACCTGACCCCACCAGGGGTTTTTTCAAACGTTGTGATGTCTTTTATCTCTTCCTCCAAATAATGATTAAACCATTAGTTCAATAACTTCATATTTATTTTCCTTCTTCATGTGAATTGGATTAGCCAATATTTCCAAACAATGTAATTTTCATTGGATACTTCGTACACTCCTTGAGTTCCAATGCATTTCGGGTGAAACCACCCTTCTTCAGGGAACCTTATGCTGTAAATCAATATGAAAGCTACTTAATACATGAGGTGACCTAAAAAGTCATATCTACGGCTTGTAGTGCTCTAAATCTAATGTGCTTAACCGATACTGGTGAACACGAGTGTAATACGATAAAACGAAACTCATGCCGGAAGTATGCTCTTACAATAATATAAACCGATGAAAGGGTGCTCGTGACGTGTAACGTACAACTAATCTTCGATAGAGAGTGTGCTCAAGTGAATTACCATGAAAGCTAAAAAAAAACTAAGACGCAAGTGAACTAAGAGCTACGAGGATTATACAGGACTGGTCCTAAGTGATCGGCAACTCAATTATAATGTGAGAGCGAATATGCCTTAATGCGTCCAACGATAAGGCCCGTTGAAATCAGTGCTCGTGACCTTAGGATGACCAACTGATCTTCGGTAACTCGATGATATAGTGAAAGCCAATGTGACCTAAAACGTGCTGCGATAAAAACACGTTGGAAACGGTGCTCGTGACCTTAGGATGACCAACTAATCTTCAGTAACGTGCGTGCTCAAATAAATAAACATAAGTGCCCGAATACATGTTATCATAGTGACAGTAAAACCCAACTAGAAACTTACGGGAGTGTTCATGCTCTGTGTTCTCCGATGTGTGTTACGGGAAACATTCCCGCGGTGGTTTGTGGTCGTTTAGTAATAATGATAAAAATGATAAAGGGACTAATGTCTACATGAACTGTGATGGCGGCCATGTTAGAATGAGGATGTCTGTACTAAACGTAGTGGATATGCTGGTTTAAACATGGAAATAATTTCAGAACATGCCGATAACTATACCAGTATCTGTGAGCACATATGGGTGCCTCCACATAAGTAAATCTAACAGTGGTTAATAAGCAAAAATCATTAAACATTAACCGAATGTTTGATCTTAAACAGAAAATATATACTGAACCGATCAATGACATTAAAGTTACATGGTTAAACACAATAATAATCGACTATGTTTGACCAAAATCGGATAACCCATGATATTAAATAAGAATAACAATCAGTGTAGACACAAAGAAAGAAACAGAAAAAGATAAAGATTAAAGAAACGAAGAGGAAAAAGAAGAGGAAAAATAGGATGTAAAACCACATTCTACAAATAATCCAAGTAAAAAAATCTGATGTGTTTTGGACTGTTCAAGTGAATAAAGGACCACCAGAGAGTATTACAAGTAACAACTAAATTCAATTCTGTCGTTCATTCCAAACGGTTTCATTGTTTCCAGTCTTTTTATCCAAAAGTTTTCTCTCTGTAAGAGGAATTTATTATTGTCTCGACCTTCTTGCTTAGTGATAACCTCAAGAATAAGAAACTTGAGTTGGCTGATGTTATGTTTGTTTTCAGAAAAATGATTCGCCACTGTGGATTTCAAATAGTTATTGCGTATATTAGATTTGTGTTCATTCAATCTGGTTTTTATCTTACGTTCCGTTTTTCCAACGTACCCTTGACCACAAGGGCATTTCAACAAATAAATTACATTCATAGTATCACATGTTGCAGTCACTCGTAATTTTATCTTACTGCCTTTTCTGGGATGTGTAATGACGTTTCCTTTGATTACGTTGTTGCAATTATTACAATTGTGACATGGTTCCGTGCCTTTATACATAGAAAGGACCAAGAAATTTCTCGTTCAGGAACACCCGAAAAGTCCCACCATATACATTTTTCTGAAAACAAACATAACATCAGCCAACTCAAGTTTCTTATTCTTGAGGTTATCACTAAGCAAGAAGGTCGAGACAATAATAAATTCCTCTTACAGAGAGAAAACTTTTGGATAAAAAGACTGGAAACAATGAAACCGTTTGGAATGAACGACAGAATTGAATTTAGTTGTTACTTGTAATACTCTCTGGTGGTCCTTTATTCACTTGAACAGTCCAAAACACATCGGATTTTTTTACTTGGATTATTTGTAGAATGTGGTTTTACATCCTATTTTTCCTCTTCTTTTTCCTCTTCGTTTCTTTAATCTTTATCTTTTTCTGTTTCTTTCTTTGTGTCTACACTGATTGTTATTCTTATTTAATATCATGGGTTATCCGATTTTGGTCAAACATAGTCGATTATTATTGTGTTTAACCATGTAACTTTAATGTCATTGATCGGTTCAGTATATATTTTCTGTTTAAGATCAAACATTCGGTTAATGTTTAATGATTTTTTGCTTATTAACCACTGTTAGATTTACTTATGTGGAGGCACCCATATGTGCTCACAGATACTGGTATAGTTATCGGCATGTTCTGAAATTATTTCCATGTTTAAACCAGCATATCCACTACGTTTAGTACAGACATCCTCATTCTAACATGGCCGCCATCACAGTTCATGTAGACATTAGTCCCTTTATCATTTTTATCATTATTACTAAACGACCACAAACCACCGCGGGAATGTTTCCCGTAACACACATCGGAGAACACAGAGCATGAACACTCCCGTAAGTTTCTAGTTGGGTTTTACTGTCACTATGATAACATGTATTCGGGCACTTATGTTTATTTATTTGAGCACGCACGTTACTGAAGATTAGTTGGTCATCCTAAGGTCACGAGCACCGTTTCCAACGTGTTTTTATCGCAGCACGTTTTAGGTCACATTGGCTTTCACTATATCATCGAGTTACCGAAGATCAGTTGGTCATCCTAAGGTCACGAGCACTGATTTCAACGGGCCTTATCGTTGGACGCATTAAGGCATATTCGCTCTCACATTATAATTGAGTTGCCGATCACTTAGGACCAGTCCTGTATAATCCTCGTAGCTCTTAGTTCACTTGCGTCTTAGTTTTTTTAGCTTTCATGGTAATTCACTTGAGCACACTCTCTATCGAAGATTAGTTGTACGTTACACGTCACGAGCACCCTTTCATCGGTTTATATTATTGTAAGAGCATACTTCCGGCATGAGTTTCGTTTTATCGTATTACACTCGTGTTCACCAGTATCGGTTAAGCACATTAGATTTAGAGCACTACAAGCCGTAGATATGACTTTTTTAGGTCACCTCATGTATTAAGTAGCTTTCATATTGATTTACAGCATATGGTTCCCTGAAGAAGGGTGGTTTCACCCGAAATGCATTGGAACTCAAGGAGTGTACTGAAGTATCCAATGAAAATTACATTGTTTGGAAATATTGGCTAATCCAATTCACATGAAGAAGGAAAATAAATATGAAGTTATTGAACTAATGGTTTAATCATTATTTGGAGGAAGAGATAAAAGACATCACAACGTTTGAAAAAAACCCTGGTGGGGTCAGGTGGCATATATATATATACACATTCACTTAAGGTTAAGTCATTCAAAACCATTAAAAACGTACCTGTGAGGTAAATTACTATGATGTAAAATACTGCAATCCTACCCTTGAACTAAAAACATACCTGTGATGTAACATCCCACAATGTTAAAACTGAGATGTAATGGAGACATACTTCAAATTCCATAACACCTATACATATTTTCTCATCAGTCGAACCACTGAAGGGTTATTTTGGTGTTTAAGGACATCAATTAAAGGATGAATATAAATTGACAAGAGGTTCCACAATAGAAGACAACCCTCCGAAACATTCCTTTGTATAACACTTAACAGCTTCGGATGGAGGGAGCCTGGTCAAGCCACTGGATCCATCAAATAAAGATAGACCCGTTGTCCGCCTTTGCTAATACTGCCTAGACAAACTCCCAGGACATGTCATTAAACACCTTTTCTGCATATAAAATTGCCGTAGACAGCCGATATTCACCCCGTTGGGCCCAGGCTGAAACTACCGCTGCAGCGTTCACTTGTGAAGTGGAACCGATTACAGGAATAAATCATTCTGTCTCAGCTAGCAGCTGGACATATAATGTACTATCAATACTGAAGACTGAAGTTGAGTGGAAAGATACAGAGTCTAGCTGTTTATCTTCATGAATATCAGCATTTTATCTAAAACTCTGGACTGGGGTGTGGCCCCATTTATCAGTGCTTTTAAAATCTGAACAAACATTTGGGCAGTGATAATCCTAAACATTTTCTAAAGTTCACAAGAAGGCCTGTCTGTCTCTAGTGCTTTCTTATTTGGAAGAGTTTTCCAGTTTAAATTGCTTTCCTCTCATGATGCTTCTACTTCAAAGCATCTGAGAGAGTTACATCAGTGTAAATTTTATGTAGAGAGAATTTATCAATATATCAAGCCATTCAAGAATTATCCAGGTCAATTCTTCCTCCACGATTTACAGGATCTGATAATAGATTTTTAAGACCTGTAAAAGGCTCCTTGCAATTGCAACTGAATTGCCACTAATATGATTTTTATTCTTAACCTGAGACCATGTTATTTTACCATTTGGCATGACTAGCGTCGCCACCTCAATCCAGTACCTTATGGGCATTGTCTCCTGTCCACAGCTTTTCACCTACAAATTTTTATTTTCACTTTTGCTGGTGTAACTAATTTAATGGAAGAAAAACAAGGCTACAACACCCAGAATACATTACGTTATCACCCAAAAGTCCAGAACTGGAAATAGCACCCATAATTACCTGGAGAGAGGTGGTCACCCTTGCCATGATGGCAAATATTTTTCCAGTTTTAGCCTTTACTCAAATGAAGTAGCACATGTAGAGAATGCCTGTTTCAATATTAGCCTGAAACTGGCCTATCAATCAGGACTTTTTACTTGTCACTACTAGTTGCAGCTCATATTGCAAGCCTCAGCATTCTTGCGTGGCTTTAGATTGTGCGATGTACAGATCACACAGTTCAGCACCGAGTTTCTATTACACTCCAATGTCTTCTGAATTGAGGTCAATTTTAGACCCCTGATAATCACTTTTTATGTGTCCCAAACCATAAACAGTGTATATGATGTTTTATGTATTAGTACTTCTCAAATATGTAGTTGACATAACCAAGAGTCCTACAGTAATGCATGGTTGAAGGATCATTCTTAATCTTTGATGAAGTGAATGGTTCTGGAGTCAAAGTGTATTTGGGTGCCTTGATTCTGTCATATGAGTAGCACGCAAGATCACCAGTTTATGGGTTTGCAAAACTGTAAGGCTAATTTTAATCAAGCAAACTCTTGTGTTAATATTTCTGGTGTCAAATTTAGAATTTGAGATACAGTAAAAAATAAAGAAGGTCTCAGGAATTGAATTCACAAAGTAGAGTGTCTAAAAAGCCTACAGGCATGGGTCCCTTAGCAGTACATGCAGTATATTTGACATTCTCAAATAGAAGGCTAGTTTATGTCTACTTGCCCATAAGATTTGTTTAATTACACTTGAGATTTAAAAAGCAGTATAAAGGGCCAGGACAACTTCATCTGCAGGTAGAAAAACAAAACATTTGTTTATTCAGTTCTTCAACTGTTACTTTATAGCCAAAAGAACTTTAGAACCTAAAGTATCCTCAATCTGTAGTTCCTGTAACACCATGTAGTATTTTACAAATGTCGAAGGAGCGGCCCATGTTGCAGCCCTCCACATCTCTGCAATTGTAGTGCACTGTGCTTCAGCTAAAGAGGCTACCATTCCTCTTGTGTACTGCCCCTCAATACCCAAGGGGACCTGGATTGAAGCATTCTGGTATGCCATTGTGATGACTGATCTAATCCATCTGTTCAATGTCTGGATCACAGGTTTCAAACCTTATTGTACAAATCCAAAATTTACAAACAAAGAAGTTGAAGGAGGAGAGCAAATGTCAGCCGTCCAATCTAAATAAATCAAAAGAGCACGTCGTACATCTAAGCAGTGCAATTTCTTTTCTCTGGCGTGATAGGGTCTGAAAAAAATTGGCAACACAATTTCTTGTTGTACATGAAAAGGAAAAATAATCTTAGGAACAAAGGATTGCCCCAAACTAAGGGCAGTCCTATCCTCACAAACTCGACAAAATGGGAATTTCTAAGATAAGGTGCCCAGCTCACCCAAACATCTGGCTTAAGATACTGACACCAAAAAGAAAACTTTAAGTGTCAACAACCTGATAGGAATATCTTACAAAGGTTCAAAAGGTGGAGCCATAAGAGATTCCAAAACTAATAAGAGATCCCAGATGGGGAAAGATTTTTGCGGTAAAAGACGGATTTTAGAAAAACCCTTAAAAAAGCCTTTTAACCAGCTCGGAATTGTCATCAAAGTAACCCCACACTCTATAATGCCCTTATCTCAGCCCACTGAATTTTAAGTGATGCAACTTTCAATTCCAGGGAAAAACCATCTTCTAAAACCTCAAGCAATTGGACCAACTTAATCAACTGAAGGATCAGATTTTTCTTTACACACCACTGAGAAAATATTGATCAAAGTCTTGTCAAAGTGGATTCTCTCCTAGAAGCCTGAATGGAAAAAGCTAAGCTACCTGATAGACCCAGAGTCTTTAGTCCCTTTCTTTCAATCTCCAAGTCGTAGGCGTAACCATCAGAGGTGGTGGATCTGGAGGATCAGATAAGAAAGAGTAGACGGATAGAATGATAACAGCCTTTCCTTGTCCACACTCATCGTCCCTGCTAGAGAGAACCAAGTGCATCGTGGCCAACCTGGAGCACTCAGTATTGTGTCAACTCTCTCTTTTTTCACTTTCAACAAAAATTTCAAAAGCAGAGGAAAAGGGGGGAAAGCATATATCAGTGCTGTCGGCCGAGTGCATGACAGAGCATCCATCTTCCAAGCCTGGTGTTCTTCTGTCATGTGTTGAACACCTGTCGATTTAGACAGAACTCGTTGGACGGATGGATCTGACAGATCAACCTGTCCACCAAAACTTTGAGTGACCCCTTGATATAAATTATTGCTATTGCAGGCAAATACCTTTCTGCCCATTTGAATAACTAGTCGGTCAATTGAGCTAAGGAATGTGACTTTGTTCCTCCCGTTTGTTGATATAGAACTTTGTGACATTGTTGTCTGTTCTGATTAACCCAATTCTCCCTCTGACTTGATGAACAAATGCCTTTAGGGCCAGGTATACTGCTTTGAGCTCTCTCCAATTTGCTGACTTTGACTGAAGATGAGGTTGCCACTGGCCTTGTATCTGAGCATTATCCATCCAAGCCCCCCAACCCATTGCACTGGCATACGTTGTAATGATGACAGGCTCTGATGTGTCTGAAGCACTCCTTTCAGGATGTTTCTTCCTGGTGTCCACCACCTCAATTCTTTCTTCAGAACAGATGACACTGGAATTTCATTGGAAAGATCCAGCGAGGCTGGTTATCAGAATTGAAGCACATGTCTCACCACTATATTCAAGTGCCACCTTGTCCATGGAACCAGAAACACAGTTGAAGCAAGATCTTCTTGAACTTGTAACCAATCCACAGCTGTAGGGCTCATGTTGTACATGCTCCTGAATCTTCAGGACTCTCTTGTCTGGCAACATGACTATATTCAGATTGGTTCTGAATCTAACACCAATGAAAATTCGGTCCTGGGCTGTGACTAGATGAGACTTGCCAACATTGATGATAAAGCTGTGGTCTTAGAGGAGTAACAATGCTCTATTCGCTTGATGTTCCGTGAGCTGAAAGTTTTGAGACAGAATCCGACAGTCATCTCGATATGGTAGAATGTTCACTCCTTCCTGATGAAGAACAGCAATGGGTGGAGCCAGTATCTTTGTAAAAATCTATGGTGATGTCTTCAGACCAAAAGGAAGCACCTGGAACTGATAATGACATATTGCAAACCTGAGATATTTCTGGTGTTTGGGATGAATCAGAATGTGAAGATAACATTTGTCAGATCTATAGTTGCCAGATAATCTTCTTTGGACACCATCTAAATTACTTGCTGCAAGGTTAACATTCAAAAGTGAATTGTTCTGATCCAGGAGTTCACATTCCTTAAATCCATCACAGGTCGTAATCTCCTGATACTTTTTGCACTAGGAACGGGATGGAATAAGTGCCTTGTCCTCTTTGATTGCCTGGGACTGGAACAGTGGCCCTCTTCTCCAGCAAGGCCAGAATTCCTGAAAATAAAGATTCCCTTTTCACCATATCTCTTGGAATAGCAGTTTGAACCACTCATCATCTGGAGGCACAGTTTTGAATTCTGTGAGGTATCTACACTTTATAATGTCCAATACCCAATTGTCTTGAATGTTCTGATTTAACAGATCGAAAAATGTTGACTATCTTCCTCCGACTGGAAAAAGTTTTAACAGTACTGTCATTGTCAGGAGTGTTTCTTAGATGTACCTGTGTGAGAAGAGTCGGTCTGAGTTTTGAATGCCTTTTGGGCTGGAATCTCCTCTTACTATATTGGTATGACTTAGAATCCAATCTATAAAAATCTCTAGAGTCTTTAGACCAAGGCTTATTCCCCTTCGATCTAGAGAATTTATAGGGAAGAGTATATTTGCGATCTTTGAGACCCTTAGTAATCATATCATTGAGTTTACCTCCAAACAACTTCTTGCTTTCAAACAGCAATCTCAAAAACGCTACTTTCTCCGAAAATTCAGTCTTTCAGGGTCTCATCCATAAGTTGCGCCGAGCCACGATTGACGCCCCAGAAGACAAGGCAGTAATTCTTATAATATCTGAAGAGACATCTGCCAATAACGTACCTTCTTGCTCCATTTGTAACAACAAACAAGAACACTCGGGGAGATTCACAAAAAAGTCGAGCAATGCAGCGCAGCCCCCCGCGATGGTGCGCTGCGTTGCGCGACAGTGAGGGAGCAGGGGAGCGCCATATCTTCAAAGATATGGCTCTCTCCTCCCCTTTACCTTGCGCCGGCGCTGATTTCAGCAGCCGTGCGCCATGCACACACCTTAGCGCTGTAGAGCTAGGGTGTGTGCATGAGTGTAGCATAGGTTTTGTACAGGAAGGGTACCCTTCCTGTACAAAATACTATGCTAGACACGAGGGAAAGCTTTTCCCACTTTGTATGCGTGCTGCACAGTGCAGCACGCATGCAAAGTCGGAAAAGGAAGGAGAAATTAAAGCATTTCTCCTTCCTTGCGCCTAGTTGAAAAGGCGCAGTTTTCTCACGCTAAACCCAATCTACTGTTTTTAGTAAATTGGGTTTAGCGTGAGAAACCTTGGGTGGTTGCATGGGAACGCCCATGCACCACCCTTGGCACGCCCCCATGGCGCAAAGTAATGCGAAGCAGTGCAATGAGCTGCTTTGCATTACTTTTACGTTATTTCCAGCGCTAAACAAGTTTACTGCTGGAAACTTAATTAGAAAAAAAGATTTTGCGCCGTTTTGCGTCACTTTTGTGACGCAAACACGGCGTAAAATCTTCCCTCAATCTTCTGCTCTACTGCATCCGATAACATCTCAAAATCCTGAGTCAGATTGTGACGTGTAGGCTGCATATGTTGCCGCTCTCAGAACCAGATTAGATGCAGTATAAGATTTCTTTAAGGTAGCGTCTACCTTTTTATCGACTGCATCTGTTTGAGAGCAATCATCAGCATTTATGACAGCTCTACCAGCAAGAGGTGCTAGAATAGAATCCAACTGCTGAAGGGAACACCTCCTCTGCCTCAAACACTGCATACGTCTTCTGCATAAACCTAAATACAGCCGCTTGCTCAGGTTCTTTTCCATTGTCGCAAAACCAGTTTCTTAATTTTGGAATGCAAAGGCACATCCATAAAGGGAGGAGTCGAATACTGAGGAAACAATTCTCCCTGCTGCTCTGGCGGAGGGATAGACTCAAAACCCAGATTTCCACGAATCTGATACAAAATTTGAGCTAAGTCTTCTCTGGAAATGTGTTTCTCAGCTGTAGGTTTGCTAGGACCCTCGTCACCAGAAGCAGAATCAGAGTCCCCATTCCGGTCAGTAGAGTGTTTTGCATGTTTAGGAGAGCGTGTCAAAGCCTTTGACACTGTCTTATCGATCATTTCTTCCACCTGAGAAGCGGTCAGAAGCTCATGCGCTTTCGAGGACTGTCTGCTCTTCCTCCCCTCAGCTCGGGCCTCATCTCCCTCAACAGACGAGACGGAAGGTGACCTTGTGTTGTGTGCTTCCTCTTATGTGCTCTCTTGCCCTCCATGATGAACTACCAGAAACATGAGAAACACCCCTTGTTTAAATAGCAGGCTAGACCAATCATCAAGCACCTGCAACTAGTTTACAAAAATACAATTGGAACCACGCCACAGCTGGCTCCCTTACCTCCGGCTCCTGTCCTTCCCCATACCTCTCTGGACCCCGCTGTATTCGGCCGCCTACCAGGAACCTGGAAGACAACAAAGACGCATGAGCAGCATTCTCCACAGCCGACAACGAAGGCGCAAGATGCTGCACGTCTCCGATCCATCTGCGTTTGAGTGCTCACCAGACCACCGGCTCCGCACAGCAGTCCAGGGCGACGACAGTCCGTGCGCATCTTCTGGGCCAGACTGAACTTGTCAGACGCAGCAACCCGGAAGAATGTGTCCAGTGAGACACAACCAAAACAGGAGGTTGGAGGGGGGTGGAGTGTGTGTCTAGGAGGCTCAATGCCTCTCATGGCAAAAGCGATATTGGGAGGTAATTGATTTCATTCTTGAAGGACAGATTATAATCACTTGCCTTTGAAAGTGTCAATCGGTTGTGCATTTTCTATCTTTGTAAGCCACTGATTTGCAGAACTTAGAGAGTACTAAAAAAGTAATGTTCATCATCAGTGACCAGCTGAGTAGGATGTGCATGCTGCTAATTAAACTTGTCTAAGCAAAGAAGACATTCCCTAGGCTTATTCGAGTTCTTTGGACACCTAAAGGTAAAGTGAGACACTCTTTGTATTTATCTTGGGAAAAATCCGGTTGGTCCAGTTTGGGAACACGTGTGTTAGAGGGTTGATTGTCACAATGGCGAGGTTATGAATATTACCACGATCTCGACCTGGTAAGAAGATGTCGATTAAGGATAGTACATCTGTAGAATCAACGTAGGTCAATGTGGAGTTAATAATATTAAATCTACACTTACCGATACATTTGTACATTAGCAGTATTGCAGCTGTTGATAGTCTGCACTCAACATTCTAGTAGCTCTATACGAAAATCTGTATATTGGGAAACACCACTGTGCAAGATCCCCTAGCACCTTCTTTAATATATGTTGTGATGTGAGTGACATCCATTGGCGAATATCCAGATCATCTTCGTTTCCCCTTCCAGCAAATGACAATTCTGTTTCTAGCTCTGTGCATTATTTTGCTGTTTCTTGATTTTCTGCTGTGTACGTTTAAGCATCTTCTGTCCAATGGTCACCATGTTCAAGAGACTGCTCTTACTCTGCCAGTTTAATCTTTGCCTGCAGGCATGTGACAGCTTTGCTTGATGTCATGCATTGTCTACATTTTTCTGATCAGTGGACAGTGATGAGCTTGCAACTTGTAGTGAGCACAGGTTCTCTCTATACCAACTCCCTTGGATGGAAAATGAATGCTTCAGTAGACCCGGTGTAAGCTCCTCTGTGGTGTGGTCCCACTGCCTTGTTTTTAAAACCCTTGAACGCTTTGCCGCAGCTGAAACATATGACTTTGGTTTGTCATAGCTGTAGCGAGGGCCATCTGACTAATCCAGTGGGGTATTGAGAAATGTCCTTATTCCGTGGGTCAGATGTTGACAGAAAAATATCTTATCATGCATTTGAAAGAGAAATTAAAAGGTTAGAATCTAACATCTTTTTGGCGTTTTTCTACCTGCATTGTCACTAAGGTTCCTTAATTTGTACTTGCACAGCTGGGAAGATAGCCTTTGGGGATTTGCCTTCCTGATGGGTGTGTATACAGTAGGGATGATTTTGCTGTCTTCCAACTAGATGTGTTTGGGCAAGCACCAAGCAGTCCTGAGTGCTGAGCAGAGTGGAGGATTGTTGCGGCAGACTGGACAGTGTTAGGTTCCTCCCCATTCGCAAAGGCCTTCCAAATTCTCGATAGCTGGCTCTGTCCCTTATTGGCACCTCATTACCTGCTGAACTCTCAGCATTATCTCTCACCACTGAGTTCTGTAGGCCTTTAACTGGACCTTCCCGGTGCTGTGGAAATCCTAAATTGTATGGATGGGACATGGTCTAGTGAAGTTTTTTTATCTTGTGCTACCCTGCATGCAAACGAGAATAGTGTGTTTTGTATGAGTCAGTGTATGTGAACAATGCTTTGAATAATATCTGTTTTTTAAAACATTTCACATTTTTTACACAACTGTGAGGCAATAGGCACCCTGAATCTCAGAAGTAGCTACATAAGAATTACATTTTTTAGAGCTGGAAGAGTGTTGGCCCTATATATTTTATTAAGGCTAAGTTGGAACCCATTTGTTCAGAAATTGGTGTGTGTGTGCCTTGTACATCTGCATGAGCCATAGGCCTGTGGTATGTGCAACTCATAATTGTTTGCCTGGGTCTGTGCTATGGGGACGGATCTCACCTGATGCATGGATCTGCACGGGTCTGTCTGTGTTTATTTGCACCGAATCATATGTGCACTTCCGGGAAGTGCCTGTGACATTTGTTGGCTTGTGATGCATTCGGCATGTACCACTGCTTGGTCTACTTGTCCCTTAGGGAGCTACTATAAGGAACTCATGACATCGTTTGCTTTCTTGGTAAAGGAGAACAATCTGGCGCCATGTGTTCTCTAGTGGTCAGGCACACTTGATTCATGTATTCTCTGGCTGAGGTTAAATTGAGTTTGACCTCTTTCACAATCAGAGGTCAGGTTGTTGATCTTCAACCCTGTGCTACGGTGAGCTTAGCCCCTACTGCTAAATTGGGCTTTCGCTTTTGACAATTGTTACTGAGGTTGGAATGAGTCTTTTGCCTGTCCTAACGCTGAAGGACATGGGCAGAAGTTAATGTGCCTGGGGTGCTTAGGGACTAAACACTTACTTTAATCGACACTAAGCAGATCTCAGTGTTCTCGTGTTCAAATGTGAAAAAACTGTGGTGTATGTGTGTAGTTTTAAAACAATACTAGGAATTTAGAGGTTAATAGCTGCAGAGAAATGGAAGAGTTTCATAATAGAACAGCCCCTTACATTTGTCCTTGGGCTGTCTCGAAATGAACACAGTTTGTCTGGTGAGATGCAAGCCAGACCCTGGCCTACAAAGACTCTTCCACTCCTGGATCTTCTCATGGATGTTAAAGTTTGGTTGGACCACCCTGACAGCAGACACCAAGGTGGGTCCTTCTTTACTCATTGGCGACAGACTAAGCAAAATTGGGTCTTGCATGTGCAACTAGAGAGATGGTTACAGCGTACACTCACTTTTTTAGGCATTTATGCATAATATTTGTGAAGAGGAACTAGTAACTGGGAGCACGTCTGGGCTTATTAGGGGGGGATAAAATGTAGATTGGCAAACTCCTAGCAGCCACTGTGAATATGGTGTAAAAGCCTTAAAAATACCCTGAAAGCCATGCAGCGGCCTTGGAGCGATTAAATTGTGGGTCTGAGCTGTAGTATCTCACTCGACTAAGAGGACAAGGTAGTGCCTTGGTCCTAGGCCGAAAAGAAATGGTAAGTCTTCAGACATCGCTGCATCTTTGTCGATTGTAGGTGTCCAGGAAGGTTGCGGAACAGTGAAGATCTAGGCAAATGGAGCTTTCTCGCTCCAAATTGTTTTCTGTATTGCTGGAAGGTTAGATGGTTGTGGTTGGATGATCTCAGGGTTTTGAAGGCTGGAAAGGCTGAAAGATATTGTAGCAATGCCTTACATAGCACTGCAACACCAAGTGGACCACACAAAGTATTTAAAACAAACCTTTCTGTCACAGGAGCCAGTGGTCTGAATGCTATGATCCTAATGTTGCATCCTTTAGGGTTTGGTAAGATTCTTTGTTGGTTCTCATGTAACAGTTCAGATGAGAGGAGCACATCGCAAGAAACAGTTTTATTTTTTGATGAAGTGTCCGCAGAGGGTAGATCCTGTTGTAAGCAGGGAATGCAGTCTTGGTTACTGCATTAACTTTGAGTGTCAAAGAAAGGGCACTGTCCAACAAGACTCTTATGTTGTGTCTTCTCTACTAGTGTTGGAGGAGGGCCTATAAAATGTGCCCACATAAACGGTAACAGTGATAGTCCCACTGGGCACAGAAGCAGGATCTGTCTTTCGAACTTTGTGACAAAGACAGTTGAGCTTTTGGGAAGCTGGGCATCTGCCAGACAGTTTGCCCCTCTGTGAGGGTCCCCAGATCCTTCCTCCAATTTGAGGTACAAGCTAGAGGTACAAAATAGTTGTATGATTGATTAAGAAGTAAGTTAAGGCAGAAATGGCAATTTCAATGATGCCCACACGTGTAATCAAGCGATTGAGAAGCACATTGTAGTTAATAGCGTTGAAGGCCACCACAAGTCCCAAACCTTTAAGAGCACATGACAGGCCTAGCTCATGGTGACTGGAGGTTCTTCTCTGATGTTGAAAAGTCTTGTTTTTTGTATCCTTGCACCCTGGAACAATGAGTGTAGTTTGCTTAGCAGGTTGTTAATCTCATAAAAGGAGAACCGAGTTGTCACCACTGATACCAATGCCTTTGCCATGAATGGACAGCATCAGATGGGACTGTAGTTCGATACGGCTGTGAGTTAGAGTGTGATTATGTGAAATGTGAGCTGATAGCATACTTGAGTTATTAATGTAAGAAGAGTTTTCTTTGAACTTTCACTATTAGCTGAAGTTGCGCAAGCCTCATTTTCTCTTTGCTAGGATTAACTAAGTTGCTTGCTGTTGGTTTCTCACATGAGATGGGGACTACTACAAGGCTTGCCCAAGGATAGGAAGTGTTACACACCAGTCACCAACCTTCACACTGAAGTATGACTTTCCAAAGTGCATTGCCAGGAGCAGAGGGATGTATGATTGAAGTTTGGTTGTTACACCTGGATTATAGGTGGGTGGGTGGGGTCTGCTGGTGAGGCTTCTGCAGTTGGATTCTGATGAAGGACTAAAGAGTTGTGCTTGAATTTACTTTAGCAGATGGACTTTATTGGGGGATTGTCACTTCATTGCTCTAGCAGTTGTATTCAAGCTGGTGAGGTCAAGGCATTATGATGGTTCTCAAGTTGTACCTACACTTTGAGGCTGGAACTAAGCCAGCTCTGCAGCTGGACTTTCATTTGCGATGCTAGGTTGGATTGGCTGTCTCAGTTTGACTCTTTATGATGTTAGGGGAGACAAGGCTGGACTTACTTATGCTGCTGCACTCTTATTGAGGGGGTGAAGAGCTGAGGCTAGATTGACTTTTGCAGTTGGATTATCATTGGTGTGGTTTAGCCGACATTGGCTCTTGCAGCTGGACTTTGGTTTGTCATAGCTGTAGCGAGGGCCATCTGACTAATCCAGTGGGGTATTGAGAAATGTCCTTATTCCGTGGGTCAGATGTTGACAGAAAAATATCTTATCATGCATTTGAAAGAGAAATTAAAAGGTTAGAATCTAACATCTTTTTGGCGTTTTTCTACCTGCATTGTCACTAAGGTTCCTTAATTTGTACTTGCACAGCTGGGAAGATAGCCTTTGGGGATTTGCCTTCCTGATGGGTGTGTATACAGTAGGGATGATTTTGCTGTCTTCCAACTAGATGTGTTTGGGCAAGCACCAAGCAGTCCTGAGTGCTGAGCAGAGTGGAGGATTGTTGCGGCAGACTGGACAGTGTTAGGTTCCTCCCCATTCGCAAAGGCCTTCCAAATTCTCGATAGCTGGCTCTGTCCCTTATTGGCACCTCATTACCTGCTGAACTCTCAGCATTATCTCTCACCACTGAGTTCTGTAGGCCTTTAACTGGACCTTCCCGGTGCTGTAGAAATCCTAAATTGTATGGATGGGACATGGTCTAGTGAAGTTTTTTTATCTTGTGCTACCCTGCATGCAAACGAGAATAGTGTGTTTTGTATGAGTCAGTGTATGTGAACAATGCTTTGAATAATATCTGTTTTTTAAAACATTTCACATTTTTTACACAACTGTGAGGCAATAGGCACCCTGAATCTCAGAAGTAGCTACATAAGAATTACATTTTTAGAGCTGGAAGAGTGTTGGCCCTATATATTTTATTAAGGCTAAGTTGGAACCCATTTGTTCAGAAATTGGTGTGTGTGTGCCTTGTACATCTGCATGAGCCATAGGCCTGTGGTATGTGCAACTCATAATTGTTTGCCTGGGTCTGTGCTATGGGGACGGATCTCACCTGATGCATGGATCTGCACGGGTCTGTCTGTGTTTATTTGCACCAAATCATATGTGCACTTCCGGGAAGTGCCTGTGACATTTGTTGGCTTGTGATGCATTCGGCATGTACCACTGCTTGGTCTACTTGTCCCTTAGGGAGCTACTATAAGGAACTCATGACATCGTTTGCTTTCTTGGTAAAGGAGAACAATCTGGCGTGTTTAAGGCTGGGTGAGGCTTTCCAGTGTTTTCAAGAAGATATATGCATGGTCCTGAAGCTGGATCCACCTTTGCACCAACACTCATCGTTTAATATTGTGATTGGGGCTTGAGGGTGTTCAAATCTCAACCAAGTTCCCCTTCAGATGAAGCTGTGATGCTCTTAAACTGCCTGGTAACACTGATTTCCGTAGAGCCCGTGGTGGCCCGGTAATGATTCTGACTGCTCTGTGCACTTTTAATGGATGCCCCGTGTCTCTGTGAACTCTCCTTCCATTGTGTTTGTACTTTATGAAGCACCAATGGGCTTACCAGCTCGTCACTGCGTTGAGATGTAATGTTTACAAAAAGCATTTGTAACAGCATGATGAATAAAAGCAGATCTTGGTTAAAATCCTGCCTACTGTCTGTGTTGCAATATTAGTGTACATGTGGAGGTCAGAGCCTCTCAAGTCATGAAAAACTGTTAAAGAAGCCCCCACTGCTGTGAGATAACTTGCGCTGCTAATTAAAAGCATACACTGCTGAGATAACATTCCTGATGGTGGAGAAACCTTATACAGCTGAAGAAAGCTTGCATAGCTGGAGAAAGCTCACGCAGCTGAAGGTAGCTCACTGCTGGAGAAAGTGTTGTTCCTCCTACATAGCAATTCATAAATATTGTCTAACCATAATATTGTGATCAAAATATTGTGAGTACAAAAACATTATGCATCAAAATATTGAAGGTAAGTTTATGATTTTGTGTTATTGCAAAACATTTTATAATCTACTGTAATTATATTTTTGAGGTTGTTCGGTTTGCTACGGAATTGGGGGTAGTGAGTTTTTATGCATGTATGTTCATAAAATATGTTGCTTGTTTTTGTTGTTATTTGTTTAAAGGTTTAGTGAATTTTCTAATTATGTATTACATTCTTAGTTCTGTTGAGTTTATTGCGGGAATTGGGTGGGTAGTGTTTTTTTTATTATTTATGTATTAATGTTAACTGATTAAGGGGCGTGGTCTGGCCACGAAGGGAAATGGCTGCCTGAACGCGGAGCTCCGCCTCGGGAGGAACTCCAAACGGAGGTGGTGCTTTCCCCAGCACGACCGGGACTTCAGTGGTGTCCGTTTTGAAGACGCAAGTGCTCCGGCAGTGTTTGGCTTGAGCCTCGGAGTCATGTGAATCCTTTTTAGGGTTTATCCCGACGAGTGAAGTCTCTGTGACGGCTGGCGCGCGTCCGGCCCTGTGACGCATCAAGAGCCCCGGCCCTTGCGTGGCTGATACGCTGCGCTCGCTGTCCTTGTGAGGAGATTCTGCTTCCGCCGGGAATGACGAGATAAGTGCCCTCTTTGGTTTTGGTTTCGGCGCTTTTCGCATGATAGAAATTGGCAGCGCCTTCTACACATCTGCATGAAGGGCTAGTATGTTGCATTTTCGGAACCTTTACACATGGAGCTTCTGAATGCAGCACCTCAGAGCAGCAACTTGTTTTAAGCGCCTTTGGGAGTTATGTCTTATTCAGACTGTGACTGTCTAAACCGGCGCTCCTCATATAACTGTTATTGACTGAAAATCCTTTTCATTTTACCTCAGTGACAAGCGCCTGATGGTCGAAGCCTTTAGTACTTTCCAGCGTACTGTCATAATTTAGTCTGGCGCCATTTATATTGTCACTAACATCTACTTGCGCTCATTATATGTCTTGAAAGCGGGGAGAAATTTTTGTGAAACATTCCTCGCCAAGCACCAAATGTTTCAAACATTCTGTCAACCTTGTATTGAACCCTCAAGTGGCCTTTTGTGATATTGTGTTCAATGTAATAAAGGGCAGAACACTTTCACCCCTGCTGATACTTATAACCTGTTATGCCTCTATGCTGATATTGTTTTAATACAATTTTGAAGTGCAAAGTTAAGGCAAAATTTCTGCGATACATTGCGCGCCAAGCCTTTCAAGTAACCCTGATAGTCTTACATCAACTCTTCAAGAGGCTCTTTCATAATATTGTACAAAACATACTAAAGGACAGTCTACTTCCTCATTAATGTTAATTGTGCACAGTTGAGCCTCTATGCTGATATCGTCCTAACAGCTTTTAAAGTAAAGGGGGAATTTTTGAGAAACATTATATGCCAAGCGGCACGTGTTTCGAACACCTAACAGCCTAACGTTGACTTTTTCAGTGACTTTCTAGAATATTGTGTACAGTATAACAACGGTCAAAATACCTCTCTTACTACAGCTAATTATACTCTGATGCGCTTGTTCTCACAGAATCTTATGAACAGAATGTGGTAAATTACAAAGCCTCAATGCTGCAATCTTTGCTATAGTTGTCTCAGGATATCCTGGGTAACATTTTGTGAAGGATAGTGACTTTCGAGGACGTTACCTTGTACTAATAGGATATGTTCCTGACTTCTTTCAAATACACGTACTTAATTTGTCAGACTTAGCCACTGTTATAATCCAGACAAGAGGTTTTGTGCTACTACTATTAATATTCTATTAATATACAACAGACAATCTCCAAATGCCTAATCATAAGAGTGAGAACAAAACTCCCAAGCAACCTCTCTTCGCAGAAGTTCTTAAACAATCACAAAGTGTTGCAACGAAAGGCTCAGCCTCATTAATGTCTAATCCGTCTTTGGCCACTTCCTCTGCAGAGTCAGGAGAGACTATGGATCGTATTTTACAAGAAATATCAACTATCAGTTGTCGTTTGACAGATATGGACATTAATATTTCTTCTCTCGCCGCAGAGACCAAATCCATCCGAGCAGAGATTGTGCAATTTAACACTAAGACGGATGAACCAGACCAACGCTTATCAGTGGTAGAATCCAAACTTAACTCCACACAAAACAAGGATCAGGATCTCTTGCTTCTTCGCAGTAAGCTAGTTGATTTAGAAGACCGTAGCCGACGAGACAATGTCCGTTTTTTTGGCTTTCCTGAAAAGATTGAAGGTCAGAATGCCAGTCTCTTCTTATATAATGTCCTTCCTAAACTCCTGGGCATCTCCTTCAGTCCACCGCTTGAAATCCAGCGTGGTCATCGAATCGGTGCTCCACGTACTGCCTCAGATTCTCGACCGCGACCCCTCATTGCTTGCTTCTTGAGGCATGAGCAAGTACGACAAATATTAATGGCAGCACGCACACAAGGTTCATATATCTACACTGGCCATGAAATCCGCATTGCAGCTGACTTTTTTCGCGAGAAACTAATGAAAGGAGAAAGGCTTTCCTCTCTATGAGGCCACAGTTGCGGAAAATGGACATCAAATATGGTTTGTTTGACCCTGCCCATTTTCGCATCACCAAAAATGGCGAATCCAAAGACTTTTACAATCCTGAAGACCTACAACACTTTATAGATGCACAACGCCTTCAGGACATGGACGTACAGTATACCCCTATTGAACAGCCTTCCCACGGTTCTCAACATCCTCCACAGCTATCAGATACCCGGCGACATAGTTCTAGTGAAGTTCGTCATCGAGGAAGAGACATTGAACGATCAATTCGTAGTCATGAAGACAAAATCTCTGCCCTTCAGTCAGTATCTACCTTCACACAAGATCTACATAGGGACAAATCCCGATCTCCCTTAAAATCTGCTTCGGATGAAGAATGACCTTCATAATATTTATATTCCACTACAGATGTGATTGATAGTTCATATCCTCTTTACAACTCTTTTCTAGCTCTTCACATCAGAGTTTACCTCCTGTAGCGGGGGTTTTCTGCCTTATTCACATAATTGTTTCTCAACTTAGAATGGTTACAGGATTACTCATTATCTGTCATTTATTGCAATGTACTATCAGATTTTGCCTTGCGTAACATCTATTCTACCTGATATTCAATACTCTGATTTATTGTTTAACTTTCAACATGCGATTTATCTACTCTTCTTTATGTTTTAGAATCATAGAGATTTTACTATATCCTTCCACGTCTTATTAGCTTTGTTCTTTTCCCTTTTTATAAGTCAATATTAAATATGTTATTATTATATATTAGATAATATTTCTATTTATTAATGTATTTTGTCCTTCCCATTATTTATTTAATAATATTTATATTTGTATCTAAGTTTATACTATTATTCTTAATACAATACGTACTTATTATCTACTGTATCTTATTTATAGTTAAACATTCTTACCCATTTTTTTTCTTTTCCATACTCTGTGCTTATACTTATTTGTTATTGAACTTATATATATCTGGTGTCTCACTATCTATCCTATCTGGCAATTCTTTTTCTTCACTTTTTTCACCAATTTCTCTATTTCTATTTATCTCTAAGTTTATATTACTATTCTTAATCCAAACATATTTATTGCTTGTTGTATCCTATTTAACATTGTAAATTATTAGTCAATTGTTCAACATTTTCTGTTTATACTTTTACATTAATGAACTCATGCGTCTTTCTAATGTATATTTATATATTCTATTAGCGCTTACCCTCCCCTTTTACAGATGCTTCCCCTTCACTCTCCTCGATACTATTTATATATATATTTGTATTTACTTTTCTCTTACTATTTTTAATATTTATATATTTACTGTTCAATATATCTTATTCCCAGTTGCCAATATTTAGTAACTTGTTCTATATTATGGATTATATCTAGGTAATACTGAACTCATATATATTTTTCATATATATATTTATGTATTCTGTTAATCTTTGTCTCTTCCTTTCAGCAGTCATTCTTATACATGATTGGCTCTTTGCGTCTTCTTTACGCACACTTGGCTCTTCAGATCTTTACTTTATTTTCCTACACAGTCCTCATTAAGTCTCAACCCTCCTGATGGGGTTCCTACCCGTGGTGATGCTCTAGTGAGCCCAGACCCGCGGCTAAAGTTTAATAATTTCTTGTTTTCCTTTACACTCTCCATTTTCAAACTCTTTTTGGGTTGTCTTTCTTATTTCTGATATTTTTCTCTTTGTAATTTTCTTCTACTAAATCTTATTATTTAACAAGTTATTTTAATAGTATTCTCTTATTTTCCTTTCCCCCCAACACACTATACTATTTATCTAGACTATTTCTTCTCTCTTCTTGATTGTTCCCTAATACCAACATACTGGTGTCTCTGTGGTAAGCCAGAGTACTCTTTTCCTATACTGCCTTTTCCCCTCTTATTGTCTTCTCTCTAATTTATTGTTCTCTTTACTTTGACAAATTTATTGAGTCTTGAACTATTAACTCATTTTGCCATTACTTCAGCATGATGAGCACTCACCCTCTTTGTACCATTACATAGAATGTCCATGGCCTCACCCACTACATTAAAAGGAAGAAAGTACTCTCTTATCTCCAATCCAAACACGTAGATGTGGCTTTATTACAAGAAACTCATTTAGATATGCTAGAATCTGATAAACTCTGCAGGGATTGGGTGGGAAAGGTAATCCACAGCAGCATTCGAAAAGGTGATCCCACAGACACTAGTCCTATTCGCAAATGTGGAGTTGCAATCCTTATTCGCAAATCACTCCCAGTCACGGTCTCCAAAACATGGTCAGATCCTGATGGCCGCTATGTGTTTGCTAAATTACGTATTGGGAATTCTTACATCTGCCTAGGATCAGTTTACACTCCAACAGGAACTAAAAAATCATTCTTCCTCCAGTTGAACCGTCTACTAACGGAGATTGATGCCTCACAATATCTCATTGGCGGGGACTGGAATCTGGTACGAGACCCAATTCTAGACAAAACAGGTCCGTTAGATAAAGGAAATGCTGCAGATAGAGCTATTTTAGATGATATGATTTCAGACAACGGATTAGTTGATCATTGGCGTCTTAGTCATCCAACAGACACAGAATACACATTCTTTTCTCCCACCCATGGCACATTCTCTCGCTTAGATTACTTTTTGACATCACATAAAGCGGTTCAATTGGTCACGGAGTCTCGCATCTTAGAAGCAGCTTTTTCCGATCACTCCCCTGTCCTTCTGTCTCTTGATCTAGGACTCTCTCGGCCAGGGCGCAAACCATGGCGTATGAACATCCAACGGCATAGGGCTCCCAAGGGTAAACTTCAACTGCAATCCCATCTCCAAAATTATCTTTCCATTAATCAGGGCTCTGTAACTTCCAATAGGACTATTTGGGCTGCGGCTAAAGCCACTATTAGGGGTCAGTTAATGCGTGACGCAGCACTCGCTAATAAGCAGAATGCTACGAGACAAATAGAGCTAGAACGCGACATTCAATCTTACTCTTGCATATACACAACAACCCCAACCTTGCAGAATCGTAAATTACTGGAGCAAGCACGTATGGCCTTAAACAGCCTTTTTACCTCCAAAGCTGAATATGCTCCGCAGAGAATGAAGGGGCGACATTACGAACAGGGAGAAAAGGCAGGGACATTGTTAGCTGCACAACTGCGTCAAAGGGAGGCAGCCATGGCCATTCCGGCTATTCGATCAGCATAAGGTGACATACTCACGAGACCTCAAGAGATTGTCAACGAATTCGCCTCTTTTTACCAATCCCTTTATACTCCAGGCAACCAAATAGATCTAGATAAGATGTCTTCTTTCCCCACAGGAGTGACCCTTCCTCGCCTCTCTGATGAGGGTAGAGCCCTACTTGAAGGTGGAATCACCAAGGATGAGATTTCTAGAGCCATTACTGCCCTACCTTACCACAAAGCTCCTGGGGAAGATGGATTCCCTGCTGAATTCTACCGATGGGCAGGACACAATATTATTGATACATTACATGCTGCATTTCAGAAGGCAGATAGTGAATCTTCATTGGGTCCTCTTTCTAACAAGGCAGTTATCGCCGTGCTACCCAAACCTGGTAAAGATCCTCTGCTATGCAGTAGTTACCATCCCATCTCGCTATTAAACTGTGATATCAAAATATTAGCCAGCATCCTAGCGTCCCGCCTCTGTAAAGTCTTACCTTCTCTAATACACTACACCCAGGTGGGCTTTGTCCCGGGGCGTTCCTCTCGGAATCATCTCCGTACATTAGCCCATAAATTGTGGTCCGCTAAACACCTCTCAGAGGATGCATTAGCCCTCTCACTTGACGCAGAAAAAGTGTTTGATCGCATTGAATGGGAATACCTTTTTACAATAATGCAACGCTTTGGGTTAGGTGATCAATTTATTACCAAAGTACGCTTATTATATGACAATCCTTCTGCTCAAGTGAATTGCTGTGGTTTTCTATCTGAAACATTTCCGATTCGGAGGGGAACGCGCCAGGGTTGCCCTTTATCCCCCCTTCTTTTTCTTTTAGCAATGGAGCCACTGGCTGCCAAAATTCGCCAATCAGCTGAAATCACAGGTGTTCCCCTTCCAATTGGACACTTTAAAATCTACTTATATGCAGATGATATCCTACTTACTCTTACAAATCTTCCTCGATCTCTTCCGTCTCTACTTCATATCATTGATGACTTCTCTTCCTTCTCAGGTTATAAAATTAACTGGGACAAGAGCGAGGCACTACCCATCTCTGATGGAACTACAAAGGCAGCTATATACGGCTTTCCTTTTCAATGGCAGTCTTCACGCCTTAAGTACTTAGGAATTTTAGTCAATAAGGGCATGGATAACATGGTTACAGACAATTTAGCTCCTTTGCTTTCTCAAATGCAGCGTGATTTTGACAAATGGAAGACTTTGGGGCTATCCCTTTGGGGCAGAGTCCAAGCTATCAAAATTGTCACTCTTCCGCGTTTCATCTATATTTTAGGCATGCTCCCTCTTCAGATCCCTTTATCTATGCTTCGATCAATAGATTCCAAGATTAAGACATTTATATGGGGTTCAGCTAGGCCTCGCCTTGCAATGGCAAAATTAAAAGCTCAGCAACTATATGGAGGAATGGGTCTCCCATCCATTGAACATTATTCCCTCGCATTGCACATCTCTCAATTCTCTTACTTTTTGCCAGGAATCAAAGACACTCCGCAATGGGTTTATATAGAGCGCCATCTTTTATCCATGGATTCAGGTCTTTCTCTTCTGTATGGCAGCGGCACTAGTCGTTCTGATCCCAAAAAACCCGATTTTATCAGCTATGCACAAATCTTGGCAAAGAGGACATCGTTTATTAGATTCAAACTCACGTATTCACGTCAAGGCTCCCTTATGGAATAATTCAGGTATACGTATTAATGGTCGTACATTATCTTGGCCTTTGTGGCAGGCAGCGGGCATCCACTCTCCAGATCAACGTCTTCATAATGGCGACTTCAAATCCTTCTCACAATTAAGGGAGGAATTTAATCTCCCTATACAACATTCTTTTAAATACCTTCAACTCCAACAATGTTTGAAAAAACATTTAGGGTCACCCCCTTGGTTGCTTCAAACGTCTCCAATATTATCTTATTTAACTATATGGGGGAAACATAAAGGAGTGACTTCTGGCCTTTATAAAACCTTTACGCTTCACCTCTTTTCACAAACCCTCTCTCATAATCTTCAACTTAAATGGCAATCCCGTTTATCAATCCCATATACAGCTATTGAATAGGAACAGATACTGGAGGGTCTGCATAAAGGAGTCCGTGAAGCTAGACTTAAATTTTGTCTGTTTAAAATTCTCCATGATTGGCATTGGTCACCGGTCAAATTGCATGAAGCTGGTTTACTTTTGCACGCCGATTGTTGGAGGTGTTCCATCTCTGGTTGTGACACAACTCATATTATTTGTGAATGCCCAAAAATACAACCTTTTTGGAACTATGTTGGTAAAACCTTACATTCTACAATGCCCTTATATCTACCATTCACACCTGCTAACATTCTTTTACATGATTTACGTCACTCTCCAAAACTTTCTAAATCACAACTCCGTCTCTTCCACACTGCTTTGGCTACAGCTAAAATTTGTATCTTACGTCATTGGAAGTCATCATCCCCACCCTCACAGGAAGAATGGTTAGTGGCAATGATACAGACGGCTTCACATGAACGAACGATCTATAACCTTCAGGATCAAGCTGATATATTTCTCCAGACCTGGTCACCTTTTCTAAAAGCTAAGGTTGACGATATTGATGATACTGATAACTCCTCTGTTTCTCCTAATACACCCAGTCAAGCAGACTAATTCATTGCTTTACATCTTTGTACATTAAGTTTTTCCCATTATTACTTGCCCTATTTCTTTCATTTTCCCATATTCTTTTACCATTATTTTTCCTTCCTTTCTATTCTTTTTCCCTTCTTCTTTGTACTCTGGCTCCACCTCTTCACATTATTTTTCAAGTTTACTATCTTCTTCTTATCTTCTTCTTTTCCCTTTTCCCTCCCTTACATTATTCCACTAGCCTCTTCCAAACTTATTGTGTCCTAAACTTTTGCAAGGTGCGTATTTTCTATGATAACTCATTTCTCTATTATTATTATGATGATCTCATGTATAGTCATTGTCTCATATTTATATTTGATCTATTTATATCTCATCAATTAATATTATATGCTTTATCAATTTCTTATTTATGTCATTGTTCACTATTTATCTATTTATTTATTTAATTATCTATTTACAATATGCCTATTTATATATTCCATATTTATACGTTTGTGTTCATCAACAAATGCTATATATCCAATGTTATCTTTCATTCTTATAATATTTCTCAAGTATTTATTAACAATTTATTGCTGTCTCCTTATCTTTGCTATTACCATGTATTTTATTGTAATGCTCAATAAAAAATGTCAACACAAAAAAAAAATGTTAACTGATTAATTTGTTGGTTATTTTTTATATTTTACATGCTTTTTGTTTGATCGTTTATTAAATGTTGTATTAATGTATTTTATTTTAAGTTCAAGTTGGGGTATATATTGGGTGGGGTCTTTTTCCATTATATATTAATATGCTAATTGTTTTCAATGCTTAAATTGTCATTTATTTGTTTAAACATTTATAGATTGTTGAGTTATGTATTAAATTTGAAATTGTGGCGTTTATTGGGGGATTGGATGGGTAGTTTTTTTTAATAAGATATATCACTCCACTCATTGCCACTCCACTCCACGCCACACAGTGCCATACCACTTCACATCACATAATATCACTCTTTTCTCCACTCCAAACAATGCCTCTATACTCCACGCCTCACAATGCTATACAAGGCCGCACAGTGCCACTTTACTCCACACCACACAATGCCACTCCACGCCACACAATGCCACTCCACGCCACACAGGAGCACTCTAATCCACACCACACAATGTCACTCCATTCCACATAACACACGGCTGCTCCACTTCATGCCAAACAATGCCCCTCCACTTCACGCCACACAATGCCACTCCACACCACTCCACCAAAGGCAATAGATCTCATATAGGTGAGAACGGTTGGCCTTGCCAATGCGTGTAAACAAGAGCTGTTCAAAAAGTGCAAACTAATAAAATATGCGCTCGACTATCATGTTTTCTGAGGCTCACATTAACAGGCCGGAGAAGGCAACATTTCCATTCTGAAATGTGACTAGGAGGATAGATGACCTTGCATGTTCTGTCTTAAGGAAAGAGTGGAGATGTTGTAACAGTGCACCCCCAGCCACCATTTTGTGTTATCAAGCCAGTGAAACCAGCCCCCCCTGCCTCCCCCCCCCAGCAACAGGGATATTCTACATCAGAGGGTGCTTCTGTGAGCTGTTTAAACTGTTTAATTTGGACTGTGCACTTCGTTTTTTGGCCAGGAGAGGGAGTAAAGTTTTATTCAAACAGTATTGTTAGATTTCAAGTTTGTGAGGCCTTTACCTGAAGGAAGTCCAAAGTGTGGATTGAGCCTGTCTGTCTCCTAGGAGATCTGTGAATAGAGCAACTCCCCAGTCCCAGTCCCCACCCCCAGGCCAGCAGACCTGGGACGGGGGATTGGCTTTTCAGCTCCCAGGCAACTCTGAGCCCTCCCCTCACACCTGCCCAGGCCCCTTAAGGCTTTGCTGGGTGCACCCCAAATCATTCTCCTCCATCTTGTGAGTTGCAGCCTACCTGTGCCCCAGATTGCAGTGAGCAGAGTCCAGGAAGTGGTAAGGAGGCAGACTAGTACTGTCTCTTCCCAACCCCCCCCCCCCAAAAGTTTTTAAAAAAACGATTTTCCCTTTCTGTGATTACTGTCTTTGCCTGTGGTTGTTACAGTTTAAAATTGTAGTTTTAACCTGCCTGTGATTGCATATTTTATCACCTGTTTTGTGTTTTAAACTTGTGGTTTTCCTACCCATGATTGCTTCCATTTAACGTGTTGAATTGTGGGATTTGCAGTCCAAACTCTGTAGTCTTTCCCTCTCATTCCTGGTGACTATTCAGTTTTCCCTCCAAATTTCTCCTTTGCTCTGTGCTAAGACCTGTATGTTAAACAGTGCACCCGCAGCCACCATTTTGTGTTATCAAGCCAGTGAAGCCAGCCCCCCCTGCCCCCCCCCAGCAACAGGGATATTCTACATCAGAGGGTGCTTCTGTGAGCTGTTTAAACTGTGTTTAATAGGGACTGTGCACTTCGTTTTTGGCCAGGAGAGGGAGTAAAGTTTTATTCAAACAGTATTGTTAGATTTCAAGTTTGTGAGGCCTTTACCTGAAGGAAGTCCAAAGTGTGGATTGAGCCTGTCTGTCTCCTAGGAGATCTGTGAATAGAGCAGCTCCCCAGTCCCAGTCCCCACCCCCAGGCCAGCAGACCTGGGACGGGGGATTGGCTATTCAGCTCCCAGGCAACTCTGAGCCCTCCCTCACACCTGCCCAGGCCCCTTAAGGCTTTGCTGGGTGCATCCCAAATCATTCTCCTCCATCTTGTGAGTTGCAGCCTACCTGTGCCCCAGATTGCAGTGAGCAGAGTCCAGGAAGTGGTAAGGAGGCAGACTAATGCTGTCTCTTCCCACCCACCCCCAAAAGTTTTTAAAAAAACGATTTTCCCTTTCTGTGATTACTGTCTTTGCCTGTGGTTGTTACAGTTTAAAATTGTAGTTTTAACCTGCCTGTGATTGCATATTTTATCACCTATTTTGTGTTTTAAACTTGTGGTTTTCCTGCCCATGATTGCTTCCATTTAACGTGTTGAATTGTAGGATTTGCAGTCCAAACTCTGTAGTCTTTCCCTCTCATTCCTGGTGACTATTCAGTTTTCCCTCCAAATTTCTCCTTTGCTCTGTGCTAAGACCTGTATGTTAAACAGTGCACCCCCAGCCACCATTTTGTGTTATCAAGCCAGTGAAACCAGCCCCCCAGCCTCCCCCAGCAACAGGGATATTCTACATCAGAGGGTGCTTCTGTGAGCTGTTTAAACTGTGTTTAATAGGGACTGTGCACTTCGTTTTTTGGCCAGGAGAGGGAGTAAAGTTTTATTCAAACAGTATTGTTAGATTTCAAGTTTGTGAGGCTTTTACCTAAAGGAAGTCCAAAGTGTGGATTGAGCCTGTCTGTCTCCTAGGAGATTCTGATCAGGAGAAGCTGCTTCCAACTCCCTGGCCAGCAAACCTTGTCTGAGGTTGCTGGGACCTTATATAGTCTGCTAGTGGTTGGTACATGTATACACTGATTGGTGGTTGTATCTGATGTTTCTATTGGATTGGGTTAGTGTCCTCATTGGTTGGGTATTTGAGGGTTCTGATTGGTTTCTGGGTCTGGGATTCAATCAATGTAGGTTTGGGACTAGGGCTAGGGTTAGTATTTCTATTGGAAGTAGGGACTAGGGCTTCCTGTGTTATTGGTTGTTGGGACTAAGGTGGAACTAGGGCTAGGGTTAGGCCTTTAATTGGAAGTAGCGATTAGGGCTTCTGGTGTTATTGGTTGTTGGACTAGGTGTGGTACTAAGAGTAGGGCTAGGCTTTCTATGGGAAGGAGGGACTAGGGCTTCCTGTCCCATTGGTTGCTTGGACTAGGGTTGGGACTACTGGTAGGGCTAGGGCCTCTATTGGACGTAGAGATCAAGGGTTTTTGAAACTGATTGGGTGCTTGGACTAGGGCTACGATTGGCTGTTAGGTCCTCGTCTCCTATTGGTTCTAGATTTTTAGGGCTAGTGTTGTGATTGGATAGTGTTAGGGCTAGGGTTCCCATTGGCTGACGGGGTCACCTGATTACTAGGGCTATGAAAGGCCAGGGTTAGGGCGTCTCAGCCCGGGCGTCTCAGCTAAGGGCGGAGAGGACAAGGGCAGTTGCCTGTATGAGCCTGTTCGAGACTGCCCAGGGCCAAGAATGCTGTCCATCTTCCCATTAAGCAACACCCAGCCCACACCATCCACATCCACAAACAGAGCAACACACACACACCAAATGTACACCGCGCACAACCCTATGCACAAACCAATGTACCAGCATACACTACAAACCCAACCAAACCACATCTATACACCTACTATCCCAACTACCACACATATCCACCATCACCTACAAACAGTACACAACTCTATCCTATACCACTAACCAATACACTCATCACTAACACAATGCCAATCGACACCATACATAACTACATCCCATCCAGACACACGCTCCCTGCTGTAATTACACCTAACATACCACCTTTTATCACTAACAAACATATAATCATCCTTCCATCATTTGTCCAACAAACACCCTCTTCTCCCTTCTACCATAATAACACTAACGCACAACACACACACTGCAGACCACCACACTTTTTAACTCTTGCAACAAACCAGTCTAAGACAAACACTCTTACCTCTACTTCATTCGCACCTACACACATCATACACTCTACTCATAAACACATCACCACCCCCTCTACCGTACAACCTCCTCTCACACACAATACTATACAACCAAATCCATTGCATGAAACATATACATCAGCACCCCTTTTCACTACTCCTCAAAAACAAAACATATCACACTCACCAGCACAACAAGATCTTCAAAGCACAACACCTCATAATACTTACCATCACAAAATACAAACATACACCCACCTTTCAAACACAAAGGAACCAACTCCAATGCCAAGCTTTCTCTCTTCCACCACACCTAACACAGATACAGCAACACAGCAACTCTCTTCTAACCGCCTCTCATCCATTGGACAATTTAGAACCTTACTACATGACCCACATGCTGCACCACCACCCCTGACTCATACACCTTCCGCATTAAACACACGCAAACAATATAAGCAACATGCCATACCTCACAACTTCAGCTTCCCATGTCTACTTCACAATGTTACACCACGAAAACAACACAGCACTCCAACTCACTCTCAAACACCATCTCCACCACATACACACGCAGACCCATCAAAATGCCTTCTTAGCATGCTGGATGAGGAACATGATACAGAACAGCTACACGATTGCTATCCTAATACAGCTAATGCCAGCTCTAAAAACACACCTGCTACAAACCCACACAATACTGACCACTCTTCTACAAAACAAAGTCTCACAATCACCAAAGGCCACTCTCTAAACTGTCTTCTAATAAATGCTCGATCCCTCTCTAAAAACAAGCATCACATCTACGACCTTCTCACAGATGCAAAACCAGACATACTATTCATAACCGAATCATGGTTGGGAGAGGATATGGCTCCAGTCCTGCATGAAGCCATTCCTCTAGGCTATCAAACAATCACCCAAAATCGTATAGCCAAAAAAGGAGGTGGTCTAGCTGTTGTATTCAGGCAAACAATACATATCACTAAAATTGACGACATCTCCATAAAGAATTGTGAGGCTCTTCTAACAAGATGCAATCCTACATCGTCTTCCTCCTGTAACTTCCTGCTCCTTTACAGACCTCCACCTAGCAAGGCAACATTCCCAGACGCACTTCTAGACACAGTTTCAAACCTGATAACAATACACTCCAACCTATGCATTCTGGGTGACCTCAACATTTGGTTTGACAAACCCAATATGACCCATCCAAAAACAATAATCACTGGCCTAGACGCACTGAACCTCCATCAGATTGTCCACAAACCGACACACACCGCTGGACATATCCTAGATGTCATTTTTGCTATTACCGAACTAGTTACCTTTCAAACTATAACTCCAGTCACATGGTCAGACCACCACTTGCTTGCTTTCCAACATAAAACAACACTAAGCGACTCACCTAAAACTACCTTACATCCATCCACCTATTGACCGTGGAACAAACTCAATTTGGAACACTTAGAAACACAACTAACATCAAGTACAAATCTAGAAACAATAAATTCTGTTCAAAAACTATATGAGTGGCTACAAGAAGCTTTTGACATCCTGATACCACTGAAAACCACACAACAGAACAAAAGAAAAAAAGCACCTTGGAGAAACATAGAAATAAAAGACATAAAACAACAAATTAGAAAGCTGCAACGTACCTGGCTCAAAACAAACGCCAAACAAGACAAACATCACCTACAAAAAAATTAACAGATTATACAAGTCGGCTATCAAAAAAGCTAAGAAAAGGTACTATTCAGACAGAATTCAAAACGCTAAATGTGCAAATAAAGAATTCTATAAAATACTCAATGAATTTCGCAAACCAAATTGCCTTGAAGGAACTCATCCTGTTATTCAAGATTTCACAGACAAACTGGCAAATCATTACACGGGCAAAGCAGACACGTTGGACTCATACTTAAAACAGAAACAAAGCACCAGCATTAACCCTTGTACAAAACAACAATTCAAGAATACTCTAACCAAGCCTCTCCGTTCCTTCCAACACATCTCACACGATGAATTTATGGACCTGGTCAAAGCAAGCAGGCCTGCCGGCAGCCCTTCTGACCCCTGTCCACCACAAATTTTCAAGACAATTCTTTTAACAACCTCTGCTGCCACTCCAGTAAGAAGAATCATCAACGATTCCTTCACTACCGGAATATTTCCAGAAGAACTCAAAAAATCACACATACGCCCTTTACTGAAGAAAACAAACTTGGACCCGCTGAACCCTGACAACTACAGACCCATTACAAATGGACCTTTCCTGGGCAAACTGATAGAAAGAGCAGCGTTCGCCCAGATGTCACAATTCATTGAACAGAATGACATACTTTCAGACTTCCAAACAGGATTCCGTCCGGGGAGAGGCACTGAATCTGCCCTCCTTGCCATCTGGGATGACCTGAAAAATACAGTTGACCGCAAAGGAGTTGCTGCGCTACTCCTCTTGGACCTCTCGGCTGCCTTTGACACGGTTGACCATGACACTCTGAAACAAAGACTCTATGAAGCCGGCATAGAGGGAACTGCTCTAGACTGGATCGCGTCCTACCTTCAAAACAGAACTAATGTCATCCATACCCCACCTTTCTCGTCCAAACCGTACTCCACAAAAGCAGGGGTCCCTCAAGGTTCTATCATCTCGCCCATGCTTTTCAACATCTACATGAAGTCATTACCAGTACTGATCAATAAATTTCACCTCACGTGCTATAACTATGCAGATGACACGCAAATACTCCTTCAACTGGAATGCCCCAAAGACATTGGAAAATCACCAATTTTCAGCTGTCTCAGAGCTGTGGATCAGTGGATGACTTGGAGCCATCTCAAATTGAATACTTCAAAAACGGAAATACTCAAGTGTGGCGATTGGAAACATTACAACCCGCTTGCCGCATGGCCTAATGAACTGGGATCACCACCTTAAGTATCGAAGGAAGTAAGAAACCTCGGAATGACCATGGACTCCAAGCTGTCGATGAATGCCCAAGTGGACAAACTAGCAAGATCAAGCTTTGTCACTATAAAAACGCTGCGACGAATTTTCCCTCATTTGGGATTTCCGCACAAGGTCCAAGCTACCATCTCCCTTGTTCTGTCCAAACTCGATTACGCCAATAGCCTCTACTACGGATCACCTTTAACAACCATGAAAAGACTACAACGGATTCAGAACTCGGCTGCCAGACTACTCTTGCATATCAAACCGCAAGACCACATCTCCCCTGCCTTGAAAGCCCTGCATTGGTTACCGGTTGCCAGAAGATCCACGTTCAAGCTGCTTTGTATCACCCACAAAGCAATACATGGAATGGGACCGCTCTTCATCAGGAATAAAATCACCAAACACATTCAACAGAGGAACCTCCGCTCTAAAGGAGCATCTCGCCTCAAAATCCCAAGATACAAGAAAAAAAACATGGGTGGCACATCCTTCTCTGTTCAAGCAGCCAAACTATGGAACTCTTTACCCCCCAGCATAAGATCCACCGACAACCACCTTATCTTCAGAAAACTACTCAAGAATTGGCTCTTCCCCACATAAGCACCATACGCAAACAGAAATTTACAGCATATCCCTCTGTTTATAAGCATTTGTTTTCACTGTAGACATGTACCTATCTTTGTGTATTGTTTTGTATAAACATGTAGAATAATTGTTGTTGAGAGAAAAAAATTATAATAATAAATAAATAAATATCATCTTTGGTCTACATGTACTTACTTCCATTGTGCATCTATGTACCTTCCATGTACTTGGATCTGTGTCTCTGTTACTTTTCTCCTGAAAAAGCATATCCAATGCACTACCCTATTTCTCATCCTGTGCCTCTATCAATATCTTTAATCTACATATACTTACCTCCTTTATGTATCTATATACTTTCAATGTACTTATGGATCTATATATTTATCACTTTCTTCTAATTTAGCATTTCCAAGGCACTACCCTAGTTCTCAGCCTATACTTATCTCAATATATCTTCTAGCCCAACCTTCTGACTCATCTCAAACTTCTTTCTACTACTCTTTCCAATGCACTACCCTATCTCTCATCCTATACATTTATCAATATATCCTCTACATCCACACTCTCATTTATCCCAAACCCCATACCACTACTATGATCCCCAAAATAACCCTTTCTAGACTTTCTCCTACTCTACCCTCCTTGCATCATCTGACACCTCTTTACTATACCGATCCCCTAAAACAAACCTTTCTAAAGTCTTCCCTCTGACTCCTCCCCTCCAAAACTCCCTTTTACTCATCCAAAAGCCTCCTCCTACTGCTAAGACCTAAAAAAAAAAAATCATTCACTCTTTTATCCCTCCACTATCCTTTTCAATCAAAATTAACAGACTAACATGTTCAATTCTCAAATTCCATATTCATCTATACTAATTCACCACTAATCCTTTATGGGTACCAGAGTAGCGTGCTACTCGCCAATAAAGCGTCTCAACACCCGATCAGGGTTACAAGCGCTATATAAATGCAAACCTTTTCCCTTTTCTGCCCTCATCAACCTTTCTCAATCCAAATAACTGACTAACATATCCACCAATAAAATTACTTTAATGTTTCACCATACTAATTCAATACTAATACTTATGGGTTCCAGAGTAGCGTGCTACTTGCGCTTCAAAACCCCATCAGGGGTAGCAAGCGCTATATAAATACAAACCTCTTTCCCTCTTCTATGCCGCCACCTACCCTTCTCTACCCAAATAACTGAATAACATATCCACTACTCAAATTACGTCATATTTTACTATACTATTTTTCAACACTAATCCTAATGGGTTACGGAGTTGCATGCTACTCACCAGAAAAGCGCTTCAACACCCATCAGGGGTAACAAGTGCTATATGAATGCAAACCTTTCTTCCCTTTTTATCCCTCCGCTATCCTTCTCACTCCAAATAACTGACTAATATCCACCACTGAAATTACTTTCATATTTCACCATATTAATTCACCACTAATCCTTTATGGGCTTCCGGAGTAGCGTGCCTCAACACCCCATCAGGGGTAACAAGCGCTATATAAATACAAACCTTTTTTCCTCCTCTATCCTTCTGCTATCATTCCAAATCCAAATAACTGACTAACCTATCCACCACTTAAAATGTACTTGCATGTTTCACTATACTAATTCAACACTAATCCTCTATGGGTCCCGGAGTAGCGTGCTACTCGCCGAAAAAGCGCTTCGACGCCTCGTCAGGGGTAGTAAGCGCTATATAAATGCAATTACAATACAATACAATACAATACCTCTGCTGCCACACCAGTAAGACGAATCATCAGCAATTTCTTAACTACCGGAATATTTCCAGAAGATCTAAAAAAGTAATACTTACACCCATTACTAAAGAAAACAAACCTGGACTTTCTTAACCCCGAGGACTACAGACCAATTTCAAATGGACATTTCCTGTGCAAACTGATAGAAAGAGCAGCATTTGCACAGATGTGACAATCCATTGAAGATAATTCCATACGTTAAGACTTCCAAACAGTATTACGTCCAGAAAGAGGCACAGAATCTGCCCTCGTTGCCATCTGGGGTGACCTTAAGAACACAGTTACCCGGGATGGGGTTGCTCCACTACTTCTCTTGGACCTCTTAGTTGCCTTTGACACAGTTGACCATGACACTCTAATACAAATTCTCTATGAAGCAGGCATAGAGGGGACTGCTATATACTGTATCACACCCTACCTGCACAACAGAACTAATGTCATCCATACCCCCCCCTTTCTCATCCAAACCGTAGTTCACAAAAGCAGGGGTCCCTCAAGGCTCTATCATCTCACTGATGCCTTTCAATATCTACATGAAGTCATTACCGGCACTGATCAATCAATTTCACCTCACATGCTATAACTATGCACATGACACACAAATACTCCTTAAACTGGAAAGCCTCACAGACATTGGACACTCACAAATGTTCAGTTGTCTCAGAGCCATGGATCAGTGGATGATATGGAGCCATCTCAAAATGAATGCTTCCAAAATTGAAATACTCACGTGTGGCGATTGAAAAAATTATGACCCACTCATCGCCTGGCCTGATGACCTGGGAACACTGCCTAAAGTATCAAAGGAAATAAAAAACTTCAGAATTCCCATGGACGCCAACTATCAATGAATGCCCAAGTGGACAAACTAGCAAGATCAAGTTTTGTTACTATAAAAACTCTGCGACGGATCTCCCCCCACTGGGATTTCCACACAAGGTCCAGGCTACTATATCTCTTGTTCTGTCTAACCTCGATTACGTCAACAGCCTCTACCGCGGATCATCTTTAACAACTATGAAAAGACTACAAAGGATTCAGAACTCTGCTGCCAGACTACTTTTACATATAACGCCACAAGCCCACATCTCCCCTGCCCTGAAAGCCCTACATTGGTTAACGGTTGCCAGAAGATCCACATTCAAGCTGCTTTGTATCACCCACAAAGCGATACATGGAACAGGACCACTCTTCATCAGGAATAAAATCCCCAAATACATTCAACAAAGAAACCTTCGCTCTAGATTGCCACCTCGCCTCAAAATCCCACCGTACAAGGAAAAAACCATAGGTGGCACATCCTTCTCTGTTCAAGCAGCCAAACTATGGAACTCTTTACCCCCCAACATAAGATCCATGGATAACCACCTTATCTTCAGAAAACTACTCAAGAATTGGCTCTTCCCCCTCATAACCACCATACGCAAACATAAATATACACCATATCCCTCTGTATATAAGCATTTATTCGGACTTAAGATGTGTACTTACATAAGTGTATTGCTTTGTATAAACGTGTATATTAAATATGTTTTTAAATATATAGATATTCGTTAGTTCTGCTTAACAAATGTACATATTACATATGGCTATATAATTCTATGTTTAACATGTATATAGGTGACTGCATAAATAAATCTTTTACCTTACTATAACTATTTATCTACAATTTCTTCACTATTGAATTACAAAAAAATGTTTTTACTTTAAATACAGCAACACTTGAAAGTCTGAATTTATTTAATACAACTTAAATCTACATATATTACTTTCCTTATACATATATACCTTCCATGGACATATGTATCTTTATATTTATTAGTTTGCTTCTAATTCAGCATCTCCAATGCACTACCCTATATCTCACCCTGTACCTCTCTCAATATATCCTCTACCTCAGCTCTCTGACTCATCTCAAACCTCATTCTACTACTCTTTCCAATGCACCACCCAATACCTATCTCAATATATCCTCTACCTCCACTCTCTCACTCATCACAAACCCTTCTACTGCTATGATCCCCAAATAACCCTTTCTACTCTTCCCTCCTCTACCCCTCCTTGCATCATCTCATACCTTTTACTATTCAATTTCCCAAACAAATCTTTCTAAAACCTTCCCTCTGACTCTTCCCCCCTCCACCTCCCCTTTACTCATCCCAAACCTCCTCCCACTGCTATGAGCTCCAAAAACAAAATATTCTAAATCCTTCCCTCTTCTGTCCCTCCACTATCCTTTTCAATCCAAATAACAGACTAACATGTCCACCACTCAAATTAATTTCATATTTCCCTTTACCAATTCCCCACTAATCCTGTTTGGGTTCCAGAGTAGCATGCTACACGCCAAAAAGCTCTTCGACACCTCATCAGGTGTAGCAAGCGCTATGTAAATGCAAACCCTTCCTTCTTCTATCCCTCCGCTATCCTTTTCAATCCAAATAACAGGCTAACATGTCCACCGCTCAAATTAATTTCATATTTTCTTTATACTAATTCTCCACTAATCCTTTTTGAGTTCCGGAGTAGATTGCTACCCACCGAAAAGCACTTCAACACCTTATCAGGGGTAGCAAGCGCTATGTAAATGCAAACCCTTCCCTCCTCTATCCCTCCGCTATCCTTTTCAATCCAAATAACAGACTAACATGTCCACCGCTCAAATTAATTTCATATTTCCCTTTACTAATTCACCACTAATCCTTTTTGGGTTCCAAAGAAGCGTGCTACTCGCCGAAAAAGCACTTTGATGCTGCGTCAGGGGTAGTAAGCGCTATATAAATGCAATTACAATTACTAATATCTGTACGTGTGTACTGATTTCGGGGAGCGGGCCATGGGTCTGTGGTAGCACCTGCAGAAAAGAGATTCTCTGACAGGTTTTGTCTCACTCCTGGCACCCTTACTCTGCGGATTATACCTCAGTAGGAGGGGTGAGAGACATCTGCCAGTTTTCCTTTTCTCCAACGAGGTAACAGTTTCCATTTGGGGGATAGGGAACCTACTGGGTATAACCCCCAATAATTTGGGGGTTACAGACACAAGACCCAGGATTCCCTGCTGCTTTCAGCAATAATCTTTTCTATTATTTTTTAGTTTCCCTTTGATGGGTAAATTACGTTTGTTTCCACCATTTCAGCCTACAAAAGGTAGGTTCCTCTACTTTTGCCCAGGAAGGCATCCTTTAGTGGCAGCTCTATAACTTGGGCTATCCACAGCAATCCGATAATACTGAACAAGCATTGGCATAGCCAATAGGTCTCGCCTTTGGGGCCTTATAAGTGTTTAGCCAGAGCTATTGACTTTGCCAATGTCTTCAAGCTGTGCTGTAGAGAAGTGTGGCTGCTGTGCGGCATGCTGAAAAGTTATAATAAAAAAGTGTCAGAAGCATTTTTGTTACTTTATATATGACCAAGAAGGCATTATGTAAAACTGAACGACCATATTAAAAAAGTATTTACAATAAAAATTCTCAGTTTTCTTTTGTTCTTGCAATGCTGGCAACTTGTTTCTGCCTATTGCAATGGTTGTTTGTTAAAGCTTTTTTTTTGAGGGGGCATAAACAATCGGAGGGTGAAGGTTGGGAACTAGTACCTGTATTATAACACTAGCAGCGGCCAGACGCTAGGGGAGAATCAACAGATGCCAGATTCCGAGAGCAGGCTGAGGTGGTGCTGAGTGATGCTGAGGTGGTAGTGGTGGTGGTGGTGACTGTTGCGGAGACGATGCTGAGGTGATGCTGAATGATACTGCTGTGGTGCTGAGTGATGCTGTGGTGGTGCTGAGTGATATTGTCTTGGCGCTGAGTGATGCTGAGTGATATTGTCTTGGCGCTGAGTGATGCTGTGGCGGCGCTGAGTGATGCTGTGGCGGCGCTGAGTGATGCTGTGGCGGCGCTGAGTGATGCTGTGGCGGCGCTGAGTGATGCTGTGGCGGCGCTGAGTGATGCTGTTGCGGCCCTGAGTGATGCTGTGGTGGTGGTGAGCGATGCAGTGGCGGTGCTGAGCGATGCAGTGGCGGTGCTGAGCGATGCTGTGGCGGCGCTGAGCGATGCTGTGGTGGCGCTGAGCGATGCAGTGGTGGCGCTGAGCGATGCTGTGGTGGCGCTGAGTGATGCTGTGGTGGCGCTGAGTGATGCTGTGGTGGCGCTGAGTGATGCTGTGGTGGCGCTGAGCGATGCTGGCGCTGAGCGATGCTGTGGTGGCGCTGAGCGATGCTATGGTGGCACTGAGCGATGCTGTGGTGGCGCTGAGCGATGCTGTGGTGGTGCTGAGCGCTGCTGTTGTGGTGCTGAGCGCTGCTGTGGTGGTGCTGAGTCATCCTGTGGTGGTGCTGAGTCATCCTGTGGTGGTGCTGAGTCATCCTGTGGTGGTGCTGAGTGATGATGTGGTGTCGCTGAGTAAAGCTATGGTGGTGCTGAGTGATGCTGTGGTGGCGCGGAGTGATGTTGTGGTGGCGCTGAGTGATGCTGTTGTGGCGCTAAGTGATGCTGTGGTTGTGCTGAGTAATGCTGTGGTTGTGCTGAGTGATGCTGTGGTTGCACTGAGTGATGCTGTGGTTGCACTGAGTGATGCTGTGATGGCGTTGAGTGATGCTGTGATGGCGTTGAGAGATGTTGTGTTGGTGCTGAGTGATGCTGTGCTGACTCTGATTGATGCTGTGGGGTTGCCGAGTGAGAGATAGAGTGAAGATATAATGCCCAATTAGAGAGGGTGGTGAGAGAGAAAGAGAGAGAAAGGGTGTACATAGAATAAAGAGTGGAGCGGGATAGAGAAAGAGAAAGAAGGGGAGAGAGAGTGAATGAAGGAGTTTGAAAGAGAAACAGATAAAGGGGTGAGAGAGAATGAAAGGCTAAAAAGATAGAGAGGGGAGAGTTAATTAAGTAGAGAGAGAATTAGAGAGGGGAGAGAGAGAGAGAAGGAGAGAGACAATAAGAGTGGGGGTGTGGAGTTTAAATAGAGTGAAGAAGTGACGCGGAAAAAGTAACCTTAAATATAGCTTTGTGCTTTGCGCGAATAAATATTTTTAAAAAAACAGTGAGACAAAAATACTGCTAATTAGGCTGTGACTCCCAATATAAAACAAATAGCGATATAAGGTGAAATCAACCCACCGAAGCAATATTTCTAACTAGACAAAAAAAGCTTGCATTTCAATGCTAATCGCTGTTGTTTTTCATGTGACTGTAGTCCAGGGCCCTCAGTTGGTAATGTGAGCTGCTGCTGCGATTGAAACATCAGAGTCCAGAGAGTTAATGAGCCATGACGAGGAAATGAGGAAGAGATAGGAAACCCAGATGCCAGCTGCGCGTGCACGCCATTGTGAACTCAAGCTGGTCGCCAGCCGAAAGCCAGTGTTTGCACTTCCAAAACCCACTTACTAAAACTCTCGGCCAGACCAGCGCAAGCGCTGGTGCAGGCCGAGACCTAAAAGGACCACAAAAATGAAAGTAAAATGACAGAGTTTACATTTTCTACGTGAGCTCAAAGATACTGCTACGGTTCCCTGTATCCTTCATGACTCTACTCATCCACGATCCTTAGCCACACAAGCCCAGGCCTGTAGACCCCTTTTGGACCACAGCCTTCCCAACACCTCAAGAACCATGATACCTCTCAAGCACATCTGCAAGTGGCCCCAAAGGGTGCCTTCCAATCACTCCTGTTTTTATGCCTAAAGTACTAATCCTGCTGGAACAGCCACTGTGACAAAACATAAAGGCCCTTATTACGAATGGCCCATTAATGCCAGTCGCTGGCCACAGGAATTACGAGTTCAGTGGAAGCACCGCTGATAAGTGGTATTCCACCTGGAGATTTCAACTGATATTAGCCGAAGTCTCCAGGTGGAAAGCCATGTGGAAACTGGCGTGATAAGTCCGATTTCCGCATGTTGTTTCCCATAAACTCATAATGTTATTTCCCCACCCATTCAATTACTGTGACCCCTGGTAATGGTAAATCCAGCACGGGAAAATTACAGGATAATGGGCCGCTCATAAAGGGAGCCAAAGAGTCTAAATAAGGAGTGGGGTGATTGACTATCAGCCCGGCCTCAGTTGTCAGGAGGCAGAGCCAAGTGGTAGCAAAACGGCCACTGTAGCTGCCAGTGTAGCTTGCTCCTTCGACTCCTCCACCCAGTCATGGACATCGCTGGGACCGGGGGTTGTGGGTCCCTTTCCCTGCTCTGTTCTTCTTGTGCCCCACATCTGTCCATGCCTCTAAGGACATAACAGCTGGCATGATCAAACAATTAGGATTTATAAAGCGCGGCTAATCACACGATAGTGTGTCCAGGCACCGATGGACCATGAACGCTGTGGCGATTCTGTACTGGTCTCGTCGATCCAGCCGTTGTTGCTGCTCTTGCACTTGGAGGTAGGCAAGGTAGAGGAAAGGCCCAGCTGGGATTATGAAGAGGATCATTGTATGACCATCTGTAGCCACAGGGAAGGGTGAGGAATGAGAATCGGTTCGCTCAGAAGGAGCAAATCTGTGACTCTAAGAGGCTGGAACCTGAATGTTTGGAGCTCGCACCCAATGTGGATACATTTGCGCTGATGTTTGGTTCAGTGTTGGGAGAGATGTGGAGCAACACAGTTCTCAGACCAGGCTGAAACAATGTGATGTTATTGTGCTAATTTGGAGGAGGTTTGCTCCTCCGCAGACCATATAGAACTATAAATAACCTAAGACTGCCCGGTCCCCATCTCTCTTTCGCCTAAAGTTCCTCTAGCCTTAATCTCTGCTGGCTTTATTGGCCTGCCTGAGCTGACATGGAGTTGAGAAGTAGAAGGTGTGTGGCCAGTGAAATGTACACAGAGGAGGATGAATGTGATCGCCTCCCCACTCTCTCTGCTCGCCTTGCCCCAAAGTGGGTAGACCTCAAGCCCAGACTAAGATGATGTTTGCTTGGCCAAAACCTATAGAGTGCATACCCCTGATGCAGAAGGGCAGATGGGAGAGTGGAGGCTAGAAGATCAGGAGGGCAGCAAGATATCAACGAGGCCAAAAATGCTTACATTCCATTAATAATGACAACAGTATAGTTACTAATACTGGGAGGCTAACTGTGTTGCTGCCTGGAGACATCAGAAGGCACTTTCCTGTGTCAAACAGTGTAGGTGTAATTGCTTGTAAGAAGCAGGTTCTAAAGTGGCTTTAGCACTTAAATTCTGAGGCCTCTGAGGATCCCACGTCAGATTCCAAGGTGGTTTATTCAGCACAGCAACTGAGTCGTACAGACTGGGTCAGGTGTGGTATTGCCCAACGTGTTAAATATGTGCACAAATGCAACCCCAAGGCACACAGACTTACGGGAAATTCAATTAGTGGTAAAGGCGAGGTACATCATCCGTTGGGGTCTATAACAGGTGAATCACTAATTAAAATTTAGTCCAGGGACTATGTGCGTGAAAACTAATAAACCAAAACAACTTGCTTCGATATAGATGTATGCCTCCGTCTCCATGCATTAGAACACTCCAACTTCTACGGCACCAATTGTAAGTTGTGTGGAGTGGCCTCACCCTGCGCAATTACACGTTTACCTACTGAGGACTTACATCTGTTAGGTGCTCATGTGTTTTCCTCACAATTCCACACACTAAAAGCAGATGGAATTTGACTGCAGTAACATGCCAGGAATATGGGGAAAGCATCTAGAAAAAGGCTCTGTAATTCTGGGATCTGTATGTTATTCTCCATTCTAGGCCTGTAAAGTCCTAATTGGCCGGTAGAGGGCCTGAATACCTGCCAGAAATGGACCTTGTATTCCCTTAACCTCTATACCATTCAACTCAGAACTGGTTCCTTGTCTTCAACACAATACCATAATGAATGTTCTACTACCTAGAAAGTGCAAAGCCAATAGTTCTGATGCTGGCCACCAGCCTTTTGCTTTTCTCAATTCTTGTTTTGTTTTGTCATTTTTTTTGCAAAACATTTTTGTTGGAAAGGCTGCCTGGCCCTCGTCAATCTAAAATAAAAACATTGGCTACAAGCAAAAATATTTTTAGGGGTCTCAGACAGCTCACATTGCCACAGTAGTCCCTGGTACTTAAGGGAACTACTTTGTATGTGGATGTGCTCCTTATGAAAGGAAAACATGATGTCACTCGTTGAGTTAGCCAATGGCTGAAGTGGGCAGACCCACTGTTCTATGCTGTGATGGGGAGAAGAAAAACGTGAATGGCCCAATAACCAGACAATAGATGATGAGGGCTGGCAGATGGCCACCTATATGTAAAAGTACTATACATATATTTTTTATTAAAATTAAAAGTTCAAGGCTATAGCCATTCGCAAACATTTTCCCAAGGGGCACAAAGTTTGGTCTGTGATGTGACCAAGGGCCACATCAATGCCAGCATGGTGGTAATCTATGGGGAGAGGGGGTGGTAAGGTGTGTATGGGGGAATCGAAGCATATAAATCTAGTGGCTGAATTGCACAATGTGAAACTAGAAAACCTGGGATTCATTAATCCTAGCTTCCCCACTTTACCAAATTGTGTGATCCATGGCAATTGTTTTATTTCACTTTTCCCTCCTTTTTCTTTTATTATCACATATAAGAGGACTTTGAAATGCATGACTTCAGGAGTGTGCTGTACAAAACCTTCTCCTGTGTTTGATTTAATAAACTATAATGTTGTTCATGTATAATAGGAATCCAGGCCACCCTAAGAGTGCACATAACAACTGACTTGCCTCTTAGTTCACTATTGGAATTGTTGTCAGTGGGTGGGGGGTATGAATGTGTCTAAATTCATGTTTGAAATGTATCACTTAAAAAATACTGTTCAATGCACTGATATAATTTGATAGGAGAAATTGTCGTGCATGTAAAATGAAATTTACTTTTTGAATTTTGAAGAGACCTTAATATATTTTTATACTTTTGCTGCAAGATGGCTTTGAAAATAAAGTTAAGTGGTGCAAGACAACCTAGTTATTTCCTTTCCTTAACTTCAATTAACCTTTAAATAAAGGCTTGCATGTATATTTAACATTTTTTTAACGTTAGTGCTGAGTTGTGTGAACTTGAGCCCAGTGCTGCTGTGGATCAGGGGGGCGCATGAAAGGTCAGGAGGGCCGCACTTCAAGTATCACTGGTCTAGGCTAACGCAAAATGAAAAAACATTGGCAAAGCCAATAGATCTGGCCCGGGCAAACTAAGGAAAATACCAATTTTTTTATAGCAAGCTTATGCCACAGAAGTCAAAAACAAAACATAGTGTCACCAAATTATGGTGCAAAAAGAACAGATGAAGGATGGACTAGAAACAAGCATCCTGGGACCGGTTTTATGGTAACACCCCTCATGACCCAGGCTAGCTTGAATCTGGTGGCGTAGTGAGCACGGGATCCACGTCTGGGCATACCCTTCCCACTTAGGGTGACAAATGCAAAAAGAACAGTTGATGGACGGAATGCTGAGTTAATCAAACATTTACCCACAGTCACAGATATGGGTTAAATCCATCCGTTTTTTGCACGCCATGCCATTCCAGTTTAGACCCAGCCATATGCAAATCAGTCTTGACCCTGCTCCCCATGAGAACAGTCCAGTCTGAACTTCCTGAACTGCCAGGCCAGGTCCTCCCTGGGCCAGAAACAAGCATACTGGGATCAGCCTGGCTAGCTTGAATCTGGTGGCGTAGCGAGCAAGGGACCCACGTCTGGACATACCCTTCCCACTCGGGTGACAAATCCAAAAAGAACAACTGATGGACAGAATGCTGAATCACTGCACCACTGGATTCAAGCTAGTGTGGCTGATAAGGGGTGATGCCCCGAAACTGGTCCCAGGATGCTTGTTTCCGGTCCAGGGAGGACCTGGCTTGGCATTTCGGTCTGGACTGTTCCCATGAGGAACAGGGTCAAGACTGATTTGCATATGACTTGATCCAAACTGGGGTGGCGTGGTGAGCAAAAGAACGATGGATTAAACCCAGATCTTTGTGACTTGGGGTGAATGTTTGCATTGTTCAGCAGTCCGTCCATCATTTGTTGCTTTTGTCGCCCCAAGTGGGCAGGGCTGTTCCCAGACGTGGGTCCCGTGCTCACTGCGCCACTGGATTCAAGCTAGCCTGGCTCATGAGGGGTGATGCCCTGAAACCGGTCCCTGGATGCTTGTTTCCGGTCCAGGAAAGATCTGGCTTGGCAGTTTGGGCTGGACTGTTCCCATGAGGAACAGGGTCAAGACTGATTTGCATACGGCTGGGTCCAAACTGAGGTGGCGTGGTGAGCAAAAGAATGATGGCTTAAACCCAGATCTTTGTGACTGGGGGTGAATGTTTGCATTGTTCAGCATTCCGTCCATCATTTGTTCCTTTTGCTTTTGTCACACCTAATTATGGTTGCCATATGTTTACAATCATTTTTTTTAGATCTGAAACATTCATTAGTATGGCCATTTTAATTCGAAAGCTTTTTAAATACCACTACTACTTTTGGTTTCTCCCCACCCCCTTATAACCGGGGCTGCAGGGGTCTCCCCCTCGCAGACGCTAGATGCTCCGACGCTAACGGTGCGGACCGGTGCCTGGGAAGCGACCAAGATTCCTGGCCTCACCAGAGAGGAATCCTGAAGGGCTACAACGGGAGCTGGAGTGTGGCTCTGGGAGGGGCGGCCGCAAGGACGAACGGGGGGCACCTGTGTTGAGCCGGCATCAAGATGAAAACAGGGGGGGGGGGCGTGGGCTCTCTCTACCCCTTTTGTACCCGGGGCTACGAGGGCCTTCAATCCGCAGACGCTAGATGCTCAGTCGCTAATGATGCTGACCGGCGCCTATGTGGTGACCAACATTCCTGGCCTTACCAGAGAGGAATCCAGAAGGGCTGCAACGGGAGTGGGAGTGTGGCTCCTGGGGCGGCAGCTGCAAGGACGAACGGGCGGCACCTGTAGTGAGCCGGGATCAATGCAACAACGAGAGGCAGGGCTTGCCCGACAGTGAGGCATAGGCGGCCGGCCCCGGAAAGTGGAAGCAGTAACAGAGGATGCCTCTTTCGGACCACGTTACTGTGCCTGGGCGACAGGGGGCTCTCCTCGACTTCAGTGGACACCGGACGACTGCATGAATCTTGCTGCCGGGCGGAGGGACCGGGACACTGGCGTCACACCTCTGTGGCATAACAGCCCAAACGACTGTTGGGCTCGAGCACAGGAACCGGCCCCCTCTGAGACCTGAATGCAGCCAAGATCTGTGATGGCGACGTGGCCCCACTACAGACCTTAATAGCAGCATTGTAATATGCGGTGGATGCAAACTGAGGCAACAGAAAACAAACAGTGATGGGCTGCCTGCTGCTTTCTCCCTGCACGAGCGGGGCGTGTGCCCTTCCTTGGCCTACAGTACTGACGGCGCTAACCGGTGGAAGAGACGGCGTTCTGGCCATACCAGGTACTGTCCCGCGCCGACTTACTGGACCCTCAGCGGAGCACTGTGCGAAGAAAGAGTTAAGGAGGGACGAGGCATAGAGGGACGGCCCAGAATCTTCACTCCTATTTATTGCTACCCTGGGGGCGAACACACGAAAGGGCTAGCAGAGCATGTAGGAGATATGGGGTGTACAAGAGGGAAGACCGCAGACCAGGCCGATCTTGGGCGCACGCGGCCCGAGGAACCGAGGGATTCGCCCGGTTCGTCCACAGACGACTATGTGGCCCCCACAGCAACGCACTTACATGGAGACAAGCTCGACACAATTTTGCAAGAAATCTGTGATTCCCGCAAGGCGATCGAGCAACAACTGGGAGCCCTAACAACAGACCTCACCCTCCTCAAAGCAGACCACAGGAAACTTGCGTACACAGTTAAAAATAACACAACGGAACTGGCTGAAATAGCCCCACCGCAAAAAGACCCGCTGGCAAAATCGCACAACTCCAGAGACAAGAGGCCAAGTTGCAGGATCGAGTGGAAGATGCAGAGGGGCACTCACAGCGCAATAACATACAGATTGTTGGCCTACCCGAGAATTGCGAAGGGTCTAACGCAACACAGTTCATAGAAACATGGTTGCGTGCAGAGGTGGCACCGGTGTGGCTCACTGACCTGTTCTACGTGGAGAGGGCTCTCAGGATTCCCACGAGAAGACCGATCCCAGACGCGTCACCGCACCCCATAGTCGCCTGCATACTTAATTACAAGGACTGGGACACCCTCCTTCGCTGTGCCAAAGAGAAAGCACCAATAACATATGACAATACCCGAATCTCCCTATTCCCAGACTACACCCTGATGGTACAGGGCCAAAGGGCCTCCTATCCGGAGGTAAAAAAATCACTCAACCGTAAATATGCTTTGTTGAACCCAGCCCGGCTGAAAATATTACATGACCACAAAAGCCACTTCTTTGACAGCCCTGACGATGCTTGGATATGGATTGAAAATACTTTCCTGGATCAAACACCAGAGGGGACACAATGGAGCCCCCTCCCCCTGATCACAACGGATAACAATCGGGAAACGGCGATGCGCGAAACCGCCCCAGATGAAAGCAGATGCGGCCCTGTCGCAGGAACAGGCACTGGAGGGCCGGCGACCAGCGATCCAGACTGCGGCGGTGCTCCGAGACATGGGACTGACATCCGTGGATGAATCCTCAGCAGACTCCGCGGTGCATTCGGACTCAGAGAACAGTTTGACTCTATTTCCCACCCAAACACCACAGTTAGTGAATGATTTGCTGAGCTGATGAACAATATCCAAAGAGAGTTAACAAGTGCACTACTGTGTATTCATGTTCCATAATTATTCCATAATTTGTGAAGGTTTTGGCGTGCGGCCCGAATCGCGGTCAGCCCTCAACCACGCGCGTCAAATTAACATACGAAAACCGAAGCGTGATTCCACTCCAGATCGGACGCACTGCTTAATTCAAACCAGCCCTACCAACAAGTTGCACCCACGATGACTAATAATGAAAAACAATATAAGTGTTACATGCGAAGCCGATATAAGAACAATTCATTCTCCAGAAATGGCAGTTGTGAAACACGATGGATTTGGCTTGAACTGTTTGTATTTAGATGTTGACGATCAATTAGTAATAACATAATCGAGTTACATGCTTCAAAAATTTTAGAACATGCCGTAATCGACGTATAACATATTGAAGGGTGGGCGGGGTATTTGAAAAGCCTAAACATGTCTTGAATAATGAAGGGAAGGAGAATGGTTGAAATAATGCATTATGGGACTCGTAGGAATAAGGATAGTGAATTAAAAGGACATAGATTAATGGGATTGGTGGATGAAGAGGGGAGGAGTTATTTGACATCAGTTAAGAAGAAGGACGGGAGTAGAGAATAGAATGCTACTTCGTTATAAGGAGATAACTTGTTTGGAGAAAGATCGTAACGAGAGAGGACAAAGGTATGGAGGAAGGGTGATGATGTTGGTTTAAAGAGATGGGTTCACAAAAAATATCGTCAAGCACGAGCTTAGGGGGAACGAGTAAGAAGTTGGTAATATGGAGAAATGTTAAGATCGAGGTGAGACTCGTTTGGGTAACTGTTTGTAGCGTAGAGATATGCGCATAGAGGGAAAACGCCAATTACTGGTTCGGAGTAAAATGTAACATGAATTCAGTAAATAACTGTTAATTATCTCGTAAACACTTTAGTTTGAGTTTTTAAAAAAAAAATCTAATGGTTGTTTTTTAATACTTATAGTGAACCCCTGAAGAAGAGCTAATAAAAGCTTGAAATGCATTGGGTAGAGACGAACAATCACTATGGATGAATTTATGTATATGGCACGCGACAGAAAAAGGCCTGGAGGCATATCTGCCGTTTTGAAGCTTTGTTATACATATGTGCTCAACACGTAACACGATGAAATGGAAATTAAGTTTTGGAATACTTTGAATAAAACGGATGAAATTTGGATGAATCGGGTATAACTTTGTTATGTTACTTGAATAAAGCAGTGCGTCCGATCTGGAGTGGAATCACGCTCCGGTTTTCGCGCTGATGAACAAGCCTCATAACTGCCATGATGAACATTGGGTGGTAGAGTATAATGGAAGCCCTCCCCTACCCTCGCTTGCCGCGATTTATGCACAAATGTTTATATCAAACGTGCATATAACAGAGGGGGTGTAATTGACTGCATATAATATGGAAGCTCCGTTATTACAGCGTGCCCTGCCATATAAACGTGTGCCCCTCATGTCCCAGATAACATCATTGCTACCCATAGCCGCTAATCCTGCACTCCTGCGGCCCATCGTGTGGCTCTGGGAGCTGCCCTAAAACTGCATAGTGACAGCAGATTACTTTGGACTGTACTACCACTAGCTATGCTTAGCATGACCCCATCAGCGAATGCACACTGTTTCTCACAGTTCACATGGTTGATCTCGATTGGTCGGACAAAGTTCAAATGTCGGACCGTGTATTGGGGTTTCAGAAGTTACCTTACTTCATTAGATTAACTGGTAAGCACCGCTCAATTCTGAAGGGCATGCAGAATTCCTTGCTTTCCCCAATGTTGGGGAGGACAACAGCCTATTATGCACATCCATGGAGACTGCAGGACTATATAATATAGCAACGTGGAATGTGCGGGGGATGGGCTACATACACAAGCAACACAGACTCTATGCACAGTTGGGCCAGCTTAAAACTCACATTGCATTTCTACAAGAAACGCACGTAAATAACGCTGAGGCTGCCAAACAACAGAAAAATTGGAAAGGACAGGTCTATAATACCTCCTAATCTGCATTCGCACGGGGGCTGCAGTATGGATCAGGACAGGGGTCCCGTTTCAAGTCCTAGAAAAACCAATAGACAGTAATGGTAGATATGCCCTACTAAGGGGCAAACTAGACGGAACACCTGTGATGCTGGGGAGCATATATATGCCCAAAATACGGAACAGGACAAGTTCCATGCACAGCTTAACACAGCCCTTGCCGACTGGTCCACGTACCCCTACCAATAATGCAGTTCTGGATACGGATCTAGACCGTTCACATCCACCTCTACCAGGCACAGCCTCCGTCCGCCAAGCCAAGGCCCTTCGCATCTGGGTTCAGGAATGGTCGTTATCAGATGCATGGCATAACAAGAACGAGGGCATACGTGAATACTCCTACTATACCCCACTGCACGTATTAAATACACAAATCTACCACATACTATGCACCACTGCACTCCTACCCCAGATAATACACACCACTCACCTCGGGAAAACACTCTCCAACCACAACCCCTAGAATTAACATTATCCTAGGGCCGGATCCCTAACCAGTTCCCACGTGGAGGCTGGATCCCCGTCTCTTAGAAGACAGTGTGTTCCGAGACACTATTGCTACCACTATAGATAACTACTTTAAGGAAAACACAGGCATGGCTCCTCCCGATTGAATGGGAAGCAGTTAAGATAGTAATAAGGGGTACATCAATTAGTACAACGATGGGAGTGCGGCAAACAATAAGCAATGATTTACAGCAAGTTGAAGCAGGGCTGGGAAAACTAGAATGGGAGGCAGCATTGGACGCAGGAAAGACACCGGAACTGCAAAAAGCATGTATTGACTATGCCGAGTTACTAGTGCGCCTGCGTCTGGTAGATCAACATACATACACACAGAGGTTGCATACAGAAGTAGATAAATCAGGCACCCTACTGGCACAAATACTTAGGAAGGCCCCACCGTCAGTCCCTATACTAGAAATTAACACCCCAACTATGTCACAAATTACTACACAGAAGGGGATTCATGCTGCATTTCTTGGCTACCTCAAGACATTATATGAGGCCCCTCCCACCAATTCACCCTCAGATCATTGGCAACTTCCTCAACAGCCTGGCGCTCCTGCGGATAACAGCAGCAGACAGGAAGAACCTGGGCGCACCTGTAACTAACACTGAGATCAGGGAAGCCATCATGGAGCTCCCCCGCAATAAAACGCCAGGCCTCGACGGGCTCCCGTGGAGTTCTATTTCACCTTCATGAATCAGTTAGTTCCCCATCTGGAATGGCTGTACCAAACAGCATTACAAACAGGCAGATTACCTCCCACCACGACACATGCACTTATGACCTCGCTACCCCAAACCCAGTAGGCACCTCACAGATATCACAGCATAGAGACCCCTGTCATTATTAAACACTGAGTATACAATATTGAGTTAAGTTCTTGCTCGTCGCCTGCTCCCGCTTTTGCCGAAACTCATACACACAGACCAGTACAGTTTCATACCCGGCCAGAGCACGTCACTAAATATACCAAGGCTTTACCACATAATGGACGTGACTCCCAAAAACTTTCAAATGGCTGGATGCACATCGCTCGAACTACGCCAGGTGTTCGACAACTTAAGCTGGGAATACATGCTGGCAGCCCTTAATACATTTGAAGTCCCCCCCAAACTACATCGGGTGGGTGAAACTACTATACACCTCTCCCACTACGAGAGTGCGCATGGGAGCCCACATCTCCAGTCATACTCGGTGCATAGGGGCACGAGACAATGATGCCCACTATCCCCAATACTGTTTATGCTCACGCTAGAACCTCTAGCGCAACGGCTGCAACAGGGGGCAACGGAGTGGGGAATCCCCATTGAACCCACAATCCATGCGCTATTGCTTTATACAGATGACATAGCACTGTATGTTAGAGACCTACACGGCAATCTGAAACCTGCAGCCCAGACTTTCACACAAATTTCTGGATTAGCAATAAATGTGGACAAATCACACGCATTCTTCTTTAAGAGCAACCCCCAGACTCTGGCGGTTACTTTCGGAGACCAAGTGCTTCAGGTGGCCCCTAACACTTTCAAATACCTAGGGGTCCAGATATACAGGGAAACCCATGATCTGTTGGAAGGAAACCTTCAAAAGGCAATTTCCTCTTTGCACTCGCAAGGATCATTCTGGACATCCCTCCCCCTCTCTGTGGCAGGGCACCTCACAATATCAAAAATGGTCATGCTCCCACGACTAATAAACTAATTTACCAACTTGCCAGTAGTCATCCCGATGCCTTAATTCAAGGCGCTGAACACACTCCTAACAGAACTGATCTGGGGTAATGGACAGATACAGGTAGGACTAGCAAAGCTACAGTTATCGTCGGACACTGGGGGAATGGGAGATTTCAAATCCTACTGCCTAGCAAGCAAGTTACAATGGCTTGCATGATGGTTGGCAGGTGACAACCTACACAAAATTGCCTACATGCCTCGCATGCTTGCTCAGGGCACATTACATGCATTGCTATACCCTCAGGAACGTGCCCCGGCTACGGCCCCATTCCTGTTGACGGTCGCCCTCACATACTGGAAATTGGCCCTTAAATGTACTTCTCAGGCTATTCCCTACACCCCTAATATATCACTCCTGGGTCACCCCACTCCTACGGGTGCATTGACACGAAGACGACTGCACACACGGGTGCAGGCAGGAGTGTCCACACTGTTCGGGGATGGTATGCTACTGAACCACACGGACTTTGTGCACACGCAGGGTTCTTTCGGACTCCCTATTTCTAACACATGCAAATATTGTACGATACGCAAAATTACACTGGGCCCCAGATGGCACAGAAGCGGCCACACATGAATTTATACACTGGGTACACCTAATGGGCAACGGCAGACACTTAACACGCTGGCTATACCGAGGACTACGATCCCACCTAGCAGAACCCCTGACTCAGTTAAAGGACAAGTGGGGACAAGATCTAGGGAGGGAACTGCAGGACAAGGAATGGAGTGCCATCTTAGCATTCCCGAAGAAAATCTCATGTAATTCTAGGTTCAAACTTATACAATATATGGTGTTACACAGAGCCTACCTCACCCCACACAGGCTACATGCTATGTTCCCCGAAGCGTCGTCATCATGTCCAAGGTGCCACGAGCAAGATGCAAATCTGTTACATATGCTGTGGACCTGCCCCACCCTCTCATCCTACTGGGTACAAATAACAACCGGTCTGGGAGGAGTGGCAGGGGGAGCCAGTTGGAATACAGTAGAAAGCTGCTTACAGGGGATGTATCCCCGCTCCAAAAGTCACAAAGTACAAGCAAGGTTTGCAGACTTGGTACTCCTTCTCGCGAAACACTTAATAAAAATAAAGAAATGGTGGAAATCTGCATCGCCTCCAAGTATCTCGATTTGTCAAGATGTTTTACAATGGGGAAATTATTATTATTATTTTTTTTTACAATGGGGAAAGGCAGAAAGCGGGCCGCTCAGTAGAGAAGAGTATAGGGGATTCTGGAGAATACCGATAGCTATGGAATGGGACACTCTCCTGGAAACCTTTAAGACCCTAGACCTACCGAATACCTGAGCATTTACAGTAGCGCCTCTGAACTAATCATATATCTCAGTGGGCCACTAGAAAAACTTTTATAACAGGCATAATACCTAATGCTGCGCAACTGGCTGAAAATGTATACACACACATCCCTCGCCCATTATTTCTTATCCTAGAAGCTAAGGGTACCACCCGGACACTTCTATAGGCTATACTGCGTCAGAGACCCTGTGATCTTTGACTCCATCAGGGAGATTTAGACAATACCACTGAGATCACCCATGACCCGATCTAGAAAGCAGGTAGGTAGCTACCAGTGGGGAGGGGGTGGGGGGAGTTTATAGTTCCTTTGATTGAAGGTTAGTAATGTTGTACACATAAGCACCAAACAGCACGGATATTATAAACTGTATTGTCTACAAGACAGTTATCACTTTGTATTCAATGTTGTCCAAGATATATATGTGCGTCGGACTCTGACGTTCGACTAGAAATATAGAACTGCACCAATGCTCCGTATTGTATGTGCTGGAAAAAAATAATAAAGTTTGTACAAAAAAAAATCACTGAAGAGAAAGAAACTATTTTTAGGCAGAAATGAACAATGTGCACAGGTTTGTGCAATCACTCAAAGAGAAGGGCTCCAATGGTAAAGTGGGCTGAGCCATTGTCTTTCTATGAGTGGGCAGAAGGAAAATGTGAATGACAATTTAACAAATGGATGAAGCCTGCTGACTTAAATATCTTATGTATGAGTTTTTGAGAAACAATACTCCAACAAAGCAGCAAACGTTGTCTCAAAGTTGAGAGCAAGGCACCAGATTCCTCCTGATGGTTCAGAAAATTATTCAGACAGCCAAGAATCGAGAAATGTACGCCGAGGAGGTTATACATACACTGACACAGGCATTATTAACTAAATCATTGTAAAGTGTGTTTTTTCTGATTACAGGTAATCGATCATGTAATCTCGATTGTAAATCTGTGAACGATTCTTCCTTGTATCCTAAAATATTGTTAACTGTTCGAATTGCTAAACTGTTTGTCAGACGTCGCATATCATTCCCCGTCCTACCCCCGTGACTTCCCCAGCTCCTCTGAGAACGGCCTTTCACTGCACGCCTAGTCCACTTCTAACCCCGCCCACCGCTCGCGGCCCCGCCCCCACACACAGCCAACAATCTTTCTTCTTCCGTCCAGTCTGTCCCTCCACCTGAGTTCCAAGTCCGACTCAAGTGGAAAAAAAAAAGCTGTAACTACGGCTTCCGCTGCTGAATGCGCCCGCCTCTCTCTGGTGTTCACGTGCTCCCGCGCAAAGCACTATATAAAATCACGCCTCGAAGTTCCTACAGGACACCGGCCACCCCTAGGCGCTACAACTTAGATATTCAGTCGGCGCAATGACGATGATATTTGGATACTGGGACATCCGGGGGGTAAGTTGGCGGCGAGTCGGTGGCTTTAGGGAGGGGGGCGGTTGAGAGAAAGTTGGCGCGAGCGAGACTTGCGTGAGAGCGGCAGGTGGGTGGCGGAGGGAAGGGGTGTCAATGAGAGAAGAGGAAAAGCGGAGATAAACCAGAGAATGGCCGTGGCCTCCCCGGGGCGGTGGAGGACGGAGGGAGAGGATCGTGGCAAGGCTGAATAGCAAGGCAGCATCGGCGTAGGTTGTACCAGAGCGGAGAACTGCTAGAACATGGCTACTCACAAACTTTCTGTCGGGGGCCAAAATTACAGTGTGGTTTGTGGCCGAGGGCCGCACCGGTAGGGGTGGGGTCAGGGGTGGGGGGGGGAAGTAAAAAAAAATCAAACCAGTTTCAAAACATTAGACAATGCCACTATGCTGTATTTCAAAATCAGATGTAACTACAAAGAGCACATTTTGATAATACATTTTTATTAGCAGACAATAGCAATCTTAAAGAGGCATTGCATAGCTTCATACTCACTTTGACCCCAATTCCATCACGGTCTCTGTCATTCAGTCTCTCTCTCTCGCTCGCCATGGGTACATTACCTGCAAGGTCCACGGGCCGCCAAGGAAGGCCTGCCGGGCCGCACTATGAGTACCACGGTGCTAGAAGGTGAATTACGTTTTAAGGACATAGTCCACGTTAGTTATAAGTAGGGCTCCCGGTTTTCCGTTTTTACGGATTTATACATATAAATACAGACGGAAATCTATATTTCCTTTGTCTGTATTTATATTTAGAAACTGCAAAACACTAGCAAATTTTGCCGTGCTCCAGTGCAGTTTCCTTTCCATGCCCCTGGAAATTCATTTAAATCCCTTCCAATCAGGGTCTTTTAGCGCCCTCGTGTGGACCTCATTAAGGGAGCCTGCAGTGTCGTGTTATCAGGGTGTCTCAAGAAGAGAAAAGCAAGGGGTTGCTTAATGGTTTATAGCGGGGGTGGAGGGAAAGGGCCCGCCGTCGCGCCGTTCCATGATTGATTGCCTAGTGAGAAGGAGGGTAACGACCGGGGGGGGGGCAGGATAGGGGTCGGACTGACTCGAGAGCCATGATTCTGTCCCTCTGGGATGCAGTGTGTCTCCCTCAGCTGTTCGCCCTTCATTGATCCCTCTTCACACATGAAAAGCCTCCCTGCTGCTTTAAACGTCCTCCTGCTGCAGCCAGCCGTAAGGTTGTGCTGGGCTGGCGCCACCCTGCTGCCTCATGAGGGATGAGGGGATGTGTTTTGAAGCTCTCACCACGGAGCGGGGAGTTTCAAAGCACTGGCTGGCCCTGTCGCCTCCAGACAGCCTCACTTCGCCTACGTGTCCGCCCTCCCATGTGCAGCCTGGGAAGTTGTTTTCGTGAGGTGCCTGGAGGATGCTGCGCCCACTCGGAGAGCTGTCTGAGGCACCTCGGCCCCCGCCGCCGCTCTCCCGACCTGTGTCGGTGTGTTCGAGTCGGGTACGGACGGCAGGCCACATTATGCAGGTGCATGTGCTATTCAGCTGTGGGTATAAAACATTGCGCAGCCTGTACTCTAACCTGCCCCAGAATGAAATATTTTCCAGGCTTCCTCGTGACATGCCTTTGCAGCATGCTTCGAAAGGCACATTTTTTTCCGATTTTGTCCAGAACAGTCGAGGCCTGAGGGCTAGATATGCCGGCCAGTGCGACTAGTTATTTATCTTGGCTAGGCTGTTCAGTTTGTAGACCTGTTTTATTTGGTCTGGCGCTAGGTTTCTCTGTTGATGTCCAGACAAAACAACAAACCAGGTGTCAAGTAGTGTCCTTAATAAATGCAATCGCCTGTACAGGCTAAACACCCTAATCCCGCAGTGCCCGAGACGAGGTGGAGCGACCCCTGGCAGTGTACTGTATAGAGGTGGTCGAGCAGGCAGCATGCCGTCGGATGACTTTTACAGCGCACCACGGAGAGAGCTATCACATGGCTCTCCCTCCCAGCAGCAGTAAGGAAGGCAGTGGTGGTGCCCCGGTGGGTACAGTGGGAAGCACACATCGAGATTATGGCAAGAGAGGCAGGAGCAGCGGACACAATGGGGAGCAGTCATTGAAAAAGGGAACACCAGGAAAGAAGCATTCACTTCATGGGACTGGGAGCATTGTTTTTAATCTGCATGGCGTGTTTTCTACTGGCTGTGAGATGGGAGGACCGGTAAGTCAGATCTCATGTGTACCTATATGCAAACTAGATTCCCGTTACAGCTGGAGTAACATCGTAGGCCATTAAATCAAACGCAAGACATGGGAGAGCATGTGGTATTACCACAACAGCTGCAGACTTTGGAACTTAGGAATCAGGTTCAAGACTGAGCATTGGCTCAGCATCGTGTAAATATTCACAAGTGACTTAATCTTCCTGGTCCTAAAACCAAATTTGACCTTCACTAATATAACTGGTGCTCATGTAAAGTGCTCCAATGCACGCTATATAAAACTGCAACGAACAGGAGTCCAGTTTGCACCTCAAAAACCAATTTGTCATTTATTTTGTGCGTTGGTCATTTACTGGCAATATTTTAGCCATGGTGTCATTTAGAAAATACTTAGTAATCCCAGAATACTTGTCCTTCTTCTGATTCATTTGTACAATATGTGCGACATGTTATACATGTGCAGAGTACAGTCAAACTCAAATATATGAAGGAACTTTATTGCACAATTAGTTGTAACCATCACAATTTGTACAAACATGTTTTTGTATGACACACATATTTGAAGGCACTCCAACATGTGATAATGAACATACACAAGGATGTGAAATAAACAGTTTGTCTAGGATCACACAATTTGGTGACACCAAGAAGCTGGGATTTGTCCCAGTTTTTCCAGTTTCACTCTGAACAATATGATCATTAGTGGGTATCTCTTTCTGATCACGCATGCTAATGCTTTGTGTGTAATTCTTGGAGAATATGATTAGAGCATAGGTAACACTGCCTGCTGCTCAACCATGCTTAGTGCTACTTTGGGTGTATGACGCTTTCCCACACCCCTCTGATTCCCTCAAAACCCCTGAATCTGAGGCTTGGCTGCAGCAACACACAGCCTCCAGGTAGCACCCCCATGTATGTAGCCTTCTCACACCTCTCCCTTCCATTTAAAAAACCCTGAAACTGGTGCTTGGCTGCAGTGAGGCACTGCTTCCAGTCAACACGCTTTTATAAGGGCACTAGCTTAGTTTTGCAGCAGTTTTAAGATCTTCTTAAAGTTTCTCATTGCTTAAATCTATGTAATTTCTGATATTTATATATGTTTTCCTTGTCTTCATTGCTTGATTTTGCTTGCGAGAAAGTGTCACTCATAGTCGTTGAATGTCACTCATTATTACAGTGAAATTCTGAAAATGTCACACATAAGCAATCTGAAACCTTGGCAGCTATGGATTTCTCATTAATTTCCAGCGGCACATGTAGCCCTAATTATCTGCCATAAGGCTGGCACTTCACAGCCTCACCAGCATCTTGCCGGGAAAGTCTTGGCCCGCAGATTTGTAGCAGGAGCTGTTTAGATGGCTTAACGACGCACGAGCAGTTTTGTCACTGGTTGCTGCATGCATGATGAGAACTGATTAAAGGGAAATTCAGCCCAGCAGAGGCCAGTATGTAGACATCACTGGTCTTCCAAGGTCGAGATGCAGTTTCATGCTCTCATCACACCCTAGTCGAAATTCCAGTCGACCAGTTACAAGTGGTTCCTTCTCGAGCCAGCTGGCAACACGTGGGCTTTGGACCTCTCGAACTACTATGGAGTAAATTCTATTAGAAGCCAATTACATCTTGGAACTAGTAAGTTGTGTTTTAATTTTGGTTTCAGGTAGTATTTTATTCTTTTTCGCCAGGACAACGTAATTTATTTTTGGGCGCTAGACACGTACAGTCTAAAACTCATGTACTGCAATTTCATTAACAAACCAGAAAGAGCCTCAATGTCCCCAAAGTCTCTTGAAATGCACATGTGCTTGTACTACAATGGCAAAGTTTTCAGATGAATGTATTATGTTGACCAATAACAACCAGGCACATGTGTGCATTGTCAATTTAAATAAATGTGGAAAAATACTAGCTGTAGCGTCGTCTTTTGCTTGTGGCAAAAATAAATGCGGATAAATACAGAAAAAATGCCCCAAAATAAATATGGATAAATACAGACGGAAATGGCAAAAAATAAATACCATAAAACCGGGAGCCCTAGTTATAAGTAGGGCTCCTGGTTTTATTGTATTTATTTTTTTGACATTTCTGTCTGTATTTATCCATATTTATTTTTTGCAAATTTTCTCTATATATCCATATTTATTTTAGGTTTTGTGAAAAAAATGAAGTTTAAACTGGTATATTTCCTCATTTATTTAACAGATAAATAAGCACTCATGCTTGAATGCCTGCGGGGCTTCAGTGATCTGAAGACCCGCAGAACCTAAATCAATGCCCTTATGAGACCATGCAAATTTCATTATCAACCATGAGCATATCTACTGCTGTTTAAGCCCTTTACTAAACTTCATTTCTTTTTTAACCCCCTTACCTATCAATGCACACAGCTATGGCCTGGCTGTCATGGTAGAAAGTATTTGGAATCAATCAACAAACAATCCAATCTCCATTTTTATCCACATTTAAAAATAAATACAGACAAGGAAATGGTTTTCTGTCTGTATTTATCTGTAAAAATCAGTGAAAACAGGGAGCCTTAGTTATAAGTCCCTGGATTTCCTTGAGTTCTTCGTGTAGCAGTCGCTGTGTTGCACAAGCCCCTCGCAGATCGTCTGTGCTGCACCTGAGCATTGGGCCTTGACGTGTCCCTGAAATGCTATCCCTCTTGGCTGGAGTCCTCTCAGTGAGCCTCGCACACCCCCTTCTGTGACTACATTCGCTCTGTACATAGGGCTGGCTGCCGGCCTTGGAAACTGGAGAGGATGTAGCCTTATGGCTAGAGCTGCTGACTTTGGAGCTGGGGAACCGGGTTTGAGCCTCTGCGTCAGCTCCGCATCCTGTGATTCTGGGCAAATAACTTAATCTCCCCGCGCCTACCAAAAAATGAGTGTCCTTGTGTAACGTAACTGGTGCTCATGTAAAGTGCTCCATTACATTTGGGTAGAGTTGCGCTATATAAATCTGCTATAAAAAAAAAAGCGCCCCTAGTGGAGCAAACGTTGATGCTCTTCCACGAACACCGGCACTTCATAAACTTCGCTCTTCTCTAGCCACTGATTGCCACCCACAGTACAAATGACATTAAATTGATCTCTGGATGCAGTGTTTTTTCGAGAGTGTACTGTTTCCTGTCTTTGTTCTGTTCTAAGTACGCTGGTTTAATTTTTCATTAAACCCGTACGTGGATCTGTGCTCTTGTTGTTGAACCAGTCCTTAACCCCTTCCGTGCTTCCAACGGCCGTCACGAGCACTACCTCGCTAGTGCTGCGCACGTCCGTTGGCCGACGCGGCCCCGCCCACTCTTTTAAACTGCCGCACCGCGGCGGAATTCGCGCCGCGGTTAAGTGGCTAACAAGCACTGGCGAAATCAGAGCTGTGCAGACAGTCGCGGTGGTGTGAATAAGATGTGTCTAATAAAGGGCATTACCTTGTATGTGTCCTCCGCAGGGAATGAACTCCCGTCTCTAGTCTAAGCTACATTTTACTCTCCCGGGTAGTTATAATGTAGTCTGTTGGGAAGTATGAGAAGAAACCTCCCCTTCTCAGAATGTCTGCAATTCTTTTCTTTTAATGTTATCTTTAAATTCTATACTCCGTCTCAGAGCCAGTCTTTGAAGAGGAGAGAGCTATGACTGCTCGTCTATAACGAGGGCAACCAGATTGTGCGGCAGGAGAGGACCAAATTGTGCAGCAGAGTTGCCTAAGCTATGTGGCAAGAAAAGGCAAATTATGCAGCACATTTCATGATCTTATTACTTCATTATTTTGTCTCTCTTACACAGGTTAACAACGCCTGAACATGGGGTTCACCTCAGCCGTGCTTAATTTGTAAAATATGAAGTCCAGGTGCCCAAATTTTTGTAGGAGGCCACACCCACTTCTCCTGGCTCCACCCACTCCCTTCACTGACTCCACCCACTTACTCTAGTTCCTCCACCCACATCCTCAACTGGCACGGCTGAAAGCCACATGTAATATGATGGTTGACTTGATACGTGTTAGGTTTTCAAGCTCCTTGGAAAGGATAGCTTAATAAAATCAAGGCTAAGCCGCAAAAGTGACTGGATGTCATGACTTTTGGAACCGAAGATAATGAACTTTTTCTGACTATTAAAGGCCTGACTCCAAACACTTTCTGATATGACTATCTACTTCTGTTGTATTTTGTGTCTCCACAGGCTTGACCGTAACTTCCCCGGACTGGTCCATTACTAAAAGACAGTCGGATATATGACATTATAGAGCTCAGAGGTACAAGCCCACTATGAAGGCATCTATCACATGAAGAATATATTGGGCTCTGTAAGAGGCACAATATGCACCTCCCTGGCATATGCACAACCTGTAACTGATTTATGCACATGATTCAGTCCTGTAATATGCCCAATATTGTAATTGTGTATGTATGTGTATAAAATATATATATATATATATATCTCGCTTCCACCCCTGACGAGGCGTCAAAGCACTTTTCGGTGAGTAGCATGCTACTCTGGAACCCAAAAAGGATTAGTGGTGGGTTAATTTGAGCGATGGACATGGGAGTCGGTTAGTTTCATTGAATGGGATAATGGAGGGATGGAAGAGGAAAGCGTCTAGAAAGTGTTATTTAGGAGATCATAGTAAAATGAGGTTTGGGATGGGTGGAGGGAGGAATAGAGGAGGTAAGAATCTAGAAAGGGTTATTGGGGAGATCATAGTAGTAAGATGAGGCTTGGGATGAGTAAAAGGAGAGGTGGAGGAGGGAAAAGTCTCTAGAAAGAGATTTATTCTCACAAGTGCATTGTAAATGGGCATAAACCGAACATTTCTTACCCAATTGGCACCCCTTAGTCTTAGCCCTTAAAATAATGTTCCCAACATACAACAGTGCCTTTTTCCTCCCTAACATGAAGGTTATACACAATGATGTAGCTGTCAAACCCCAACCAGCACAGAATACAATTCACAACAGACTATAAAGAGGTCTGTTTGACAGGATGCATAGAAGAGACAATGGACTGAAATAATTTGAATGTTGATATCATCCTGTTTTGTTTTCATGTATAGCAAATGCGACATTTGAAGATTAATAAACACAACTGTACAAAATGCACAACACATAATATTACAAATGCACAGGACACTTGAAACAGCCAAATACGCTCTGCTGGATTTGATAACACGTTTTGCATTCTGTCATATTAACACTTAAAAGGTTTAATGAATCAATACATTTTGTAACAATCAAACTGTAACCTTGCAACTGAGAAACTAAGGAAAATCACACTAAGCCTATATATTGGTATTTGTCTTTTAATTTTTTTTAAGTCCAATTTACTTAGGAAAATTAATGAAACCCACAGCACCTGTGGCCAAAGTGCATTCTGGCTGCGTTGTTCTTCAAAATAGAACAGAACAGTGCCATGTCAAAGCAGAGTTCTAAAACTTCTTTGTGGCCAAATCAGCTTCCATGTATTGGGGGGGGGGGGAGAGGCAAGGAGGGGAGCTGCAGCTTAAGTGCCATTAGTAAAGTAAAATGCAGCATTTTGTATTTGTGGCTATTCCAACTATTAAGATTTGTGTAAACTAAAAGGCGGCAAGGTGTCTGGATTTGAACTGTTACTTTGTCTACGAAGTTAAAAGCACTATTCCGTATTATCTCACCACACAAGGTTATAATGAGCACTGCAATCAGTGCTGTGTGAAGGGAGAGGGGTGGCGTTTCTAGGGGTGGCGTTTGGGAGGGAGGGGTGGGGGGGGAAGCAGACCACAAACCAGTGACTGTGTGTAAAAGGCCGCTTTTATTGAACAGGTGCACATCACAATATAAATACCTCGGCAAACCGCCTTACAAAACTAGGCCTCACTAAATAAACCATTTACCTAACACCCCCGAGCCCCGCCCCCACCCCTAGCATTTTCTTTGAGCCCGCCCCCACCCGTACATTACAACATTACAAACCATAGCAAACAATACATCAACGTATAACCCTATAAATCCAACCCGTCCGTTAAACGCCTTCCCCTGCCTGCCCCTTTCCAGCTGTCAAACCCCCAACCTGTGTAACCGAAATAACAAGTAACCTGCCTACCCTTTCCCTGTCGATAAATCCCAACTTCAAAATTAATCACCAAAACCCCTGCCAACCCTGGCAAACTTCAAATGACCCCCGCCACCCAGAAAGTAGGGGGGGGGGGACCACCCCCCCTCTTTCTGCCCCCCCAGAGTAGGCTATTCCCTCCAACTTAAACCACATGTCTCTGAACATTCAGACATCTCGCCAATACCTCCCGAATCTCGAGTAAATAGAGGTCCATTCCAAGCCTGGATAAATGCACTCCGTCATCCCGAAAAACTCCCCATTCTCAAATCGTATCTCTTTGTGTGTCACTCTCCCAAAACCTAGTCCCCGACAAAACCTAGAAATTTCCGAGTTCACTTTCCTACGTGCCTTGTCAATGGCCCGGGGTTCACCGCCCCCTCCAAACCCTGCGCGGGACCAATTCAGTCCACAAAACGTGGCACCCTGACCATCGTTCCCTTAAAAGAGACAGATCCCTCTTCATTGCCCTTAGCAACACCACCCCCTTTACTCCACATAAATCATTCTCGCCCAGGTGGATCAACAGGACATCCGGGCACTGACCCCTCACCATCCATTTATTTAGACATGTTAACAGTTCTTTCCAAAGCATACCTCCCTTGCCTTTCCAAACAATTTTAAATACACTGTCATTGAAACCCAACATTTCCCCAAAATAGCTGCGTCGTGCCTGAATCTGCGCCCACTTGATGAATGAATGCCCCACTATCCAAATGGTCAATTCCTTGGATTGAGGCCCAGCCACCGAACCTGAAATGAGAAAATTAGAATAAGACTCACAACAACGAGGATGACGCATGCGCCTCCTCCGCGGTCCTTCTCACATAGCGCTGAAAACAGTCTGACGACCAGCGCCCCAGCCGCATAATGTCCCCCTGTGACCAACCCCGGTTGTGCGCTTCTGTTGCTGCCCCAATCCTGAATGAATGTGTCCCATAACGCGCCCCATCCAGCCCGATGCTCTGTAATGCCTTACGCAGTACCATGCGCAACTGATAATCCGTTACCCGGGACCCATTGTGGTGCCGAAACCCCATCGGCCCCGACGCCTTCCGCCAAAGATCTCCAACGGCGCGCCCACTGCAAAGGACATGTTGCCGCTGGGGACGCTGCTTCCAACCAAATTCCTTTCCCTAGGCTTCTCTGATCAGTTTTAGAATTGGCCAGCCAAATTTGTATCCCCTTCTCCGCAAAAAACACCGTGCCAACTGATGCCCCTTTTAACTTGGTACCCAGAAGTTCCGATACTCTAAAAGCCCCAAAAAACATGAACACCATCAAGGTAGAAAACAAACATGTTTCAAAACCGTCCCTACAAACCCCGGTAAAGCTTCCAACAACCTGGCCAGAATCTGCCATGACAGGGGGCACCTAGAAAAACGCACCCTTCCCTGCTCCCTAGCCCAGCCTTCTAGCATCCTCCTCCCCACTTCCCCTGCTGAGGGGGAGTAACCCCAAAAGAGTTTTCCCATAAAAGAGATTCCCGCCAATTTCCCGGCAATAGTCACCCTGGAAAGGCCTCTCTCTATAAGGCCTAGGATAAACTGATCACATCCTCAGACCGCCGCCAACTCTCCTCACGCCTGCAGGCTCCTGATGCCAGGAAATCCCTCCATGCCAGCGCATAAGCCGCCCGCGTGGCCACAGACAAAGAACCTACCACCAATTGTAGCACCCTACGTTGCCTACATACCAAAGATGTTCCGGCATTGGGGTTGGTGTCCTGTCCGCCTCCTTGGCCAGTCCACGGAATCTCCCCCACTGCGAACGAGACAAGGCATCCGCTATGTCATTGTCCACACCAGGGATGTGCAAGGCCCTGAATGCAATGTTGTGTCTAAGGCAGCCTAACACAAACACTCGCAGCAACTTGAGAATCTGTTCATCTCTGGCCGACTGTCTGTTAACAATGTCTACCACTGCCATGTTGTCCACACGAAACAAGACCCTCTTGTGCGCCAACTCCTCGCCCCACAGGGTCAAAGCCACCAATAACGGGAAAAGCTCCAGAAAGGCTATGCTCCTCCCCCCCAACCTTCCATTGTGGGGGCCACTTCTCCGCACACCACCTACCTTGCCAATAAATGCCAAAGCCGTCACTGCCTGCGGCATCAGAAAAGATTTGCACGTCCCACCGGACGTCATCCCCCCTGGCCAATGGCACTCCATTAAAAGAGTGTAGAAAAACTGACCACATCCGCAAATCCTCCTTCACCCCTGCCGCCAAGCGCACATGGTGATGCGGCAACTGCTGTCCTGCTAGTGCCCGGCCCAACCTCCTACAAAACGTCCTCCCCGCTCTGACTACCCTACAGGCAAAATTAAGGTGACCCAGCAACACCTGAATGCTCTTTACTGTCACTTTCTGCTTTGCCAACATCATGTCCAGTAACTCCAACATTTTCACTTTTTATCCCCTGGCAAGCGAGCCCGCATTGCCACTGCATCAATTCGATCCCCAAAAAGGACAAAGTTGTAGATGGACCCATTGTCTTCTCGGGTGCCAATGGCACCCCCAGTTCCCTCATGAGCTCATGGAAAGTGTCCAGAGCTATCTGGCATTCCGTGGAGCCGGGGAACCTACAAAGAAGAAATCGTCCAAGTAGTGCGTCACCAATGTGTGACCTGTGTGCTGCGTGAAATGCCACTGCAAAAGGTGCTGAAACGTTCAAATAAAGCACATGACATAGAGCAACCCATCGGCAATGCTTTGTCCACGTACCATTTACCCTCAAAATGGATACCCAGAAGATCCCAATCATCTGGATGGACTGGAAGCAGCCGGAATGCAGATTTAATGTCACACTTTGCCATTTTTGCAGTTGCGCCCGCGGTCACAACAAGTGACATGGCCACGTCAACCGAAGAATATGACACTGAGGCAGCCTCCTCATCGATAAAATCATTAACTGACGCCCCCTCCGGCCATGACAAGTGTTGAATCAATCTGTATTGTCCTTCCTTTTTGGGGACCACCCCAATGGGTGATATGATCAAGTTGACTACTGGCCAGTCGTCAAAGGGGCCCGCCATCCTCCCTTCCCTTACCTCCTTGTTTAATTTATCCTGGACTACCTCCCTGTGTTCTGCCGCTGACTTCAGGTTATCCGCCCACCTTCTCTGCCTTAGACCCTGGTAACCCAAACGAAACCCCCACTGAAATCCCTCCAGAAGCACCCGTTGAGCCCCCAAATCCCCATACCCCTGGAGTACTTCCGCCAGCTTTGGTACCCTAACTGGCGTAGGAGCCTTTGGGCCCAGTACCCTGTGGTCCTTTCCCACCCCTGCCGCTCTGGAATTGATGCGGAGAGGCAGATGTGCCGGCTCCCGACTGCTGCCACTGCTGACCTCCCTGTGGCTTAACGCCCCAACAGTTAACCAGGGGATGGCGCTTCCCGCATTTGGAACATTCGTGGCGGTACTTGCAATACTCCCTCGTGCATAAGCCCTTATTGAAGTCCCAGCACGCCCCGTTCCAGCTTGTGTCGTGGCTGCGCCTCCCACCCCACCCCGGGTGGGCTTCCCCTGAAAGGGCCGGTATACCAACGGCAATCCGCTAGCTGTAAAAATGGTCTTACCACCCGACGCTGCCCCCATTGTATGCTGCCATAAGTCTGTATCTAACTCCCCCCATTTTGCCTCAGAGTCCCAAGCCATACGAGCCCTGAACTCTTCGTCATATTGGGCCCAAGCGTACCCTCCACTTGTGATTTGCACCTTCCGTATCACATCGATCTATTTAAATATGGCTACGCTGCGCTCCGGGAATTTTTCGCAGTACACACTAGCATATATTAAAAATGCTGCCGTCCAGTTCTCAATGGTCAACGGCACCTTAGGCCGCTTGGCCAGCTCATATTCCTCCTCTTTTGAGCCCTCTTTGGACCTCACCTCCCTATGCAGGAGCTTCAGTATCTCCACATATTCCCCTTTCCATATACGTTCTTTGGTTAAAAGCATTAAATGGGCCCCCAAAGGTTCTGTCACACCCATGTAGGGAAGCTTCTTAATCTTCAATTCCTTACTCTCCAACGGTTCCTTACCCCCACCGCTGCTTCCGTGTTTGTTCCACTTTCTACCTTGTCGCCCAGTGCTAGACCTGTTCCCACCCCCGTATCCTTCACGTATTTTCCCCTATATAATCTCCCTTCTGTCACTCACCCCCCCGTCCCCACAGACACCATCTTTGGTTTGGCCTGTGTTCTACCGGTCTCACCTGGCTCTAACGAGGATGCCCGGACGGACACCGACCTCCTTGCCCCAGTCTCTGCCTGATCCACACTCCGGGGAACCCTCACTGCGGGGCCGCGCTCCCTCCTGGATCCAGACGCCACTGCCGTTCTGTGCGGCACCACTCCCGGAACCTGCAAAAAACTAGGAAAAACATGAGAGGGCCCCCCTCCTCAGTCTCCCGCAATTCCCCTTCCTCGGGGCTCTCTTCATCATAGTCCAACACAATGGGCTCCTCCACTTGGAGCACTTCTGGAACAAATACCACAGCACGGGCCCTACCGGACCCAACCTCACTGGCCCTAACGGCCCCAGAATGTCCTTGCGGGGAGCCGACTGTACTCGCCGATACTCCCCATGCGTTGACCTCTCTGTGCATCCATCGCCGCTGTAATGTCGGACCACCTTGACCTGTCCTTCGGTGGGGCCAGCGAGGTCGTACCGGACCTTCGTGTGCTGGCCGCGACGGGATCCCCCGCCGGTACGGGATGCGCCGCGCAAGGCTCCACCCTCCCTTCACCTCGGTGTAATTGGGCCGCACCGCGCCCTACCGAGTCCGCAACACTGCGACGCTCCCTACCCTGTGAAGAAAAAGTTTGGACTGATGTGCCGGTTCCCTCACACCTGCCTGAAAACACGGCCCCCCGCAAATCCGGCGAAAACTCCCTATTATGGCTAAACCGCCTAGACCTCACCGAACCCCCAGAGAGGGGAATCCCCCTCTTCCTCCCCATACCAGCCCCGCCTGTACCACTGCTGCCGCTGAGTCCCAACCCCGGCCTGTACCCCTCCCTTCCAACGTATCCCCAAACCCTACCTGTCCCGCTCCCTTGTCCCCCTCCCCCAATGGTGGCCTACTTATCCCCGCGTTCCCCCCTAAGCTCCTGCGCCCGCTGTGCCTCTTGCCTCTCTCCCATACCCAGGCCCCGCACCCCCTCAGCCCAAGACGGAAAGATATCTAACCCCTCCCAAGCCTGGTCCCTCCGGCCGCATCTAAATTCCCCAAATTAATATCCCCTTGCCCCCCAGCTCATAGTGGGTACCCTCCTGGCTGCCCCATCTCTGACCGAGGGAAAAAGGTCTGCTGGCTGCCCCACCCTCCCACTTGGGCCCACTCTCCCTCCCCAAGGAGCTGCCCCCACCGACCCCATCTCGGCCCTTCCAGAAGAAGGGGGGAAAAAGGAGGGGACTGTACATCTGCCGATCACCTGCCTCCCCTCCTGCCTGCCACAAAATCAGCGCTGCCCCTGCTCTCCACCACAATCTCAGCCCAGTCCAATACCCCATGGCCACTGACACCAGGTCCAGCTTCCCCACCCCACTCCCTACTAGCTATATCTACTGCCTCCATCGCACGAGCAGGAGGGGGGCATAAGCTCCTCCCCTCCCCCGCCAAGTCGCTGCTGGCTGCCCTGCTCACAAACCCTGCCGCATGCTCCCCAGCCTCCCCAGATGCTGTCACAACCAACGCGCAAGGAACCGAGGCGGATCGCCGCTTCCCGCCCCGCCTTCCCCCACGCTGAAACACCCCGCGGGGAGGAACATGAGCGCGCAACTGGCGCTAAGGCCGCTACCGGCCCTACAGATACGGTGGCCCTTTCCCTTGCCTGTGTTACACCACCCCCGCGCCTCACAACTCCTGAGGCCCCTGCCTTACCTCCCTCCCCAGGCTCCATAAACACTGTCGGGCCGTCTTTTTCGCTCGCGGGCGGCCCGCTCACTTACCGCCAGTCGTTGTCGCTTCGGCGACGTGCAGGCGGCAACGGCCGCTACCACTCCCGCCGAGGCCTGCCGCACCGGGCGCGCCGTCCCTGCCCCTGCGCCAATTACAAGGTCCATCCGGCCCGCCTCGCTCAGGAGCCGGAGGGCCTCCAAAACGCGGTAGTCTTCTCCCGCCATCACGCGACTTCCCCTACTGTATACCCGCCGCTGAACAACCGTACAAAAACCCTAACGAACTACCTGACAAAATATTTCTAAGCTGAAGCTCCCGGCCACCAGGTCACCAAACCTAAAATGGTGGCCGGGAGCAGGAGCCCAAAGCATTTATGCTTGGGCTCCAATTGGGCTACAAAAAACAAGCCCAAAGGTAAAATGGCTGGTTATCAGCCCGCTCCCCTCGCCCCTCCCAAACTGCCCGGGGGGGGGACCTCCCTGCGGTCGGCAACCCCCCCCAAGCCCCCCTTCTAGGGGTGGCCTTGGGGCATGTTGTTGCTGACTTGAGGTAAATGCACAGGCAGCTGACCTGCTGTCCCTTGCACGTACAAAGACAGGCTCATCAGTGAAAATCCAGCGTGAAGAGAATACCTAAACTGATGCTGTTTCTTTAAAATCAAACAAGCAGCAACTGCCATGTTCCAATCTCCAGTGCCCTGCAGTTATATAGGTCACAGATAAAGCCTTCCCCACTAGCTTAAAGCTACCTGGTAAGTGACTCTGTCCTCGGGTTCCGATGCACTGTACGGAATGGGGGCAGTGAAGAACCCCCATGACTCACCTTGGCCTGGAGTTGCAGCTTGCGTGACAGAATTAATTCATTTTGGTTAAGGGAAACCACGTGGAGGGAAAACGTGTTCAATTAGAGGATCATTATTGCCAGAAGCATTCTGCTAAGCCACTCCCTAGACCTTCAAGTAACCAATAGGGAGCTGCTGAAGGCTTACGTGACAGATAACGGACATGAAGAGTCCAGCCGCCTTCCGCTCCTCAAGGGGCTCTCTAAGTTTCTCTAAGGGAGGGGAAGGGCAAGGCATGTTAAGCGCAGAAAAAAAGACAGCTCTCGGAGAGCCAGTTTGCTTTTTTTTATTTTTATTAGTGAAAGCTTAAAAGTTGATATTCAGTCGCCAGCCAGCAGTGCATGCGTTAACGAATGGGTGAGAGTGAGAAGCTGAGCAGCACAGACTACGTGGGAAAAGTAAAGCTGCCTCACTTTGTGAATGTATTTTTGAAAAATTACATTCACCACCTCCAGAAAATAATTTATAACCCCGGCCCTGACAAAGTGCCGGTGCTGAGCATCGGAAAGCACTGGCACAAATTAAGCACTGCACCTCAGTACCTTTTAACCGCCAAGTACTGTAATGAGCAACAGAAAGTGGGCTGAATAGCAAGGCTGCGTGGTTTGCAGCAGGCGCAGGGTTGAATTTGGGTGACAATTAGGCCCGGGCAGCCCATTCAAAAAGTGGCCCACATTCGCGGATAGCAACCTTTCGCAATACACTGCTTGGTTAGGATCATGGAGCTAAGTGATGGCAAATATTTGTGGTATCAGAAGTATTTAAAAGCTTATAGGCCCAGTAATTAAATGGGAAAATAACATTCCAGTTTAAAAAAAATATATATATGCTTTGGAGACACACAATTATCAAAAATACTAGGAACCCCACTTCAATTGCGTTTTTTTTTTTTTATTCATATGTTTGTTGTGGAATTTTTGATTAATTTCCCACAGGAAACGGGGCATGGCGTAGACTTAGACTACCTTTACATTTACCATGAGCTATTTAGATATTCATTTAAAAAAAAAAAAAAATTTGCAGTAATTCAGAGGTCCTTTAATGCCCAGAGCCTAATGAAAGGTGCATCTGTGTAGTTTTTTTTTCTTTTTTGTCTTTTTTTTTGTCTCTTACTGCTGGCATCTCATGAACGTTCCAACAAAGGGATTTGCTAGTGTGCAAATGGAAAATAAAGTGTCACTTTCCTCACATACATGCAGGTTTATGTAGCACAAACTTGGGCCAGAGGCATTGGAGCACTTCACATGAGCACCATATAACAGAGAAACTCGTATTCATTTTTTTAGGCTTATTTAGATTAAGTGAGTTGTCCAGGATCACAGGCTATTTATTGGTTTCCCAGATTCAGAGTCTAAGACCACAATCTCTCCCTACTGACTGCAGTATTTGATATTTGGCAGACAAAGGAGAGGAGCGGAGACTAGTTTCTCTGCCTGTTTTATGGAGGGGAGGGAAACTGAGGAGCTCCCCCGCAGACCCTCACCAACCATCCACCCCCGTTCTCTTCCCTGCAAGGCAAGTGCTAATGGCTTACCATCAGCAGCTCCTTGTGGCCCCTGTCACACCTGGACGGAGCCAGGGGGCAGGGACACATCATGCTGCGATAGCTGGAGCAGCCCATTGTCATTCTGCCACTGACGATCAGATGGCGGGCCTCACTTCACTTGCATGGGGTCAGGATCAGTATATACACAGTCTAACAGCAGCCTTTCTTACTGTGCTCTTGCGGTGGAGTCTGAGATGCCTTAGTCGACCAAACAAGCATTGGCAATGCCAATAGGTCTTGCATTTGTGAGTTGGAGCTATTGGTGTTGTAAATGACAATGTCTTTTACCGGTGTGGTTTGTTTTGGAGTGGATATATGTAGACTGGAATTATGTGGATTGGATTGGAATTGTTAGTTGTGGAACTTTGTAGAGTGGATTTGTTTAGTGTAATTATGTGACCTGGTGGATAGGTGGGGATGAGAGCTGCACAGAATAGATAGACAGGAAGCCAGCAAGAGATGGGTAGTTTGTGCACAAAGTGCTGAATCTACTCCAGACAGAGGAGTAGAAAGAGTGTGTGAGAGAAGGGTAGAGCAGGTGACAAACGCATAAAGAGGGAGCAGGAGCACCTGTGTCTGCAGAAGACACCATAAGAAAAGGAGGAGAGTGTGGGATTGAGGGACAGGGTTACCGTGTTCCGATAATGGCCTCTCCTTTTGGATATCCAAACCAAGACCACACCTCCCAGAATGCATTAAGTTGTTGTAAAAGTCCTTGAATGCTGCTCCTTCCATAGCCCATTCGTGTTTGCTTTTAACATGTTACATAGCACGGGCAGAGGTTGTCAGGTCCGTTCTAATGTGTTCGCCTTTCTTATGCTGATATTAACTGTTTAATGTATTTGTGACGACCTTTGATGCTTTCCATGCACCTCGCGTGATTAAAATGTCTGTCTCTCTTATCTCGTTTAACGATAAGAAGTATCCGCTGAACCCCTGTTAGCAGTGCTTCTATGTGTTTTGGAGTTCGTATTGTGTAACTGTGTTCATCACACTTCGGTAAGACTTCCATGATACGATCCCACATGCTTTACTCCTCACCTCTGCTGGTACATTCTACTCGGCTTTTCTTAATTTGACAGCATGTGCATCTGTAATGAGGCAACATGGAAGTTGTTGTTTAAATCAGGACTATAGTCTCGTCCTTTCCCCCTCACTCCCCACCCCCCTTCTCCAGCAAAACTGTTTTCCCAAACCCAGCACGACAATTTGATCATTCCTTCAGGAGAAGGATAATTTCCCCCACACACTGAATACAGCACAGTGCACGCTTATTTTAAACCTATTTATGGCATGGAAAGCTGCCCTTAAGGAAGGTATAGTCACTGCATTAATAATCAAGAGACTGACTCAACAAAGGGGCGACATTTAAAAACTAGTGGCTTGTTCAGATTAATGTACCGCGTAATTCGAAATGGGAAGTGTAGTTGTATGTCAACTTCATTGAACCGCTTATATTACAATGGACTTAATATTGAAGGGGAAACATTATTTTTTGTAATGCAAAGAAAGTACAGTGAGAACATCTCTAGAGACTGGTTCGGATCACATAGCAGCAATATCGCCTGGGCCATGGGGAAGCACCCAGGAACACAGTATATGTGAAGGGCCGACACCACCACAGGGAGCGACTGCACACAACTGGCTCTTTGAGCAGGCAGAATGGGTGCATCCAGCACTCCCTAATCTTCGCAAAAGGCCCACTACCTGGATTTCCCTGCACTAGCAGCTTTAAAGCACTGCACAGTCTGCCATTTCCGTGCATGCTGAAAGATGCACGTTAGCCTTTACCTGAAAAACACAGCTTCCTTCCACACTGTAGATGCTGCAAATGAGCAGCTTTCAAACAGTCTTGCTAACCTTTCCCTAAGCACCTAATCGCCATGAGCAGAGACATTCGAAGTAGCCAATGACAATGCAGTCACAAGTCTCAGTTGTGATAAGAGCGCGCAAAGCAAGGGAAAGAGCGGCATCAGAAAACTAGCAAACGGCAACCAGAAGCTAATATTAACAAAGAACAAACTACTGGACCTAGTCAAGAAGGTGAGAGTTATCATACCAATGGTTTACAGGCCTCGAAAAATCATAAAATTGTTACCAGGCCTGCAGGTCTAGCGACGTAAATATACTTGTAATGCTCTTGACCCATAGACTGTTTTCAAATGTGATTGTGGGCAAATAATTTAATTCATTGAGCCTCCGTTTTCTTCATGATCACATCTGAGAGCACCTTCAAATGGGAGTTCCACATGTCTGCTGTACAAAACTCTTTTGTTTGATTTAATAGACTAAACTCCCTTTCCATATAGAATACAAATCTAGCCACATATAGGATACACATTGCCTCTTAGTTCATTAACAGCATTTTCATCAAGCCGGGGGCTGGAATATTTCTCAAATCATGTTTAAAACCTATCACTTTTAATAAATACATAACTAAAGCATAAAGTGGTAGAACAGCGTCATTCGTAATCAGCAGATTTTACATCGAAATGGCCACAAACTTTCCCACTGACTTGCAGCTTTACTGATAAAACGATATAGTGTACAGACAATGTTTGGAAATGGAGTTTCTGTAAATGTGTCACTTGCACATCACCAAGTAAAGTGTTCTGGTTTGTTTTGCTCCTATTTAACTCTCTTTGCATCACACTTCTTAATTACAAAAATATTTGCTTTTGTAATTTCTGATATATTTTGAAATATTTCTAATAATTTACAGGCTGTTTATTTAAATGTTTTGGGTTAGAGAAAAATAACACCTCTTCAGACAACTCACTTGACAAACACCTCTAACTCTAGCAAGAGAGAGAAATGAACCTAATTTTCCAAGCGGCAATTAGTTAAGACATACTGACATTTGATCTTTCCTTAAACAGACAATAAATGTGTCAGGATAAAAACAAGATTTAATGGCAACTTTATTGCTCATTCACTTTCTGAATGAACAGAACACCCGTTCCTTTCCAGCCTGAGTTTCCTCGCCAGACGGGACCAGTAGGTGCTAAAAATAGCTGAACCTGATAAAATTTTACTTGCAAGTGGGTGAGTAGATTTTTTCGAGGCCTGGTTTACTAAACGAGCCAGAACCCATCTCCGGCTTTAAGAGCACGCGGTGCACCAGGTGAGCCAAGAAAATATATAGCCTTGTAAATCGTGCAAAACATTCTGTGAAAATGTTAGTCTCTTTAAAATTAAAAAAAGAGTTGGGCAAACCATGCTGTGCAGAACAAAAGAAAGGCGTGGCCACCATACTTAAAGATGAAGCTCGGCGTGCCACGCTGATCATGGGAAGTACGAAGACTTCAGACAGACGACCAAGTTGCAACCGTGACTAAATTTGAAGAAAAAGAAAGTGCGCCGAAACTAAATATATGGACGCTAGTGAAAGGATCCATGTAGCTGGGCAGTCTCCAGGGCGGGAACAAAACAGCCAAAAGGTGGAACCAATGTAAACTTTCATCAGCGACAGCAAAGGAATTTTGAAAACCAGAGGAAACCACCAATGAAAAGCACTGGGCGTGTTAAAAGCCCATAAAGTGAATACCGCATGTCTTGTAGACAGTGCACACTTGCTGCCTAGGCTCGACCTACTAACTGGCTCCAGCCAGAGGACCAAAGATCGATAGCCCACCTTGCCAATCCAAGGCTGTGTAGGTTTGTACCAGCGCGGAGTGGAGAACTGCTAGGGTGGGTAGAGGAGGTGAATTAAAAAAAATAATAATTAAATAAAGATTTATAAAGCGCACAGGTACCCAATAGGGTTTCCCGGACGCTAAGCAGGACACTACGTAAGCCACCAGTTGCCGAGGGGAAGTTAAACTTAATTATATAGGAAGGTCTTTAATTTTTTGCGGAAGGCTAGGAGCGAGTGACGCAACCTAAGTTCCAAAGGGATAGAATTCCAGTCTGGGGCCAAGATAGGCGAAAGAGCGCCCTCTCATATGCATAAGACAGACTCTGAAAACGGAGAGAGGCTTGCTGATCTCAGCTGTCGAGAGGGCACATATGGTTTAACCAGACTTTGTATGTAGAGGGGCAGCAAGCCATGTTTGGCCCTAAACATATAACCTCAGGCTTTAAACTCGATACGTTTGTTCACCCTAAGGCAATGGAGTTGATGGAGCAAAGGTGAGGTTAAGGCGTGGCGAGGCATCCTAAAAAGAAGACTGGCCACAGTTTTGTATAAGCTGTAAACAATGGACTGAAGATTTATCAGCACTTAAGTATAGGACATTGCCATAATCACGTCTAGATATTACTGGCGCCTGCATTACCGTTCTTTGAGCAACTGGAGGAATTAACCAGAGGATTTTTTTTTTTTGCCACCTAAGGACTGCAAAGCAGGTCGCGGTGACCAGACACCTGTGCTTTAAGGCAAAGATTGTTATCGACGGTGAAGCCCAGGTTTTTGACTTTAGGGACTGGAACAGGTAGAGGTCCCAGAGAGTCAGGCCAATGGGTAATTCCCCAGAGTTCTGGATTGTTTCCCAAAATGAAAACCTCCGTTTTGGAACCGTTCAGCTTTAAGGTGGTACTAGACATCCACCGAGAGATCTTACTCAGTCCGAGCAGGGAGGTGTCCTGATGCTGTGCTGCCGAAAGAGAAAAGATGATCTGAGTATCAGCTTCGTAGGAAAAAATAGTCAGTCCTGACTTCTCCGCAATATCCGCACAAGGACAGAAATAAAGATTGAAGAGCAAGGGGCTCAAAATTGAACCCTGTGGCACTCCAGAAGTTAAGGCTGCATGATGTGTGAAAAGACTTGGAATGAACAATCCCTTAAAGGGATAAGCCACTCCAAGGCACTGGCAGTACCTGAGGCTTCAAGACTATCAACCAGGATAGAATGTGAGACCGTGTCAAAAGCTGCACTCAAGTCCAGTAAAAAAAGGGATGCCGTGCCACTGCAATCCAGCTGCTGCCTGAGAATTTCAGTGACCCCCCCCCCCCAAGCAGTGCAGATTCAGTGCTGCAGCCAGATCGAAAGCCGTACTGTGAAGGATGAAGTAGCTTGTGACTAGCCACATGAAAGGGGAGTTGATATGCTCTTCCAAGACTTTCGTGAAGACGGAGTGAAGACGGAGAGAAGCCAATAGTTAGCCCAGCAGAGGATCCAGGCCGGCCTTTTTTTAGTAGGGGGTGCACCAAAGCGTGCTTCAGGTTCTGCAGAACCTGCCCAGAGCGTAAAGAGGTGTTAAGAAGATTAAGAATCACGTTAAGGATCGACTCCTCCAGAAGTTTGAGCTTAGATGGAGGAAGAAGATCAAGTGGGGAGCCAGACTTAATGGTTCCCAATAGATGTTGAAAGGTGACCAAGTCAAGCGGGAGCCAGGCCCTAATTTGTTGAGTCTCCTCAAACGAGGGGGCCTGGTAAAGTGAGTTGGCCAGGTCAGTCAGGCAAATGTCAGGAAGGGTGGAATTATCTAGAAGGGATAAATCTGGATCTAATTGACTATGAATAGCCACTACTTTATTATGAAAAAACAACGCTAGCTCATTACACTGTTGGAGTGACAGTGAAGGAGAAGGCAAAGTACTGGCAGCAGAAAGTTGTTTCACAACCTTAAAGTTTTCTGACTGTTGAGAGTTCGTGATCCTGTCCGTAAATAAACGTAGCGTGAGCTGATCTACAGAAAACGTAATTTTTTTTTTTTTTTTTTTTTTTTTAGTGCTATCTGGTAGGCAAGCTTGGTTGGAGGCGCATAATTCTTCCTCCAAAGTCTCTCTAAAACGTTGCACAGTTTCTTCACCTGTTTAATGGAATCCTTGAACCACGGGGCAGGAGGATACACTCTGAACTGAGATTTGGCTGATAGTGGTAGAACTGAATCGATAGCCTCCGTTAGCCCAAAATGCACTGAGATTTGATCACGATCAGACTCAGATGTGAGAATGGGGATAGTATTAGCGAGCTGCTCATTAATCGCTGGCATACCAAGTTTGGACCAGTTCCTACTCTTTGGGATAAAAGTAGGGCGGGAGGGACCAAGAGAGACTTGATATTAAAAGGGACAGCAAAGTGGTCCGACTAGCTAAGTTGGATAGGAGATGCAGCAGACAAAGTAGCCAGGTTAGAAAAGCTGGGGTCCAAAAGGTTCCCTGCCGAATGGGTCGGGGAGGAGTTAATGAGTCTCAGATTAAGAGTCTTCAAGTCGTCTAAGAGCAGCTGCTGGTTTATTATTGGGATCCTCACGATGAAAGTTGAGGTCACCAAGTACAGAGAAATTAGCCACACCAAGAATGAGGGGCCAATGAGTCGGCGAGAGCTGGGCTCCAATTGTGAGAAGGCCCCGGAATCAGTGCTTTAAATGGGCCGGTACTCACCGGTACTAAGTACCGGCACTTCTAAATTTTCTGCCTTTGAGTACCGGAACTTTTTCTCGTCCCAAAGAGAGTACCGGTACTCATGGGGCAGCAAGCCAACTTAGTGCAATTTGGCATGCTAAGAAAGAAGCATGACACAGCTGAGGAGTCGGTCCCTTTTCGTGAAGCACTCTAGTGCTAATCTCCCTTTACAATCTACTAATTGACAACGCCCATATGTATTCAATCAGAGCAGGCAGGGAGTTTGGGAGGGGCCCGCTTCACACTGTGATTATTGACAGTGTCCACTCAGGCTCTGTGGAGACAATAGCACTGTAGGTGTGGGAGAAGGGCCTGCTAAAAGGCACTTCTCGTGACTCGGGAAACCTAAGAGAAGGCTTCCTGCTGGCGAGTAGGGCAGCACTTGATTGGAGCCAGATCGAGGAGAAAGGTGGTGATGATGACGCTGTAGCACAGCAGTGGGGGTGCGGTCGGGGAAACAAGGTGTAGTAATGTGGACAACAGAATATGCGTTTCTAAAACACATGAGCTAAATACCCTGTCTGCGTGAACAAGTGCTTCTATGTCCCTGTGCATGTATTTGTATGACTGAGTGTTGTCTGCAGTGTGCATATCTGCACACCATTTAAACCTCAATTAAATTAAATGTGTAATGTGTGCCTCTGGCCCCGTCCCTTAGTACTGCCCGTAGCCCCGCCCCCATAGCCCTGCCCCCCTAACCCCGCCCCCTAATCCACATCTCAGGTGAGTACCTGCACTTATTTCTTTCCATTTAAAGCACTGCCCGGAATTACTCTTTAGGGACATAGTCCATGTAAGTAATAAGTCTCTGGATTGCCTTACTTTCTTCATGTAGCAGTTTCTGTGCTGTACGAGTCCCTCTCGGATCGTCGGTGCTGCACCTGTGCATTGGGGCTTGACACATATCTGAAATACTATCCCTCTTGGCAGGATTCCTCCCTGCGAGCCGCTCACACCCCTTTCTGCGCCTCCATTCCCTTGGTTACATAGGGCCAGTCGCCGGAACAACAGCGCCTCTAGTGGAGCAAACATTGCTGCCTCCATGAACCCAAGCACGCCGCATCCTAAGCTTCCTTCCTTCATAACATAAGCCAGTTCTTGCTATCGGTTTGCCACCCACAGACAAAGTTAATACTGAACTGATGTGTACAAATCACTTTAAATTGATCTCTGGTTGCAGTGTAAAGGGCCTCCGTTTATTGAAGCAGTACCTGCACATCACTGCAGCACATTCAATGGACTGGATGAGGTCTTCGTGCAGGAAATCTTGATGTTTAAATAGTCTGTTTCACTATTTCAGCAGGTGTGCTATATTTTAGTGAGGCATTGTTCAACTACCCACAAACGTGCTGCTGTAATTGGAACGGGAGCAGGACTGAGCTTTTCAGAAGGGTTTTTATATATGCAATGGAACAGTTTCTGAGCGTCTCGGCAAGACCTCGATGCTTTAAACTTAATGCATTACAGTCTCAATAGAGATGATCTACATTGAATGGTATATTAGCGAAACTTCTCGGACTATTAAAGTATCGGCACTTTTGACCATAGTTGCTGTACTTTTGTGCTAAACTGAACGTCGTTTAGTCTCCGCAGACACCAGTATTTGAATGGGCATGGAGTGTAGATTTATCCTGTACTCTGGTTTCCCCCTGCTTATACCGATTACTTCAACTGCTGTGTACAAAAATAAACACATTGTATACCGATCATGTGGTTGTATCCTGGAGAGATAGATATATACGCTGTAAGCGGGTGCTGGTCTGCTTCCTAATCGTCAGAGGTGGCGTGCAACAGGTGCGTCTGCGCCAAACATCAAAGAAGTTCCGTCCCTTGGTAAAGAACGAACACGGTACTCCGGTCAGCTGTTTTACCGTACTCTTAATTGGCAAGAGGAGAATGGACGCGTTTTGGTTGCCTTGTGCAACCGTGTTCACGGAAGCATGCCATTTTGGACATACAAGTGTTTAAATACTCTGACATCACCAGTGCAATAGCAAAGTATAAAAGGATTATGCCCCAAAGGGTTTTCACAGGCACCATCTTGTAGCCTTACAATTCATATAAACAAGATGGCCCAAATTGTAATGTAATTAAATAACAGTGCAATTGCAAATCAAATAAAACAAGCATTGGCATAGCCAATAGGTCTCGCCTTTGGGACCTTATAAGTGTTTAGTTATCCAGCACAATATCCTTGGTGCAACAACAAGTGTTGCATGGCTAAACACCTATAAGGTCCCAAAGGTGAGACCTATTGGCTATGCCAATGCTGTTTTTTTTTTTTTTTTTTTCACAGGGAGATCAAGTGATTTTGCCCAGAATCACAGGATACTTGAGTCTCCCACCAGACTCGAACCTGGTTCCCCACTTCAAAGTCTGCTGCTCTAGCCTTAAGCCACAATCTGTCCCCTTTCCAGGGGTCTTTTATTTACAAACACTACATATTTGTAATCAAATGTTGGAGCGTGCAGGCGCAGTTCTTTTCCTATGTAGTAAATGAGTATTGACCAGGGCACTCATAATGTGAGCAGTGTCCTGGTCACTGGCATCAGTTTCTGCAGCTGTTTACGTCGCTCGCAGGACACAATGTGTACGTCCTTGGGGCTAGGGGTGGGGTCAGCTGCTGACACTGACAGGTGCCTGGGGTGGGGCTGCACAGCTGTTTCAGGGCTGCCACTTCCTGCTCTGAAGTCACGTGACCACGGCGGCCGCAGAGCGCGAGGATGTCTGCGGGTTGAAAATGGTGGATTTCTCCGAGCTTCGGGTGAGGGGTGTGTGCGTCTGGTGACTTTGGGGGTGCGGCTCTGGCTGGCGGGAGCGGGGCGGGTCCCGCTTCTAGGGTGGGGATGAGGCCATGAGGGGCGCTGTCTATGAGGGGGGGGGAAGGGGAACAGGCCACCAGCCATTCCTACCTAGGGGCTTAACCGTCGACTGTGATACGTAACTGGATAGTGCTGAAGTGAAATCTAAACTGGTTGTCATTGGACTGAAATAGTTTGCGAATAGCGACGTGCCCTCAGCCTGTTGTATTCCCTCAGTGGCAATCTGGTGCTTTATTTGTGTGTATGGGTTTGTAAAATAAGAAACAGGACCACGGCAAGGTTGTGGCTCGGCGACATTCCCAGAACCGCATCCTTGGCCAGTGTAGTGACATGCCTTCGACCAATGTTTGTTTATATTTACAGTTTTGTATAGCGCGAACTCTACCTCCTGGCATCGGAGCGCTTTACACGAGCACCGGTTACACCTCACAATGTCTTGTTTGCTTTTAGAAATGGGGATATTATGTGAATAGCCCAGAATTGCAACATGTTGAGCTCACGCCAAGATTCGAGCCTGATCCCAGTGTTTCAAAGTTGGCAGCTCCGGCCGTACCACCACATCCTCTCCCAGTATTACAATGACTATCATTACGGGCAGGGCACAGGTCCTAAACAAGCACGCGCACCGAAAGTAAAAACAAAAAGTTTGACGAGGAGAAGGCAGCAGGGAGGGGGCCTGCGCCTGTTTCCCTTGCGGGAGCGAGCAGGAACCATCTGTTAATTACAAACAGATGGTTTCGAAGCTCGCTCCTGCAAGGGAATCGCCAAACGTGCATGCGTTGCCATTCAAAGCAATGCAACGCGTGCACGTTTTTGGCAGAAAAAGGAATTCGATTGCTAAAGGTCTCTTTCCTATGCAGCGCATGCGCGCTGCGTAGGCGAGACCTAAAAAGGACTCGTATACATTAACAGCCGCATGTATTGGAATGCATGCTTCCCTTCAGAGCATATTGAATTGGGCCTCATGGGCGTAACCCCTTCAGTATAAGCTCCGACTGGTATTTGATCGCGTCCAAATCGCATCAAAACAAAATTGTACAACACAAATTAAATTAAAACCGTGGGCATGTGCTCCCTGTATAAATTGTGATTGGTTATCCATGAGTGGCATATTTGATTTACTGGTATGTCCCTAGTAGAGTGCACTGTGCGCCTAGGGCCTGAATCAAATTCTGCTAGTGGGCCTGCAACACTGGTTTTGCCACCTACATAAGTAGCCCTGTAATCATGTCTCAAACCTGCCACTGCAGTGTCTGTGTGTGCAGTTTTAAACAGCCATGTCATCCTGGCACGTGCACCCAATTGCCAGGCCTAAACCTTCCCTTTTATTGCATGTTAGGCCCAAGGTAACTCCATAGTCTGGTGCAGTGTATTTGAAAGGTAGGACATGTACGTGTGTTTTACATGTCTTGATGGTGAAATACTGCCAATTTTGTATTACTATTGCCAGGACTATCTCTGCCTTGTAACCTCTTACAATTGCAACTTTCAATTGGGGAGAGAGGGATTTGGAGTTTAGGGTCCCTGTACTCGCAATTTTAAAAAGACGTATTTTAGTGAAGTTCGTTTTTTAAATTGGGTGTTTAAAAATGCTACTTTTAGAAAGTCCATACTGGGGTGACGTAGTGAGCAAAAAAACAATGGATTTAACCCAAATGTCTTTGCTGAATGAATCAAACATTCACCCCAAGTCTTCTGTCCATCCTTTGTTGTTGCAGTACTTTTCGCCCGAAGTGGGATTGATATGCCCAGATGTGGGTCCCTAGCGCGCTGTCATCAGGAATAAGATCACCAAACCCATTCAACAAAGGAACCTCCGCTCTAAAATGGCACCTTGCCTCAAAATCCCAAGATACAAGGAAAAAACCATGGGTGGCACATCCTTCTCTGTTCAAGCATCCAAACTATGGAACTCTTTAAACCCTCCCTCCTCCCCCCCCCCCCCCCCCAACATAAAATTCACGGACTGCCACCTTATCTTCAGAAAACTGCTCAAGAATTGGCTCTTCCCCACATAAGCACCATACGCAAACAAATTTACAGCATATCCCTCTGTATTTAATTTATTTTTACTATAGATATGTACCCATCTTTGTGTATTGCTTTGTATAAAAATGTAGAATAATTGTCCCAAAAAAAAAATTAAAGTACAATAACATTTGAAAACCAGAGTTTATCTGGTGCATCTTTGGTCTACATGTACTTCTTCCATTGTGCATCTATGTACCTTCCATGTACTTGGATCTGTGTGTTTGTTACTTTCCTCCTGAAAAGCATATCCAATGCACTACCCGATTTCTCATCCTGTACATCTATCAATATATCCTCTACACCCACTCTCATTTATCTCAAACCCCATACCACTACTATGATCCCCAAAATAACACTTTCTAGACTCTCCCTTACTCTACCCCTCCTTGCAGCATCTGACACCTTTTACTATACTGATCCCGCCCCCCCCCAAAACAAACCTAAACTCTTCCCTCTGACTCTTCCCCTCCACAACCCCTTTTAACTCATCCAAAAGCCTCCTCCTACTGCTATGACCTCCCAAAAAAATCCAAATCCTTCACTCTCCTATCCCTCAACTATCCTTTTCTATCAAAATAAGACTAACCTGTTCACTTCTCAAATTTCATATTCCACTATACTAATTTGCCACTAATCCTTTATGGGTCCCAGAGTAGCGTGCTACTCGCCAAAAAAGCGCTTCGACACCATCATAGGTAAACAAGCATTATATAAATGCAAACCTTTTTCCCTCTTCTATCCCTCCGCTACCTTTCTCTATCCAACTGAATAACACATCCACCACTCCAATTACTTTCATATTTCACTATACTAATTCAACACTAATCCTTATGGGTTCCAGAGTAGCGTGCTACTCACCCAAAAAAAGCGCTTCAAACCCCATCAGAGGTAGCAAGCGCTATATAAATACAAACCTTTTTCCCTCTTCTATCCTGCCGCTACCCTTCTCTATCCAAATAACTGAATAACATATCCACCACTCAAATTACTTCATATTTCACTATACTAATTTTCAACACTAATCCTCTTATGGGTTCTGGAGTAGCGTGGTACTGGCCAGAAAAGCGCTTCAACACCCCTTCAGGGGTAACGAGCGCTATATAAATGCAAACCTTTCTCTCTCTTCTATCCCTCCGCTATCCTTCCGAATCCAAATAACTGACTAACCTATCCACCACTTTCATTACTTTCATATTTCACTATACTAATTCAACACTAATCCTTTATGGGTCCCCGAGTAGCGCGCTACTCGCCGAGAAAGCGATTCGACGCCTCGTCGGGGGTAGTAAGCGCTATATAAATGCAATCATAATACTGAATTCAAGCTAGCCTGGCCGATGATGGGTGTTACCCTGAAACCGGTCCCAGGTTCCTTGTTTCCGGTCCAGGGAGGACCCGGCTTGGCAGTTCGGGCTGGACTGTTCCCATGAGGAGCAGGGTCAAGACTGATTTGCGTATGGCTGGGTCCAAACTGGGGTGGCGTAGTGGGAAAAAGAACAATGGATTTAACCCAGATCTCTTGACATTGGGTTGAATGTTTGATTCATTCAGCGTTTCGTCCATAATTTGTTGCTGCAGTACTTTTAGAAAGTGGGCATTTTCTTGCTTTACCATCCTGTGCCTCTTCCTGCCTGTGGAGTCCATGTCTGGTTTAGACTGATACTTTGGGCTGTTTGTGCATTCACACCTTGACAGTTACACAAAGGGAGCTGAGGTGTGCCCTGCATATTCTTATGGCCCATCATCAAGCTGATGGGTTTTTCTGGGTTGGAGTGGTGGGAGGAGTTGTCCCTGAATAGGGCTGTCTGTCCTCACACAAAGCTGTCTCCATCCCCTGTAGTGTAGCCAGGACAGGGAAAGGCAGGATCTTGTGCACTACAAAGACTTTCCTTTGAAGTTTGCCTACTTCAAAGGCAGAAATTGGTATTAGCACCGGAGCTGTGACACTTCTGGACTAAGAGGAGGTTCTTCCAAGAAGAGCTGGAGAAGCTGTAGGAGGGAAACTGCCACTCTTGCTTGTTGCTGTGTTGTGCCGGCCTACTGCTTCTGTCTTGGGCAGTGAAAGGACTGGACTTTGCTTTTTGTATCCTGCTTGCCAAGGGCTTGAGTGTGCTAGACTCCTCTTAGAAGTCTCAAGACCATCAAAGGCTTCATCTGCAGCCTCTGAACTCCTCTGCTGGGAGTTCTGACTTGCCAAGTGGTGCCGGTTCAGTTTCTGGGCCCTTGTAGGTGGTTTTGCTGCCAAGGACTGAAGAAAATCCATGCATCTACCTCCAGCGCCTGTTTTTCCTGATGCAGCAATGCCGTGCAGTTGAAAGATTGCTGCAGCCTTGGTCCCGAGCACGGTTACTGACGTCCATGGCACCCACTCTGACGCAGGCCCTGCTGCGTGGCTGAAGAAATCAACGCATCACCTTCTCGCGGCTGGATAATCAACGCATCGCCTGTTTCGCCACCACCTTGACCCAGTGCGTCTGGATATTCAATACATCGAACCTGTGTCTACTTCTTTGTCGATGTTGCCCAGCAGTAAGGATTCGAGGCAGTGTCCGGAAATCAATGCATCTCCTCCCCTGGGAGTAAGGAACAGTAGTATCGCTTTGCTTTTCAGGTGCCTCACTTCCCCTGAGCCTGTTTTTGTCTTGGATTTGGATGCATCCCAGGTACTTTGTGATAAGTGACGCATCCATATTTTCCTATGGACTGAACTATTTTTAACCATTTAAAAGTGATATCTTTACTTGTGTGTGTTCGATTTTTGTTTTTGTCTTGTTTTATTCAGATAAATATTGTTTGTTTCTCTAAACTGGTGTGGTGTCCTTCTGTAGTGTGTTTTTTTTTTTTTTGTTTTTTTTTTTTAACTGAGTTTGTATGTACAAACTCTTTACATATTGCCTCTGAGATAAACCTGACTGCTCATGCCAAGCTACCAAGCAGGTTTTATCATGGGTGTATAACTCCCTTACCCTGAATGGCATAAGGGTCCCTACTTGGACGGGGTGCAAGCCACTGCCAACTAGAGAACCCCATTTCTAACATATTTGTTAGATGCATGAGCATTACAGTGACAGTTCTGTAACATGAAGTTCACTGCATTAGTGTGGAACTGGGTGGAACAGTGTGATCGGTGGACAAACCAGGGCAAAGAGATGGCTGGATATCATGCTGAAGATGCATGTAGATAGATCAGCCCGTGGGGATGGGCTGGCCGGCTGTGTCCACTCCAAAAGCAGGCCAGTCCCATAAAAGGGGCAGATGGAGAGGGCTGCGCACGGAGGCAGCAGTGGGGTTAAGTGCAGCACCCTAATGGAAAGAGTGAACAGTGCCATGAGAGGACTTTCATAGGTCGGAGGATACTCCTCGAAAAATAGCACAAAAGAAAGCAGCTCCCTGAGAGTTACACCACCAGTGATGGCAGTGCACTGAGAATTGTCATTGGGGTGGCGAAGCACCAGAGAGGCATTTCACAGGAAAAGTAGGGTATCCTGAGAGAAGGGAGAGCTTGGTAGGGTGCCGAGAGGGCTCAGAATAGGAGCATAGGAAGTGGCGCACAGAGGAGTACACTTTGCAGGAAGTCTCTGCATCAGCATCTTGAGAGGACAGTAGTGCAGTCGGGGCTCTATCCATGTTCTGGTGCTGGAACACCTGCAGAAAGTTTAACCTAGAGAAGGGATTTTCAGGGATGGACTACAAACCGAGAGAAGATGAGACACTGCGAGGAAAGACTGAACAGTACTCTGAGGGGCAGCGAAGAGGCCGCAGCTATTGTAAAGTGACTGCAGCAATCTGAGAAACTAGACTGTACAGTACCCTGAAAGATGCATTCCCAGGAAGCGGACAGGGCCCATGAAGTGACGAGTGAAAAGGAGGCAGCACACTCTGAAAAAAGAAAGCTCTACCCAAACAGTGTGCATGTTTGTGCGTTTTCATGAGGGACTGTGGGAAATCCACAGGCATGAACGCCGCCTGAGGGAAGGCTGTATCTAGAGTGGTAGTAGCATGCTCACAATGACAGGACAGGCAATGTAAGTTGCCAACAAGAGTCCTTCAAAGAAATATTATTTAAATTAGTTGGGATGCCCTAGGGTGATATCATTATTTTTTACAAATTTGAAGCAGTAAGGTGTCGAATGAATCATTTGGCAGTGTACTAATAATCCACTCTCATGAAAACATTTGAATATCCATCTTGACATTAAGACAAAACTTCTGACGGAAACGTGAATGGTCCAAAAGAGATGGGCTGTATGTCGACATTTTAGTCTCATACAGTGTGTATCCATGAGACCATTTTCAGGAGTGCAATATTTTATGACGATGCAAATAAGACGCCAGTCTACAGGAGAGTCCACTTCTAGAGCAGAATAATGATTCTCATAATGTTGTAAATTGTATTTGAGACCATGAAGGTGTTCAGCGCATGTGCTCCTCAACCGTAGGAGTAGCCAATCGCACGATTCCCTTGCACGAACAACCGATAGTGAAGCCAAAGTTTTAAGGCTGTTGAAAACGTGTGCTCTCCAAACATGTGACATTGCCGGTACTACAGAATCATGCGTGAGTAAATGGTGTTTTAGGGCATGTACTCTTACGCAGGAATAGACCGTGAGTAAATTGGTAAGTGAATTAGTGATTTAAAATAGGCGGCAACATTGCTTGGCATCGGACTACAGTGATTCTGACGTTAAAGGAAGAGGAGTACATGCCCTAAAACGCTGGACTTAAATCGCATATTATTCTGTACTACCGGCCATTTCAAATATTTGAAGAGCACAAGCCGTGACAAAGGGCTGAAACGTGTCCAGTAATTCTAGGGTATGGGGACAGTGACTCCTCCCCACATAAGCTGACTTTTTAAAAACCTTTTAATCCTACCAGTGGTACCCAAATTAAAGGGATACTGGGGTAACCACTAGGTATTTTTATATAAACTCCCTGTTGGGTCTAGAGCTTTATCTAAAGTGCTCCCTGGGAGATGGTTGTAGCTTGGTTTTTAGGGACCAGGGTGTGATCGAATGAAGCATCACACCCATAGGGTGTGTGGGGGTTCTATATAAAAAAATATTTAATCAGTTTTGATTGGCCAGACGACCATCAATTTTGGGTGCCTTGATACTCTGGGTGGTAGGATATTTTAGTTGAGAGTAAAAGATCCGGCCAATAAGATAGTATCCTACTGTTCCCATTGTGCAAATTTTGGCTCTTCCTCCACTTCCACACTTTGTAGTGTGATTATTTGTTTTAAGTAAATTGTCATTCCACCAGTTAGAAACCACTGATGTTAACCATTAATGTTAAATTTTCAGAAAGCCTACCACAGTCGGCCCAAGCTCTAGTTCTATCGCTAGAAGAGCAGGCACACTCCTTGCTACCAGATCCACTGCTGTCAATGCTGCCCTTCAGACAGGCGGGGGGGGGGGGGGGTACTGGGACAGTAATTAAGCCCAGTGGCTTAGCTAGGCCTTTTGCTGCACGTGGCGGTCTCAGCCTTTTCCCTGGGGGTGTGTGCTGGCGATTGATTCCTGCTTTTGCAGCCGCAGGTAAGAGCCCCAAAACTCGTGCCACCCGGGGGCACGCCCCTGCCTCCCCCAGCTACACCACTGAATAAGTCCGGGCACCGAAATAAAAGTGGCCCACATTGGTGAATTCGATGGCTTATAAAGTGGCCCATGTTTGCAAATTAAGACACTCTGCCTAAGTGTTTTGCATGGTATAGAAGAGTGCATGGATTTGAGCTTTCTGCAGGCATTTTTTTAAATGTTTTTTCATATATATATATATATATATATATATATATATATATATATATATATATATATTTTTTTTTATTTTATTTAAGATTTTAGAATTCAACAGTAAAAACCGTCATGGCAGACCATAAAACAGGCCAAAAAAAACCAGCCCACACACCAACCTATCATACCAGCCCATCAGGCACTGCTTGATTGCCTTATACACCTATCCTGGTAGGTGTTCGACGCCCTCCTCCACCCGCAGGCTCCTGCCTGCGCCTCATCCCTGGTGGTCCAGTGGGAGGGCCTTGCTCTTCTGCTGTTCCGCTGTTGTCTGTCTGCGTGTTGTGCCAGTTATTGTCCGTCTGTCTTTTTTTTATTGTTTATTGTTGTGCCTGGTGTTTGTTATTTTCTGTGATTCTGTTTATTTTTTTCCCACTTTGCTCGTTGTTGTGCCTGTGCCTTTTTGTTTTTGTCCTCTGTACCTGTTTCGCTGCCCTTTTCCCACTGCTGCCCCCGCGGCCCCTCCCCCTGCCGTTCCTGCCTCCCAGCTGTGCTTCCCTACCCCTTTCCCTATTTAATGGCGGACGCGCTACTGGCGTGCTGAAGGCATGCCAAAGGAAAGCCTGTCTGCGCCCGACCGCGACCAGCGCCAGAGACATGAGATCTCCGACCACCCACTGCTACGACTCAGCGGCCCTCCACGCACTCAACCCCGGAAGGAACAACTGCCAGCTGTCTACGCCGAACTCCACCCACGGCCAGTTCTCCTGCTGTCACTGCTGACCAACCTTCACCATCCTCTGCACTCCCACGGCCGCCACGCCCTACGCCAGCACCCCCGAAGCCCTGAGGTGCATCCTCCTCAATGTGCGCTCCCTGCGCACACGCCGTAGAGATCTGGGACCTAATCGACACCCTCGCTCCAGACGTCTCCTTCCCCACAGAAACCTGGACCAGCTACAGCTCCACCTCCGCCCCGACATCGCCACCGCCATCCCCGACGGATACAAGATCCAGAGAAAGGACCACCCCAACCGCCCGGGAGGAGGACTTTCCATCGTGCCCAAGAGCTCCCTCTGACTCACCACCTCCAGCACGAACGACAGCCCATCCACCACTGAACACCTCCATTTCCAGATCCAGACCAGCCCCAGAACGACCCTACTAGGCACCCTTGCCTACAGGCCTCCCGGACCCCAAACCGCGTTCACCACCATCGCCGACCTCATCGCACCCCACGCCATCGCCTCCCTGGACTACATACTGCTTGGAGACCTCAACTTCCACCTCGACCACCTCAGGGCCCCCCCCTCAACTCTCCACCCTCCTGGACAACCTCTGACTGAACTAGTCAACACCCCCACCCACAAGGCAGGACGTACCGTCGACCCAACCCCACCATCTTCGCAGGAGGTAACATCCACTTCAGCCACACTATGCAACCCCCCTGGATGGACCGCCACTGCGTACACTTCAACGTAGACAAACCAACCGCCCTCACCCTGCCCGCCGCGAAGATACTGGAACAAGGTCACCGAGGAGCACCTCCACTCCACCCTCCACCGCAACACCCCCCCACCTCGACCGATGCCAACCTCGCAGCCAAAGAATTTCACAGATGGATCGCCAACTGCGCAGATGAGCTCGCAACCCTGACAGACAGCGCCCCAGACAGGCCACCTGGTTCACCGCCGACCTCCAAGAATCCAGGCACACCTGCAGACGTCTCGAAGATTTGGAGAAACAGCAAATCCCAGGAAGATCGCACCACATACAAGAGTGCCATGACAGAATACCACCAATTCATCAGATCCACCAAAAGGACTTTCATCCAGAACAAGATCCTCGACCAACTCCAGCAACTCCAAGTAATTCTTCAGCATCATCCAGGAATTCACCAAACCCACCAGCAACACCAACACCATGGACGTCACCCCCTCCCAGGACCACTGCAACATGCTCTGCTCCTACTTCCATCTGAAAATAAAGTCCCTCTATGACCACTTCAATAAACAGACACCTGATGCCGAAACCACTCCCTCCTCCAGAAACGCCAGCACGCCCACCATCTCCTCCTGGACTCCAGTCACCACCGAAGACACTGCATCAACCATGAAATGCATCCACTCTGGAGCCCCCACGGACCCCTGCTCCCCTCACATCTTCCACAGAGCCACCACCATCACACCGTAACTACAACGCACCACCAATGCCACCTCCGAAACCTGCACTTTCCCCGACGACTTGAAACGCGCAGAAGTCAAGCCCCTACTCAAACGCCCTCTATGCCGGAATCAACAAGTCTCTGCTCGGCAAACTTCAGACCATACAGAACACCGCAGCAAGACTCTTCCTTTGCATCTCTCGACACAAACACATCACCCAACACCTGCGAAACCTCCACTGGTTCCCCGTCGAGGAGAGTAACCTTCAAGATACTCGCCCACTCCTACAAATGCCTCCAACACCGGACACCAATATCTCAAAGAAAGAATCTCCTTCCACCTACCCAAAAGAAACCTCCGATCCGCCGCCCTCGCCGAAACCCCGCACGTCCACAGAGCAAGAGCAGGTGGAAGAACTTTCTCCTACATTGCGGCCAAAACCTGGAAAGAGCTCCTGATCGACATCAGACACGCCCCCACTCTGCACATCTTCAGGAAGACCCTTGTTGTAGGGATTCTGCACAAATGCAGAACTATGCTCAGGAAATGGGACCTTGGTGTATAGTGATTGAGTCTTCCTACCACCTTAGTACCCATGCACCCAGAACCGACTAGCTGTAGTGTCTCACTTGCTCTCCTACTCACTCACAGAGAAGCAAATGATTAGACACCCCAGAACACACCACTCCCAGTTCTCTCAGGAATCGCGGTAACAAGACACCCTTTCGCTCACTCTCTTGTACTTGTCCACAATAAGACCTGATAAAATTGACTTTATAGAAATCAACAGTGGTACATTGAGTTCAGTGCCATTATTGTAGATTGATGGTCTGATATCTTTCATGACCAACCAGTTGCCTAGGGATTTCTTATATGTACAATGGCTGACTCCTCAAGCCTGCTGTACATTTAGATCCCCTGCGTTCTATTTACAGCAACAAAACTGAACTGGCCCCACTACCTGAGGAATAAACGTATCCGTATCTGGAAAATGCAGACAAGAGAACTTCTTGGCTCTAAACAATGCTACACTTTACGGCTCCTTTTCTGGGTTTGCTCTAAAAATGTGAAGTAACCGCACTGTGGCAAGTAGGTGAGGCCCTTCCTTTAAAGCTTGACCCATATTCTACCTGCTATTGACACATTTCAATTTCTTAACCCTCTACTGATGGTCAAATGCATCCTAATGTTTTCCACCAGAATTAATGTCCTTCAGTCTAACCAATGTTTTATCTAGTAACATGCCTGTTTGGTGTAAATATATAACCAATGTGTATCTTGAGGAATGCAAGAATGCCCAGCCACTTAAGGGTAAAGCGCTCTAACCTCCACTGGGGTAATGAACAGGAGCCCTCTTGTAGCTGGTGCCCCTTTCCATTGAAAGGGATGAAATGCCCTCGATTTGGCCCTTTGTGCATGTAGAAAGATCAGGTCTGGCCCTGTCATAGGTTGATGCCCCGTGCCACTTACTTGACGTTGTCTAATGTTGTGCTTTCTCCTGTTACAGCTTGCGCACTCCATCAGGCTGCTCTTGGAATACACGGGGACTGCGTATGAAGACAAGCATTATGTCACAGGACCAGGTAATAAAGGATTGAAGGGTGGCATGAGGGGGTGAATTCAGAGGGCCAAGTAATAAGGTTGGTGATGGTTGTGAACTCAGCCATCCTGGTGCAGCTTAAATTACTTTCAGATGGTCTGCATTACTGAGAGCCCTACTCTTTCTAGTCGTTCCTTACAAACGGAAGTGTCCCCTCTCTAAAGCCGGAGTTGGCATTTATTCATAATCCTAGTCCTGATCTCCGTTGTGTGTGCTATAAAAGTGACCTTATCAGTCTGCGATCACTCTCTGGGAGGACCAGCTTGGTTGGGCACGAGGCAGTTTCAAGGGTTACAGACAAGTAATCTAGGCATTCCTTCCACATTACTCATCGGAGGCCTTTCAAACAGATGCTTGCCAATTCTTTGTTTGACCATTCTGATACATGACACTAGAGCCCAGCTTGCCGCAGTACAAGTGTTGACCATAGGGCCCTCTCTGTGCCACCCTTTGACCTTTTTGGAATCCCAGCTGGCAGCACCCCCACCACCAAACAATAGAGTTTTATCATGAAGCCATCAACTGCCCCCCTTTAGTGAATCTGATCCTCAATGACCAGTGGTAGAAATGTTCACATGCAAATTACACTGAACATGAATATTAAATCATGCTAATCAGTTGAGTATTAACCGAGCATCATACCTGCAAAGTTCACTTGCCATTGAATGTGCACTAGAGATATCCACATGCAGATTAGATTGCTAATGTTCAACCTTCAGCAAGTTAGTTGAACATTTGATGGGCCTCACCAGTTGAGCACCTGCTGAGCCTTAATTCAACTTCACTCCTATGTGGTCTTGCTTGTTTGACTTATGCCACCTATGCCCTTCAAAATACCCCCCCCCCCTTTTCCAACTCCCTCCTTCTGCATTCCAGTGACCCTGCTGACCCCCACAGCACACAAGCTGCATATACCTCCTGTTAGAAATGGGATTTCTGGTTGGCTAGGGCTTGTGCCTAAGCCAGGCAGAAACCACCACTCTAGTCAGGGCAAGGGAGTTACACGCTGAAGATAACTCCTGCTCACCCCCTTGGTAGCTTGGCACGAGCAGTCGGACTTATCCCAGAGGCAATGTGTGAAGCGTTTGCGCAACACACACAGCAGCGACACACTAGGCACACCACAAAAGCAACTCCACACACGGTTATATAAAAAATAGCCTTTGTATTACTCATAAACACATTAGATCATAATCCCAAATGTACACTGTGCCACCTGGCACTAGGCAATATTTTACAGGGGACTTCTATACAGGACAGGGCCACTCTGGCCACTGTCATAACCATTCGAATCACAAGTAGCGAAAATAACACAACCAGTAACTACTGGTATTTGCATTAGGCATAAACACAGTATGCGTAATCACATTAGACATAAACACACTATGCATCACATTAGGCATAAACACAGTATGCATCACATTAGGGCCTTGCGCCCTACCAGCACCTCAGGTGCTCACAGGCCAACTGGCCTTCCTCGGGGGCCCAACTGGGACTTCCCCGCCATGCCCTATGTCCAGATATTAAGGGCTCTAAGCTGCCACTGCAGCAGGGTACAGGCCGGTACCAAGAATAGGGGTGCGAGGGTGTAACCCACCCTGGTCTCTTGAGAACCAAAATGCTCCCCCCAACGTTGCAGCTGCCGCGAACTGGTGGTACAGCTGTGTGCAAAAATAAGCACCAACAGTGCCTCCTCAGCCCCCTTATCGGGGCTTCTCTTGTAAGCCAAAAAGGAATGCCCCCGCAACATTGCAACTGCCCGCACCCTAGCGGTGCAACTGTAGAAGTGAGCACCGGCACCAACGGTGCCTAGGGAGCCCCTCCCGGGCCTCCTCTTTTAGGGAAATCTCACTAGTACCCGCCAGTACCAGCAGTGCTCCAGCCCCACTCACCGGGACTTCTCCTTCACTTCGCCCGGTCTCTTCACTGTGACCGGTGGTCTCTGGGGACCCACCGCTCCCTCTACGAGGCAGAAATGGGGCCCGCGAGGCTCCGACTCCTCTGGCGGCCACACTAGCTCAGCAACACCCGGGCGCTCCTCCGGCACCGGAGCGACGCCCACCACCAGGCCTCGCCTGGCTTCCAGAGACTTCTTTCCTGCAGCCACAGGAGCCCGCGAGGCTCCAACCCAGTGGCTTCTGCAGGCCCTGCCCACAGTCGGGCAACAGGTGCCTGACTTCCGGGTTGCATTGGCGGCTGCTCTTCGGCACACACAAATGCGGGGTAGGCTACCGCTCCACCTCCAGGCAGCACTGTGGGATCCCCATGCCGGGATTCCCTCGGAACAACTTGCAGCACTGCGCTGTCGCGCATCAAGACTCACGAGACGCTTCTCACGCCACCAGCAGCATCCGACCGGTCCACGACACCAGGACGAGCAGCGTTCTCCCCAAGGCAAAGGGGCTCAGTCCACTCCTGGTAAAGGGGAGAATCCAGCAAGGACTCCACGCTAGGTTCAAGGGCACACCGGGCAGAGCTGGGCACAGGCAGGCCAGCACGTAGGGACCCCCAGGAGCTAGCAGCTGGGTCCCACGGTGGTTCCTCCTGAAGCCCTCCAGCTCCAAACGGGTAAAAGTAAGCACACATCATGGGGTCACAGACCCAGTACTTATACCTCACATGTCTTTGTTCTCTCCCTCTGCACCGGCCTAGGCCCGGTCCAAACCAGTTCTGGGGAGCACTCCAACCTTTGTTTACAGGGCACAAACTCCCTCATTGTCAGAGTAGGTCCCGGCCCCAGACACACACCACAGGGGGGGCGGAGCCAGCATTGAACAAGGCAGGCACAGACCTATTCAGGGTCAGGGGCTACTCCTCCCACTACTCCAAACGCAGATCTGCCTATTCAGCCTAGTGGTGACTCACCCAGCCCCTCTGGAGATACGGCACCTCCCCAGTCCCTGTCACTCCAGAGCCAGACATGCAGTACACATCAGGCAGGCACAAAGACACATAGCACACAGAAATGCCAACTTCTGAAAGTGGCATTTCTAAAATGGTGATAATAAATCTGCGCACACCATTACGCAGCATTTATTATTACTATTCCAAACATACCAAACTTGACCACGCTGCTCCTCTCCTATTAGAAATGTCCACCGAAACACTTATCAGGGAATCCCCAATGCATTCTTATGAGAGGGCAGCCTCACAGCAGTGAGAAACCAAAATGGCTGTTTGTCACTACCAGGACATGTCATACAGTTAAGGCACATGTCCCACCTTTTACCTACAATGCACCCTGCCCATAGGGTTAGCTAGGGCCTACCTTAGGGGTGACTGACGTAGTAAAAGGGGGGGTCACAGATGTGGCACCCACTTTATGTGCCACGTCACAGCGGCAGTAAACTGCGCGCACAGACCCTGCAATGGCAGAGGCCTGAGACAAGTTTGAAAAGCTACTTTGGTGGGTGGCGCAATCAGCGCTGTAAGCCGACCAGTTGGTACAAAAAGAAATGTCCCAGTGGAAGATAAATCAACACAATTAGTATACACAAATGGTCTATGTTGCTAGAAACTTTTGACAACACCACCTTTGAATTACACCATTAAATGGTTATGATTTAATCTCATCCCCAATTTGAATAATCAATTCATATACAAAATACAATACATGTGAGTCTTAAAGGTTTAAAATGGTGCAACCTAAGAGAAAAGAGGGAAGGGTTGTGAACAGTGCATGATGTGAAAAAGGAAAGGTAGTGTACATGTGAACATCAAAATTCAATATTTACAACCTATCCAGCCAAGTAACTGGCTTGTACATATGACAAATCAAAACATCAAAGGGATGCAGGTAAACGATCTGTCATCCATGTTTGAAAGAGAGGAATGGTCAACGTTTCGACCCCTATGCGTGGCAGGGAGCTTTGTTCCTTGCGGGCGGGGTCTTCATCAGGACTGGGGCACAATGACGTGGAAGCACCTATGAGGGATAAGGTTAAATCAGTGTGGTGGTGTAAATAAGGGGTACTGTTAATGAAAGGATACTCTAAGGTAATTATTTACCAAAAGCAGCGAGATGGATTCAAACTGAAGGCTCCTAAAAAAAACAGAGAGCCACTGCCATTAGTGTCGTGGGCAGGTACCAGGGAGGAGTATAGGGACAGAGCTCAAATGAAACTTACTCATATGACTAGCAGGCGTTAATTCGGGTAAGCATGCGCCAGGGTTGATGAGTAACCGATGGCTGTAAGAAATAGAGAACCTGTTGATGAGAGGCCATCTCTCAGAATGGGCACGACAGCACCGCGGCCTAGCTGGTGAAAACGAAATTGGGCTGTATGTAAAAAGGGCTGTCACCGGCATGCCAACTAGACATCGGTGAAAAAACAAAGCAATAAGACTAAAGAGAACGTGACTTCAATGCTGAACTCGTTAAAAGGGGCCCTTGAGCAGAAGCGACTGAAGCGTTAAACTAAGAAATAGCGCAAAACCTTTAATGAGAGGCCATATCTCAGAATGGGCATGACATTCCCGCGGCCTACCTGGTGAAAACGAAATTTTTAGAGCTGCATGTAAAAAGGGCTGTCACCGGCATGCTGTTGCGCTTTCCAACTAAACATCGGTGAAAAAAGCAATAAGACTAGAGCAAAAGTGACCAACGCTGAACTCATTAAAGGGGCCCTTGAGCAGAAGCGACAAACGCTAAGGAAAGGAACAATTAAAACCTGTAAGCATGCTTGTGAAAGATCAACAAATAAGCCTCCAAGCATGAGGTTCTGGGCGCGTTTACCTTTTGACTAAAAACTGGGTCAATACAAAGGATTGGTGAAATAATTACGGTGTCCAGAATGCGGGGGCGAATGACAAGGCATGCATCAATGCCTAATACCAATTGTGATGTAAAAAAGCTGGGGCGCGAACGAGCATCAGGCAGAGCTTGAGTGTGGACATACCTCGAGGTTGCTGTTGAGAAACCGATCTGACCGCTAACCCCGTGTTGATGTCAGACTCGGTAATTATACACGTCAGTGAAACGTGCACGTAGAGCACGTTGCTCTTGGAGAGCTGCCAAACGCATTCAGTAAGTTTAGTGTGATGTAACAAAAGAATTGATGCAAGGCGGATGTATAGCACTGACTGCAAAAAGCAGTTCAGTCTTGGGTGGGCAAAGAAATGAAGGAAGAAATAAATATCTGTCTACACACAGGCACAGTGTTCATTTGACATCTAAACACATTTAAAGCAACATTAAACCTGTTGCTCGGCGAGCATTCACTTTAATGCTGAGCATTGTATACGACCTGGTACTTATGGAACATTTTCTAATTAGAAGAACGTAATGTGAGATCATTGGAACAAAATCAACAAAAGTGTGGCATCGCATTCAGGATTATATGACGCTTTATGCTCGAGTGACGGGCGTATAGTCACAGATGAAAATGCTTATTCTTTTGTGTAAAGAATTCCTGTCTGCCTGCGGCAGCGCACATTATACCAGAATTACAGGATACATTTCAAAATATGGCAGCATGATACTGAGCATGGAATAACGTATTTAGCATACGTGTGATATACCATACGTGAGCGAGCATATGTTGAAGCAAACGTCCTTGGTCATAATCATGTAGTGAAAACCGTGATTGTTGAAGTGCGAAAGAACATTGTGTTCGAGGCATGTGAGCTGCAGAGCTCACACTAAGCATTAGATCGCCATCTGGTGTTGGGCTCGGATGCTTGCACTTTGTTGTTGTCTTAGAAGTCTTTTGTAGTCAGGTGATGGGTGACTCCTCCTTTGGACGATAGTGCGCATGGGCATCGACTCCATCCTCCGATTGTTTTTTTCCGCCATTGGGTTCGGATGCAATTTTCGCGCACCGGTTCAAAACTGTAGTTTTTCAAACTTTTCATCGCGCAAAACTGCCAACAAACCTATCGACATCGAAATCTCGGCGCGCCTCTCATCGATTCCTTTTCCAGCTGTCGACGCGGGCCGCTGGGCCCATCGACGCCGTGAGGCCTACGGCTCATGGAAAGGACGCCCTTCCGAAAATGCCCCCAGTGTGGAGCAAAGTTCCCCCACAGTGACCATCACGAGGTCTGTAACCTGTGCCTTTTGCCCGACCACGAGTCCAGCTGTCCAGCTTGTGCCTCCTTCCGTTAGAAGAAAACGATTCGAGATCGTCGAGCTCTAAGGCACGTCATGGCGCAGAGATCCGCTCCAGACCCGGTGGACATCTTCGACGAAGGCCCCGATGTCCCTGAAGATTCAGAAGATCTCCAAATCGTGTCAGAGGCAGAAGACTCAGACGATCCCATCACTCCTGGGCAACGAGTGAGTACTACTGCCCCTACCCCAACCCCCCCACCAAAGCAGAAGGCACCGGTCAAGACTTCGCCCGTTGGCCCCAGTCGCGACCGAAAACACACTTCAGACGCCCCGCCTTCGAGCCCGGCGCCGAAGAGAAAATTCAAGCCTTCCGGTACCTCGGCACTGACCAAGCCGGCTAGTGCTAGTACCACCGGCACCTTCGGAGCCGAAGCCAAAAGAACACTCGGCTCCGAAATCCACACCGATTCCGTCCACCTCTAAACTCAAACCCGCCTCGAACACATCGAAGCAGGGGGATAAGCCGGCGTCGAAACTCAAACATCACGCCACAGCCCCTAAGCCAAAGTCTTCGGAGCCGACACTCAAGCCTAAGGATTCTTCCACGCCTCCTTGGGCCAAAGAGCATAAAAATCAGCCACCACCCCGTTCGGAACCGAAAAAGTCGGCGCCGAAAACAGTTATCCAGGAAGAGGAGCTTTTTCACCCGGATCCTGTCGATCCTAAGCAAACCCAGATCCACATCAACCCCAAAACAGGACATCTCACAGCTGTACCACGCCACAAGCCCGTACCTGTGGAAAATGACTGTGCCACTTCACCCATGCCTCCTTCTCCTGTCCTTCCATCTAACACCCCTCCTCTCCACATACCTGTTACACCGCCTCAGCCTGTAACATCTCCACCACATGATTATCAAGATGACATAGGGGACGGTGGTGACCCTGATGACCCAGATGACCCACCACAAGATGATTGGGACTACAATGATCCAATAGATCCCCCAGACCTCCCAAGCCCTCTACCATACCCAACAAAACCCTCTCCTCCAGATGATGATATTGGGTTTGGGCAACTCATCAACAGGGCTGCTGTTTTTCATGGGGTACACATGCACACAAATGCACCAGAGGAAGATTTCCTATTCGACACTTTTGAACAGTCCCAAAAAACTGTACAAATTTTACCTATGATTAAAGGAGTCATCAAGCATGCTCCTGACATATTTAAAGATCCTGTACGCACCAGGATTCTTAACCCCAGGATCGATAAGAAATATAGACCTGCCCCTGACGATCCTGCCTACGTTAAAGGCCAGCTCCCTCTAGACTCCTTAGTAGTCTCCAATGCTCAAACGAGCTAATTCACAAACCTCAGACGCACCGCCCCCTGATAAAGAGTCAAAATTGCTAGACGCATCAGGCAAAAGAGTAGCTGCGCAGGCCGCCAATCACTGGTGCATAGCCAACACTCGGGCACTGCTGGCCAGATATGATAGGGCCCACTATGACCAATTAGAAACCCTTTTACAACACTTGCCTGACCAGTACAGAACTCAGGCAAATGACCTAATTCAAGAGGGCAAGCTAACCACCAATGCGTCAATTAAGTGTGCCCTTGATGCAGCTGACACTGCCGCTAGGTCTGTCAACACTATCGTACTACTCAGAAGACATGCATGGCTGCGCAGGTCCAAACCACCATTCTAAATCAGCCGTTCAATCATAACCAACTTTTTGGACCGGCTGTAGACACTGCTCTTGAGGATGAAAAAGGATACAGAAACTGCCAAGTCAATGGGAGTGTTGCAGTCTCCGCAACCGTGTGGCTCCTTTCGTCGCTCCTTCTACAGAGGAGCCTCCAGAAACATCAGCACAGATAGTTCATCTTCTTTTAAGAACACCACCCAAACATCCCCCAATAGAGGATATTTTAGAGGAGGTTACAGAGGTAACAGTAAAGGGAGAGGCCGAGGTAGCACCAACACCCGTACCTCCCCTGCTGCTAAACAGTGACTTCCCTCCACTTCTCCCCGACCATTCCACTCCTGTCGGGGGACGACTAGCACAGTTCCTACCTGTCTGGAACTCCATTACAACAGACAGGTGGGTGAGACAAATTATCCAATATGGTTACTGCCTGGAACTTGCAGCTGCCCCCCCAAACATACCACCCAAGCAGCGTCCAATGTCCGCAGACCATCTTACACTTTTAAAGCAAGAAGTTCTTTCACTGCTTCAAAAGCACGCCATAGAACCAGTCCCTCTACTACACCAGGGAACGGGGGTTTACTCCCTGTATTTCCTAATCCCCAAGAAGGATGGGACCCTAAGGCCAATTCTAGACCTCAGACCCCTCAATCAGTATATACATTCGGATCATTTTCACATGATCACTCTCCAACAAGGGCTTCCCTTACTACAACAAGAAGACTTCCTTGCAACACTAGACCTCAAGGACGCCTACTTCCACATTCCCATACATCCTGCTCACAGAGTATCTAAGGTTCGTACTCGATGGACAACACTACCAGTTCAAAGTCCTTCCATTCGGAGTCACCACTGCTCCAAGGGTGTTTACCAAATGCCTTGCAGTAGTGGCAGCACACCTACGAAGACAGCAAATACATGTCTTCCCATACCTGGACGACTGGCTCATAAAAGCCAGATCATTCAACCAGTGTGTCCAACACACTCATCAGACCATTCAAACACTACACAACTTGGGATTCACAATCAACTACACCAAGTCGCACCTCCAGCCCTCCCATTTACATCAATATCTGGGAGCCACAATAAACACTTCCACGGCTCTAGCTTATCCCAGCCCAGCCAGGATAGCCAGTATACAAGCCCTCATCACCAAGTTTCAAATCTAACACTCTCTCCCAGCCAGAGTGTTCATGCAACTAATCGGCATGATGGCATCTTGCATTTTCATCGTACCTCATGCAAAGCTTCAAATGCGTCCCCTACAAGAGTGTCTAGCACACCAATGGAATCAGGCTCACGGACAACTTACAGATCTGGTGTTGGTGGACAGCCACACACATCGCTCTCTGCAGTGGTGGAACACAAAAAACTTGTCCAAAGGGCGGCTGTTCCTCGAGCCTGTTCCACAAATAGTACTAACAAGACGCATCACTCACAGGATGGGGAGCACACCTGTTAGATCATACAACACAGGGCAAGTGGACCACTCAACAAACACTGCTCCACATCAATCATCTAGAACTACTAGCCATATTCCTAGCACTCAAATCCTTTCAACTCCAGGTACAAAACAAAGCCGTCCTGATCCGAACAGACAACATCACGGCCATGTATTATATACAAAAACAGGGGGGGGGGGGGGGACACACTCTTTACAACTGTCCCATAACATTTGGAGGTGGGCCATTCCACAAAACATATACCTTCTCGCCGAACACCTACCAGGAGTTCACAATCAGATTGCCGATCTGTTAAGTCGACCGACACAACAGATTCACGAATGGGAGCTACATCCACAAGTTCTTCTACCTTTTTTCCAGATGTGGGGCCAGCCAGACATAGATCTGTTTGCCACACACCAAAACGCAAAATGCCCAACCTTCGCCGCCAGGTTTCCACACCCCCAGTCCAAGGGCAATGCGATATGGATGAATTGGTCAGGCAGATTTGCGTATGCTTTTCTGCCACTCCCACTCATTCCGCTTGTAGTACGCAAGCTCCGGCAACAGTCTCTAAAAATGATCCTAGTAGCTCCCACATGGGCACGCCAACCGTGGTTCACCACACTGCTGGAACTATCGATAGTCCCACACCAAAAGCTACACCTCTCCCCATCACTACTAACGCAGAGCCATGGAGAGAAGGCACCCCGATCCATCTCAACTGAACCTTGCGATCTGGCTCCTGAGGTCCTAGAGTTAGGTTACCTTAACCTACCACCGGACTGTATGAACATCATTAAAGAGGCCAGACGCCCTACCACCAGCGCTTGCTACGCAGCAAAGTGGAAAAGATTCGCTATTTACTGCGATAACAATCATATCCAGCCACTACAAGCCTCCACGCAAAACATCATTTGCTACTTACTACATTTGCAAATATGTAATTTAGCATACTCATCCATACCTCTGCACCTAGCAGCACTTGCTGCTTACTTACAAAACAGGCAACACTTATCACTCTTTCGGGTCCCAGCAATTAAAGCCTTTTATGGAAGGCCCTAAACGGATCATACCTCCCAGATTACCACCTTCTCCAGTGTGGAATCTTAACATCGTACTTACTAGGCTCATGGGACCCCCATTTGAACCCCTGCATAAATGTGAACTTCAATTCCTCACGTGGAAAGTAGCGTTCCTTATTGCAATCACCTCTCTCAGGAGGGTGAGTGAGATCCAGGCTTTAACCATACAAGAGCCCTTCTTACAAATACATCCTAAAATAGTTCTCAGGACAAACCCAAAATTCCTTCCTAAAGTAATTTCTCCTTTCCACCTTAACCAATCTGTGGAACTACCCGTGTTTTTTCAAAACCCGGATTCTGTAGCGGAAAGAGCTCTCCACACCCTAGACGTCAAAGGAGCCTTAATGTATTACATTGACAGAACCAAGTCATTTCGCAAGACAAAGCAATTGTTTGTAGCTTTCTCTCCACCACATAAGGGTAACCCCATCTCAAAAGCTGGGATTGCAAGGTAGATCGTTAAATGTATCCAAATATGCTACCAAAAAGCCAAGCGCACATTATCAATTCCCCCTAGAGCGCACTCAACACGTAAACTAGGGGCTTCCATGGCATTCTTAGGGAACATTCCCCTAGAAGACATCTGTAAGGCAGCCACATGGTCTACAACACACACCTTCACTAAACACTATTGTGTTGATGTGCAAGCCAAGCAACAAGCTTCTGTGGGCCAAGCTGTTCTTAAAACACTTTTTCAAACTACTGCAACCCATACAGGCGACCACCGCTAGGGGAGATACTGCTGTACAGTCTATGCTTAGTGTGAGCTCTGCAGCTCACATTCCTCGAACGGAAAATGCTACTTACCAGTATGCATCTGTTCTTGGCATGTAGAGCTGCAGATCCTCACACGCCCACCCACCTCCCCGGGACCTGTATGTGTTCCAGTCCTATCTTACTTAGATATACACACATGGACATCTTTTTCTCTTTTCTACTAACTCCATCACTCCCCATTATGGCGAAAAACAATCTGAGGATGGAGTCGATGCCCATGCGCACTATCGTCCAAAGGAGGAGTCACCTATCACCTGACTACAAAATACTTCTTCTAAGACAACAACAAAGTGCAGGCATCCGAGCCCAACACCAGATGGCGATCTAATGCTTAGTGTGAGGATCTGCAGCTCTACATGCCAAGAACAGATGCATACTGGTAAGTAGCATTTTCCTTACCTTGGATACATGGAACAGAAACGGGCCGATGAAACATATACATTACATCATAGGTAAATGCCGTTGGTAAGCACAAACTGTATGTTCCCAAGGGGAGGATATATATTAATGCATATTGTGATAGACAGTCAGCCTAATCATCATTTAGAACAGAGATTTGAGCATACATCGCATCCATTTCATTTAGGCCATCATGAACCGAGTTGAAGGAATCCATCCATTTACACTCCCGGACATTTAATACATGGCTAAGGTCACCACCCCTAATGCCCAATTTGACTTCTTCAAGCACTAGCCATCTGATCGAGGCAGGGGGGTGATTCTGGGTTTGGAAGTGGTCGACCAGAGGTGCTCCCAGTGTGCCGCACCTTATCCTGCTGCAGTATCCGTGCTTTCACTTTCTGCGTGGTTTGTCCTACGTAGATTAGATTGCAGGGGCATAAGATGGCATAAATGACATTGCTTGAGTTGCAATTGGAATGAGTCTTGAGTACCAAGGAGCAATTGTTGTGACTAAATTGTTTGGTCTCTATCGTCATGTCGCACGCCTTACAATTAGCACAGTATCATTGGTAGTCCCCACATGGATTGAATAGTGGGTTGGGGTGCGGGCTCCAGTAGTGATCTCACCCCATGGTCCCGGACATTTTTGCCCTTCTTGAAAGAATGCATGGGGGTAGTTGGAGGTCATCTGCAATCGGGGGCCAGTGTTTGTTGACAATTTGTCTGATCTCATTGCTCCTCGTATTAAAAGTGGTGACACAGATCAGTCTCGCAGGGTGGTCATTGGTGCGATCTTTGGGTGTCAACAATGATTCCCTTGGGTTAGGCCATGCCCGTTTTCTGGCACGTTTGACCATGCGTTTAGGGTATCCACGATCCATTAGTCTGTTGATCAGGTCATCAGATTCTGCAAAGAAATCCTCTTTCCTGGTGCAGTTCCTCCTGATCCTCAAGAACTGCCCAAACGGTAAGTTGTCGCGTAATCCCCTTGGGTGGTGGCTACCGTATCGCAGTAGGGTATTTCTCTCTGTAGGTTTGCGATACAATGTAGTATACAGAACTGAGTTGGCAGCTTTAATTGAGACATCTAGAAAGTCAACAGAGTTAGTGTCTGCGTGAACAGTGAACTTGATGTCTGGGGAATCTATCATTCAACCAGATAAAGAAAGAGGTGTTCTGATTCACTTCCTGACCAGATCATGAAAATGTCATCAATATACCGTTTCCAGTATGTGACATGATGCAAAAAGGGATTAATGGTGTTGAATACAGATTCCTCCTCAAAATTGTCCATATATAGTATAGCTAGATCCGGGGCGAAGCTCGCCCCCATGGCTACTCCTTTGGTTTGTACGAAGTGGTCCCCCTGAAAGTAAATTTTTTTTTTTTTGCATCATTGCTATTTCTAGCAATTGTATAATGAACTCCGTAGGGACTTGTGCAGGTAATGGTCTTCTGTCTAAAGCTCTCCGCATTACCTCCAAGGCATGTCTTTGGGGGATACTAGTATATAATGAAACGATATCCAGTGTGACCAAGAGTTGTGTGCTGGGATCAAACACCATGCCATACACTAGATTGATAACCTGCATGGTGTCCCGGAGGTAGGATTTGGTGTTTTCTGCCAAAGGTTTGAATAAAAAGTCTATATATTTGCAGAGCGGTTCCAGTACTGACCCACAGCCGGAAACAATGGGCCTGCCGGGTGGTAGATCCTGGTTCTTGTGGACCTTGGGTAAGGTATATAAATTGTAGGCAGTCGTGGCTGCTTCTGGTTCAAATAAAGAAATTCCAAGACTGATAAGAAACCAGATTCCTTCCCGCTCTCCGTAGTCCTTAAGATCAAGGAGCTGATTGTCTTGGTCGGGTTACTCCTCAGTCTTGCGTAGCTCACTCCGTCATCCAATTGTGAATAGATCTCCCTCTTATATGCCTCTGTGTCTTGAATGACAATGGAGCCGCCCTTATCCCCGGGTTTGATCACAATTAGGCCATTGTTCTTCAGATCAGTAAGGGCATTGCGTTCTGCCGCTGTCACATTATGTTTGACGTACTTTTTGGTTGCGCATACCTTTAGTGCTTCCTTGAGAACGATGCTCTCATATGTTAGGATGCGATGTGACATCATCTGGGCAGTGGGGGTGAATGTAGATGGAACCCTCAGTCCGGTATATGACCCAATGGATGCAAAAGAGGAATGTCGGAAATGGTATCTCAGACGGATCTTCCTGAAAAAACGGTGGAGTTCCGCTTTGAGGTTGAACTTGTTCGGATATGCTGTAGGTACAAAGGAAAGGCCTTTGCTAAGAATCGACTTCTCATCTGTCGTCAGATCATGTGCTGATAGATTGATGATGGATCTTTTGGCCTGGTTACCACCTGTAAACCCGGCGCCGGGTCTGGATTTCTCCATGTTGTTCCTGGGGGAAACGGACCTGTTTCTGATTCAGTGGTTGGCCCCGCTGCCGGACTCCGTCCCAGTTCTGGCCTTGTTGTGGTGGACCACGAGGTGGGCCCCTGTTCCAATTCATGTTCCTGCCTCTTGGAGGTCTCCATTGAGCGTCCTCTAAAAAAAGACTACTATGTTGGGCCTGGTTGTGGGTTATACCAACCGTCCTGGTATTGGTATCCGAAACTGGTGCCTGGCTGGTCTCCCTCACTTCCAGAGGAGCCTCTGAAACCACCTCGGCCTCTGTTGGTGAAGCGGCCATGTTGGTCTTGTTTAAAATAATCTTCTTGCAGATAGGGATAGGTCTGTTTCTTATCGTAAAAACGTATATCCTTGGAGAGTTTATCCAGTTTCTTTGTGTATTGACGTCAAATTCCTTGATGGTCTTCTCGAGTCTTTCAAGGGCCTCTTTAGCGTTAGACAGAGCGTTGTCAGCGATCTCCTGTTTAAGATCCGATATTTCTTTCATTAGTTTTTCCACCTGTTCCAGTGCTGTTTCTACACCAAGCACCATCCAGTGGCGTGAGCAGTTGTTAGCTACAAAACTGAAGCCCTCTTTAAATTTTGACGAATAGACAATGATTGCCGGTTCATTCCTGACTTGTAGTTAAACTGGTATTTTATTAGCCTGCAGATACTTGGTTAGGAGGTGTCCATGAAGTCTGTTTCTGATTAATTTCTTCTCTAACCTCTCGAGTTTATTGATCTTTAGTAGCATTTAATTTACTGGCGCTGGGTATCTGAGATTCCACTTTACAAGGGACTGACAGGTAAATTTAAATACGCCAAACGGGTGTAGCCCAATCTTACCATGTTTACCACAGAGAGCACACGCACTTTACAGTGGACAGCAGTGCTAAAGTGCCCAGAGTCCTAAAACCAACACCAGGTCAGAAAAAAGACTAGGAGGAAGGCAAAAAGTTCATGGATGACCCTGCAAAAAGGGCCAAGTCCAACACCTCCTGCTTCCCTAAACCTACTATGCTCAAAGTCCACCCCACAGCGCTTTCATCAATTCTACTCTCGTTGAGTATCAGAAGCATACCAACTATTCTGACTGTTGCAAGTTAGCTATTCAAGTGTTCGGTGTGTGGGTTGTGTTCTATGCATGTGATCGCTGAGCTGGGATGCGTGTAGCGCGATGGGTGAGTGATGTGGTGAGTGGGCGCAGGCGACTGGTGGCTGTGTGGGGGTGAGTTATATTGGGAGAGATGGGGGGGGGTTAAAACGCTGATGGCAAGTGAATGACTTGAGAGGTTGGTGTTGTAAAGGGTCTGCTGATGTGACTTGAGTGACACTACTGAGTTATGGTGCGAGATGCTGTGTATTAAGTGGCTATAGGTGGTTTGGCAAGTGAGTTTTTTGAGTGGTGACTAGTAAGCAAATGTGGATCTTTCTAGGAGTTGAGAAGTGTATGTAGGCGAATAAGTGGTATCACTCAGTAAAGAGGGAGTTAAAAGGCTTGAGTAAACAAATGTTTAAGTGGCGTGCTCGGGTAAGGTTTATTGGTGCTATTATGGGGTAAGTTGTGTGTAGTATAAGGTGTTGATGAATGGTGTGATAAATGTGTCCCTTGGGGGCAGTGTTTTGAGCATGCTGAGTGGAGGAGTGATATTGGGGAGCAGTAAGTAGTATCGGTGACTGTCGCAGACTGACAACAAAAGTGGCAAGTGGTGTAAGCAGCTGAAGGCGGAGTGGATGGTTTTTAGCTGGTGTTGCAAAAGTGTGGCTTTAACTTTTTTTTTAACAGATCTCTTAAACAACCAGGTGTGTATTGAATGAATGGTTGTGTGAGTAGTATGAATGACTGTCATTACATCATGTCAGTGGCAGACGTCCAGCACGTGGGGCTAGAGTGGCTGGTGATGGTGACTGTTCATAAGTGGAGAGCGGTATTTGTTACTTTTGTTTGTGTGAATGCTATAGCTAGTTAGTCTGTGACTGATTTGCGTGCCATCAGGCAGCTTTGCAGAAAACGACACTGGAGAGGATCAATCAATCGGGTTTGTTAAAGCGCGACTACTCACCCGTAAGGGTCTCAAGGCGCTAGGGGTGGGTGCAGGTTCCATCCATCAAGGAGGGGGTCTGTCGAAGAGCCAGGTTTTGAGGTTTCTTGCGAAGATGGGGAGCGATGTTGTCTGTCTGAGGTGGAGCGGAAGGGCGTTCCATGCTTTGGCCGCGAGGAAGGAGAAGGAGCGGCCTCCCGAACTGGTCTTTCTGGTGCGGGGGACCACGGCGTAGGAGAGCTGGGCTGATCATAGGGTCCTTTGGGGTGCGTGGAATTTGAGTCGGCTGTTCAGGTATGCTGGTCCGGTGCCGTGGAGGTACTTGTGTGCGTGGGTGAGCATCTTGAAGGTGATTCTCGCCTCGACAGGGAGCCAGTGGAGTGTGCGCAGGTGCTGGGAGATGTGGCAGTGTTTTGGCAGGTTGAGGACCAGTCTTGCGGCGGCGTTCTGGATGTTCTGTAGCTTGCGGGTGAGGTTTTTGTTCCGGCGTAGAGTGCGTTGCCGTAGTCGAGTCTGCTGGTAACCAGGGCGTGAGTGACGGTCTTTTGGTGTTCGAGGGGGATCCATTTGAAGGTCTTACGAAGGAGGCGGAGGGTGTGGAAGCAGGAAGACGAGACAGAGTTTATCTGGCGGTCCATTTTGAGCTCGGAGTCCGGATGATTCCCAGGTTGCGTGCGTGGTCCGTGGGGGTTGGCGGGTTTCCGAGGGCGGGGGGCCACCAGGTGTCTCTCCAGGCATCGGGGTTTGGGTCCATGATGAGTACTTCTGTTTTGTTGGTGTTTAGTTGTAGGCAGCGGTTTTTCATCCATTTGGCGACGGCTTCTATGCCTTCTCGAAAGTTGCGTCTGGCGGTGTTGGGCTCGTTGGATAGGGAGAGGATGAGCTGGGTGTCGTCTGCGTATGACACGATGTTGAGTCCGTAGGTTCTGACGATGGGGGCGAGTGGAGCCATGTAGACGTTGAAGAGCGTCGGGCTGAGGGAGGAGCCCTGGGGGACTCCGCAGGTGGTAGGTGTGGGGTCCGAGAGGAAAGGGGGGAGTCTGACCCGCTGCGTCCTGCCAGAGAGGAAGGAGCGGATCCAGTCGAGGGCCTTGTCCTGGATTTCTGCGTCGTAGAGTCTGCGTATTAGGGTGCGGTGGGAGACTGGGTCGAACGCCGCTGATAGGTCGAGGAGGATGAGGGCTACTGTTTCTCCTTTGTCCAGTAGGGTGCGGATGTCGTCTGTTGCGGCGAGGAGGGCGGTTTCCGTACTGTGGTTTTTTCTGAAGCCGGATTGGGAGGAGTCGGATGTTGTGTTCTTCAATGAATGTGGCGAGTTGGCTGTTGATGGCTTTCTCGATGACTTTCGCTGGGAACGGGAGCAGGGAGATGGGTCTGTAGTTTTTGAGGTCGGTGGGGTCCGCTGAGGGTTTCTTTAGGAGGGGGTTGACCTCGGCGTGTTTCCAGTCGGGGAACGAGGCGGTCGCCAGGGAGTGGTTGATGGTGTGGCGGAGCATGGGTGCGATGGTGTCGGCGGCTCTGTTGAAGATGTGGTGGGGGCAGGGGTCCGTGGGGTCCCTGAGTGGATTGACTTCATTGTCTTCAGTGTGTCTTCGGTGGTGAGGGCTGTCCAGTCGTCAATCGCTGGTTTCCGGGTGTCAGGGGTGGTTGGTGAGGGTTCAGTGTGTTGGTTGTCTTCGTCGAAGTTGTCGTAGATGCTCTTGATTTTGTGGTGGAAAAAGGTGCTGAGTTTGTCGCAGAGGTCTTGTGAGGGAGGGATGTTGGTAGACTCGCTAGTGGGTTGGGCGAACTCCTTGATGATGCTGAAGAGTTCCTTGCTGTTGTGCGCGTGGGTGGAGATTCTGTCTTCAATCGCTTTTTTTCCTCGTTTCTCTGAGTTGATGGTGGGCGTTGGTGGCGGCTCTGAAGTTGTCGTGGGCTTCTGTGGATTTGGTGTTCCTCCAGGCCTTTTCGAGGCAGCGGCATGTGCGTCTGGACTCTCGAAGTTCGGTGGTAAACCATCTGGCTTTCTTGGCACGGGTATTGTTGTTTTTCTTGAGGGGGGGGCTATGGTGTTGGTGCTGTCCGAGATCCATCTATGCAGTGTTCGGGCTGCGGTGTTGGGGTCGTCGTTTTCCGCGATGGTTGAGGTGGAGTTGTTGAGTGAGGAGGTGAGCTGGTCGTCGGTGATTTTGGTCCAGTTTCTTCGTGGAAGCAGGTGCTGGTGTCTGTGGATGGTGGGTGTTCTGAAGGTGAAGTGGACGCAACGATGGTCGGTCCATGGGAGTTCGGTGGTGTGGCTGAAGGTGATGGAGTTTCCTGTAGTGAAGAGGGGGTCGAGGGTGTGTCCTGCTGAGTGCGTGGGCTCCGTCACGATCTGGCGCAGTCCAATGTTGTGGAGGTTGTCCAGGAGGGATGTGGTGTTGGGGTCCAGTTTGTTGTCGAGGTGGAAGTTGAGGTCTCCCAGCATGTAGTTGGTGGATGCGATGGCCTGCGGGGAGATAATGTCCGTGATGGAGTTGGCGAAGGGTCCGCGGGGTCCAGGGGGTCGGTAAATGAAGGTTCCTCGGAGGGTGGCGGTGGGGCTGGCCAGTATCTTGAAGTGAAGGTGTTCCATCAGTTCTGTGGGCTCGTCGGGGAGTGTGCTCAGGCGGAGGCTGGATTTGTGGACGATGGCGATTCCTCCTCCTGGGCGGGTGGGGCGGTCCTTCCTGGAGATCTTGTATCCTTGGATGATACACGAGTGATGTGAACTTGCAGATGAGTGGTTCTGTGAGTGAGGGATATTCTTCTAGCTACGAGGAGAGTTGGCAGTGGGTGTGCAAGAGATTCCCGAAAGCATTCAGTTGGGACTAGAGGAATAGAGTGGTATTGTAAGAGAATGGGGGTATTGTGTAGAAAGACTGCTGGAGCAAGGGGTACATAATAGGGTTGTAACTAATTGTGAGGCTACCAAATGACTGTTGCCGGGAATCCTCACTGCTCTCCAAGGATTTCATTTAATACCTCAGCATTTTGTGAGATCTAGCTTTGGTTTGATGTAACTGAACAAGTTGGAACTGCACACCCTAAAACTATGATCTGTGATAGCAAAGTCTATGCCACTGAGCATGCAGCAAAATTCCTCATCACACGCTTGTTACCTCCCCCCCCCCAAATAAAAGGAAACCCTGCTTGGGTGTAATTGCTTTGCATTTCACTGTGCAGTGTTAAGCTGTACACATGAACGAGTAGTCCAGTGTGTTTACTTAAGGCTGCAATTATTTATAGTGGGGGCTCCTCTGCTATGGCAGAGTAGCGGCGCAGCCCCCAAGCCAGCGGCCTGAAAAATAAACGATAAAACACGTTTATTCTCATTTTTTGTTTTCCTTTCTTGCCGCGTCTGGGGGGGGGGGGCCCAGTCCCAGGAGGAGTGGTGGCACTGCACTTGGTGCACATGGCGGTTTGGCCAGCTGTCTCAGGACGGTCTTCAAGTCATGTGCATTGACCTCACACCAACCTGAGCTGCACTGCGGGTGGAGAGAATACCTTCACATGGTCTTCTGGTAAAGAGCAGATATCACATGGTGAGAAGTAAGGTGAGCTGAAAACCTCTGAACAGGCTGCATTGCCTACTTCTCTATGGAGGTCTTAACAGCCAGTGTCCATTACGAGTTTTAAAAGCACTTCACCACATCAACAGTAGCCTCAGCAAGCGTTTTAGGTCGAGCCTGCATGCAGCACGCATGCTCTGTAGTTTGGCAACTAACTATTGTATTGCTTTTGAATAAAAATAAAAAATTCTCTAAAAAAAAAAAAAAAGGGATTTAAGTCTGCCCATTGCTTACCATTCGTTGGCATCCTTCTCAATCTCTTTTGCTGCCTTCCAATTCAACAGCAAGGTGTCCCTTACTGCGTTACTTCCTGTAGAGCATGGACGCAATACAGATTTGATTTAACTTAATGTCTGTCCGCCACTCCCGCTGTGAATTGAAGTACGTATTTTTTTTTTTTTTCTCCTTTCCATTTTTATGTAGCGCAAACTCTACTTGACTGGGCGGGCGCTTTACATGAGCACCAGTTACATTACACAAGTTCATCTCCCAGGATAAAAGAAAATCTAGTGATTTTGTCCAGAATCACCGGATGTGAGGCTATGCCAAAACACTCCATTGTTGAGCCATTGATGCTCCACTGTGGGTGGACTTCAGGCAGTGCTGTTTTCAGTCAGCAGCAGTAAATGTTCTATCCGTGTACTTTCACTGTTCCCGTTCTAAATCCCGGCATGGAGTCTGTATGGCGCTGTTATCAAGACTTTCACCCATTAGCATGTTCCTCGGTTACCGTTGCTGCTACCCTACTCCACTCTACCCCCCTCCAGTCTACTCCGCACTACCCTAATCTCCTTCACTCCAATCTTTCCCATTCCACTCTACCGCACTCTAATTTAGTGCACTCTTCTACCCCACCACATTACACCCCACTACGTTTTAGCCATGCTGAACAGCAGCCACACTGGTGCAACACATGGCTAAATCACTTGCATAGGCATGACCTATTTGCTTTGCCAATGCTTGTGGGTGTTTTTCTTTTTTAGTTGACCGGTCTGTTTACCTAGTGGATGAAAAATCTAAGTAAATCCTTGTACTTTGTCACTCTGATCCCTAGATCAGTAGACTAGCTTAATGTTTCAAATTCGGGGAGAGGATGTGGCGTTACAGCCAGAGCTGCTGACTTTGGAATTCGGAAAACCGGTTCTAGTCTCGGTGTTGGCTCAACATCCTGTGAATCTCGGCAAATCACGCAATGTGACCTGTAATTTAACTGGTGCAACCTGGGCGAGATTGTGCTGTGTAAACTTTTTTTATTTTTTAAATGGAGATTTTTTTAATTTTTTTATTTTTTATTTTTTTTTAACTCTATTCTTTACATCGTGACTTCAACTTTTGACGCTGTGGAGCAATACCAGTGATAAGGGGCCATCTAGTAAATGATATCACAGTAGGTTTCATAACCCAACCCGGTGGGGGCATTCTGAACCTCTGCTGTCCTTGCAAGGTGGGGTAAAAGGACTAACTTTTTTACTTTTCACTGAATACCCTGTTTAATGGTAGTGACGGACTCCTTTTTACTTCATTTACGTGTTTGTGACATTGTTAGGATAGATGTCTCACGTTAAATGTGCTGTTTGCAGCATGTATTTCTATATATCACGTGTTGTGCACTATCCTGACTTCTAGTGTTGGACTCTGACTATCACAAGCAGTTTACGCGAGGCATTTGACTTGTTAATTTCACGAATGACTTGCGTTCAACTAGCCAAAAATCCACAGTGGATCAGCGCGCAAATTCCACTTGCGATTTTTAAATGTAAATTTTATTTATTTTTTATTTATTTGTAACCCTCCGAAAAAATGTATTTTATGCGCTTATTCGATAGAACAGCCTCTGCAACATTGTGCTGCACTCTGCTGTGGCTACAAAAGACCTCAGCTGGGCACACGTCTAAACCATGAAATCCATTTGACTTAAGCTGCCCTTGAGTTGGGCCTCTTCTGGGTAAATCACGTTTCCCTATGTAACATACGCATATCTACATTGTCAGTGCAATCTCTCTGCTTCAGATTTTGTCTACTACGGAATTTGCTACTCCAGAAGTTAAGGAGGGCCACATATTTGCTACTATTTTACAGTATACCAAAACTAAAGACTTACGTGACCTTCAAAGGGACAAGAACATGGAAATATTATTGCAGTTCTAGTTAGAAATAGCAGTTCATTTGAAATTCTGTCAAAGAATCCCTTGGATTGGGGACAAATGTATCAGTCTAAATCTTACAGTAGGGCCCCATCCTGAAATTCATACACAGTAAAATATGCAGACGGGACAATGCTCATTTCAGTTCTGTACCTCGGTTTGTACAAGAAAGTTATTCTGTGAAGCCTGTTTCTAGTGAAGAATGTGAACTGGTCAGTTCATCTCCTGACCAGTGGAACTGCTGATAAACTTAAGCACAGGAAATATTTGTTGCATCAGCCAACCCTAGCTCCCCGGTGTTCAACGCACAATATTGTACTGACTTATAGTGGAGCAATCTGTATAGCACCAGGTATTGGCTCTTTATGTGAAAATCCGTTTTCCTTTTGGTGCTTACCTTTTTGTTGGGTGTTTTTTTTAAAATAAATTTGTTTTATATTGGGAATTTAGGAAGTGAAAGTAACTTACGTTAATCTGCAACATCCCACAGGTTAGAAGAAACAAAATACATAGTGCATCATCAAGCAACTCACTTGAAGACTGGAAACCATTCAGAACTCTGCAGCCCGACTCATCCACAACCTCCCACACAACTCACATCCCACCACACCTCTGGGAGCTCCACTGGCTCCCAATACACAAACGTGCCCATATCAAACTCCTCCCAAACATTCAGGGTACTACACAGCTTAGGCCCCACCTAACTGAACAGTTGCATCTCCTTCCACCAACCACCCAGACAACTCTGCTCCGCAGAACTTTCTTACTCGCACACATCCCACGCATAACACGGAACCAGAACAGGAGGATGGGCTTTCTCTTGCATCACTCCTAAAGGGTGGATCAGCCTCCCACTCCACACCAGAGCCTCCCCCGCTCTACTTGAATTCTGCAAAAAGCTGAAGACCTGTCTTGTCAATAACCAACCTACCATAGGCGGGCCATGCACACCTGCTCAGTGCTAGGATACCCTCAAGGATGATGCCGCTCTTTGCTAATGCTGATAACCTTAGTATAAAGAGTGATTAAATCACTAAAGCAACACGATACAATAAGTACCCATATGAGACAAAAGCAAAATGGTTCAAGGAAAAGTTAAAAGTTCTAGGCATGGGAATGATTATGGGAGAGGCACAAGGGAGGGGAAAGCTATAACTGCCTCAAGAACAAAAAAAATCCGGTAAACAGTAACATATGGGGTGCAGCTAATAGTTAAACCCATGACGCTTCAGATGGTGAAAGTAACCACCCCCTATATGGAGGGAAATATTTGCTGCACAGTACGCAGCACTACTCATTGCACATAGGGCTAGCAGGCGTAATCATTGGCAGCGAAGTGTGCAGAGTGCATCATAACCATGACCGGTAATAGCGTAGCATAAGGTAGCACAATCCCCAGGCAGCCCAGAATCCCAAAAACACCTGAACACAAAGACTTGAGGTAGGGCACATTAGTCGGCTCTATGCTGGCCGGTTCAAAATAGATTTCCATATTTAAAAATAGCTGCCTGATCATCACCTATATAGGTATTACGCTCTTGGAAGCGCATCCATCACTATTCAGCCCGGCACTCTTCCTGGTTAGTCAATGAGTATTTACGCCAATGTCTTCTAACAGGCAACAAGGATCTTATCCCTGTTCACTATGAGCCCTACGATTAACAAATGTGTTAAATTGTTTAGTTTGCCTGGTTTGTGTTTCTTTTACTTCACTATCTGTACTGTTTAACCTTCCTAGTAGTCGTTTCTAGATCAAGCCTCAAACCTTCCCTCATTCTTGTCCCAGAATAGATCTGTAAACATTGCCCCAAGCAGTTGTATCCTCTTTGGAAGTGTTACCTTTTTTTTTTTTTTTTTGCAATGCTGCAGTTGCACTGCTGTTTTGTTACATACATTGTATGTAGAGTTATAATAATGAATGTTTTGGGGTTTATGCTCCAGCCCAGATTAAATGGAAATAGACTGCCATAATTTCTTCAAGTAAAAACACTTTGAATAACTTCTGAAGGTACAGCTCCGTATCTGAGGCTCCTGTCCACTTGCCCAGTCAATGTTCCACTTCAACGTTTGTATGATAGAGGCACGCGTGGCTGAACCACGCATGCCTCTACCATGCAGCCCAAACCACAAATGGGTCTTATCCACGAAATTGCGTGGTAAAGGCATGAATGTTAAAGGGGTATGCATGGCTAAGCTCACCACTACTCCCAACCCCTCCCCCCTGCCCATATCTACTACCCCCCCCCCGCCCCTTAACGTACACATCCCCAACCCGCGCTCTCCCTGCGCTGTCCCTAACCCTTACCATACACTACACTGACCCCCTCACCCCCACACTGTCCCTACAACTACCCCAACCCCTTCCACTACCCTTAGGCCTAAAACCCTAACCCCTAATTTAAAAAACTACCCTTACCCTAAACTACCCCAACTACCCATCCCCCTGCCCTGAGCCCTAAAACCCTGCTCTTTAACATACACTACCTGACCTACCCCTGCGCTGTCCCTTAAACTACCCCAACTCGTTCCACTGCCCCTAGGCCTAACCCCTAATTTAAAAAAACTACCGCGACCCCCACCACCCTTAAGCCCTAATAACTACTCCGCCCTCCCCAAAGCCCTGAAAACTACACCCGCAGCCCTGAAAACGACCCCCCTTCCCCCCCCAGCCTGTAGCACAGTCCCGAAAACTACCCCCAGCACAGCCTCACTTACCTCACTGCGTCCTCTGCCTCTCTTCCTGGTGAGGTCTCCTCTTCTCCCCCTCCCCCCCCTCCCCCTGAAAACTACCCCCAGCACAGCCCCACTTACCTCACCGCGTCCTCTGCGCCTCTTCCTGGCGTAGTAGTCTTCTGCCATCCCTGCAGCAGCTAGACCGTGCACTGCCTTAACTACGTATATGCGTGGTTAAGGCAAGCGTGGTCACGCTTGCGAAGTTGGAACACGTATGGCTGAGGCCGCGGTGTTCTGACTCTTTTCCCCAATTCAATACATTAAGTACCCATCATTGCTCAACCAAGCTAGAGAAATAGTTGTGTTTAATCTGTGCTCCAGTCAGTCTTTGAAAGTACTCCATCAAGTGCACGAACTTTGTAAAACAGTTTAGCTATTCAGAAAGCCCAGCTGTACAACTAAAGGCTAGTTAAGCATTCGCCTAAAACACGTCCTCAATTTTGTGCGCTCAACTAACTGTCAGTAAATGTTTAGTGAGCTGTTCTTGAACATTTCTGTAGTTGTGTTGAGTGTGTACTGGCAGATAATTCCATACAACCTTTGTATGTACTCCATAAAGGCTCAACTACCCTTGGAAAACAGCTTCACGTGTATTATCTCATTTAATAGAGGCCTAGTTGAGTGTACGTTTAATAAAAGTGCTCTACTCTGAGTGCCCAACTAGTTTGATCATTTCAATGTTGATGTTGAGCTTGTTCTTAATTAGTGGTCAGCACTCATGTAAAAATGTTTGTTCTTTACTTTTTTCATGACCAACAGGTTCTATCTGTTGGTGGAGATCGGAATAAAGGACATCAGACTGTCCTCTCTAAATCTGGTGAACAGTCTGATGCTATGGCCTCCATTCCATCAGACGATTGAAGTCAGTCTACCTAGAGCAGAGCCAGCGAGGGCTCTGCTGTCCGAAGACTGACGAATGGGAAGATCTGCTGCGCAGTGAGGTAGACCTACAGAAAAGGAGTCCTGGGCCTAGCGGAGCGAGGAAGTGGGTGGTTCACTGGCAGGTTGAAGCAGAAGGGAGGGGCTATTGGAACAAATGGATCCTGGGTGGGTGGTGAAGGGGGCAGTTTCGGCTAAATGGTGTTTGGAGGGAGCACAGGAGGAAATATGGCCTTTGTTGGTGGAGGAGGCAGTGTTTGGTTGCTGGTTAGTTATAAGATGGCATATTATTTAGTTACACTGTAGTATTGGGAAGTGGGAACCGGTTGGGCTGATTCCAAATCTTCCACACTGCCATACCCAATTTATTTCCAAGTCCTTTTTGCAGTAGAGTGAGCGAGGGGTTGGTGTTGGCTTGGGGTGGTTGTCCTCCTCTATTGAGTGACATCTTACAAGAGATGGGATGGACGAAGGCAAGGAAAGCTGTTGGGAATTGGTGCAACGTGATGATGGGTGTAAATGGGAGGGATGCAGAGCTGGCACTATTGTACATAATTTTAGGAACATTTATTTTCTTTCAGCTCCAGATTACGACAAAAGCCAGTGGCTGAAGGAAAAGGAAACGCTGGGACTGGACTTCCCGAATGTAAGCTATGTTTCTCAGGGTTGTGCTGGGTATTGGCGGGCCTTCGTACGGGTAAACACGAGATGGTATAATGGTTCTTTCCATGCTGCACGCCTCCCATGGCCACTTCAAACCACACTACATTAACCAGGTATACCGAGTTGCGTCGCTCAGTAAGTCTTGCTCACGTTACTACATGAAAGCACTTTGTGACCTTGTAAGGGACATGAAACATTGTACAAGTACTGCAGTATAATGCACCAGATGGATTCAGCATCTTCATAAGTGGGCTTAGCAGAGTGGCACTGGCATTGCTGTGTTCAGGCAATATTATATTAGTACACTGCCCTCTGTACCTGTATACATTCCACCTCATCCCCAGTAGAGGGCGCATTTCCTTCAATATAGCTAAACCTGGGTGAGATTGGCAGAATGTTTGAATTGGCACACTACAACAAGGCCCTATTGCCAGTCTTTTGTGAACCACCTTATTTTTAGGCCACATCTATTGCGAATGTGTGTATTTTTCTTTTGTCAAACTATCTTTATTAAACTTTTTCCTGGGCACATTATCAAAGTGACACCATATATTGGATGTAAGCCATTATACACGACCACAATGTGCTAATGATGGGTACAGTTGCTTATGACATGGCTCAATAAACATTTCAAACAAAAGTTTCTTTAACGGTGTCAGCTAGTCAGGTGAGTAAGATAATTTTGTGCCCCATAAGCCCCCCTCCCTCCCAAACCAACAATCTATGCGGGAAGACATAGTAAAAAGGGATTCACATAATATTCATTCAGGTAGATGGGTATTAGGTTGACTAGGCACTTGGGGACAAGACTAAGAAGTTCCGAAGGTGCTATCCAAGCTATCGGTAAGAGTCAAAATTGAAAGAGGTTTAAAACTATAGTGTGGCTTGGACAAGTGATTAGTGGCCAAGGGCCTCCATTTATACTCCAAATTATTGTATGTGTCTAGCAGAATATCTGTCATCTGTTCCATCCTTCATGCTTCTCATAGCCTGGCATGCCATTGTGTAATGGAGGGAGCCGTGGTTTTCTTCCAGGCAGCCGCTAGGGCCATCTTGGCAGCCCCCAAGCAAAGCCATTGAGTGGCACGATCACTTGAGATTTGGTGTTTTAAGGCGTCCTTGTGTAACCCCAAAAGTGCAAATACGACAGGAGGATGTAATGGGGTAACCCAGTATAGTTTTAATTTTGTTCTAGAATTTCTGCCCAGAATGGTTGTATGATCAGGCAGGCCCACCATATATCAGAATTTTCTTTTTTCGGGGATTGAGGCAAATGGGACCACTTATCTAGCTGTAAGATAATGTATCAAAAAAGCTGTAAGGTGCTCAGGACCTGAGACTCAAACCCCTAATTCTCCTGGGACCACAGAGATCCCTCAATAACATAAAAACCTGAATGATCCAGCACCTTTAATTATAGTTATACACAAATGCAGTACAATTACATGATTTTTTCATTCATTGATATTCTTTAGCTACACAATTAAACATGACATTGATTCAGCAGGTGTTTCAATCCCTTTATTCGTGACTTCTTCTTCACAATAGATAAAACCGTAGCCAACGCGTTTCGTCCTCGGACTTCTTCAGAGCTACAAACAATATACATATATACAGATTATATTTACAAAATTTAAAATGTGAATACATTTTTTTAAAAACATTTTTACATCTTTTTGTTATATACTTCACAAGTGTATTCCATTAAATTTGATCTGTTGAAACAGTTTTGTTTTTATAGAGAATTATTTTTTTTAAATAGCAATGTGCAATCTAGCAAGCGAAAGAGTGCCACACATCAATTCTTTACAAACCTCAATTTAGTTGCTATCCCTGCTGAATTAGAAACATTCTAACAATAACCACTGTAGGAAGTATTCACTAAAGTACTACCACACATGATATTGTGCTCCAGGTAGGATGGAGCACAGAAGCTATTTTTGTGCGTTAAGAGTTTTATGCAATTTTTATTAATTTTATTTGTCTCCCAAAATGGTATCCCCTAACAGGACCTGTATTTACACTGATCTTACCAGAAAGATAAATGTTTGGCCTCCTATCTTGAAAGCTGTGAGCGTTCTACTTCTCTTGTGGTAAATTTGGAAGATTTATCTATTAACAGAATTAGTGCCGTCATGAGTGACCCAAAGAAAGAGGAGGGATACTTGTAAATACAACTATATGGTAATGTTTCAAAGAGCTAATGTATTCCTACCTTCATTTTAAGAAGTGGTTCATCCCAATGTCGTTAATTTAAAGATAGGTAGAGAAACGGTCTGCGGCGATCCATCTAGTATTTGGACCTTACGCCTGGGAGTAGTGCTTCAGTCGATTGGTCCTGCGGCCGGTTCAATTAAATTGAAGAATCTGCTCCATCACTACTACACTAAGTGGGGGTCATGTACTTCTGCCATCTACCACGATTGAGCAACCTATGATTAAGACCGTTTGTCAGCCCACCAGTTCGGCTCTCATACTGGGCACCCGACCGGGTCCCCGTGTGAGTATTCCCTTTTCCTCGCTCTTTACCAGTGTCTCACTTATTTCACTGTCTCACGAGGCTGAACAATTGCCATCAGATTGTCCCCATATCCCTTGGTCCTGAAGAGACCCTGCACTGTAAAAGGGTCGAAACGCCGTCGACTGTATTTGAAAGCGAACCAGTTTAACAGCTCTGACTATTGTACACAGAAGCTGGAATCATTACTAAGTTAATCTTTGGTCGCCTTTTTAAAAATTGTGGAAACCAAGCTGTACACGTTACATGTTTTTCACTGTTTGTTTTATGGTTCCATTTCACTTGGGGACAGAAAAGCACTTGTTTTTTCTTGGTCTGTGTATATATCAATTTGAATTTTACAAATCTGATAAAAAGAATTAATGTGAACATAAAGTCCGCAAGGCCCGCTTTCTTTCTGACATCACCTTAACCCGTTTTTGTGATTGCGATTGTGCATTTGATTATTATTATAGATTAGCCTAACTTTCCGCTGGAACCGTTGTTTCTGTTACACAGGGTTGCTGTGGCAACATCTTGGAATATATAGCAGGACGTACCTTGAAAGGTCACTTCATTTAACTATCTTGCTGCTTGGAGGATGGCATCTTTTGCTTTGAAGTAGTGCAACTTTGCAGAGACTTGCTTGGATCAACTGACCTACCCTGTGGACTTGTTCTAGCTTGACTTAAGGCACCACAACCCCCCTCCCCCGAAGCGCAGTATTTCGAAAAACAGACCTGCCACAAACTCTTAGGTCTGGGCCTTCCACTCCTTCTCCAGACCACGAAGCCTAAAGTTATCAAGTCTAGAGCGAATTTTCAAGGTCCTCAAGCTTTAGAAGTGTGGTGTAGAGGTGCGTTAGACTGTTGGTAGATTTCTCCAGATGCTCTACCCTCCAAGTGAGGGTTTGGTAAGTAGTTTCTAGGTCAAGCGCTCTTGTACCAATAGTCATCTTACCGGAGAGCTAAGAATTTAGAGGTTATTTCAGCTCGAAGGGTGACTATGGAGGTGGTTGGATCAGCTTTTAAGTCCTCTCCTATTATTTTTTTGAAATCTCCAAGAGAAAAGGAGGTCTTAGTAAGGGTCATGTTGCCTTCTTTGTGGGGGGTGGGGGTGACTGAGCCGCGAGTCCGTTGGTTGAAAATGGCTTGAGACCCTGTTCGTTTGAGATTTTTTGGGAGGCATGAAGATTACATTTTTAAGTGTTTGTTCTAACGATATCACATAGCAGTCCAGATCGTAACCCTATTGTACCACAATATTCAACCTCCCCAGGGTCCTCAAGTAAAATCATCAGTGGTGCAAATTCTGTAGTGTCTATAGGAGTTTTTGGGAAACCACTAGGAGAGGTAATTGACAGGAACTAGAGGTATCCTGTGGGGGCTGCCACTATCTGTTCAGGGCAATCCTTTCGGCAGGTAAGTTATGGCATGTGCTGAGGAATAGATCATGATGGCCATGGTCGAGAGCCCCTGGGCATCATGCAGCTGGGTGGAGCAGATGGATCCAGCACAATAATAATGCCAGAAAGCGGCTGCCATTTTAAAGAAACAGTGGGCCCAGCGTTACAAAAATCAGTGTAGACTCAAAGCTGTATCCTTGATTCTTTCAGGCAGTCCCTGGCCTCGCTAAGAGGAGGAGCAAGCTATACAAACTCTGGCAGGCTGACGCCGATACAAAGACTGCTATGGGGCACTTAATACATTTGGGCTTCATCTTGACAACGGCACTGCCCCGGCAGCAGCAGCATCCACCATCGGGAGCCCCTCCAGCAACGGGCCGCAGTGGGGGCAAATCCGCTAAAGGACCTTTCACTTAAATTTGTCCTACCTTGCTCTACATAACGGTTCTAGCACTGATCTTTTTACCCAGTTATGTGCTGAATAAATGTTGATCGGTTTCCTTTGAAACTAGCCTCATTTATTATGCATGAGGATTCTTAGAAAAGTCCTCTGCACATGACGTACATAACAGGATTAACATACTCTGTATAAAAATCATGGTCCTCTTCATCCTAGGGCGAAAGAACTACTTTGCAATGTTGCAGGTATTGATTTAGGCTCATTTACATAATCGTACTCACAACATATCGATTGAGTTAGGAACCCCGAGGCTATCTTAATGGTATAAAAGTACCATACGATCACTAGATAGACAGAGAAGATGCTTCCACAAGACACTGAGGTCCCGGCCTGCCAAAGCTACAACATGCAGCAGTCTGACATCCCTTGCGGGGTGTCCAACTCGAGACCAAGACTGGGTCCTTCCTGCTCTCCCATCAGGTAATAGGGTTGGCTCTTTCCTAGGCGATTCTTGGCTTTACACCCACATACATGTTAGGTACACTTGGGTAGGGTCAGCATCATACCATAGGAGTTTTGCCGCTGCCCTGCGCGAGTTAATCTTAAAATACCCATGGTTTTATGCTACTGTTGTCACTGATTGAATTTGTTTTTAAAAACTGCTTTTTAAACCTACCTTCACTTGCTTTTTCGCGACGCTAAAGCACAGTCACTTCCTGGTGAATGCCCATTAGGGGTGTCCAACCACAGCGGGTGGGGGAGGAGCTAAGGCTGCAGCCAGCCATTTAATGCCAGTCGCAGCGTGGGAGTGCAGCAGACGCGCGCCAAAGGCAAGCCCATCTGCGCCCACCAGGGGCCAGCCACTATGCCCGAATTTTAAACTATACCCCGTCAGACCTAAAGTTACTGCACTCTAAAAACTACCCTCTAAATCCCTCTATCGGCCCCAGACTGGCTAGGTATCATGCAAACTAGGTTCTCCTTCCCAGTACATGACCATTCTTCCTATGCTGCAGAAAACACCCAGATACGGGATAACCACAGGACACCGGTATTAACAATCACATATCTAAACACTCTCTTCCTGGCTAAACACAAACTAGACTTCTTCCACCTACTGAACTCAACTAAACCAGACATTCTTTTATTAACTGAAACCTGGCTTTCAGAGGAGTCCGCCCCTGATATCTTGGCCCCCCCACCCCCTCCCACAACTACTATATCCTCAAGGCGAACCGACCTGCTGGGAAAATTGATCGGGGTCGCCACCATAATGTCGGGAATTGAAATTCACCAGACTCACTACACTAGACATCACCTCGTTGGACACCTTGTTATTAAATTGGATTTGGCTTTGGTACCCCTAATATGTGTACTGCTATATAGGCCCCCTCAGAACGTGTCCCTTTCCCCCCAAATATTATGTGGCAAATGACTCCTCTAATAAACCATGCTAAAAGTTTGTTGATCGGCGACTTCAACTATTGGGCCACTGATGCAACAGGTGGACCGATTTACTTAGTGGGTTGAACGGTACTCAACACGTAACATCCCCCACACACATCAAAGGACACACACTTGACCAAATTTGGACATCTAATCTCAGCGTCCGCACTGACAGTGTCCCCTTGCACTTGGTCCGACCACTTTCTAATAAAGTTTGTGATCAACAATATAATGACAGACAAACCCCCAGTCAAAGGAGGACTGATGGCAAGAAATTGGAACAACATTGACATTCGTGCCTTTTGCAGCTCACTGGTGAACACAGTTCCCACCAATCAGCCTTCTGTTAACCTAAGCGAGGAAAACCTCACTGCCTGGTTAACAGCAGCTAGCAACGAACATGCCCCTCTTAAGACAATAAAAACAGCCAGGCGTCATGAGGCCCAGCGTTGGTTCTCGGAAGATTTAAAGACTCAAAAACTAGCTCTGCGCTAAATTGAAAGGAAATGAAGACTGAATTACTCCCCTGACAAAGATTTATCTAGCTCAACTTAAGGAATACAAAACATCTATTCAATCTACTAAGGCCACTCACTTCTCTTTTAAGATCCTGAGCTCCGCCAATAAATCGAAAGATATATTCACAATTGTCAATGAGCTATCCAATCCTGATAGTTACTATAAAACCCATCCTTTCCCAGGCACTCTGCAACTCGCTGAACAACTTTTTCATCGACAGTCATTTCGATTAAAGCCAGTATTCCTGCCAGCTATCTTCATGAGGCATTACCTACGGCGCAGAGAAACCTCCTTTCCCTCCATTTCCCGGCAATCAGTAGAGAAGCTCTTTTGGAGCTTCTGTCCAAAGTCAAATCTGGATCCCCTACTGATGGCTGTCCTCCCTACATCTTAAAGTTTTTACTGCAAATTCTGAGCCTTCCCTTTCTCTCATGAACGAGTCATTAACTCAGGGCTGTGTTCCTAGAGCTTTCAAAAAAGCTACCATAGTTCCCCTTTTGAAAAAACCCGGGTCAGATCCCTTGATCCCGATGAACTACCGCCCCATATCCCTGCTTCCCTTCCTGGCCAAGTTATTGGAATCCCATGTGGCAAACTGCCTCTGCTCATTCATCGAACAGTCTCATTACCTTGACCCAACCAAGCAGGCTTCTGACCTTCACATTCAACTGAGGCAGTAATACTGACTGTTGGATAAACTACATAAGAATGCAGACCGGGGCACCCCTCAGGCCTTGGTGCTACTGGACCTGTCCGTGGCTTTTGACACGGTCGACCGCGGCATTTTGGTGGAACGTGTAAGGGAAGCGGGACTCCAGGGTTTGGCTCTCAGCTGGATTACGTCCTTTCTGGAGGACCGTTCCCAGTCTGTTCGCCTCTCCCACTTTATTGCGCCTAAAATGAAGTCTATGTGCGGAGTACCTCCGGGATCTTTACTATCCCCACACCTGTTCAACCTGTATCTACTTCCCCTAATCTTGTCCTTAAGAGAAAGAAATGTGAGTACATTTAATTATGCAGATGACCTACAACTAATATTTACCATCAACAACACGTCTGATTCGATGTCCGAATTCCAAGCCACCATGCTACATATCCGCAACTGGATGAACCGCAACCACTTAAAATTTAACCCAGACAAAACTGAGCTGATCCTGATGGGCGGTGCTCGCAATCCTTGGAGCCCACACTTCTGGCCAGCTGAGCTGGGCTCTCCTCCCAACCCCATCCTCCTCAGCTAAGAGCCTTGGGGCCATAATCAACCGCGACCTATCCATGAAGTCCCAGATCGGAACAGGAGTTTCTACCTGCTTCTTTCAGTTACGGAAAATAAGGAAAATCAGCAGACTCCTTACTAGGGAAACACTGGTGCAGGTAGTTCTAGCCCTGGTCATTTCCCACATGGACTACGCTAACTCCCTGTACTTTGGTCTGCCATTATATCTAGTCAAAAGACTGCAACTTGTGCAGAATCAGACCGCATGACTGATTTTTTTTTTTTTTCTCCCATCTGCCCAGATGGCAACATGCCTTCCCTCTTATGAGGAAGCTACATTGGCTCCCCATATCCCAACGCTGTGCCTCCAAAATCGGATGCCTTATTTTCAGATCCTTCCATAGCACTTGCCCAGAATTTGTCTCCAATATCGTTCAGAGATATATATATATATATATATATATATATATATATATATATATATATATATATACCCACCCGCAATTTGCTCTCAGCCCACATGAACCTTCTGGTCACCCTGTACTATAAATCAAAGCGGCTAGGTGGCAGCAGATTTGCGGTGCTGGCCCCCCGTTTCTGGAACGCCCTGCCCGTTGATATCAGATCCTGTACAGACCTCCTCAAAACATGGCTGTTCACTCAGTCATATGAATAACCCACCAGGACTCGGGCCACTCCTATCTATATATAGATTTGGAACTTTGGTTGTCCCACCATTAACTTTGAGGAAATTGCGAGGCAACGCCCACTTGGGAGTCAAGACTACCAGTCCCAGCATGCAAGTATCAACTCACCTGACTTGCATTTGAGACTTTTAGAAATAAAAGAGGGGATGTTCTGCTAGCCTGTTTGCCTCTCCTTTTTCTACAAACTGCCCAGAGGAAGGAGGTTATCCGAAACGCGTCGGCAGTACCCGTGTGGGGAGAGGTTTCTAGTGTGCTGCCTTGAATTTTGGCTTACCCTCAGTGAGTGCATCCCAACGAAGTGGCAACTTTCTCTTTTTCAGTAATAGTGGCCAGCCCAGGTCACGGGATCGCACCGCTGCGACATCCTAAGCAGGTCCGTGGCATTTGCACTGGCATGGCGATACGGAGCTGGGGGAGCCTTCGTTATACCGGCGCCGCTTTGGAACTTTGGTTGTCCCACCATTAACTTTGAGGAAATTGCGAGGCAACGCCCACTTGGGAGTCAAGACTACCAGTCCCAGCATGCAAGTATCAACTCACCTGACTTGCATTTGAGACTTTTAGAAATAAAAGAGGGATGTTCTGCTAGCCTGTTGTTTGCCTCTCCTTTTTCTACAAACTGCCCAGAGGAAGGAGGTTATCCGAAACGCGTCGGCAGTACCCGTGTGGGGAGAGGTTTCTAGTGTGCTGCCTTGAATTTTGGCTTACCCTCAGTGAGTGCATCCCAACGAAGTGGCAACTTTCTCTTTTATATATATATATATATATATATATATATATATATATATATATATATAATATAGCGCCAAGAAACCAACCGGTGTATGTGTGCTCTACAAATAATTTTAACATAACATCTTAGGAGTACGCTTGATAACTGTCTATATGCCTGCATATATTCACTGTTTTAGCACCATGGTAGAATTCTACCTTCTATTTACTCTGTTGGTGCTTGTAATCTTATACATTTGCTTCTGTCTAATGACTGTCGCAGTAAACCTATTTTATACTAGAATGACGCTGGTTCAATAAACCCTTATTGAAAACGTCCCTATCGTTTATTTTGTGCATCTCTCTGACTAGGTGAGTATGATTGACTGAGCGAAAAGTACTATACTGTTTCCACGATCCCTGAAGGATCAAGGGTTGTCATGTTCGATGGTTGCCAGAAACTGTTTGCTCCTAGGTAAGGTGTTAGGGGGCTTATGGTGTCACTTTGAGCTAACTGGTCTAAAGCCTAACATATCTTTTGGGGGTGTCCGAAATCAGTCTAGACACCAATCCCTTAGTTTACGTTGTCTAAACGCGCAGATCCTATGTGTATTTAGGAATTACACCGGGCGAGCGCCGTCCCCGGGGGCTCCCAGTCAGGGAGGTCATCTCCAGGCCTTCTCACGCCTCCCGGTGGGCTTGCAGAAAGATCAGAGCCGCCTCTGCCGTAGCGCCTCCTGTCAAGAAGGCACCAGGCTCCATGGAGGGTAAGAGACCACTCCCATTGTCTGCGACTCTGATATGCCACCAGATCTCTCATAACAAAGCGAGCCTCCCCCACAGATCTGCCTTCGGTGCACCCTCAGGGTGTTTCCGCGATAATGTGCCATACAGTTCTCGGGAGGGGGTCTTCTAATTTCAACTCGTCATGGTGTCCTCTCAATTGATATTAATAGGTAGTAGGGGGTGATGAAACCCCGCACAAGCCCATTATCTTGGTTTTAAAAAATTGAAGGTAGTGGCGCTCAAATGGATCACATCCGTGGGCCATGATACTTGGCCACGCCCCCAGATGTTTTTTTTTCTCTCCCCCCCCCCCTCCCTTACAAACGCATTTCTTGATAGCAAGTGTTCACTTGTCGCCTTGTGTTCTCAATTACAAAAGGCCTATGCTACTCAGAGGCTTAAACACAGCTTTTAACACCCAATTTCAAATTTGTTTTACTCGGTTACCGTGTTTAGTGGTATCTGTGTAGCTATATGGAATTGTTTGTCTATGGACAGTTTATATAAGCTTGTAGTTATTGGTTAATATAACAGTCTGTGTTGTGTAAAGAAGCCATGTTCTTATTGGATCCCTTAGTTTTATTTATTGGAATGTTCATTGATTAAATGTTCAGAGCAGTTGGAGGAATCTCTGGGCCTCTTTACATCTGTACTAATGATGCTCCTGCTGAATCAATAAACTACTTTTGCTGGATATCTACATTGTGTTCCTGTGTGGTCCTGACGCTTCATGTTCATTTTCAGCTTCCATACCTGATTGATGGGGATGTCAAACTCACTCAGAGCAACGCCATCCTCCAGTACATCGGACGCAAACACAACTTGTGTAAGTAGCAGAGCACTTTGTGCAAGGGCCCAATAATGCACCTTGTTTGTCAAGAGCACTGAACGTGTAACTGACCAGACCATACCAAATCGAGCTTCTGGTGATGCCTTGATGCAAAGTTTTTTTTTTTTTTGTTTTGTTTTTTTTTTGTAACTTTTTATTGAAACTTACAACATCTGTACAACACAGAACATTAATGGTACGGTCAGTTATTCTTATCACAGTCATAACCAAATCTTCTTACCAAAAATAATGATTGATACAATTGGATCGAGCGGTCTCTTATGTCCTCAATCTTGTTCCCTCCTTTATAGACCCCGATATGTTTGCCATGCCCCCCATATTTTCTCTCCTTTCTTGGGGCAGCCTCTACTCTTATAGATTGTTACCTCTGCTTGCCAGCACCAATCCATATTGCGTTCCCAATCTTCCAATGTGGGGGGTGCAATTGCTCTCCATGCTCTTGCGATATTGTGCTTTGCCACCACCGCAGCCAGTGTTAGTCATTGCTGTGTGTGTCGTGGCCAGTCCTCATTCGCCCCCGTTATCAAAAGAAGCCATTTTGGGTCAGCCGGCACCTCTGTGCCCCCCACTTCCGTCATTCTCTGGGCAATCTTTGTCCAATACACCTGAAGGGTTGGGCATTCCCAAAGCAAGTGGAAGAAGGAGCCCTCTGCCCCACATCCCCTATGGCATCTCGTGTTTTCACTGCGTCCCATTTTGAACAGGGCTGACATAGTATACTCTGAAGTATTTTCAGTTGTATCAGGCGGAATCGTGCGCGAATCGCCACCTCTCGTGGACCCTGCAACACTTCCACCCACTGTTCCTCTTAGAGTGTGCCAACATCTTGCTCCCATGCTGACCTAAGTGTCAGGGTGGGGTCTGGGGCGTTATTTATTATCTTTTTATAAAATGGGGATGTAGTTTTTGTCTCTGATCTGTTCAGTCAATACCCTATCTTCTAGTGGCGATGCCTCTGGCAATGCATCTCCTTCCCTCATATATTTCCGTATTGCGTGTCCCATCTGAATATATCGCAACCATTCTCCCTTTCCCATCTCGTAGTCTCTTTGTAGGTTTTTAAACTCTATATATGCTCCTCTTTTCCAGACATCCCCCAATTTTTCCAATCCTGTAAGCTCCCACTTAGCGAACCCCTCTAACTTACTGACTTCTCCCAGGCAGTCGCCCACCCATAGTGGGGTCATCCCCGATAACTTTTTTTCCCATCCCAGATATTTCGTGGCTGTCTTCCATACTTTCACAACTGTTTTGGTGTGTGTACGGGAAGATGTTTACCTATCCGTTTTGTATATAGCAGTCCCAGCGGGCCCTGTGTCCCCATGGACAATCTATCCACTCTATACGCCGGCTCAGCCCTGTCGTCAAATATCCAACCATTTACGTTTACCAATTGGGAGGCCCAATAGTATCCTCGTACATCCGGTACTGCTAGCCCTCCCTCGAACACTCCCCTCTGGAGCTTAATCAGTGCAATTCTAGGGGCAGCTCCGCTCCATATCAAATCCCGGATTTCTGAGTCTACTCTTTGAAAAAGGGAGGGACCTCATATAATGAGTTTTGTAGCATGTAGGGTAGTCGTGGAAGGGCCATCATCTTAAACAACGCCGCCCGTCCCATCGGTGTCAATGGGAGCGTGCGCCAGTGCTTTGCGTCGTTTATGAGCCTGTCCACTTGCCGCCCCAGATTCTGAGTGTAATATTCGTCCGGGTCCCGGGTGATATATATTCCTAAATACTTAAAGCCACTCTCGTGGATGGGCACACTGCATCTCGATTGTTAAAGTCGGGGCTTCTCCCGTCAGGGGAAAGAGCAAAGAAGATGCAAAGTTTATTAGCGATTGCATCTGCGGAGACCTTCTCGAGTGCTCATGTCAACCTCACTTTTAACTTGTCGCATTACTGGTTCCTTTTGTATATTTAGTCTCTGGTAAACCTGTTTCTCCACCTGCTCTTGTGCACTGCTTGTGATTTTTCAGACCTCTTTTGCTGTAGTTTGGTGATTGGATGGTGCCATCTGTGCTGTAACTTAAAAATCTAAGTTTAATAGCATTGAGTTAATTTGGAAATGGTCGCGCGGGAGCTGCAGAATCGTGGGGAAAATGGTGGAAGTGCTCTTCAAACTGCATACAGACAGAACAGATGAACTGCAGCACAACTAACCGAGGGAAGTTAATAACTGGCCCATACACAAACCTTGACTAATACCGACATAATTGGGTGCAATTCAGGCAAAGTGTTAGCATTTTTAAAGGTGGAGTTACCACCATTACCAACATCATTGAGATGTTTGGGCGCTGTTTGGAATCTGGAAATTGAAAACCCCATTTAACAAAGGGAATTGTGCTACATGCTTCCGAGTCCTAATGTTAGATTTGTGTGATCAAGCCTGCTGGCCTGGATGTAAAGATACCCTTTCTGAGGCCGGAGTGGATCCTCTCTTGATTCTGCATAATTCTGGCTGTTTGAGTTTGAGGGAGTAATAGGCAACCAAGTGTTTAGCATTAGTTGTGGGGAGGTAGAAAAAAAGGGGATGAATGTATTTTAGTTTGCATGCTATCAACCAAAAATCCAAGACGTTTACCCGTCAAAAAAGAATGTGTGAGGAGGTTGCGCTAAGAGACCAGAAGCCAGTTATACAAGAAACACATGAAGCATTGAGGCGGAGAGCTGTGAGCTCTGGTCACACGCTGTCTGGATGAAGGTCTGAGGCAGCTCTCGAGGCACAGTCTGTTCAAATCACTTACCCAAAGTTTGATGCACATCCCCTAAATTCATCCTTCCCGTGAAGGTTCGCCTCACTAGTATACAGAACAAACTATACTGGGTTCTGGGGGGGTGCATAGCTTTCCTTGGTGCAACGGGTGCAGTGTCAATGGGGCCCAGAGTCCTGAAGGGCCCACTGGACCATAGTTGTTGCGGTTTTTTTATCATTAAAATGGTAGCCAGGGACCCATTTTTCTCCTTGCACTAGGGCTCATGACATGCTAACTACGCTACTGGTTTAGGTTGACCTATGAAAGCTGCACACTGTCTGGGGCTCCTGAGCCAATGGAGGCCCTGCAAGCTAAATTTTATGCATCATTTGGCCACATGCTAGCAACCTCTCACTTAACATTAGTTTTACTGGAAACTGCTGAAAAATGGCTGCTTAAATCCGTGTACAGCGTTTTGTGAAGTGTAAACGTGTCACAGCACAACATTTTGTTTGTGTATTTTGTTTTAGGTGGTGAAAATGAGACCGAAATGATCCGAGTAGATGTTCTAGTGAGCCAAGTAATGGACTTCCGCATGGGACTTGGCAGTATTACATATAATCCAAACTTTGTAAGTTTATTTTTTGCATTGACAGTACTTGTGGGTTGTGCATAAGGGAGTGGGAGGGAGGGTTAATCTAATGGCGTGCTGGTGGTGGACTAATGGTGTGTGGTGATTCATGTAATGCCAGTCTCTTCCTTGGAAAGGCACGTGCTGTATTAATGCCTTTCTGCAGTTCCTGTTGTCAGATTGAACTTTTCCGACCACCTTGCTTTTTTTATGCAGGAGAGTCTAAAAGGCCCATATCTGGAGAAACTCCCTGATAAACTAAAGCAGTTTTCACAGTTCCTTGGAGAACGGAAGTGGTTTGCGGGAGAAAAGGTATTTTCTGATTGTTGGTTATTCAGCGGGTGAGGGCGAGTACTCCCTAGCCTCTGTGGTTGAACCCGGAGCCTTTGTGGAGTGTGTGACAATGTGCCTGCCCGCATCCATCTGCAGCATGCAGAATACAGGGGGCTGTATGGGGAAACTAGCCCAGCAAATGGGTGTGCTGGTCGTAAAAACTGCCTTTCAAGTGTGGGAAGGCTATGGTTTGCATCTGATGGAAGGGAATGCGTGAAAAAGGTTACTGTACTGGCAACCAAAGGCTGATAAATTTGCAAGACTTTAATTGCGGTATTTTGTGTCATTTGTTTCTACAAGGACCTGTGGCTTGCGGGGGCTAGCCTAATAACTGTTTGTCAATGGTTATGCTCTCTGGCACACACTACAGTACTTAAACCTGGTCTTCTCTCCTCAGATCACCATTGCTGATTTTCTTATGTATGATGTTCTTGATCAGCATCGGATGTTGGAGACCACTTGTCTTGATTCCTTCCCCAACCTGAAGACCTTCATGCAGCAGTTTGAGGTAATTTGAAGTCTCTTATTTGTGTAGGGATGGTTATCTGAGTGCTCTTTGTGACTTTAATCCATCCAGGCTGTTTTATGTTTAGAACTAATGTAGATGTGTTTTGCTTAGAAATAATGTTACTTGGCAACTGGATGCTGTTCTCTGGTGACGCCAGGCTTCCAATCCAAGAATCCGGGGTGTGGAATCTAACGAGTTGTGTGGCAGACGTTACAGAGATCTTGCACTGTCCAGAGGCAATTTCGAGTATCTCAATAAAGAAGACTTTCAGCCACAGCATCTTATTTCTGTAAAAGTAGCAATGCAGGATGGGATTTCGACTATCCCTACGTTGGACGCTGTGCTGTAAAAAATTTTTTTTTTTAAATTCTCTTTTGGGACTTGACTCGGACTCCTTTGGAATTTAAAGAAGATGCAGCCTCTGGTTCAGCCCGGCAAACTTTGAAAAATGTGTGGGCAGACTAATATCTCTACAGGAAACGTCGGATTGGGGACAGCATTTTACTTCACTTGGAAGGAGGTGCGTTTTGTGCTGCTTGATATTTATGTGGGTTAAGGAGTGTGCTGCCCGGCTTTGAACAGAAAAGTGTGTGAGAAACTTATATTTTGCCAGCTTCATTGGAACGAGTTGTCTCACCTTGGGGTGGGGCAGCGATGTTTGAATTGTGTGGCCGCGATCCTTGTCCTCTTGCGGAACCTGCGGAGACATTTGAGCAACAGTGGTGTGGAGTTTAGGAAGTGTGCAGGAGCGAGTGCACGTCATAAAGGACGATACTGGTGGCTGTACGTACGTCCCAAAGGACAGTATCCTTAACAACAAAGCATTCTTTTGTGAAGCTGCGGTAGATGAGCTAGAAAGGTGTGCTATCGAGTAGTTCACACAACTGCATCAAAATGGGTCGTCGCCATTTTGAATTGTGGTACTATTTGTTGCACAGAGGAAGGCAAATCTCCTCTGCATTTGTCCGTCCGCGCAGAGCGTAGTGATTCCTGAGTGGTCGCATCAGCGATAAGTGGGCTGTGTGTTTTGTGCTCACAACTGGGCACACCTCATATCGACCTGCATCAGCAGTTGACACGCTGTGTGTTCGGTGACTGGCACGCCTGCTAGGTCCAGTACTGTAAGTCCAGGAACGTTTAGTGACACTTCTACGCAAAGCTGCAATGTACGTTTCTTGGTGACCATAAGTGTCTGCTGCTTGAGTTTTATTGCATTGTTAAGACACACAACCTTTAGTTTGTTTTCTATCGGAGTGTCCTGGCATCACAAAATTCACCTGTGCCCCCAGCATTTTTAGATAATCCAGGCCAATCCTGCATGGTGTGGGAAGATTGGAAATACACTTTTGAAACGTATTTGGAAGCCATGGGGGGGGGGGCCCGTAGTAAATGTGTGTGTGACAAAGCAAAAGATGGCAATATTAAAACACTGTTTGGGGTGGAAGGGAGTAAGGTACTAAAGACTTTGCCCAGTCAGTAGAGGGTAGGAATGCAGATTCAGGATCTTTCAATGAAGATGTGTATGCAATGGCTCTGAATGCTTTAGAGAAACTATAGGAGAAAAGTAAGCTTTGTGGTTGAGCATCATAATTACGCTCCCCCCCCCCCTTCCATCGATCTATATGTGGCTGAATTGAGATTAGCGGTTGCATGCAGATTCAAGGATCTCCGAGATTGGATTATAAGAGATCAAATGATCAATAGAACATGCAGTACAAAAATTCAATACAATTTGCTAGGCTTGAAGGACCCCCACACTCAAAACCATAGAGGTGGCTAAACGTATGGACAATACTTCCTGGTGTGTGAAAAGATTGGGAGGGATGGTAACGAAGAGTAATGAGAGTGCAGGAGATGTCAATGAAGTATGTGTAAACCGAAAGAAGAAAATGCTGGTTTCCGGTCCAGGGAAGACATGGCTTGGCAGTTCGTGCTGGACTGTTCCCATGAGGCACAGGGTCAGACTGATTTGCATATGGCCATGTCTGAACTGGGGTGGTGGAGTGAGCTAAAGAATGATGATGGATTAAACCCAGATCAGTTGACTGGGGGTGAGTGTTTGATTGGCTCAAACGTTCCGTCCATCATCCCCTTTTGTATCGCTTTAAACGTATGGACAATACTTCCTGGTGTGTGAAAAGATTGGGAGGGATGGTAACGAAGAGTAATGAGAGTGCAGGAGATGTCAATGAAGTATGTGTAAACCGAAAGAAGAAAATGGCAAGTGGGTTAAAGGTCGAGATGACGATAAAGGAAAAAACATGGTATCGGTGTGGCAGCTCGAGACACACGGCGGAGGCAATTAATTGTACGGCTGCCAATAGCAAATGCTTCAGGTGCAAGAAGTTTGGGCCTTTTTCAAGAGTATGTAGAGTGGCAGATACTTTGAAGTATAAGAAAGCAGTCAATTGGGTAAACAATGATGAACATTATAACCAATCTGAAGGATCAAGTGGCAACGAAGATGAGTGTAGAGGTGCTGGTGGTGAACGAGTTAATCTGAAGTAGTTTATCGCCCCCCAAAATGTATCATTTAAATCAGTGGAAAAGAGGTATAAATGTGGGCAGATTCATGTTCCCCATTTACGTTGCTAGACAAATCCTCATGGGAAGGTTTGGGTACTGGGAAGTTGTCTTCAGATGTAGAACCTGAAGGATACTGTGGGAGAAAATTGCCAGTCATAGGATATGTGGAAACTGAATTAAGATTTCAAAATAGATCTGCTATAGGAAAAGTGTATGTGGTGGAGGAAGGGAGATCCTTGTTGGGATGGAGAGAGCAGCGTACTTTAGTCATGGTGATTTGATCCCAAACAAGTGTTGCTAACTGTCTCACCAAATGCAGATGATTAGGTCAGTGAATTCCCTAAGCTGTTCGATAAGAAGTTTGGATGCTGGAAAAAATTTGAACACTGGATTGTGTTGAAGGAAGGGGCGATATCTAGAGTACATAAGGTGAGAAATGTCGCATTGGCCCTAAAAGGTTAGCTCAAGGAAGAATTAATAAGCTATACGATGAAGGAGTCCTAGAACCCATTGAAGTGTCAGTGGCTTAGTCCCATAGTTATCGCAAGGAAACCGAATGGGAAAATCTGCATGTGTGTTGACCTTGGAAACCTCAACGATTGCATTTGGGTAGATAGTCCTCCCCTTCCCCGCATTAGTAAAATACTCACAGGCGTGAAAGGGGGTAGGTATTTTACCACGCTGGATCTATCCAATGCTTACCATAAGGTGCGCCTTCAGGAGGGTTCCAAACGTTTAACATCTTTTATTACTCCTGAGGGTGCGTTCCAGTTCATCCGTATGCCCTTCGGAGTAGCCTCCGCGTTTTTTCAAAGGGTTATGCAGGGTGTGTTCAAATTTACCAAGGGTGCTGGTGTTCCAGGACGATGTTCGGGACTCGCAATAGGTCTGGAGAAATGTGAATTCTTAGATGAAGGAAGTTGAATATTTAGGCCACATCTTCTCCTGTGAGGGTGTCAAGCCCAAGTTGAGTTTGGTCGAGGCGATTGAAAAAGCTCCTGCTCTGCAAGATGGGGATCAATTGAGATCGTTTCTCGGTCTTGCAGAGTATTGCTCAAAGTGTGTTCACCATTTTACTGACCTTGTGAATGTCTTACTTCAATTAATGAAAAAAGCTGTGAAGTTTTAGTGGTCTGTGGAGTGCCAGTTGGCTTTTGAGTGAAGGAATCTATTGTAAAAGCAGTTGCCCTCCAACCATTTGATCCCATGAATAAGACTATCATTGTTCCTGATGCCAAGAATTACGGATTGGGAGCTGTTTTAATTCAAGTGCATGAAGGAAAGAGTGGTAGCATTTGCATCGTGCACCTTAAAGGGTGTGGGGAGCACGTATTCAGCGGTGGAAAAGGAAGCATTAGCCTGCTGGTGGGAGTGCAACACTTCCAAACATTTTTATAGGGTGTGAAGTTTGAGTTACGAAGGGATCACAGACCACTGGTTGATCTTTTCACTGCAGCGGGGGCAGGAAAAGCCACACCCGCATTGCAAAATGTTTATATCGTCTCCAAGAGTATGTGTTTTCTTTGAAGTATGTCCCAGGAACATCAAAGCAGATTGCTTGTCTAGATTACCAATTGAGGGTGCAAATGAGGTTATGGATAATGAGTGTATAGTTGCAGACATATCAGATTTTTGTGAAGCCATTGGAAAAGCAGAGGAGTGTCTGCAGATCCCAATTTGGTCAGGTTACTGGCAGCCCTACCACGTTCTCATAAGTGGAAGCGTGACGAAAATCTAGAGTTATTTAAACATGTCTGGGATGAGTTGTCAGTTGTGGAGGGCATTGTAAAGAGAAACGAAAGACTGGTGGTACCCATGGATTTGAGGGAAAGATTGCTGACTTTACTCCATGGAGGAATGTCGGCGTTGGCAGAAAGCCAGGGTTGGTTTTCAGTAGCTGGGCATGGATAAGCAAATTGTGAGGCATGTCCGAGATTGAATTCCATGTGCTTGCAGCGTCAAGTCGCATGTGATGCAGGAGATGCCAATTTAGCCCTGTGGTTTTGCCTACACGCCTATGGGGAAAGAGTGGCAATAAACATCTGTGGGCCTTTCAAGAGTTTAGGCGGGTGTGAGAAATATGCTTTGTAATGATGGATTATTTTTCAAAATAGCCTGGAGTGGCATTTGTTGGGGAGGTGATGTCCAGCAGCATAGTAACCTTTTGTGAAGATATTTTTAGAAGGGAGGGTTGCCCAACAGAAATCCTAACAGACAACTGTCCTCAGTTTATATCCACAGAGTTTGGTTCTTTTCTCAAAGTGGGGAATAGGACATTGTAAGACCCCTGTTTAACATCCATGGGTAAATGGTTTAGTGGAACGATTCAATCGTGTTGGGGGGGAGGGGGGGGAGGGTGGGAAGAAGCATCCATCTAGCCATTGCCAGCTACAAGTGTTGGAGGAGACAAGTGAGAGACATGTTGTGGAATTATCGCACCACATTCCGTTACTGGGGAGACACCGTCTTGTTTGTTAGAGGGCAGTGTACAGTAGCTGTTCCTACCTGGATGTCTAGGGCTGGTCCGCTGCAATTTGATTATGTTGGTTTGCATAAGGTTACTGAGTACCAGGCCAACTACTGTGATAGACGCAACCAAAATATAAAGAGTAGCAACAAGGTGTTTACTAAAGTGATGTTGGTCAGAGTGTGTGGGCAACGTGAAGAGAAAGGGATTTTCTCGGCTATCTTCCCTGAAGACTGTAATTTATGTGAAGGAAAATACTGTCATGTTTTCAGATATGAAGTAGTGGAATACAAGGAAAGTGGCAGGCTGCACTAAAGCGGAAGAAAGTGGTGAAGAAGGTGGGGGAAGACAGTAGAATGCGAACACAGTGTATAAGGAAGCATTGTGCACTAGGAGTCCAACAACACTGGAGGAGTATTCATGTACATAAGGATAACACATTTTCAGTACCTAGGAGGTTGTGAAGGAAGGGAGACGTGTTACGTTTAGAACTAATGTAGATGTGTTATGTTTAGAACTGTTACTTGGCAACTGGATGCTGTTCTCTGGTGAGGCCAGGCTTCCACTCCAAGAATCTGGGGTGTGAAGTCTAAGGAGTTGTGTGGCAGACGTTACAGAGACCTTGCACTATCCAGAGGCCGTTTGGAGTTTCTCAATAAAGAAGACTTTCGGCGTTTACCACAGCGTCTTTTTTCTGTAAAAGCTGGTTGTTCCTGAAGGGCCTGGATACACGTTTGGGATAGAGGGTTGTGTTTAAGGATGACGTGAGTGACCGCACACCAATGAAGGTTTCATAGCGCTGAACTGATCCAGGTGGGATGATGGTGGTGGAACATACTTATTTGCAGAACGGTGAATTCTAAGGACCTGATGTAGAGTTTGGCAGATGGGATCTTTTGTTGCAAACTTGACAGGTAGCCGATGTGTCCTATTGGGATATTTTTTTCTCAGCCACTTTTAATATAGCTGTTGGGATATAGTTACACTTATGAAGGAGGTATCCCATCCACCAAACTCTAAATCCGGTCCGAATTGATTATTGAGAGTACATAGCGCTCCAGTCAAAGCGTTCCACACACGTGGGGCTCCTAGTGCGTTTTATAAACATACTGATTATGATCAGATGGGGAGCACGGATCAATGATTAGTGCTTGGGTCCTGTGCTGAGTGATGCGTCAGGAAGGTCGGATCAGGAGTATGGAAGCCATTGTGTGCCTGGCATAGTTGATTGAACTGAATAATTTAGTTCATTGTCGGTGCGCTCGGGGTAAGACCAGAGAAAGATGCTGTCTACTTATGGTACCTCGTGTCCGTTGGGTGTCTGTTTGCTCCAAATTTATTGTAGCGTAGTGCCAAAGAAGTGTGGTAAGTGAGATAGACAATTGCAGTAGTTCAGCTTGGATGCAAATATTGAGGTCACAGTACGAGATATTTATTGATCTATAAAACATGGGAATCTGCATTCCCTGTATAGGGACGGGAGTTTAATGTCTCTATAATCAGTGACGCACCCAGCCGCTGATTATGAAGAAAAGGCATCAGATCTCCACTGTAATAAGTAACAATACTTGCTGCCAGCAGCCGGGTCATGAGCATTAAAGGAGCGGTTGAAAGAAATGAAAAAAACAGTATTGCTCTTCTTTCTTCTGCTGTATTTCGGTGACCAGCAAAGAGTGTGCTTTTGTACTCCTTAGATAATTATATAAAAGTTTTAAGTTGGAATCTTTCTGCATGTTTCTACAAATTCAAGCTATTGCAGTTTAAAAAAGAATGACTTGTATTAAACTACTTCTAATATCGTTTTACAGAAAATATCTAACACTTTTGATGTGTTTAATTTTGCACCTGAAGTTTTATTTTTATTCATGTTTTCAAACATGCTATCTTTCATATGAAACCGTTACCCACCAAGGTTTTAAGTTGTCGAAAAGGTAAGGGAGTGACTATGTATTATGTGGACTAAAGTACAGCTGGTGTACATTACAAGGACAGAGGAGTTCCATAACCTTATGTAGGAACTCCTCAATGGCTTGTGATAGCATTGTAATGTATGGCAGGGGATAGTTTATCCCTTATATATCCACCAAATAAAACCCAGTTGGTGTGTGAGGAAAAACATTTGTTTGTGCGTGTATGTATGTATATTATGGTGTTGGTCTCCAATGTTTCCAAGTTGCTCTAATGAATACTTCTAACTAAAGATTTCTCACCTTTAGAATATAACTTGGTTACCAGACTCGATCCGGAAACTTTTTTACAATGCTCCTGCAAGCTGCTAGATGTGCAGTGCCACCCTTCAGCGCCAATGTCAATCCCTTTCTTTCTGTGCATTTTATTGCTGGTTCTGAGATCCGCTCATTTTTTTCATTCTTTGGCAGCATTTAAAACCTAAAAGACCGTGTCATAAGGAACAATGCCCCCGCCTAAAACTAAAGATTTTTCAACCATCTGAAACTATCAAACAGAGCTCTGTCACAGGCCTGCACAAGATGTATCTCTGATTTTTTAAGTCAGGGTAAAACTCTTAAGTCGTGTGACAAGTGTGCCCTCATGCGCCCAAAAGAGATGGTGGTCCAGTAAGCAAAGCTGCACGTCGACAAACGCAAGAGATCTCAGGCCTCGCGTGCTTCCAGCTTCTGCTCGAAGTTGAGGCCGCGGACCTGCTCATGAGGCCACTGCCGCAAAAGGCCAACTTTGTGGTCGGAGTTCTCTGGTAAGTCGCAGTCCAAACATAAACACAAGAAAGCAAAGTGGAACCGGACTCCTTCCTGTTACTGTCTAAAGAAATAATGTGAGGGCATCCATTGTCAGTCTCCCTCTGGTTCTCCAATTGTGGAGCCTGTCTCTCAGTTCGTCTCGGTGCACCTCGACGACAGGTCAAACACCTTATGGAGGCCATGCTGCTAATATGTGGAAATTTCCAGGGCCCTCTGATGCACCTTCAGGCCTGAAGGCTCTGCAACGCCGATCAGTTTACTGCTGATGGATCCATCCTCTGCGCCGTCTGACCTCCTTGGATCTTTGATGCGTTCTGTACCATCTCTGGTACAGACCTCCACCTAGGCCTCGGGACCTGTGACTGTTCCTCCTTTGTCAATGCTGGTAGCAACCTCGCCAGTGGATGATCTGGTGCTGAGGCAGATGTCTGACCCTGCTTCAGCAGGATCCTAACCGATGACACGTTACGGAATCAATAAAGTGCAACCGATCACCATAGACTGATTCCAATCCTGTTACTCTTCTAGAGCACCTTTAAGTTCATTTATCTTTTCAGCTCAGATTCTGATCAAAGTTTGAAACCACCCAGAGATGATGGGAATGGGATGATTTACTCTTCCCGCTTTGATTTTTACATGGACTTGCAAGAGGCCAATGGGCTTGATAGTTTTCCTTTTACAGGGATGAACTCCATTTGGCCCTTTCAATGGAAAAGTGCTCATTTTGCAGTGGTAATTCAACATGCAGCTGATGTATTGGACCTACAACTACCTTCCATTAAGGGTAAGAAAAATGCCTTTAGGGAAATCTTTCAGCCTGGGCCAGACTCCTCTAAGCTCTTGCTCCCTTTCAATGAGGCGCTTACTGAGACTTTAATAGGCACTTGGTCAAAGCCCTGTTCTTGGCCACCTGTGAATAGGCAGGTAGCCAGACGTCAGACCGGCGGCTGGTGACCCTCATTTCATCACAAAAACAGTACTCCATAACTTCTGGTGGTTCAGTCTTCAACCACCAAGGTGTACCCCTCTTCCCCCCCCCCACTCATTCCCCACTTTCCCTCAGCTAGGGAGTGTAAAAGGATTGAGACAATCTGGGCCACCATATGCATTTGGAATTTGTCCTTCCGCAGGAAGGCATTCAGATGGCAAAGATCAATCTAACCTCCTTTGGTACAAGAAAATAGCGAGAGGAGCCACCCTCTATTTCTGAGCCCGCAACCCTTTCAATAGTCCTTGTTAAAGGCTTGACATGCGCGTATCCTCCCGTGAGGTTGTGATGCCATAGTTTGACCTTACCCTTGAGAAACATTCAGATCAAGTTATGTCCTTTGAGCTGATACACAGGTGCTCATTACACCTCCTGACCTTGACGACTGTCTCCTCATTACAGTCACGTCCGCTCTTCACATGAGTGAACGTCAAGCTCTTTCAATGCAACCTCCTTACAAAAACCTTTTTTCTGGACAAACTGGTGTTGAGTTCAAAGGTGGCCTTCTTAACCAAAGTTGTCACATTGGGAAATCCATCAAATTTCCAACATTCTGCACCCTCCCTCACCCCTCGAAAGACCGATTCCACTGGCTGGTGCGATTGAGGTAAAAGCTTAAGACTCTTGGGTTCCAAAGACCATTAAATGGACGGTCAGCTTTTTTGTATGGTTCTCTGGGGCGAAGAAAGTTAAAGCTTGTAGAAATGGACTCTTGTCAAAGAGTATAGTCTTGTGCATTAAGATCTGCTACACACTGACAGCACGTAAGGCTGCACATGCGCCTGCTCCAAGAGTGTCTTTTGAGGCAATGATCGCAAACGGACCAAGGCCAAGACTCTGCAACTCTTTAGTGAAATAGCAGCAAGGTCTTTCTTCGACCCGCTTGTTCGGTGACTATTACGACCCACTAGGCCAGACTCGTCAACAAGTCCACTAATGGGCCATGAACCCACAAGTCCTCTACAGATGCTTCCAAAAGTAGGGCACTCTTGACAATTGACCTACTGCCAACCCCAGAAAATGCAAAATGGCAAAACGTCAGCTCAAAAAACAACTACACCCACAGTCCATTGGCAATGTGCTATGGATGAACTGGCCTGGGATATTTGCTCACACTTTTCCACCTCGTCCACTCATTCCCTACATAGTCCTGACAATTAGGCAGGTGTCCGTTGCCCTCATCCTAGGGGCGCAAGCCTCGGCCTGATAACCCTGGTAATCCATGCTCCTGTAGACGTTGATCAGCGCTCACAAGCTGCCCCCGAGACTGAAACCTTTCCCTCAGCCTCTGGTCCAACTCCAGCACCCAGATTTCAGACAGATAAACCAAGACCACTACACGTGCCTGTTGCAAAATGGAAAGGATATGTCCTCTACTGCATTGACTAACACATACGACCTCCTCAAGATCTCAGTTCAGGTCATCATTTGCTACCTGCTTTACATACAAAGGCTGGATTACCATATACTTCCATCCAGCTACACCTGACTGCAGTCGCTGTAGACACGCAAAATAGTCAACAAAAGTCCCTCATTACAATCCCTGTAGTTGAACCTTTCATGTAGGGCCTTTAACGTATTATTCCTGCCAAAATGCCCCCAGCCCCTGTCTGGAACTTGAACATAGTTGTCGCACAGCTCAGGGACATATCCTTTAAACCCCTACACTCCTCTGCTCTCCAGTTCTTGTCATGGAAGGTGGTTATTTTAATAACCATATCGCCCAACACATCAGTGAAATGGAAGCGTTGACTATGGAGGAACCTTTCATTCAGGTTCACAAGAATGGTTCTTAGAAAAAAAGCAAAGCTGCTACCTGGTCAACTCTACACAGTCACAAAACATTGTGTGGACATTCATAACAGTCAACAGGCTTTAGTTGGACAAACTGTAGTAAGACCATGGTTCTAAACATCTGCAACGTCTGTTCGCTAGCCATCACTTTTGGAGAGATGTAACCGCTTTACAGTCTATGCAGAGAATGTGTATCCACAGCCACTCGCAGCACGACTGAATTTTTACTTATCCTATAACTATCTGTTCACAGGGTACAGCGCTGTCCCCGGAAGCCTGAGATGATCGGATGTCTTGGCTTTCCGACTACCTTAACTTTTCACAATACCCAGTACACTTGTCTTCAATACTGCAACCCATTTGTGCTACTCACCTGCTGATGGGTAGAACAATCTGGGGAGGAAGGCTAAGGGGAGTCACGTCGGGTCTTGTGAATTGAAACTTAGAAGAAAAACAAGTTGAAAACATTAGATGGCAGGGGTCTGCAAAGCATATGAATTTATAGCACTATACACTACGAACAGTTAGTTTCAGAGTAGGTAACATTTTCCCTGTATATTGGGGAGGGTCCCAGCACTCCTCCCACCCCCCCCTCTACAAGATGGTCAATTTTAACTAAAATTTTATTTTAACTGCTGTCATTTTTTTTCTAAACAGAATTATCAAGTAGTCTTGTTCAACTGCTTACATCAACATTTTCTCTAAGGCCCCAGCCTGACCCTAATTTCGCTGAGGGCACAACTCTGAGGCATTTTATTTTTGTGTTTCTTAGAGACTGTACCCATGAACATTGAGCACTACCAGTTTGCCCGGGCACTGCCACCTTTGACTGGCAGAAATGTACTGCTTCACGTTATGTTAAGCATCAAAGAAGTGCTGTTTTCTTCTAAAACATGCTGGAGCGGCTTTTCGTTTGATTTTTCTGCTATTTATTTTTTCCAAAAAGAACAATTGATGGACAGAATGCAGAACCATGTCGTACATTCACCCCAGTACAGAGATCTGGGCCTAAATCCATCGTTTTTCTCACCATGCCATTCCAGTTTGAACCCAGCCATATGCAAATCAGTCTTGACCCTGTGCCCCCTGGGAACAGTCCAGCCCAGACTGTTCCCATGAGGCACAGGGCCAAGACTGATTTGCATATAGCTGTGTCTGAACTGGGGTGCGAAGTGAGTTGAACGATGATGGATTCAACCCAGATCTGTGACTGGGGGTGAGTGTCTGAAAAGTTTCAGCGCTCCGTCCATCATCTCCTTGTGTTTGATTTATTTTTTTCATTCCACTTTTTAAGTTGCCTCCTTGTGGCAACAAGTGTCATAAAAATGCCCTCACCTTCTCTTCGTTATCTGTTTACAAGCACAAAGAGCGAGAATGCACACGTTGCCACAGAATACGCAAGCTAGTACCAGTCGCTCATTTCTTTTGCTCTGTATCAGTCGCTCATTAAAGGTGGGGTCATACAAAGTTGAGAGTTGACGTCATGGAACACTACATCTGTATCGTAGATGTCGATCAGGTTATTTTACAGTGGAGAACAGGCATATTTTCCTGGGTGTATGGAAAAGGATTCCAGTTGAACAACACTGCCAAAGCAGAGCCCACCGCCTTATGACAAATCTAAAAGAGTGTGTGAGCACTAACCTCTTTATGCACAGATAAAACGAAGGCTGTTTAAAGGGCCACACCAAAATACCAGCAGACCCCAATCCCTTCTGGGACATAAATGGATGACAAGTTCTTAATCACTTTACATTCTCCTCCTCTGCAATTAAATTTCCAATAAGGGCGCCTCTGATCAATGACCTTAATTTTCAGGAGGCTCTAGCTTGAGTTGCCTTCAAGTTCTATATTCCTTTATGGATTCCACATGTCGGGACTTCAGTGTTTTTTTGTTTGTTTTTTTAGTACTGAGATCTATTCAAGTGTGCAAACCTTTCTTTGAAGAAGATGTTTCAGTTTTGAGATTACTAGTGATATCTCTTTTGAAACCCTGAATGCACCAGGACACAAACTCCACTCTAGATTGTAGTGTTTATATATTTTTTTCTCCTGCCATAGGATTGGATGTATCCTTGCGTTCTCTGGTACCGTCTTGATCTCTAAGCAAAAATCTTTGAAGCAGACACTCTTGGAACGCCAGCTTTCACATGCCCGGATCTTGTGGGGCCATTGAATACTTCAGAGCTGAATCTTACAGAGAATCCCGGGATATGGTCATATGAGAATGACTAGTGTGAGGGGACGAGAGTATAGAGAACACTCATAAGTTGGTTGTGCCCCAACTAACCGGTTCCTGCGGTCAGAACAGCATTGGGTCCGTAAACTTTCCCTCCTGAGGGACCAAAATGAGTCGTCCCGTCAGGCCTGTAAAGCCTTACAGTGAAAAAAGACCATTCAGCGCTGACTTGATCACAAAAGGTACCTTCGACACTCTAGGAGCTCCAGAGGCAGATCCTCAACACCAAACCTCAAGGCAGAGATCCCTTTGAGCCCATCTCAAAAAACAAATGCAACCATCTTGATGTACAGCAAAGGAAGATTTACATATTTGGGCATATCCTTGCACAGCCATCTCCAACAGGCTGACCGTATGACAAAAATGCCACCTCACATTTGAAGAGTCCATTTCACAGGAGCTTAGGGCTTACCCCATTCCAAAGAAGCCCATTGACCCATCCCCGTTACTCTGCCCAGCCCATTAATACAGACTCTGACCTAACAGCAGACAAACCACTGACTGGTACGACCCTGGCATGCTTATGTCCAAATGACCCATCTTTAGAGCCATAACTTGTCCAACCCTGATGATACAGCAGCCTACCATGCTGGTGCACAATGTGCGGCAGACCATCTGAAAGCCAAATATCATATGGAAGAAATCAAAGATTAGTTCTATTATAGAGGCCCTGTTAAAAAAATGAGCGGTTTCTGTAATTCCTGCCCATATTTTAAAAGCATGCTAAACTGCTTTGACTCCTTGTCCTGCTTCCCCTTTCGGTTTTAAATGTGGCCTTACACCGCAATCTCCTTCTCGGGGTGCCCAGTTCCACCTGTGCAGCCTTCATTGTGGGACAGCCTCGGGCTGCCATGAGACGGCTCCCTGCAAGGCAGTACAATGACGTGCTTCTGCAGGAGCCGGCAGCACCATACTTGTCTGCTTTAGGTAGGTGGCCCTCTCCCACCCCTGACATGGGTGTTGGGAAGGTAGGCCACCTGGGGGGGGCCAGGGGGTGCTCCCTCCCCCCCCCCCACCACCACTAGGGATCCCGGGGCCTTGGCCCCCCTTTCAATACGGAGGAGGAGTGTGCCGGCGCCCCCCTGCCTCTCCTCATTACGGGGCCCAGGGATGGGGTCATGGGCCCCTTCCTCCATATCAACATCACTTCCCCCTGCAATTCCTTCATCTTGAGGGCAGCCTCTGTACCCTGGCCCGCCCCAGAGGCTGTCCAATTAGGACGGCTGAGCCCCCTTCGGCAAAAGGGTCAAAGGTCACCTCAGTTCAAACACCCATATCTGAAAGAGACACGTTAGTGATATATTCCTTACCTTAGAATATCCCCAGGCGTCAGACTGGATCCGGAAAGTTTTTCGTCAGCAGTACCCCTGCGCGTCGGTAGGTGGCGTCGTGCGGCTCCGCGTTCGTCGCTGGCGCCGAGATGACGTCACGAAGACTACTTAGGCGCCACCCATGCGCGCTGACGTCAGTTCTTTCTTTCTTCGTCGCCAGCAAGCGCAGATCCGGTTAAGAACACGTACCCTAGTCATTTTTTGACTAATTTCTTTTTGGGACTTTGTCCTACTTCTTTTGAGTCTTGACTCCTGGTGCCACGTACGGGAGCGCGACCATGACTTCCGGTCATGTTCCCACTGTCTGGCCATGGCTCCGAAGGCTTTGCGGGAGCGGTTCCGAAAGCTGCTGGAGGCCCGACAGTCGTCTCCGCGCCGTTCGACGCCCAGGGGTCGGTCGAGGGACCGACCGCTGAGCCATCATTGCTCCTCTGGGTCCGCGTCTTCGCCCTGGGAATCAGGTAAGAGACTTCACAAGTACCAGTCGAAGAAGCGCATACGCTCTCCGACCTTCTCTTCCCCCCCTGCCCCCCCCCCCTGTCTGTCTCCGGGACGAGGGGGCCAGGGGTCCTCCCCCCGCTCCGTTGGAGCCTGTGAGTCCCGCGGTCTACCCGCCCTACCGGGTCCGTCGGTAGGCTCCGGCCCAGGTGCAAGAGTTTCTTGCCACCATGGGCTGCCTTTTCAGGCCTAGGGCTCCCGCCGGCGCGCCTTCGGGCCCGCGGTCCCTATTGAGGACCCTTGTTTGCCGCCGGCAGCTCCGGCGCCGCAAGGTCGTCCGCCGGCGTCGCAAGGTCCTTTACCGGCGGCCCTGGCGCCGCAAGGTCCTCTGCCGGCAGCTCCGGCCCTGGCGCCCCTTGCGGCTCCATTCCCGGCGCCGCACTGAGTTCCGTCGTCCCACCTCCTACTTGGGACATGGAGCTGGATCGGCGCTGTTCTTGGCGCCGTTCGAGCAGAAGACTCAGAGGATGCAGGTGGCCTTGGCCTCTCCTCTGCGCCTGGGTTTGTCTCCTCCCACTGTCATGGAGGAAGGCGCCACATACACTGTGGTGCTCCGTAGAGCAGCTCAGGCTCTTGGCCTTACCCTGCCTACTGTTACCCTCAAACCTAACCTCCTTACTGCAGTGCCTCTGCTTCCGTTCCATGAGGCCTTAACGGATGTTTTGATGGGTACCTGGTCTAGGCCAGCCACAGGGGTCCCTGTGGATAAAAATGTGGCCACACGTCACCACCCGGTACCGGGTGACCCTGCCTTTTTGACGACTCCTCCGACACCAGAGAGCCTGGCCATTCCGGCTTCCACTTCCCAAACAAAGCTTGGCAAAAGGTTGTTTTCCTCTGCCAGCCTGGGGCTGCGGTCGGTCAACACCGCATGCCTCTTGGGCCGCTATTCTCGCGCTGTGTGGGACACGGTGGCGCAAACTCCCTCTCCCTTCCCCAACCGGAGCACACAGTGGTGACGGATGCGTCCCTCCTGGGATGGGGCGGCCACTTGGGAGAGGTGGAGATCAGAGGTCTCTGGCTCCATATTAATCTTTTGGAGCTTCGGGCGATCCGACTTGCACTAAAGGCATTCCTTCCTTCTGTCCAGGGAGGTGTAGTGCAGGTGTTCACGGACAACACCACCGCCATGTGGTATTGCAACGAACAGGGCGGGGTGGGGTCGTGGACCCTATGCGCCTCTGGACATGGCTGGTACATCAAGGCATTACCTTGGTGGTTCAACACCTGGCAGGTTCTCTGAACGCCAGGGCCAACTAACTCAGCCGCCGGTGCTTGATGGATCACGAATGGCGTCTGAACTTGGACGTGACGCAAGGTCTTTCTGCAGTGGGGAGAGCCTTGGTTAGATCTATTCGCCACCGAAAAGAACGCGCAATGTCATCAGTTCTGCGCATTGGAATTTCCAAGGCGGCGCTCGCTCTGCAACGCTTTTTGTCGCGAGTGGAGCTGCGGTCTGATGTACGCCTTTCTGCCTATAACACTTCTTCCCAGAGTGCTGAAGAAGATTCGGCGCAACCGGGCCCAAGTCATCCTTGTGGCTCCGGATTTGGCACAAAGATACTGGTATCCCGAGCTACTCAACATGGCGATCGATCCCCCTATCCAACTGCCTCTTCGGGAAGATCTTCTGTCGCAGCAGCAGGGGACGGTCCTCCACCCAAACCTGTCCAGCCTCCACCTCCATGCGTGGAGATTGAGCGGCGACAGTTCACACCTTTCGATCTTCCTCCCGAAGTCTGTGATGTCATTTGGCAGCCAGGCGTCCCTCCACTAACATGGTATACGCCTGCCGGTGGAACAAGTTTGTGGCATGGTGCACAGCGGAGTCTGTGGATCCCCTCTTTCTGAGGTCCTTCTGTTCCTACTATCCTTGGCCCAGCCGGGCTCTGCTCTGGGCACTGTCAAAGGTTATCTTTCGGCCATCTCCGCCTTTCTCCGGCTTCCAGATCAGCCTTCTCTCGAAGTCCCCAGTTGTTAACCGTTTCCTGAAAGGCATTACACACACGTTTCCTCCCGTGCCTTTCATAATGCCTCAACGGGACTTAAATCTTGTCTTGACCTATCTGATGTGCGCTCCCTTCGAGCCCCTTCATAACTGTCCTTAACGTCTTCTTACTCTATAGACTGCTTTCCTGGTAGCTATCACCTCTGCCACAACAGTGAGTGAGCTCCAGGCTCTTTTTTCTAAACCTCCTTTCCTTTCTGTTCATCCGGACAAGGTGGTTTTAAGGACCCGTCCTTCTTTCTTGCCAAAGGTTGTCACGCCCTTCCACATCGGGCAGACCACTTTGCCCACCTTCTTTTCGACTCCGCTTCCTGGAAAAGAGGCTCCATCGTCTGGACCCAAAACGTGCGCTCTCGTTCTACCTAAAGCGCACAACAGTTCCGGGTGGATGACCAGCTCTTTGTTGGCTACGTGGGCGCCAAAAAAGGTCGGGCCGTGCATAAACGCACCATCTCTTGGTGGGTTGTTTTGTGCATCAAAGCATGTTGCTCGTTGGCTAAAAAGGAGCCTCCTGTGGGGCTGCGTGCCCATTCTACCAGGGCAACAGCAGCCACTACTACCTTGGGACGCGGCGTTCCCTTGCAGGATATTTGTCAGGCAGCCACGTGGGCCTCGCTGCACACATTTACCAAGCATTACTGCCTTAACAGTCCAGTCCGGAGAGACGGCTTCTTTGGCTGTTCTGTTCTCCGTGGCTTTCTGGTGTAATCTATTCACAGACCCACCACCGGGGTTGGTATTCCTGGGGTATCTATTCTAAGGTAAGGAATCTATCACTAATGTGTCTCTTTCAGATGCACAAGTTACTACTTGTGTAACGATATATCTGTAAGAGACATTAGTTAGTGATCGATTCCTTACCGCCCCACCCATCCTCCCCGTTCTGCGAACTGATTCTAGGGTTAAGGTCATCCCTTTCAGGGCCCTAGTTTCATGGCACCAGTGGTCAGTTTCTTGCATGACTCTGCGTTCCTGGCGCGGAAAGTCGTGTACAGAACTGACGGCGCGCATGGGTGGCGCTTAAGTAGTCTCCGTGACGTCATCTCGGTGCCTAAGACGCCAGCAACTAACACGGAGCCGCACGACGCCACCTACCGACGCGCAGGGGTACTGCTGACGCAAAACTTTCCGGATCCAGTCTGACGCCTGGGGATATTGTAAGGTAAGGAATCTATCACGAACTAATGTCTTAGAGATATATCGTTACACAAGTAGTAACTTGTGCAACAGGCCTCTTTGGGCCACTTTTGATGAATGTCGTCTAGTTTGCTCCTGGGGGCGAGCCCTAGACACCTGGAGCACTTTCTTCAGGCCTCCCAAGAGGACGAACTTAGCAGGGAACTGGTTTCACTGGCTCCCTGCACCACACTATGCCTACCACTTCTCTGGACAAGGGTACAGTGCCTCAGCACTGATGCCTTCCAGGGGATAGCTTCTATACCTATCCAGTGTGGTCACTGGCCGGTCCCCCTTCTGGAGATTATTCCACCTAGTACCCTCCTTCTACTGGGTCCTCACATTCTGAAAATGCACTCTTTTGACCCTAACACACAGCCTGCCACTAGGATCATTCACAGCCCCCCCCCTACCCCACCCCCCCCGTAGCTCCCCATGTAAACCACCCTGGGAACCTAGACCCTATCCTTGTTCTCCGCTGCGAGAACAGGACCTATTCACCCTTTTCTCTGAGAGATGTGCTCCCCTCTCGGAGTAACACTGGAAAGCCTGTGAGCCCTGGATCAGCTTCACCCAGGCCCACCTCTAAGAGCCCTCCTCAGTCTCCCAGCAGCACTTTGGGAGACCATTCAGGCACCACCCCTGCCTGAAGCACAGGGTCCCTTCAATTAAGATAGGCCCACATGGCTTCAGGGTGGTACTACCATATTCAGAAGTCTGCCTGGCCCTGTCCACTGCAGCCTGCCTGACAGTGCACAGCGACCCCAGTGGCTACCAGTTGGTTGGACCACTGCAGGCAGAACCGCCTTCTGCAACCTGCTGGGGGTTACCTTGCCCCCAACTGCCACCTTAGGGGCCCTAGGGACGCATCCCAGGTCCCGATATACATCCAGGTCCCGATATACCTACAGTGCACCAGGCAGGGGTCCGCTAAGTAAAAGCCTCTGCATCTTTCACTCCTCAATTGCGCAGAGCACCCCCAAGCATATGTGGCTTCCTTCCCCCCCCTCCCCCCCCCCCCCCTCCTTGTCCTGGGGTCTGATTCCACAGGACCTACCTGACTCGTCACTTGGCCAGGCATCGCCCCAACGACCACTTCGGGTTCAAAACCACTCTCTCGGATGACATACTTTTGCTTCCTTGGGTAATCACCTACCCTACCCTGACAAATCAGTGTCCACCACTAGCCCTCTCCGATCTCCTCAGGGTTAGTTACTTAGCCCACTGCAAAACTGTACTTGCCAAATGCTATAAATGCGTACCGGAATGGGATGTTTGGCTCGGATGTGTACACGTTGTTTTTCTTTGCAGAAGGCTTCAGAGTCGCGAGGAATGGCTACTCCACCCTTTACTGGTGAAGCGCATTGGATCCATTGTTAGATTGTTTGTTTTTTATCTTTATCAGGTTCAGATGTGTTCCTTCAAGCTCCAGTTCAAAGCAGTTTGGTGTTTTGCCAGGCCTATTCAGATCCTTCTTGCTCGTTGGACGAATTAAGTGTACCTTATTGTCGGTTTCTAGCGATGCCTTTGCTCCAGGTCTGCGGTCGACATTTGACGCCCTGTGCTGGGCTTCAGCCCATTTAGGTCTTCATCCGTTCCTCGGTACCAGAGAATGCACCCGAAATGGAAAGGACTCTATTCTGCTACTGCCCAAAGTGTCGAGCAAAGCACTCGAACAGACCTCGATCAAGTGTGCAACATTTGTCTGTCCCCAAAACACCAGGAGACCTCTTGTTCCTCGTGCTTGCCTTGAGGAACAAGAAGATTCTGGTACCGTCATGATCGTTGCTGTGCTTTGACCTTGATGGAGCACCACCAATTGGATACTTTGGACCTGTTGAGGGAACAAGAAACCTAGGAGGGAACCACAGCCAAAGACTTCCTGTGTAGAGCCTCACGATTTGTAGATGGAGGAGGTCTCTTGCTCTGACGTTTAAACAGACGAGCCTCCTCCTGCGCAGTCTCCACCGACTAATCGGGCCACAGTGAGTTTGGTCATCCGGCCTCCAAACCCCTTGACACCATCTGGATGCCGAGAATCACCCTCAAGAGGGTGGAGCATTGAGCTCACAGCCCAGACGTGAGGCCTCCGGTCCACTACTGCCACAAGGCCATGGTCTGCACTGAGAATCTGAGTTGGACCTGACGCGCGCACACCACTCTGTGTCGAAGCCCGCCTCTAAGCGACTCCCTGTGACTTAAGGTGGAGTGTCCACTCTGGCGTTAAAGACGCATTTGAAGCGGAGCTTGGAGTCGAACACTTCGGAGCCAAAATCTGGCTCTGAACCAGCAGGGCAATGGCATCCTCAGTGCTAAGAAAGGGCTATATCCAGGGTAGCATCCTCTCCTGTTTCGGAGGATCAAGAACTACCAATCTTCCAGCGCTTTTAAGAGGAGATGGATGCCAGAAAACAGCAGATACATATCCAGCCTGGAGTGGATGAATTTTGGCCAAGCTGGCTCCTGGGACAAAAGACCCTATTCCTTCAAAAAGGAAATTGACTGACTTTTGAGAGGCCCTAAATCCTCCATCCTAGTCTGCATCCAAGAAGCCGCGGCACCATGACAAGGGCACATCTCAACCACCTTCTCTGCAATGGCTACTTCCGCCTCGCTCTTCACCTCTTCCTACTTCTACACCACCTCCATGCCCACCCTCCCCACTACCACCAGTTGACCCTCCCCCACAGTCCACTCCGGGTTCCCCTGGTAGTAGTCCAGGGTCTCCTTCTGGGTACGATACACCTTATGACACGACCACATGAGCAGAAATGGGTTATGACATGTCACCCCTTGGCAACACTGACCCCTATCTAGCGAATCCCTCCCCACTGAATGACACTACTACTTAGCATGAGGTACTCTAAAGGTCAGCTGCTTTCCACAAGGTGGAAATGCATAAACGGGCAGAGGAGGACGACTTACTCGGGGAACCACTATCTACCACCCAGAGGTCCATACAGTATTTGCCAATGTTAATTGGGATGCTCAAACCGGCTCATAATCTTCAAAGAGCCGGTCAAGGTGAGAGTCCTCTTGCCTAGGGTGGACAAAGTTCAAAGTTTCACCCTCTGGCCCTCCTTACATCTGGGTACAATTGCCACCTGACTCCTTAGTGGTTCATACGGTCAGGAAAAGGGCACCTCCTCCTCGAAATGGGAGAGTAAGAAAATAGATGCAGCAGGGAAACTCGTAGCAACCCAGTCTGCTGGCCACTGACGTATCAACAATTCTATGGGTTTATTCTCCTGGTTCGATCGCTCACACTGGGAGGAGATGGAGGAATTACCGCAACACGTCCTGGAACAGTATAAAAAGAAGGGCCAGGAGTTAGTAGCGGAGGTGAAACTTCTATCTAATACTAACATTAAATGTGCCCTAGATGCAGCGAACACTGCTGTTTGTGGCATAAATAAAAGTATCCTTCTTCACAGACCTGACTGGCTGCAGGTATTTGGTTTTAAACAAGGGGTGCAACCGCACCCGGTCAACTTGCCCTTTGATGGCTAGCATCTGTTCAGCCCACCATATGCTGGAAAAAATAAAGATAGTGAAATGCTTAAGCCACGTGTACCTTGCAGACCTCATCTGCCTGTGGCTCCTTTTGCTGCCAACAATATCGTGGGGCAGAAAAAACTGCCACCCCTGAGGCAACCAACTTTTTCCCCAGACAGCAGCAACCACCCTCTCGGGGTAACTACAGAGGAGGATATAAGAGGAGCAATGGCAGGGGAAAAGAGACAGCCCCCAAAGGGGCCGCAACTTCCAAACAGTGACTCATCCGAATCCCCCCTGCCCCAACCACCTAACACCTATCAGGGGGAAGATTGCAAAGGCTTCCGTCCCCCCAGGAGATGCATCCATTACTCAGCAAAGGGGCCATAGAACTTGTGCTGCCACAAAACCGCTGCAAAGTTTTATATTAAGTATGCTTCCTCATTCACAAAAATCTCAACACCCCCCCCCCCCCTCCCTGGCCCCTCCAGTACATCCAATCCGAACCCTGCCACATGGTCACACTGCTGCAGTGAAGGGATGACATTCTGTAAAGCAACTTCATGGCTGCCTTCCACCTGAAGGACACCTACTTCCACACCCCCGCCCTGCACATCATCGGTATCTTCAGTTTGTGGTAAGTGGTCAGTATTATTAAGTCCTGTCCTTAGGAGTGACCACAGTTCCTAGGGTTTTAACAAGGTCTCTGGTGGTAGTAGCTGCTCACCTCAGAAAGCAGCATCCACGTCTTCCTTTACATGAACGATTGGCTATTCAATAGTGTAGTGGAACAGCAGTGTCTAGCGTGCGCAAGCACAGCACCATAGACCTTTTACACAGCTTAGGTTTCACTATAAATGTTGCAAAATCTCATCTCCAACCCCTTCAGAGTTTACCTTTTTTCAAGGCCACTGTGAACTTTGTCAAATGGAGAGTATACCCCAGCCATGCCAGGGTATAAGCATTCCAAGCTCTCCTCTCTTTTTCAGCCAAAATGTCCGGTAATGGTTAGAAAGGTTGTGTCTTCTAGGCGTGATTTATCCTGTATCACCACAGTCCCTAATGCCAGGTTACACATGCACCTGTTGCAGGAGTGCCTAGTGGGGACCATGGTCCCAAGCGTATGGTAAATTGAAGGCTCTGGTTCTGAAATGGGGCCATACTCCTCTCTGCAATGGTGGAACGCCAACAACCTGTTGCAAATCTGGCCCTTCTTGGATCCTGTGCTGCACACTATCATTACAGTGGATGCCTTACATAGGTTGGGGGTGCACTTACAGGAGCTCACTGTTCAAGGGGTGTGGATTCCCGATCAATATGCTCTCCACATCAACCATCTGGAGTTGTTGGCCATTCAGTTACCCCTAGTTGCAGTCCTCCCTCCCATCCAAGGCAAAGTGGTACTTGTCCAGACAACACAACTACCATATTTTACTTACAGAAGCAGGGTAGCTTGCACTCCCTGCAACTCGCCACTATAGCTCAAAGTATTTGGCGGTGGGCAAAACATCACAAAGACCATCTTCTCATTGAGTCCATACCTGGAGTCGACAACAACTTTGCAGACCTTCTTAGCCAGATGAATCAGCAAGTCCATAAATGGGAACTTTGCCCCTAATCCCTTCTCTTGTGCTTCCACCCACGGGAGACGGAATTGGGGGCGAAGAAAGCACAAAATGCCTGAACCTCTGCTCCAGGTATCCACATCTACAGTGCATGGGCAACGCACTATGGATGAACCAGTCCGGAATATGTGCCTCCCCTTTTAGCCTCTCCCGCTTCTTCCATTCATAGTTTGCCGGCTTTGGCAAACATCGCTCACTCTCGTGCTATTAGCCCCAACCTAGGCCAGGCAACCCTGCCACTCTCCCAACCTATCCTTAGTGCCCCATGAGATGCTGCCCAACTGGCCAAATCTTCTCTTGCAGAACCTGGGCCCACTGCAACATCCCCAAATAGCTCTATCTTGTGATTTGGCTCCTGATGTTTGGTTATCTCAATTTACCTTCAGAGTGTATGCACATCCTTAAAGAGACGTGCAGGCCCAAAGCCTGTTACGCAGCCAAATGGAAGTAGTTTGTGCGCTGCTTTCTTCATAAATAAATTGACCCTCTCAACGCAGCTGTCCAAGATATTGTCTGTTACCTGCTGCACCTGCAGAATTCAGGCCTAGCTTACACTTCCATTAGACTTTATTTGGCGGCTGTCACTGCTTATCAACACAGAAGGGAGCCAAGGGGGAAAACAAATCAAGCCGCCCCCCACTCAACACATTATCAACAACAAGGGCATGATTCAATGGACAAAAATCTTTAGCTTAAAGACACTGGAGGGGTCCAAAATATTTTCTAACTACACCCCCCACGATGCGGTAAAATACCGCTAATTCAAGTGTCAAAATGTCCAATTTATAAACGCACTGTCACTACACTGCAGCCAAAGAGTTCCCACCCAAAATTTAATTAAAAGAGGTTAGAAAAAGTGTGGGAGTGGAGAGAAAGCACCTCACGGTAGTAACACCAAGGGGGGCTTGCTAGTTGGTACTCGCTAGCACACCCACTTATCATCATTGGTTGCTTTCTCACCATGAAAAGAAAAGTGTTCAAACAAACTTTCTTAAACGTGAAGGAAGAAAACAGTGACAGCAAGGTACAATAAGCACTGTAGGTGCTAATGTCACACACGTGCCCTGCTAATCCCCGTAAGAAAAGAAATGCAGTTCCCAACATTAAAAATGAGTACCTACTCACTGGCCAAATATGACTTTATTCAGTGCTGTGAGCGTCCTCAATAAAAAATGGTTAAATTTAGACCATTATTACGTCCAAAGCGCCAACATGTTTCGTTGCTACCACTTTGCGCAACTTCATCAGGGCTAAGGGGATAACCAATCTTCACTTCACTTGGAATTACCACTTGGTCGAGTTGTTGCTAATGTCCCTCGTACCTGCAACCCCCTCGTTGTGCGGTACGCGCCAATTGGTCGCGAGGGGACTGATATGGAGCACTCCCTCACCAACTGGCTTAAAAACTGGCTCCAATCCACCTCCATGTTGCAATGTTTCATTTTTGAGCGAGCCCACCGAGTCCTGCTCCAAAATACCCTACCCTCTTCACCCCCCGCATAGAGAATCATTTCTGGAGGCTAAAGCACGCCTGAGGGATCTCAAAATCCAATCCGCTCTGCTGTTCCCTGGCCATTACAGAAACTGATCAATCGCACTCCTACTTCTTTGAAACGCTGGAAGAGGTGTTCACGTGGTCTGATCAAGGTTAAGGAGAGGCCGCACACTCCGCTGCGGCTGGATTCAGACTCGTCAGGTGACGCAACCCTCAAACATTCAAATTTCAGGGATAAAAAGAGCCACAGATCAAGATCAACACGTAGATCCAAGTCTCACCGCAAATCACGACCTCACCTGACTGAAACCCAGAGAGTTGAACATGCCTTCACTGAACACTTAAGCGCTGATGCTCATCGTAGACACCTCTTGCCGCGGCAAAAGATTTGGGCTACTCCCTGCATAGGGACTTTTCTTCATTTAAGTGGCAATCAAATGAGTAAGGGTAGTTTATTGGGGATCCATTAGCTGGGGAGAACTTCTGGCCCCCGTTGGGGCTGGGGTCCCTCCCCGGCCGCGATAGATACTTCAATGGTTTTGAGGTATAGGGGAGGGTGGGATGAAAGGACAGTTTAGTTCTGTTAGTTGTGCTCTGTTATGCTCTTCATATCAATGGTACTCCCTCTGCGCAGCCACGTATAGATTCCCTGGTACATCCTTGACACATCGGTCCATAAGATGCCCAACATGACAACTGCCACAGGGAATGGCCTCCGAGTAGTCAGCTGGAAAGTCTGGGGCATTCTAGACCAGATTAAAAGAGGCCCTGTATTGTGACAGGCCAAGCGATATACAGCCGATATCCTAATGTTACAGGAAAGGCATCTCCTAGACACAAACACCCTGCCTCTCCTGTTTTGGGTTCATCCAAACTTTCCATTCAGGATTCACCAAAGGATCTCGAGGTACAGCAATATTGATCCACCACAGAGTTCCATTTGTACACGCCAGGTCGTGGCTTGACCCTCAAGGACGATGCACTATAGTGGCAGGCACAGTATATGGGGAACGGATCATTCTTGGCAGTGTAAGCTCCTCCCCCAACCAACCCCCCTCTTCTCTCTCTCCCCCACCCCCTTACCAACACCTTCATTGAGCGACGGATGGTATGGGTGGATGTCCCCGACTGGCTGACGGTCGGGGGAGAGCTACTGGGAACCAGACAGTGGCGAGGGACTCGCAACTAAAATCCTTAGTGGACGGGATGGGCTGGGTTGATACATGGAGGAGACTCCACCCGACTCATCAGGCGTACACATACCATTCACATGTCCACGATTCTTTCTCCCGCCTAGACTTCATATTTGACCTCATATGGGGCCCACAGGGTGACCGGGGTGGAGATACTGCCCAGAGGCCTGTCAGACCATTCCCTAGTGGAACTGCGGCTCCAGATGGGCCCAGACCGCCCCCCATTTCGATGGCAACGTTGTATATGGCCCCTGCAAGCCCTCCCATATAGAGCATATATGCACCAAGCGATTGCAGACTACCTTACACACAACATGGGGACGGTAGACTCAGCTGAGATTTTATGGGAAGCTATGAAGCAGATTCTACGGGGGGGTATATAAATCTCCTTTTGTACGGCGCAGCGTAAGCAACAGAGGAGTAGATTGGCCCAGCTTGAAGCTCAACTCCAGGACTTCAAACGGCAGGACCAAGGGGAAAAATGGGACCAGCCGTGCCGCCAACTAACATACACAATACAACTATACGCTGGGGAGTTACTAGACGAGGCTGAAGCGGCATGGATGGCCTCTCTCAGAAGAATATATTAGTGGGGTGATAAATCGAGCACCCTGCTGCATCGCTTTTGTCAGCGAGCGCTGCACCCCTATGCCCTCCCTGCCATTAGCAGCCCAGATGGCACGATATTGTCCGACCTGTCTCAAATTGCAACTAGCTTCACCGAATACTATACTAACCTTTATGCCCCCTGCGAAATCTTACCGGAAGCAACTATACAGCGCTTTCCTGGACGATTTACCCCCAAAGGCACTCCTTGATGCGGCGAGAGCAGAATTGGACGCCCCACTAACAGCGCATGAGCTGAGCGCCGCTCTGGCAGACCTGAGCTCCAACAAAGCCCCGGGCCAAATGCCTTTCTCAGCGAATTTGTCAAAATATTTCAACCTCAACTGGGGGCCCAGTTACCTCGCGGCACTTAGCACTGCCCTTGACACTGGGCGCCTTCCGCCTGACTCGCAACATGCTGAAGTGGTGGTGTTCCTCAAGCCTGGCAGACCCCCTGAACTCCACGAGTCATGCTGCCCAATATCTCTTCTGAACGTAGAGGCTAAGCTTCTGGCTAAGGCCCTTGCTAACCGTATCGCACCATATATCACAGATTTGATACACCCGGACCAGGCCGGGTTCATGCCGGGCCGCGCAACATAATATTCGCCGAGTTCATAATGCCATAGCAGCGGTGGATCGGCTTGACAGCCCTGCCGCCCTAATGCTGGCAGATATAAACAAAGCTTTTGATTCATTAAGCTGGACGTACCTGTTTGCGCTACTGCGATGACTGAATATTGGTCCCAGATTTCTCTTACATACAACTATTGTATACAGATCGCCCAGCATCGATACGTGTGGCAAGTTCGGTTTTGCACATTTTCCCGGTTGTGTGAGGTACTCGTCAGGATTGCCCTCTGTCCCCGTACTTATTCGCGCTGGTGATGGAGCCGCTGGCGGCATGGGTCAGCATAGATGCCCATGTTCGAGGCTTTGAGTGGTCGGGGGGGGGTATTTTGGACCGAATCGCGCTCGACGCGGATGATGTGCTCTTTTTCCTTACCGATCCAAACAGGACTGGTCCGAGACTACTCCAAATTATGCAAATATTTGGAGAAACATCGGGTCTCTACATGAACGTCCTTAAATCGATCCTGTGGCCACTGCACGGTGGGAGTGACGGTAGTTACAGAGGAATTTAAGTACCTGGGTGTGCATCTAGCAGCCTCCCAATCTACGTCATGGGACAGGAACCTACCGCCCTTGTGTAAACCAGTCAAAGATGAGACACCGTCCTGGCCCCACCTACCTTTGCCCCTAATCAAGATGGTTTCCCTCCCCCGCTTTCTCTATCAGTTGCAAAATCACCCCTTCAATATACAAATCAGACGCTTTTGATAGCTAAATGCAATACTGGGTCAATATCTTTGGGGTGACTGTGCCGCCCGAGTGGCCTTGAGAACCTGTTTTCAGTCCACATACTGCAGGAGAATAGCTACACCGAACATCCAGGCATATCATGCTGCATCTCACTTAGTCGTCCTCAACAAGTCGTGGTATGGGGTTCGGCGGGATCTGCGTATGCTGTGGAGTGCTGGCTGATTGGGGGGTTTTGACCCTCCACACCTTTACACAATCTGAACTTCAGACGTTGCCGCCAGTGACGAGAGTGATATTCGAGGTCTGGAAACAATTCCTGCGCAGAATAGGATGATGGGGTAGGCTGACAAGAGACTCCCATGTGGCACAATGGCCTGCTTTCCCAACTATCCACACTACCCGGGTTTAGGGGGTGGGACAACATTGGAGTCTCCACACTGGGGGCGGTCCTCCGAAGTCTAACACTGAAATCCTTCCTGGAGCTCCAAAGAGAATTTGGCATGCCCCATACTCAGTTTTATAAATATCTTCAACTTCGTCATTCTTTGTCCCCATACATAGAAAACCTGGAAGAGTTGCCAGAATTCAACCCTATAGAAGCCAAAGTTTTTATGGGGGACCTTGGGGTACATAAGATCACAAATATCTACCAGTCACTTATCACGAACAGTCCCACTACACTTGATGCACTTCGAGCGGCGTGGCAGTCGGGTATAGGCTCAATGGACAATGATGATTGGACTGAGGTGCTGGCATCTTCGCGTAGCGCGACCATAGCGTCGCGCCTAAGACTTGTATAATTTAAATACCTTCACCGAGTATATTTTACACGACCCAAACTCTGGCGTGTGGGTTTGGTGACGTCCCCACTATATCTAAGCTGTGGCGACAGCGAGGGCACTGTAATGCATACAACCTGGCACTTGTACCATACTCCACAAATTCTGGAAAGGGGTAATGACCAGCCTTTCCGAGGTACTAGAGTGGGATATACCCATGTCCCCGAGACTAGCCCTACTAGATATTATGGTGGGAGTTGGGGGTAATAGATATAAGCGCCACCTACTGCTCCTGGGGTTAACATTGGCAATGCGAGACATAGCCAAGGCCTGGAAGGCGGTGTCCCAACCCCCCCTGCTGGGGGTTTGGAAACAGGGATTGGACTTCTGCAAGGGACTGGAGATCCCCATATTTAAAGTAAGTCCGCAGAAACACCGCAAAATATGGAAGAAATGGGCAGATTATTGTGGTCTTTATCTGGAGCCCATTGCCCCCCGTTACGAGAGGCAGGAATGTAAGGGTGAAAGGGCGGAGGGAGAGCGTACCAGGCTACAATTCAAAGATAGACTCGTTAAGATGGCCAGGTGGCGACCTTACAAGTGACTGTACTGTTAACATGGCACAACAGGTTTATTTGTTATGTTCTTGTTTCAATGGGATAAAATTGATGCTGGTTTCCTGGATGTCTCACTGTACAACTGTTCATACGATAAAGCTCCAACATGCTCATTTATGTGCAACGTTTGACACAATAAAATGTTTTTAAAAAAACAAACTCGCAGACAGTTCTTGCTTCGTAGCAAAGAGCACTTCACATGCTGAGATATTGAAGTCCAGTAGATAAGTTAAACAAAAAAAGCGCTACGACATTGCTGCTGTGTCATAGCGCTTTCCCCCCCTATTATGGAAGAAGTGCGGATCATTCGGCGACACGGAAGGAGAAAGGGTGGGGAATGGAGGGACATGGACAACAAAGATGGGTGGGGGCATTAGGGCCTGGGGCAGGACAGACAACGAAGGGTGGTAGAGAGGCTGGCGTAAACAAAAACAAGCACATCAACAGAGGGCGGATGGGAGAAAACAACATGAGAGAAAGGGAAACGGAGGAATTCTGCTGGAAAGTCACACTCTGGTACTGTGCTTAAGCTCAGATTTCATTTTGCACCATAATTTACCAGCAGACATCCACAACTGATAGAAATTGGGCTGTTTTAGAACTGCTGTGCAGAGCTGAGGTGGCTGTGTTGGCTGCAGGCTTGCTTCGGTTGTCTACTTTTGTTTTCTGATTTACAGATTTATTTGGTCCAATGAGACAGAGAGGATAGTGACTCTATGATGATGGAGTTTAATTTGTGGTAATCTGTACAGTGCTGCTAATACTCTCTATTCTCCTCGGGTATAAAAAAAAGATGGGGCCATCTCCTGGTGCTGTGCTGAATGTCTGATTGAAACCCTTCTGCAAGATTTCTTTTGAATGCTGTTTGAGTATTTCATCTTCCTTCACAGTCATTGGATAAAGTTGACAATTGAGAATGAATGCGGCTTGGATTAGATCAATCACAAAACTTTAGCCTCAATTAGAGGAAAGAGTATCTGCCACTTTCTAACAGAACTCAACAAAGTCACCATCTGCAGCAGCATCCAACATACATGCAACATCCAACTTGATGTTGACTTTGTACAGTTTTGTTGACTTTAAGAGCAAAACACTTCAGTTCCTGAGTTTGCAAGTTCCCAGGTGATGGATAAAAATGTTTCAAATCGCGTGTGGACAAGGACCTGTTTGGAGCTTGCCATTCAACCACCGGTTTTATAGTGCCTCAACCAAGAGGGCCCCAATACTATGGGAAAAGCGGGAGAATCAATGATGTTGGATCGAATGGTTTATGCATTACTAAGTCTTGTTTCTTCTCATACTGGCCCAGATGTCAGTGAAGTGCCACTAGTTTCCTTAATGTTCTTTTACCTCTTTACTCTTACTGGGAATGGCATGTTCTTGAAAGGCATGATCCATAAAACCCCTGAAAGCATGGAGGGCCTTTAGACCCCCTTTGAGTGCTCCAAAGTACTTGCAGGAAAAATTAGCTCTAGGGAGACACTGTTTGGGTTAGGTCTGTCTCCTAGGGACAAGCAGATTTGTTTCCTGGTAAGTGAGGACACTTGCACAAAATGGTCCACATTAGCACAATAGAACGCCTATTTATTTTTTATTTTTTAGGAGGCAGTGTTTAGGCATGTATCTGTTCCCCTCTCGTCAGATTCTTTTCAGAATCTTCCAGAAAGAGAGAATAAGACAAACTATGCTAAGACCCTTTCTTTTCTCTTCCTTCTGTAAAGTTTTAGATTCATCTGCAGTGTCCAATCTATACGAGCGGAGGTCGTAGCATGTTGGGTAACCACCATAGAGAAAGTATTCTGTGATAAGACACCAGCGACCACCTTATCAAGATGATCCTCAGGACCTGGGCTTGAGGTTACTGAAACCTGGCAGTGCTGTGAGGCCATATTAATAGCAATACAGGACTATGCAAATCACTGGTTACAAGATGTATGTAGATGTATAGATGGAGAGGCATAAGTAAATTGGGATAGATAGATGGATTCATAGCAAGATCGTTAGATAGGTGTATGGGTGATATTGTGCACTTCAATTATATCCATGTATGCCAAATGGATCATTTGTAATAGTTTTCAGGGATTTGTCTTGCAGGAGAAGGTATTCTTTGTTCACAAGTTTGGTAAAGATTCCTTGATGAAAGACTAGGATTAGAAATAACTTTGGCCAGTACGCAATAAGGCATTATTTTTCAACCAACTTTGACAACTGGAACGGGCATAACTTGGACGGAGTCCCTATCTTTAGGTGGAGTGACGGGGTTTTGTCCGAAGGGTTTATAGTGGAGTTGATAAGATTGCAACAAGATCCCAGGGTAATGGGCAAGCAAATGAAGACTCGATTTCTTTCTGATCCTGCTTCTTTCTCTTCCCTATTCTGCCACCTCTCCTGCTGATCTGCACCATGGATTCCATCTTTATGAAGAAAGTTTGATTTCATCCATAAAAAAGCTGCAGTTATTCAAGCATGTAGGGAAAATAGGCATCAGTGGTAGTGTTAACAACTGCAGTACTCGAAATGTCAATTCCGGTAACTGATTACACATATAGCAGAATGTTGCACCCCTCTTGTGATCAGGGCTATAAACCAACAGACTGGTCTGCCCAGAGGCCATGCTGAAACATCAGGGTAACCAGCTCATGGTAGAATGTGTGAAACCACATGTGTGATCAGGCTCTTGGCAATAGCACTGTGCTAGCATTCCACTTCCCAGAATTCATCAGCTGGGCTCCCAGAATGTATTTGGAGCAAATACCTGACCAGAATCCTGCCTGGCAAGTGTGGAAGTGTTGTTGGATGGAATCTATATATATTTGAAATTTAGTTCCCATCTCAACCATAAAGGGCATTGCTGGATAGGGCAGCTTGGAAATGGGGTAGAAATTCTCGTGAACATTGGGATTTCAGTGTAGGCTTTTTTTTCTAATTTTATGTTTAGAGTTTGAGTAGAGTAACCACAGCCTTCCTAAAATTGCTATTGACAGTTTGTAGGAAAACAGGACTAGAGTGAGAGTATTGAGTATTGTTAGTTTTGAGCCATGAGTCTTGGTTAGCATCAGCAAGATTGCCCCTGTGATCCTCCATGCAGCTAGTTTAATACTAAGGAGTTGTTTCTTTTGTGACAATTGTAGACTATTCCTGCTAGCTGCCCTACAGATATCTAGAGGAGCATCAGTCTTGGCGATAGCTAATATCGCGTGTTTTCTGTGACTTGGTAAACTTTTTCGTTCGACTTGCGTCTAACTATGATAAAGTCTTAACACTGCAGCCATTGTGTATTTCCTATATGACCATACGTCTATATCAAAGGAAATGGGCCCAGATGTGTTCCAATGTAGTCTCAAAAATAAGCTTTGTAGGCTACTTAATACTCTCAAAAGAGGTGTGGTGGTGTGCAATTCTCCCTACTTCTGCCATTCCTGCTTGCCTGGTAGCAGCATATCACTGATTCCCCACTCAGTCAAGCATATTTATTTAATTCTATTAAAAGCTGCCATGTTATAGTTTGCAGCTTCTGTTCACTTGAACGTATTGTAGTGACCTCAGGTGCACTGCCCTGTAATTGTAGCCTTCCAGTGACTAAGATATTAGATTGTACACACTGATAATTTCCATGCTTTCTTATTGTGTTTTCATGTGCAACTCAATTTATTTTTTATTCTTTAAACACCTTTCAGGGAACTAGACATTTTCCATGGAAGAGTTTCCGATATTTCAGGAATCATGAATGGTTGTTTACTAATCCCATATATGTGCCTCTCCCAGACTTGTTCATTCTAGGGATTTTAATCCATCAGAGAGCCCAGTCGCTTTCTGAACAATTAACAAAGTGGTGCCCAGAAGGAAAGGGGGAAAATGTTACCAGTTGAGGTATTTCACCTGTTGAAAGTGTAATTAGTAGAAATGCATCACTAGATGGTACTTACCTTTATGATTTAAAATAGTCAGTTTTTTTTATTTTTGGGCAGTATAGTTCTTTCAGCCTTGATAAATAGTCTTCATATGAGGTGAAACCTACTTGCTCTTGCAGAACTTAAAATGCTAACTTGTCAAAGTGGGTTAAAAAGCTCGAGGGCTTAAACTATGTGCCACCCATCAGGGCTCGAAAAATCATAAAAATGTTACTTGACCTGCAGGTCTAGTAACTTGAATAATCTACTCATCCTAACTGTAATGTACTTCACCGGTGAACTGGTCTCAAATTGTGTGATCCTAGGCAAATATTTTCTCTTATGGAGCCGCCTTTTTCTTTATCGCATAAGAGAGCACCTTCAAATATGCAAGTTCACTATTTCTGCTTTACAAAATGTTTTTTTATTTACTAGACTAAATGTTTGATCCCTGTATAACCAGAATCAAACCCATATATAGGGTACACATGATCCCTGGCTTGCCTCTTAGTTCACTAATCGCATTGTCATCTGGGCAGGAGCAGTAATAATTCCCAGTTCATGTTTAAAAACTCACTTTTCATAAATATATTACTAAAGCTTGATGTGGTAGTGCATTGTCATTTACAGATGGCATATTTTCCATTGAAATGGCCACAAAACTTTCCCACTAACATGTAGTTTTACTGATAATAGCGCATAAACAATGTTTGGAAACTGTTTCAGCAAAAATATAAAAAATTTGCACATCACCAAGTAAAGTGTTCCAATTTGTTTTCATGCTATAAAAATATTTTTTTTCACCAGAGTTACAAAAATGTGTCTTCAAACATTTCAAATATATTTCACTAGTTATGAACAGTTCACTTAGCTATTTCAGTGCTGTTAGAAAAAGCCTGACATCTTACAGCCTTTTATTTCACATGCTTTGCACAGTTCAATTGTCACACAGTTAACTTTACAAAATCCTCTAATTTCAGTCACAAAGAAAACTAAATGTAGGAAGACAAACTGACTCTTGACCTCTGTTTCTGAAAGCTAGCAAATGTGACATAAGATTTAAAGGCATCTTTATTGCTCTTTCACCTTGTGAGCAATAAAGTTGTTTAAATCTTATCTTGTCACATTTGCTCTGCTTTCAGAGACGGAGGTCAAAAGTCAGTTTGTATTCCTGCATTTACTTTTGTTTTGTGACTGGGGTTGGAGGATTTTCAGCTCACCAGAGCGAGTAGTCCCTAAAAATAGCTTGTCATGATTAAATCTTGCTCAACAATGCAAGTGGATTTTTGAGCCCTGTCCATGTTGTATTACGTATTTCCTTGCCTGTCTTGTCTACACTATTTCCATTATCTATTCACGTGCTGGGTTATGGATATCTGAGTTAGAGAACAGAAGTATCAAGGTTTGAGTGCGTCACTAGCAATGAGTTGTATATGATTTCTGTACATTATCTTCTCAAGGTTGTTGGTTGTCTTCACATCTTACAATATTCTGGAGTTTCATCCTCATGTGGTAGGCCACAGCGGCGGCTCCTCCACAATGGCGGAGCCAGCAGGTGATGAATAAAACAATATTTTATTATCGTTTTATTTTTCAGCTGCTGGTTGAGACATCATGTGCAGGGAGGGGCCAGGCCGTGGGAGGTGGAGTGCTATGGGGCCTTCTAAATGTGCATGTCAGTTTGGCGGGGGTCTTACGCTGGCCAAACTGACATGCGCACTTAGGTTTCTCCAACCCTGCTGTATTGCACAACCGGGTTGGAGAAACCGCACTGAATCCCTATACCTGAGCGAGCATTAATCCAGCTCGCTCAGGCCAATCCCCACGCAGCTTATGCTTAAGAGCAGCGTTGGTATTAGATGGGGAGTCTGTGATGCCAGGAACTGGAAGCAGAGGAGTGCGAGGCGTCAAGCAGCACCAAACCCTGCACTATTAACCCCGTGCCCACTCCCCAACCGCCCCACCACTCTTTATCTGCGTTTTCTGCCACTAGTAGGCCATGTTTTGAAGAAGTCTTGTGGCTGGACACTGTGTGTTTGGGGGAGAAGGAAAATGACGAAGAGAATGAGCATAACGTACGACATAGGGGCAGGATATTGAGCAGGCACATGGAATCATGCTCTAAAATCGTCCAGTGGCTGGTCTGTTTGTTTGGGCACAGGAGATAGCAGAGGAAATGTTGTTTTGTGGCAGTGTGTGGTTCATCAAGCCTAGTTTGTTGCTCAATTAGTAGCTTTGTTATACTCTGCTCTGAGACCCGCTTGCTATCGCTGACCATTCTTTGCTTATTTTCCTAACAGGCCTTAGAAAAGATTGACGCTTACATGAAGTCGAGCCGCTTTATGAAAACTCCAATCAATAACCGAATTGCCAAATGGTGCAATGAGAAGTAGGACCAGCTTCACCAGATGGCCGAAGAGCCTTGCGTAACAAAGCAAAAAAATCAACATCCTTTTAATGACTAATAAATCCTCTAGTCTACATCTGTGTATTGTTTTTTGTCATGTTGTTCCTGCCCCACTTTTTGGAGAATGCTTCACCAAGAACTGTTTCTCATGTCTATGGGGAACTTGCATAAGCAGTTACTAAGAAGCGGTAGATTATTCAGGGCCCAGGTCCATGCACACCCCTTCTGGCTTACTGCACCATTTTGTTTTACAAACCGATAAACCTCAAGTCAGCATCCACCTAGATAGTTGTGTTCTACTTCTGTAGCAGCACTGAATATAGAGCAGACCTTTCAGCCACTAGTTGTATATCACTATGTGGGAGATGATGTGCACAAACTATACTTAAAATGGTCCATTAAGTTAAAATAAGTTGTACATGATTGGTGTATGGAGAAACAGAGTCCCTAGATGCAATTCGTTTTTCATCCTGGAAATGCTCTCCACAACGCCTCCCCCAACCTTAAACAGCACTCAAGAAAAGAAACCTGAACAATGTATTACAAGTAGCATTTTCTTACAAGACTATCTTGTAGAGAAATTCATTTTGTATGATAATGGTATATGTATAGTGCTCAGTCTGCTGTTACATTGCAGTTCGGTGCTTTGCTTTCAGGTGTCTAGGTGTGAACGGTCGTGATGTTTCCACAACAGATTAAAGTCTGATTCGTCTTGTTAGGATATGTTCTCAATAGCGTGCAAAGGTGTGGTCCTAGGTTTGGTGATGGGCCCACCTTAATGAATTGTGGATGGGAGTTCTTTGCGTTTGAGTGAAACTGGAGGGTTGTACCAGATTGCTTAACTTTTTTTTTTTAGCCGACAAGCTAATTGCGTTTTCGATCTATTTCTGTAAGGCAGTTGGAGGAAACAAAAGCTGTTAGGTGTCATCATGGCATGTTTGGGTTATTTTGAAGAGCAGTAGATAGTTTTGTATTGTTTTTGTCGTAGGAACATTTGTGGGGTTTCCTGGTTGAGGGTGCTGTTGTGCTCATCTTAGTACCCAATTATATGTTGTATCTGGGCTGTATTAGATATTGGCAATGTTTGCTTTAACGTAATGTCCTAATCTGCGGTTTCCTTATTTGCATGTCTGTCTCTATACACAAAGATCATGTTTGCTCTAGTTTTTACCAATGTTATAACTACTAAGTTCTTGTTTTTGACTTCTAGCTAACCATCATATGCTTTAAGCTACCATCTATTGGTGGCGGTCTGGACATTTTTCCCGATATTCATACCTTTTTGCTTCAGCCTGGGTTGAGTCAGTATGACCTACTATGAAGTGGGGGTCTCCAACATTTTCTGCAGGAAGAGCTACTTGTGTTCAATGAAAGTCCTCATGAGCTACTAATATTATCATTCTTGTATTAGTGACCACATCAAACAAGATTAATTAGTGATCACCCTATGCAAGTCGGTGCATCAAGTAGGGTTTCCAGCAGTAATGTAAAAAAGGCTTTGCCAATTTGCAATGCCTCGTCATGCATAATACATAACAGCCATAGCTGCAGTGCCTCTAGCACCAAGGTAATAATGTTAGTAATAAGTCTCCCCAGCGTCACATAATTTATCAATCCAAATCAGATTTATATAGATTTTGGAAATTCAACCAATTTTTGCCAAACATCATTTTAAGTGTTCTGAAATTCCACACGTTTTCATCTCAAATACACTTTATGATTTATTAGGCTGGCTGCACACTGGAGAGCTACTTGCAGGTATCTCGAGAGCTACCAGTAGCTCACGAGCTACTCGTTGGAGAAGCCTAATTTAGAATCACTCAAAAAGCACATTTAAAAATAAATACAGCCAAGAAAATAAATTGTTTTCTGTCTGTATTTATCTGTAAAAACAGGGAGCCTTACTTATCAGTCAGTTATTAACTTTAAACATATCTTGGTATTGCAATCTTTTGTCTTCAGCAGCAAATAGGTTTTTAAATACACTTTTTTTTTTCTTCCAAATACCTCCTTTTATTTTGAGCAAACTTACTCAATTTTCAGGAAGAAAATAACGTTTTTTAAATAAACATAATTTTTGCCTTTAAAATATCTCCACTTGTAGTTCTCATTGAGTGCTTGCATGTACAAATACCTCACATGGACAGATTCTCCTACAAATGCCCAGATATACAATCAAATTTTACAATCAAAGGTGATGGTTGCTCACCATAACACCCAGGATGAGTTGTAATGTGCCAATTGTGCCCCCCATTATACCAGGGCCAACATTGTACCAAGGCTGAACACCATAGCATCTAGAATGCCCACTGTATATATCTGTCAAGGATGGCTTCCTGAATGCCACAACTAGACAAAGAATGCCAAAATAGTCCAGGATGACCATTATTATGCCATGAGAAGACACAATTGTGCTGGAGATGAACCCCTCATGATTTTGGAGGGAGGTGCGGGGGGCAGGGGTTAGGATATACTTATTGTGGTCCTTGACACCAGGCATGGGTTGGAGGGAGCAGCACTGTTTGTTAGCAAGGAACATAATATCAAATAGACGCACATAAATGCATACGCACAGATGTGTACATGCAAATAAGGATCTTAACTGTCTCATCTCCGGATCCATACTGTCATTTCCTCAGCTCTTGTACTGATCATGCACCCAACAAACACTCTTTCACTATGGCCTCTGCAGTCCCATACTTTGAGCCCACAATGGTTACTGCTCACACTTCTGCTGGCACTCTTGTTTCATGGTCCATAGTTCGCACACGATGTAACTGACAGACCAGAGTCTACAACATAGCCAATCTCCTTATCAGTGAGCTAGATTGAGAGAGAAGACAGATGATCATGTGGTAGACTCCATGGGCCGACGGTGTTTGAGTGTTTTCATGAGGAACTGCCATTGGTTTGGCTGAATGCCACTCAATGTGTTTTGAGATGAGCAGTGGTACCGCCTTTTAAAATGACCAACTTTCTGAATGAGGTACTGGGCTTGGTGTCATCTCAGTGAGCTACTTTGAGGGTGCTTGTGAGCTACTTGTTGGAGACATCTGCACTACCAGTTAAAGACCGCAATATATGAAAAAGGTAGGTGGGAAGACCACTACAGCCCGTCAGTGGCGTATGGTAAACTACAGTTCATTTTTAGATTGTTATACCCATCAACAGTGGGATGAAGACAATGAACTCTCCCAGAAGGCTTACAGAAACTGTTAATGAAGAAAAATGCCAACACCTGTTTAAAATCAGCAGAGACTGAAACTGAGCCAGCAGACAATTCACACGGATAGTTCTAAGGAGATGGGTATGGCTGCACATTTCAGAGTTTAAGCCAGAGGTGCAAGCTAAAATGGATGTGTCTTTAAAGCAAATGGGGGAAAAAAGCAAAATGAAACCGCCAAATTAATGGGAGCTTTACAGGTGGAGGATCATTTTAAGAGGAACTTCCTCTGATTGCAGTGTAAGGATTGTACGGATAGGACTGTACAGAGTTTCAAAGATAAAGTAACACTTTTCAACAAGCATTAATGGATACAATCTACACATCCAAAACAAATGCATTTTATGTAGAGGCAAAGACATGCTGGGTGTGGGAAAGATCTCCACTAAGTCCTCCTCTTCTGGTATGGTGTGAAGGTCCACCTTGTGAAAAGTGGCTGCCCTGTGTACAACCTCATATCCCAACGTCATGATATGAGGCGGTATGGTCTGGGTGGGGGGAGCGGGAGGTTTGGCGGGGTACAGGTCAGGGTCATTGGCAGCTGAGGGACATCTCCATTATCACCCAATCGGTCATTCTGGCGTTCTTGGTGGTAATGAGTGCCATACGGATAAGATGAATGTGTAGACCCCTGTGGTGAAGCTTTTGGGGCAGCGGACTGGTGCCCCTGGGTTTTTCCTACTTTGGAGGCGGTTGGGTTCCAACACAAATTGCTCTTTAAAAGTGAGCTGCCTCTTGCGAGGAAGAGTCTCCTTCGCCTGTGGTAGGGGGCTTTGCAATGATTTTGCCTGTATGAGTATGGATAAAGTTGTTGCTGTTGAGAGTCTAACTCCTCCTGCAGGAGTTGTAAAATGGGTAGTTCCTGGTCTTCGGAGTCTGCTGTTGGCAGGTGACTGGACACCGAAGACTGTTTTGACTTCGAGGTCGTTTTTGATGCTGATCGTTGGTTCCGCTACGAGGAGTCCTTCGTAGCAGACGTGGAGCCACCTAAGAGCACCAATGGAACCATTGAGGCATGCCAGGTCTTGTGCTTCTGGCTCAATGCTGAAGTCTGAGTCTGCTCCAAAGCCTTAGATTTGTGCCGGTGAAGTAACATGCCTCTAACAAAGAAGTAGAAGGAGCCGCTTATTGAAGAGAAGTTGGGTTTATTCAAGTAGGTACAGATGTAGACCCCATCCAGCAGCCAGCTAGGAGCAACTGCTGACCCAACATTCAAGCGGCGCTTAGCAACCTTTGCCACGTTCTAGGTTCTGGAACCTGTGGCTTACAAAGAAGGCAGAGACACAGGTTGGGAACACCACATCACCTCCCCCTTCATAAACAAACCTGAACATCATAAATCAAAGAAACAACCATTTTAAACTTAAACAGAACCTACATAACATAGGAGAAGACCCCTAAGCCATAAAAAAAAAACATTCAGTAAAAACAAGCATTCAGTGAAAACTTACGAGTCTCAATCTTGGAGACGAAGATGGACCCGTTTCAACCGTATGGGTCTCGAACTACACTCAGGTATTTGAACATTACTTCCTCCTGAACATGGAGGAAAGCCATCAAAGGAAGTAGTCCCACATTTAACAACCCTTTCCAAATTCCAAATTTTGTGATCATTCGTCCTTACAGCATTTCTAAACACCTTGACGACCTGAAATGGTCGACTGTATTTAGATACGCCAGAAGTTTTCTTTGGTAACCTGATCTTGACCCAGTCACCAACAGCAACCATGGTACATTTTACAGCTTTTCTTAGATCATAGCTAATTTTCCTTTTCATCATACCAGTACGTTCCTTGTCCTTCCATCCATCCACACAATCACAATTCTCATCAGCCAAGGCTCTTTTGTCAGACATCCAAGACTGAGCCACCTCCACATTAGCTATCCTCCCTTTAAAAAGGCGAAAAGGGGCTACCCCAGTAGAAGAGTGTGGAGTGAAACGATACTCTCACCTTTTTCTTCACTGCAACCTCCCAGCACACGCCACACGACCTTGCTTGCTGTATAGCTTCTTTGAGGACACGGTTAAATCTCTCAACCACGCCATTACTTTGTGGATGATAAAGAGAGGTTGTCTTGTGCTTAATACCTCTTGCAGACAAAAAAATTCCTCCACCGCACGAGAGGTGAACTGAACACCATTGTCAGATAGCACGGTCCGAGGAAACCCTTCACGCTCAAACAGCTCATCTAGGAATTTGATAACAAATTCAGATTCAACCGAATTAACAATCTTTATCTCTGGCCACTGTGAAAACATATCAATACACACTATGACATAACGAGCCTGTGACCTCAAATTAATGGGACCTAAAATGTCCAAGGAGATATCAGACCACGGGGCATCAGCTAGTTCTCACCACCATGGGTTGAGTTCTGCACTTGTAAGACTTAGCACAATTGGCACACTCAGTACACTCACGCACCAGTCTCTCTATTGAAACATCCATGGCGGGCCACCAAAACCCTTCTCTGATTCTTTCCTTGGTCTTGGCTATTCCCATGTGCGAAGCATGGGCACTCCCCACCAACTTTTCTCTCAGGACCAGTGGGGGAATGAGCTTGCTCCCACGCATAAGCACCCCATCTACAACAGCCAAATCTTCCTTGACATGCCAAAAACCTCTCCAAATCAACCTCGCAGTCTTTCTTTTCGCACCACCTGTCCTTCACCATGACAATTACCTTTTGCAAGATCACATTTAAAAGATGTTCCTTCCATACAGACTCTGAAACAACACCTTCACTAATTGCACATACATTGACGTCTTCTTCCAAATCTTCTCCACCAAAATCGTTAAACTCTTCAACAGAGTCAACATCATTTCCACCCAGCCTTGATAAGCAATCGGCAAGAACATTGCTGGATCCGGGTAGATATAAAAGATCAAAATCAAATTCTTGCAGAGCTACTACCCACTTACGAATTCTGTGTGACAGTCTATTCCTTTCTTTGTGAACACTTCTTTAAGTGGTTTATGATCAGAGAAAACAGTGAACTTCTTTCACCACAAAAATTTACGTAACTTGTGTACTTCCCAAAACACACCCAACGCCTCCTTCTCAATTACAGAGTAGTTACACTCTGCACCCCTTAAGGGTCTGCTGACGAACAGAATTGTCCTTTCCACACCATCTGTTTTCTGTAAGAGTACCGCTCCTAAACCAGTGGCACTTGCATCCGTCATAAGAAAAGAAGGTTTAGATGGGTAAAAACTACTGAGGGAGGTGGCATGATTGAGTTCATCCTTTATACCGATGACCTCCTTCTCAGTCTTCCGACCATGAAAATTCTGACCCTTTCTTCAATAAAAGTCTTATGAACAAAGTCTTTCCTGCAAAGTCTGGAATGAATTTATGGTAAAACTCCGCCATACCTAAAAATTTAATGAGCTCATCTTTACAGGAAGGTGAACGCAGATCGAGAATACAATTCACAAGAGACTCCTTAGGCCTAATTCCTTCACTTGACACAGTATGCTCAAGATATTCAATTTCTTGCACGTTAAACTTACATTTATCGGCCCGTAAAGTCAGACCAGCATTCTCTAGCTTACTCAAGACCGCTCTCAATCTCAGATTATGTTCGCCCTCATCACCTCCGAAACAAGCACATCGTCTTGGTAGACCTTCACACCACCTAAGTCTCTGAGAATGCCTTCCATCACCCTCTGGAAAACGGACGCAGCAGAGATAAGGCCAAAAGGCATCCTCAGAAATCTAAAGGTGCCAAAAGGTGTGACAAACGTTGTGTAATCTTGGGAAGAAGAATGTAGCTTCACCTGGTGGTATGCGGAGCTCAGATCCAGCAAGAAAGTGTCTGGCACCTTCCAGAGAGCACAACATCTCAGCAATGTTAGGTTGGGGGAAATGATCCACAATTACAGATCTGTTGAGCTCTCTCACGTCCACACAGAGGCGAGCCTCTCCGTTGGCCTTCCGTGCCATGACAACCGGAGAAACCCACTCTGTCTCTTCCACCTCTTGAATCACACCTTTAGCAAGAAGTTTGTCTAATTAATTTTTCATACGATCTCTCACTAAGAGAGGAACGGATCTAACTTTAGCAACTTTGGGAATGACATTCTCTTTCAGTCTTATCTTGTGTACATAATTCTTACAACATCCCAACTCATTAGCAAACACCGCAGGAAATTCTTTAACCAAATCATTCTCAAAGCTCTTGACTACTCTTACAGAGGGTGCCTCTTTTAGACGGACTTGAGGAACTTCGTTGGGATCTAGTAAAACGTTAAGGTCCCTTTGAAGCCAACTAATGAGTCCCCTTTCATAGACATGTAAATCTTTCCAGAAATCACTCTCCCTTTGTAATTTACCACACCCCAAAAGTACCCAAGTAGAGCTATCGGCACCCCTCCATAACCTTTGGGCCTAATCGGGTTTCTTGAGAACAACCTTATCATGTAAGTGCTCATCATAGAATACCTTTGGAACAAGTGTAATTTTAGCCCCTGAGTCAAACAGCATATTGACCACAGAATCGTTGATCAAAACATCCTCATAAGGACCATCAGGTTCCTTACCTTTGACTTGACTAATAACAAATTCATCAGTGTCATAAATATCATAGTCAACCTCTTTCACAGACTTGTTGACATTAAGGTTACTTGAGTTGCAACATTTCGAAACATGACCCTTCTTCCCACAGTTTGCAAGTTGCTTTCCTACCCGGGCAATTTTTGTAATCTGCCATGTGACCTGAGTCACCACACCTATAGCATTTGCCATAAAATTGTTTCCTAGCCCATGGCTTTTGGTTGGCTTTATGATTATCATAAGTGAACCTCTGAGGTTGAATATATTCTTTGATCAACGGGACTCTTCGGCTTAACGGACTTGTCCACCACAACTTTAACATCACATTGATCACTTTTCACAAGACTCGAGTCTTTCTTTATAGTGTCAATACACGCTTTTGAGTGTTCATGGCTCTTAGCTATAGTGATGACTTCATGCAGAGACGGATTATCTTTCTGCCAAAGAGAATCCCTAATCTTATCCTGCACACACCCCAACATGAACTGATTCCCTGAGACGTTCCTCCAGGGTTGCACCAAAGTTGCAAGTTGACGCTAACTTCCGTAAAGTTGTAATGTATTGTTCAACGGATTCATCTTCCCTTTGCATCCTTCTACCAAAGTTCCATCGCTCTAGCACAGTGCTGACTTTGGGTAGATAGTGAAGGTCAAGTTTTTTTTAAACCAATTTTGTACTCATTGAGGGACACCGCTTCATTATCAGCGAGGTCTGGAAGGTGTTCAAAGACTTCCTGTCCCTCAGACCCTAAACAATGCATCAGCAGAGAAGATTGCCTCTCAGCACCGAGAGGTGCCGCAGACTCGTGCATAGTGATTGAAGACCTTTTTCCATTTCTGCCACAAGATGGGAGGAACACCAGGAGAAGAAAGGAAAAACGGGGGTGCCGGTACATTTTCCATTGTAAGAAGCTTCAATTACTCTTCCAAACGTATTGTGCTTGCACACTATTTCCAAATACCAGCTGTGTGCATCAGTGAACAGAATAGAAATGCGCTTCACAACATTGGGTTGCTAACATTAATAAATTGGTGGAGAGACCAATGAGCTGCGAGTAGAAATACATTTGTGGAACAAGGTCATGCACACCAGAGAACAATTGTAAAATTGGGGACAAGATGATTTAAAATCACAGAAGGAAGCTGTGCGCATCACAAACCGCTGTGCGCGTTAGTAAGATGAAGCAGGGCCGGGCGCACCAGCGTTCATTGGTTGCTGGGTTACGAGACCATTATTAGGAAAAGCGACCACTAGTGCGCTGACTTCCAACAAAGCGACACTGAATACAAAATGGCTACACGCACGCTGCGTAGCAGCACGTAGCGTCGTCGAGGGTCAGGCTGGAGACGCGCGCCTGCACGCGATTAACAGCAAGGCGGCACGAGAGAACTCGCTCGCGAAGCTGAAAAGTCTGCCACCACAGGCCCCCGATTTCGCAGATCACTGGAGGAAGAGGCTTAAAAGTCTGCTGAGGTCGCGACTGTAAGAAACTTCCTTCCCCCCCTTACTTGTGACGAAGAGGCAAGGCCGGTGGTCATCAATTGTTTGGAGTAGCGCTTTCTTTGTTCTTCCAGGTTGTAGGTGACCGGGTTGGTTGAATGTCCGGCTTGGTTGTAGGTCGCTTTAGTTGAGAGATTAAACAGTGAAGGTATGGATGTGCTGTTGGGGTCTATTCTTCTCGATTGTCAAGGTTATAAATATCACTGGTTGAGGCAGCGTGGGTTACAGATAGTCGCCAAAATGAAGTAACATGCCTCGAACAAAGAAGTAGGAGCCGCTTATTGAAGAGAAGTTTGGTTTATTCAAGTAGGTACAGATGTAGACCCCATCCAGCAGCCAGCTAGGAGCAACTGCTGACCCAACATTCAAGCGGCGCTAAGCAACCTTTGCCACGTTCTAGAACCTGTGGCTTACAAAGAAGGCAGAGACACAGGTTGGGAACACCACAGCCGGCCATGGCTGGGAGGCAATGGTGGCCCGGAAGGCTGTGTCCCAGAGTGTAGGCTCAATGCCCAGACCCCTGCGCCTGGAGGGGCACCGAGTACCTTGGTGTACTCTGTCGTCATCTTCTGATGCTGAGCCGATGTTGGCTGCAGGTCTTTGATCTTAGAATCCGGCGGTGTTTCGTGTTCCAGGCTAAAGAACACAGCATGTTCGATGTAGACTGCTTCCTCCTCTTTGACATCTTCCCCGAAGATGTCGGGGGGGGGGGGGGGAGGGGAGGGGATCATGGTCATGATGTTGCTCCATGGCACACCGACTGTCATGAGGACTCCGAATTATCTTTTTCGACCAGAAAGCGAGAAAGGTAGAGCAGGAATCCTCGTGCTCCGGAGGCAGGCAGAGGTTGCAGACCGCGTGTTAATCTGCCCATGAGTACTGTGGACAGTAACAAAAGTGTCTTTTCCATCACGGTTCTAGCATTCTCGAGTGTGAGTCGACTTTAGAGGCCCGAGCGGGTTGCACTGCTGTGCGGGGCATCAACGAAACGGACTGGATCCAATGGCGAGGCCACAATTGTAAGAAGAAATGTTGTGCACCGAATGATTGCTTGAAGGCTACCGGGCAGGTAGAACTTGAGAGCCCCTGACTAAGACCACCATGGGGCATCGACTCGGAGCCCTGGCGAAGCTTGTCTGACTCTGGAAGACAACAATCTAACTATTTAGTCGATGCGCATTACCAGTTAGGGGAGAGGGGTCACTATTCTTCACGACTTGAAAGACTTCTGCAAAGAAAAACGACACATTTGAGCCCAACACTAGATGGCAGGAGTATGTAGAGCTTGTAAATCTACAACACTACATGCCACGAACAGATGCATACAGGGGTAAGTAACATTTTCTATGTGGCTTTATAACTAGTTCAAATGTTCTTACTACACACTCTCTGGTGAAGATGAATTGTAGTCTTAATGTCAGTTCTGGAAAGATAACATAATTTATATCTTTTTATACTTAAATCTAGCAATTACATGTTCTTATTGATAACCCCTCTAATACTTCATTCAGGAAATGCTGAATATAAATATATGTCACTAAGCCTTAAAGAATTATTCAAGTTTGTGCCCTTTAGCAACAAAACTAGAATATTCACTACTTATTTTAAGTATATTATCCCCAGTTTCAATAGTTCAAGTTCAGATTTCATTTTCCTTAATAATGTATTTAAGTGTTCATTGTAGCCCTGCAATGAACTAAACCCATTTCAATAGCACGAAAATCGTTCAAGCTCAAAGTTTGTTTATAATGCAATACAACTTTAAAGTGTTCACTGTAATCCTTAAAAACGTAGGGGCAGATTTACAAGGAACTGACGCATTTGCATAGATGCGTCAGTTTCCTTGCGTCAGCGCCGAATGTCCTTGCGCCACTATGGATGCGCTGTATTTACAATACAGTGCTCCATGGTGCAAGGATTAACAGATGCGTCAAATTCTGACGCATCTGTTGCCGCAAAAGTGACGCATTGCTGGAGTTGCTCATGAAAGTGACGCAACTCCAACAATGCGCCATAATAGATGGGTGAGTCCCATTCAAAAAGCCCTGCGTCATTCCTTACGCCTGGTATGAGCAGGCGTAGGGATTTTGACGCAGTGAAGGCGTAGAGTGACGCAGTGAAATCTTGTAGATTTCACTGCGTCAGTTCTACATGGCTTTTTGCGTGGGAACACCCACCCTGCATACATTATACCTAACGCAGGTATAATGTGACGCAGGGCTTTACAACGTGACGCATCTCCCTAGATGCGTCACGTTGTAAATGGGCCGTAACATTTACGCCGCCGCTGCGTCACAAAAGTGACGCAACGGCGGCGCAATAGTCACGCAAGGGGCTTGTAAATCTGCACCGTAATCCCCAATTTCAGTCCACTCATCAATACAAACAATCCTCAACAGGCAGCTGTTCTCTGCAAAGGGAATCTGGAATCAAATAGCACATCCTGCCTGCAGCAGTTTTGTTGTGCTATTGCCTAGCAAGTACACTGTCAATCATGAGGCAGGTTATACCCAGTGAACCAAGATGGCTTCCAACCCTGAAACGCACGAGTTCAGCTTGCTAGAAACCATAGCTCACATCTAGTGCGGTGCCACAAGGTTGTTCTCCATGCATGTGCTGCCCTAGTACATACCAAAACCAAAGGTTTTGATGGACGGAGTGTTGAACATTGCAAGCACTCACCCCCAGTCAACTGATCTGGGTTTAATCCATCACCATTCTTTAGCTCACTCCGCCACCCCAGTTCAGACATGGCCATATGCAAATCAGTCTGACCCTGTGCCTCATGGGAACAGTCCAGGCCGAACTGCCAAGCCATGTCTTCCCTGGACCGGAAACCAGCATCCTGGGACCGGTTTCTGGCTAACAGCCGTCATCAGCCAGGCTATCTTGAATCCAGTGGCAAAGTGAGCAAGGGACCCACGTCTGGGCATACCCCTGCCAACTTAGGGCTGAACATAGCAAAACCAAAGGGGATGATGGACGGAGTGTTGAACATTGCAAGCACTCACCCCCAGTCAACTGATCTGGGTTTAATCCATCATCATTCTTTAGCTCACTCCGCTACCCCAGTTCAGACATGGCCATATGCAAATCAGTCTGACCCTGTGCCTCATGGGAACAGTCCAGGCCGAACTGCCAAGCCATGTCTTCCTGGACCGAAACCAGCATCCTGGGACCGGCTTCTGGCTAACAGCCGTCATCAGCCAGGCTATCTTGAATCCAGTGGCAAAGTGAGCAAGGGACCCACGTCTGGGCATACCCTGCCAACTTAGGGCGAACATAGCAAAACCAAAGGGGATGATGGACGGAGTGTTGAACATTGCAAGCACTCACCCTCAGTCAACTGATCTGGGTTTAATCCATCATCATTCTTTAGCTCACTCCGCCACCCCAGTTCAGACATGGCCATATGCAAACTCAGTCTGACCCTGTGCCTCATGGGAACAGTCCAGAATGATGATGGATTAAACCCAGATCAGTTGACTGGGGGTGAGTGTTTGATTTGCTCAAACGCTCCGTCCATCATCCCCTTTGGTATCGCTTTGTTCGCCGTAAGTTGGCAGGGTATGCCCAGACGTGGGTCCCTTGCTCACTTTGCCACTGGATTCAAGCTAGCCTGGCTGATGACGGCTGAATAGCCAGAAACCGGTCCCAGGATGCTTGTTTCCGGTCCAGGGAAGACATGGCTTGGCAGTTCGGGCTGGACTGTTCCCATGAGGCACAGGGTCAGACTGATTTGCATATGGCCATGTCTGAACTGGGGTGTTGGAGTGAGCTAAAGAATGATGATGGATTAAACCCAGCTCAGTTGACTGGGGGTGAGTGTTTGATTTGCTCAAACGCTCCGTCCATCATCCCCTTTGGTATCGCCCTAGTCCATACAGCATCGGTGCACTGTGATGTCCACTGATCAATTCCTACCTGCAAGATATCCAGCGTGCAAGGGCCTGACGCACCACCTCCATGTACATAAGTCCCAGAGAGCCTTAAACGACACCACTAGCCTCATTGCCTGACACTGACTTATTCTTGTCCCTACATCATCCAACATCACATATAAGGGACTGCTTTCCAAAATGGAAGTCCTTAAGCCACAAACCGGTACTAATTTAATAAAGTATGCTTCCTGTATAGAGTTTCTAAAGCTACCTGCAGTAAAACCAAAAGCTCAGTTACAAGACAAAAAAAACCTAGATATTTTACAAGGAGAGCAAGAACTACATCTGAAGCATGCTGCAGAAAAAGTACAATTATAGGACAGAAGTTTGCTTTGAATACGAGACTAAACTGAGACCTGCTCTTTGCAAACAACAAGCTTAACGAGACCCAGAGTTTCCAGATGATAACCCTTCATGAGGCGGATGCCTCATTCTATGAAATGCATCTAGCTCACTGCAAATAGCGGAGGTTTGTTAAAAAAAGGGGGGGGGGGTCAGTGTGAGTTAATAGTAAAACCCGTTGACATTAAGGCTGTTTTTAGAGTATTTACTAAGAGACTCGTGATAGCAGCAGCATACTTGGAGAATCAGAAGATTCATGCTTGTCTGTATGTAAATGATTGGCTGTTGGAGTTGAGTGCATTCCAGCCATGCCACAAAGACAACCAAACCTTTATGGAACCTTTTTCCAGCCAGGCTTCTCTGTGAATATGAAAAAAAGACATCACCAGCGTTGGAGACTACAATGCGTTTAGCCCATGCTCTAATGGGGAGGGTAAAGGCCCTGAAGGAGCAGATTCACCTCTACCAGACACATCCGGATGGACCGTGAGGAATGTAATAGGACTGTAGGGAACGTGGCCTCTTATGTTTACAAATGCACTGGTGTAGAGGAGACAATTCAAGAACAGTTAAGCAACCGAGGACCACAGGGCTACTGGGGTGATTTAGTGGTTGTTACCAGCAGTGTACAAGAAGAAATACTAAGGTGGAATATAGACTGCATGACAAAGGGGAGACCATTCCAACTGCCTTCCTCACATGCCATCATAACAAAAGATGCATCACCTCCGGCATGGGACACATCTGAACAATCTGAAAGTCTGGACAAGGGTCAGCGGCAGATGCAGTGATGCACATAAACTGTGTTTCTAACGTGAAGGCTTTTCAAGCACAAGTACAGAACAAAACTGGGCAAAATCTAACAGACGACACAACGTTTTAGCTCAACAAGCAGGGGGGGGCCGTATCCTGTCCCCTGTCAAATTTAGCACAAGAATTATGGAAATGGGTAATTGCACATGAGAACACTAATCGCCCATCACATGCCAGGTGTGAACAATGTTCTAGCAGATTGTTTAAGCAGTCGCTCAAATGAGTTAAAACAAATGGTTTAGGCACCAGTTTTATAATATGAAGAGAAGAACAATAGATACATTAGCAACACACAAAACCATGCCAGAGCTTTGCATCCAGGAGTGCCAGGGGCATGCAATGTAAACAAGTTGGTAAGAGACATTTGCAGACAATTTCCTCTGATACCAATTACCCAGAATGCAACAAAAAAAGTTTAAAATATCCAAGATGACTAATACTAGTGACACCTAGTTGGCTACATCAAGCATTGTACATCTCATGGAGCCAGGACCCAAAGATCTGCTCATAACCCAAGGGGCGGGGAGGAGTTTTTATCCAGAACCACAAACTCTACAACTGGGTGCATGGCTCCTGAGGGAATATGCCACGTTACCACGCATGTTTTATTTCTGCATGCAATTACAACTAAGCCTGGGCGTAGTTTGCGTAGTAGCACTTCACGTAGCTACGTGAAGTACATTTTGAACTACACGTAGCTATGCAAATTGCGTAATGCGTAGCTGTGTACTTGACTGCACTGTACAATAATTGCCAAAGACATCTTGCACAGTGCAAGTTAAGATAAAATAAATATCTGTCTTTATATTTTGTTTCAAAAACCTTTATTAGTTTGATAAAGGCACACTTACATAGTTACAATGAAACAATGGTCATAAGAAGTACAAGGATACAAAAAAGCATGTGAAAAAGCATGGTCGTAATCATCATGGTGCATTATCCATCCCTCCCAAAAAATGTACTAAGAAGTTTTATTGATGGCCTATATAAATGCCAATCCTGGTAGCCTGGTGGCAAAGGCAGAGAAAAAAAAACAAAACTGTTTTTAAGTGACCCAACCTTTCCAATTTGTAATCTGCCACAACGTATTAGCGTCTTCTAGGCCTAAGGTGGCACGGTCTATATGAACATAAGTCATAAGTTTATCTAGAAAAAGATTGCGACAGGCTTTGGTGTCCATATCTTTGTGGAGATAGAGAAGTAAATTACGTGCATCCCAGAGAGCCTCTTTAGCAGAGTTTAAAAGCCGCCAACCCGTGGGGGGACGCTGAGCAGAAAGACCTTGTCCATAGAGCAGGGCGTGGAAAGATAAAGCAGAAATACCTGCAATATGCAACAGGAAAGGCTGTAATAAGGTCCAAAACTCCTTGGCATAGAGGCAACCCCACAGCAAATGATAAACAGTCTCTTCATTACCACATCTGATGCGTGGGCAACATGCTGTGGGGGCCAATCCTCGCCGATGCTGAAAGGTTTTCACCGGAAGACAGCCATGCACAGCCATCCAGGCCAGATCACGCTGACTGTGAGTAATGTCCTTGTGTCCTACCATTTTCCACACTCGCAAGGATTGTGGTTCGGACAGGGTATTCAACACAACAGGTTGCTCTTGCTTCCGGAGTTCCTGCTTCAGTCTAGTGGGGTGAATACATACATCCCGGTCAAAAAGTTCAGTGTCCAAAGTCTGCAAAAAGGAGCGAAACCCCTTGTAGTAAGGTGGGACAATTGTTGCCAAGGGGTACAGGATAGAAGGTGCAAAGAGTCCAAAACGTCGCAACATGGCTCCTAAAAATAACGGGTGAATAAAGCAGGCACTGAAACAAGATCTTCATCAGTACGGGATACTACATAACATAATAACTTAGAGAACAAAAAGGTTTTAAGATCAGGTAAACTTTTTCCCCATTCTTCCATGTTTTACAAACTTTAGCACGACTGAGCTTTTCCATCTTAGAACTCCAGAGGAAAGTAAAAATCATGTTTTGAATTTTCTGCAAGGTACGGTGGTGTGGAGGGAAAACCATAGCAAGATACAACAACAGAGGAAACAAAACTGCTTTAATAACTAAAACTTTTCCTTCCAGTGTAAGTTTACGCAAGGACCAGAGAGAGAGCTTTTTAAAATCTTAGCGTGGACTTCGTCCCAATTCCTCTCCACATGCCCTTGCGCCCCAAAATAGACCCCCAAAATCTTAGTAGGTTCGGTGGTAACAGTGAGTGGAAGGTGCGCCAGCCGATCCCAAGGACCAGTGGTCAGACAAACACTCTTTCCCATGTTCAGACTCAACCCTGATACCTCCTGAAAGAGAGAGGCCTGTAAAAGGGTCCTGCGCACAGAGGCGGTGGCAGGACATAATACAGTGACATCATCCATGTAGGCGGTAACCTTGGTGGGGACCCCAGAACCGCCAGGAACAAAAACACCTTTGATCAGTTTGTCCTTTCTGAGTTTACACAAAAAAGGCTCGAGCACACAAAAAACAGAATGGGAGACATGGGGCATCCTTGACGGACTCCAGTGTGTATAGGAAATGCAGTGGTATGGAATCCATTGATACTCACTTGGCTGTAAGCACCATGATACAAGGTGCGGATCATGTGAACAAAAGCAGGGGGAACATTCATTTTTGTTAAGATCAAAAACAAAAAATCATGCCAAACTTTATCAAAAGCCTTATGGAAATCCAGGCTCAAAAGACCCAGAGGAAGGCCCCTCTCCTGATTGTACCATAAAGCATCACGCAAGGTCACCAGGCTGTCTACAATAGTGCGCCTTCTGATGGCGCAAGCTTGGTCTTGGTGAATGCAAGAATGCATAACTCCTTGAAGGCGGCCTGCCAGCACCTTAGCTATAAGCTTGTAATCAACGTTCAGGAGAGATATAGGCCTCCAAGTTTGCAATGAGGTCTCGTCCCCCTTTTTATACAACAGAGTGATGATACCGGCTGAGAAGTCTGCAGAAAAGGTATTATTAGTAAAGCCTTCATGCACAACTGCCATATAGTCAAGACACAACAAGGCCCAAAATTTACGATAAAATTCCCATGTAAGCCCATCAATGCCAGGGCTAGAACCTCTGGGGGAAGACTGCAAGGCTGACAGAAATTCTTCCCCATCAAAGGGTTGCCCCAAGAGAGTGATTTGATCTGTAGTGAGACCTCCTTCCAGTCCAGAACAATATTCTTCCATATCCTGAAAAGAAGAAGTATTAGAGGGTGCAGCATACATACAAGAATAAAAATCAAAAGCGATCTGTTTACAATGCTCAGTGCCGTGCAAAATGGTACCATGTTGATCACGGAGTGTTGTGAGTAATTCATGAACAAGGGATAACAGCAGTTTTGAAGTCACATCCAAAGTATAGGTTGCCTGTGCACCCTGTCGGTCCTTGGAATGCAGAATACAATTAAAATCCCCCACCAGAAGGGTTGGCGTGGCACCTGCAAGAAATGGTTTAATAAGATGAAACAACTGCTCCCTTTCTGGTTTAAGGGCAGGAGCATATACAGCACATATTTTGAGCGGCAAACCATCCATCAAAACAGACAATAATATAGCCCGTCCGGGCCATAAGATTTTTCCTCCGTGATTTGCCAATGCTTATGCCGGAAAAGAACAACGACCCCATCATTCTTGTTGGCACCTCCAGACCACGCCGAGGGTCCATAGGGCCAATGTTGCTGCAAGGAAGAATATTTCGGTTGATAAGGAAGAAAACATTCTTGCAAGCAAATGACATCAAAACGTGTATGTGCAAAATAATCAAGGACTGTGTTCCTACGCAAAGCTGTCCCCAAACCTCTCACATTACAAGAGGCTAGGGATATGGCCATTATGATTAGGAGAGAACAACCAGTCATACTGTTTAAAGTGGAACATGGGCCCCAGAATCATCATCTTCTACCCTGGCAACTTCTGCTGAACTCTGGAGAGTGGACGCCGAAAAGGGCCTCCAAGTTCGGCGTGCACTCCAGATCCAGCTCTGGACTATCAGAAATTTCTAGAACCTGGGCTATGTCCTGAATAACCTCCTCTGAGTCAGAGAGGTGTAGAAGAGCGTCAAACCGTCCCCTCCAGAAAAGCGATCCAGAGAGGAGGTACGACGCTTAGCACCTGTAGAACAGGAGGAATCCACTACATTTTGAGATGTACGGGTTTTCCGCTTATTTGACATATGTAGACCAGCCACTATGGTCCATTTCTTTCTCCTTTTGCTGGACTACCGCAGGCTGGGCTTTTTTAACACTGAGGTTTTGCCTGCTGATTTTACCACTTTCACCGAACGTTGTGGCTTCGGAGCAGACTGCACTGTGGGAGAAATGACCGAAGGGATTGTCTCAGGCACAACTGTAAGTGAAGCCTCAGGAGTGGAGGGTGCCTGGCTTACACCTGGAGTGGGAACCACACCCGAGGCAGACTGTGAAGCATCGTTTGCGCGCTGCGCCTTTCTAGCTAAGGCCTCTTGTTTAAGGCGCAGGGTTTCCACACGTTCTGCCTCATCCACCTCTTCCACCTGTGGAGACTGCAGAGCAGGGTCAAACTCTGGGTCCGAGGGGTCTGCACCATATGCCTCCGCATTGTCCTCATCAGTCCCCTGAGACACCCCACATCGCCGGATCTCAAGACCATCAATAAACCCCAAAATCTCAGAGTCCGTGACATCCTGGCGTGCATCAGATGGGCCTGCTATAGTGCGCGGGGCAGATGGAGGAGGTGGAGGTCCCTGCGCATTGGCAGCAGAGGCATAGGAGAACTTTCCTTAGGACAGGTCTTAAACAAATGGTCAGTACCACCACATAAATTGCATTTTTGGGAACCACACAATCTTGCGCTTTATGGTCAGCACCCCCACAATTCCTGCAGACCATGCCAGAGCACTGTTCTTTAGCATGGCCGAATTGCTGACAAAGTCTGCAGAAGAGGGGCTGGCCTGAATATACCAAAAACCTTTATTAGCCCCCAGGGAAAAAGTCTGCGGAGGGTGCGCCAGGCCCCTGACACCTGTGGGGTCTTCTTTAAAAGTAACAGTATATTTCCGTTTACCATTCCAGATACCACAGATATTTTTTATCTTTTGCCCACCCCTGATGGTGCTGCAATAACGAGCCAAAAATACCTCAATCAACCGAGGATCAGTGTAAGGATTATACATGTGAACTACTAGAATGACTTCCTTCGGGGCAGATATGGAAGTAACAGTAAGGCCACGTAAAGGCGGGCTATCTGTATGGGCCGCCACATGTTGCAACAAACTCTGACAAATGGAATCACTGGAAAATGTGACATCAAAAATACCTCTGCTGGAAAAGTCCTGAATACATTCAATAGCACGGTCAGAAATATTGCATTCCTTTTGATAATTTTCTCAACAAGAAATAGCACATTCTTCTCCTTATGGTGCATCTCATTCACTTCTACACGTACTGTATTAGGGACAAAATCATGAATGCGGGAGGCACCCGCCATGCGGGAAGATGAGGCCATGAGGAAAGTCTCGTGGAGAAAGTCACCACACCCTCATAAGAGTCCAAATGGAAAGGCACAAGGTGGTAGGCGTGAAATGGAAGAAAAGACGGCCGCCGCCCCTCAAATGCACAGCGCTGGGAAGTGAGAAAAGAGACGACACGTAAGTTGTATGCAAAGCTTACCTCCCGAGGGAAGTGTAAAGGGCAGTAGATGGCACTGTTGCGCAAGAAAGCTGCAGGCAAGTGAGCCCTCAGCGCGCTACCACAGCGTCCGTGGCAACACGAAGCACAACAGCCGGGGGAGGCCGGGAGCAGCCACAAGGGCCTCCCCCCTTCTGGACAAGTGGCAGCTCCGCTCGCAGAGGCACCAACGTGAAGGCACGAGGAAAAAATGTCAATGCGGCAGAAGATTGGCTCCGCCGATCCTGCAACAGTGTAGCAAAGATGTCTGGAAGGCAGGCTGGAACTGAAGCAGTCTGTTCTCCGCCAAGGCTGGACAAACGCAGGGTCACCCACCAGCTTCCAGGAGTGCAGCCAGGTCCCTTCAGCAGTAGGGATCAGCAGTAGGGAAACGCAGAAGTCTCCAGGCGAGAAGGCCCCCACCCATCTACCACACCCAGAAGAATCAGCCTTGCCCCGGACAAGCCAGGGTACGAAGGCCCAGCCCCTTAGGATAGGCAAAAAGGCAGGAAACACTCCTCAAGGCACCCTTCGCCCCTAAAGACGCAGCCTGGCTCCAGACACGCCAGAGAGACGCAGGCCCAGCCTGTCGGGGATCAGGAGTCACCTCTTGCCCTTCAGCACCAACCAAGCTGACACTTGATCTTAACCAAAAGGCCGAGAAGCTTTATATGCTAAAAATGCATAGTCATTTCACAAAAGTGAAAACGATAAATTAACAAGCAGTGAGAGAGGTGATGATTTTGGGATCCTCCCTAACCTAGGGAGAGAACCAAGCAGATGCCTAGAAAACAAAAAGCACATCTTTTGAACGATTCAGTGGTGGTCCCATCCTCTTAGGACCACCCCAAGCACAGTTATTGGCAAAAATACAATCCCAACCAAAGGCCCTGCAAAGCATTATGGGACGAGATTAGCAGTGGGCAGTAATATTATAGTATCCAATATCAAAATAATTCTACAAAGAGCTGCAGTTCCACTAGTCGTTACTAGATGTCCCTCACGAGTCAAATGCAAAAGCTTCATGAAAGGGTTTCAATGCTTTTGCATTTGACTCGTGAGGGACATCTAGTAACGACTAGTGGAACTGCAGCTTGATATATTAATAATTTCAATGCTTTTGCATTTGACTCGTGAGGGACATCTAGTAACGACTAGTTGAACTGCAGCTCTTTGTAGAATTATTTTGATATTGGACACTATAATATTCACTGCCCACTGCTAATCTCATCCCATAATGCTTTGCAGGGCCTTTGGTTGGGATTGTATTTTTGCCCATAACTGTGCTTGGGGTGGTCCTAGGAGGAAGGGACCACCACTGAATCGTTCACATGATATGCTTTTTGTGTTCAATGCATCTGCTTGGTCCTCCCCCTAGGTTAGGGGGGGGACCCCAAAATCCTCACCTCTCTCATTGCTTGATATTTCATTGTCAAAGTTCATTTTTGTGAATTGGTTATATGCATTTTAGCATAGAAAATTGCTTTATCAAAGCATTTGTAGGTGTTTATTATACTGCTGCTACGCTATGTCAATTAGCACAGTTTTTCACTCTGCTACGTGCAATTTGCGTAGTAGCACAAACTTTGCATGCTCCGTGAGCGTAGCGAAGTATTATGCCCAGGGTTAATTACAACGCGGTCGTCAGAACAACCACTTGCTTTAGGTGGGGTGCTGGATGTTGGAATAGTATAATTTTACAATTCCAACTCCAGTCTGTGCAACAGTAGGGAAGGTGTTGGATTTTAACTCCAACACCTTCTGACCCCCTAGAGCAAGTCGTTGTTCCGACTTGCGGAGTAATGGCATGCGTTGTAACGACCGCGTTGTAATTGCATACGGTGTTCCGGATTCAGGGTAAATAATGTTTACCCTCCTGAGGTAGTAGAGTTTGGACACCTGCATCTGCTAGATAAATCTATGGCTATTATGAAGTTGGCAAGAAAGCCAACAGCAATTTGAAGCTATTATGAAGTTGTCAAGAAAGCCAACAACAAAGAAATGTTACGAAGCAATGTGGTATAGATTTATCAACTAGTGTGCAAAAAAGATGCTGTTGGAAGGTTAACTAGTGAAACAGTAAATCTACCTTACTTAACATATGTGCGTATGTATATAGTACTTCTATAGCTTGAACCTATCCAAAAGGCAGCGGAGCGCTCTGCATGATCAAAGGCAGGCTTTAAGTTGGCAAGTAATAGGACAAGCAGCTGTAGACAGTTAATGCAATACGACATAGTGTTATTTAAAGAGAGTCTTCAACTGGTTCCTAAATTGGAGCAGCGTTGAGGCAGTCCTGATTAATGTGGGGATATTGTGCCAGATCCTGGGTGCTTGGATGGAAAAAAGCCTGCTGTCTTGTTTTTTTAATGTTTTCTATTTTTTGGTCTGCAGTTGGATTATGTCCTGGTCCGTGTGTGCCAAGAACCACCAGTGGTGGGGAGCTTGTCTGCAAGATAAGCGGGAGTGCTGGTTGTGATAGCTTTGTGAATGATTCTACTAGTTTTGAAGATGGTGCAGGCTGGCAAGGGGAGCCAATAGAGTTTCATCAAGGTGGAGATGATTTCATCATATTTCTTCAAGCCCTGGATGAGATGTGCTGCAAGCGTGCATGATGTCTCTAAGGTGCGCCAGTGTGGAGTCTGGGATGCCATGGAGTATGGCATTACCGACATCCTGATGAGAGTACAAGGGCTTGAACGGCAGTTCAGAAGTTGCGTTATAGAAGAAATAATTTGACTTTCTTTTCAAGAGTTGGTACCAGCCAGTCTTAGTTTTTTTTGGCAATGTGTTCCTTGAGGGTGAGGTTGGTGTCCAGGGTAAATTAAAGTGATTTGGTATTCGGTGAAAGTTGGGGTTGTAAGCTGTCAAGGTTCATGTCATTGAGCCAAGCCAAGTTTGCACTGTATCCTGTTTGTTGTTCTTAGCAAATAGCGGGAATTCTGTCTTGGTTGGGTTGGGCTTCAGGGAGGCGCTGGACATCAGGATCTGGATGATGTGCAAACAGTGCTTGAGGCATTAGATGTCTGAAGCAGAGGAGACTTTCAAGTCGAGTTGTGTATCATCGACATATTGGTGAATCTTGATGGTGTTATCTGGGTGTAGAGCACCAAGTGCCTCCATGTAGCAGTTGAAGATGACTAGAGAAAGTATCTAGGCCAGAAGGGGGGGGGGGTCCAAGTGTGATATGGCTCTTTTGTGACCGGGAAGTGCCCATGTGAATAAACTGGCGGATAAAAATGTAGGAGGATAACCAGTGAAGGCTATTGCCGGTGAATCCCATTCGCGCCTCGAGGGTGTGTAAGAAGGTGGAGTGGATGACTGAATTGAAGGCGGCCGAGAGGTCCTGCAATATGAGGAGGCAGGGGTCATCTTAATCTGTGGTCAAGAGGGCATTGTCTATGGTGTATAAGTTGGGGGTCTTCATGCTGCATCAGGATCTGAAGCCAGACAGGTAGTCGTGAGTTGGAGAACATACTTATTACAAGAAAGACTAAGGGGCATATTATCAAGGGCTTTATCGCCGATTTAGCGGCACTTTTTGCCGCTAAATCGGCAATATTTTTAACGCCCTATTAGCAAGCTGTCGCTAACAGGCGTTAGCGACCGCTTTCAGGCGTTAGAGGCCGGGAATTACATCGCCTTGCATGTCAGCGATATTTATCGCTAATGACATGCAAGGTAGGCGTTCCCCACTAAACGCGACTGTAAACAGTCGCTAACACCACTAACCCCTATTATCAAGGCAGGCGAAGCGATAAAATAAATCGCGCTAAGCGCGTTTATCGCTAGATTTTAACACCTGCTATTGACTATGACTTACCTGTTTAAGGTATAGGGGGTGGATTCTAATGCTGAATCCACCTTAGCGTTAATGCGAGAATATCGCTGGTTTTCCAGCGATATTCTCGCATTATGCCGCTATCGCTGGAATAATCATCGCCATAGCGCTAATTGTTGCTAATACAGCGTTAGCGTGGCGATATATTCCAGCGATAGCTGGCGATAAAATATTTCGCGCTAAGCGCGCTCTGCGATATTTATCGCATTTTGTTGCTAATATGGCCCTAAGTTATACAAGAATAAGAGTTCACTTATTAGTCCCTATGGCATATATGAAAGTTAGGCAACAAAGACTTTTTTTTTTACAATTCTAGTCTTTATCAAATCAAATCAAATCAGGGACATTTGTAAAGCGCTCATATCACCCGAAAGTCTCATGGCGCTCACAGGCAGCTCCAACTAAAAACAGCTAATAAAGGAAACAGGGGGTCAGTTGTCAAAAGATCATGGGGCATATTAGCAAGACCGGCGATAAAATTATCGCCGTTTTAGCGGCAGGAAACTGCCGCTAAAACGGCGATAATGGGCTTGCTAATATGCGTTATAGAATTCCAATAGAAGCCCAGGTTAGATGTCCTGCACATCTAACCTGGGCTTCTATTGGAATTCTATAACGCATATTAGCAAGCCCATTATCGCTGTTTTAGCGGCAGTTTCCTGCCGCTAAAATGGCGATAATTTTATCGCCGGTCTTGCTAATATGCCCCCATGTTTTTAGTTCCCTACGAAAACGATGATGATCAGCAATAGTGCGAAGGTGTAATGGCAATTTGTTCCAGAGAGTGGGGGCTAGGAACGAAAAAGATCTTCCTCCATTTCTAGTTGTACGAATTCTGATGGAGGTAAGAAGGTACCTGTTGCTGGATCTGAGGGGCCTTCTTGGCTGATGCCAGTTGAGCTTTTTTTTCCAGTAACAAGGGCCACTACCGTACATGTTTTTATGTACTAAGCAAAGAATCTTAAAACGCGTTCTCTTTCTGACAGGCAACCAGTGGAGTTGCTTCAGGTTAGGCGCAGATGGGGAGCCCGATGGAAGATTCAGGACCAGCCTAGCTGCAGTATTCTGTAGGACCTGCAGTCTAGATAAAAGATCCTCATTTATTGCCGATAGTAGGGCATTACCATAGTCCATGCGATTAATACTCAATCCCTGGACTAATGGTTTCCTGGCTTCCATGGGAATCCATTTAAAAACTGTACGCAGGTTGCGCATGATACCAAAACAGGAGCCGATTATGTGGTTCACCTGATTTTTCATCGATAGATTACTGTCGATTTGGATTCCTAGATTGCGAACCGATTGTTTGGGTATTGGACTAGGGCCAAGAGTTGCAGGCCACCAGTCATTTGTCCAATGCTTTTGTGCATCCCCGAAGAATACTATCTCCGTTTTGTCACCATTTAGCTGTAGATGGTTTTCATTCATCCACATGTTAATGTGGATCATGCAGTCTTTAAAACGAACCTTGGTGTCTATGGGGTTCTGACCAAGGGTGACCAGAATTTGAGTGTCATTGGCATATGACATTACGTCAAAGCCGTATGATCTGATCACCCTGGCCAGAGGTGTCACGTAAAGATTGAAGAGTGTTGGGCTCAGAATGGAGCCCTGTGGCACTCCCATCATGACTGGCCTACTACAGGAACTAATGTCGCCAACCTGGACAGTGGTGACTCGGTCCGTTAAATAACTCCTGAGCCACCCCAGGGCCTTCCCTCTGACACCAATCTCCCTTAGCCGTTGTATTAGAATGCTGTGGGAGATGGTGTCGAAAGCCGCCGACAGGTCTAGTAGGATGAGAATAGAGGATTGTCCTTTATCCAGTGATAGTCTAATGTTGTCTATTACCTCTACCAGCGCTGTTTCGGTGCTATGGGAGGCCCTGAAACCAGACTGTGAGAGATCCAATAGATGGTTACTCTCAAGATGGAAAACAAGTTGTTTATGGACCAAGGATTCGAGTACTTTCCCAAAATATGGGAGCAGTGAAATCGGACGATAGTTGACCAAAAGATTGGGGTCTGCAGTAGATTTTTTCAGGATAGGTCTAACTCTGGCGGCTTTCCATATTTTGGGAACTATTTCTTGAGCTAACGAACGATTAAATAGTTCGGTGATGCTTTCAAGAAGGGTGGGAGCAATCGTTAGTAGGAAGCGTGGTGATACAGGGTCAGCTGGTGAGCCAGATTTTATTTTTAGCATGGCTTCTGTCACTTCAGCAGGATTAAACTGGGAAAATTCCTCCAAGACAGGAGGCGGGCCTGTTTGTAAGATAGAGTCCATTTCCAAATTTTCGATTGAAGCTTCTTGAGGTGGAAAGGAGCTATGTATTGTATTTATTTTGTCATTGAAGAATTTGGAAAGGGAATCTATCCAATCCTGCGAATTAGCAACCTCAGTCTTTGGTTGAGGGGACGTAAATTCTTTTAGGACCTTATAGAGCTCCTTATTAGTTTGCCGCTTTTTCGATGCGGTTTAATAGGAACACTTTCTTTGCCTGTCTAATGCTCTCCATGTAGTTACGATGAATACGTTTGTATTCTCTGTGATCTGAAGGATTTTTACTCCTTCTCCAATTGCGTTCGGCCACTCTACAGGAGTATTTTATTATTTTCAATTGCTTTCAAATGATTCCTGAAGGAGCCAAACACTTTAAAAATATATATATTTTATTTATTGACAAAATACGAACAATCGTATAATCTGGCTGGAAACATCACAACATCATGAACATAGCATTTGTTAGAGTAACATGAAGTGACACAGCAAACAGGACTTATCAAGCAGTCCCCACAGGCATATTACGACGAGAGCAGATCGATAAATCGTGAGTTCACGGGTTTCCCACAAATAACATAAGATAAGGAGCCACACACTTTATACTCTATTTGGAGTTCCACCACCACCTCAGTGGAACCTAAACATAGTTGCAAGGGGCTAATGAATGCACATTTTGAACCAATGCTTAAGACCACATGAAAATATTGTATATCTGAGGTCTTAACCTGGTATTCTCTGGCTTCTGTGGGTCTGCAATAACTATAGAGGGGGTCCACAACTGTTTACAAAACTAAATATTAGCATATTTATACATGAAAAAGCAATCTATACAACTGAAACTTAAAATGTTCTACATGTGAAGGAATTTGAAATTGTGAGCTAAAAATTAAGTTGATATCTTTAGCTTGATGTCTGGTAGCAGAGCAAGTACAGTAAACAGAATCTAGTACGGATGATTGGTGGCCTCAATAGAAGCACCGTTATGCGCCAGTAAAAAGAGTTCATGCATTACAAGCAAAAAAACAAAGTGATATGCTAGAGTTCAGCATATTCTTTCAGCTTTTAGAAATAAAACCACATTTTGAAAAAGCTCCACCTTCCCATTAAAATTAACATTTTGATGTTTTTATATTTTTTTGTCATTAAAAATTAAACATATTTCAGAAATTTGTGTATTTGTTGGATGTATTCTTGTTTTTATATTTTTAGATCTGGTGTTTGCCAAGGCCTTTAGATTTTACATGTCGCTCGCAATTTTCTTCTGCCCACTACAGCATCCAGCACGGGATAGTGCGGCAGCTCACTTCAGCCATTGACTAACTTCACTGTGAGTGATGGCGTTCTGCCTTTTCACATGGAGAACATCCACACACAAAGGAGTTCATTTAGAGCCAGGAACTACAATAGCAATACATGCTTTTGAGACTAAAAAAAAGATTTCCATTTAGCCATTTTTTTAGATTGTTTATGCCAGTAGAAGGGAGGGATACCTTCTGCCATCATGCAAAGAGTGACCGTTGTCCCGCCCTGGAAGTGATGTCACTTACGTTACCGGGACTTCCGGGCCCCTGGGGGCCCTCCCTGGCAGTGACGTCACATCAGGAGGACACGTGACCATGTTGGGTCATATGTGTTGTGACATCACCCCTGGTCACGTGCTAGTCATGTGCTCATGTTATTAAAACATGGTTCGGGTGCGGTCATAACCGGTACAGGGCCTCATTGCCCTGTGTCTAGGGCTTTGTCTCGAGGCTGCAGAGTATGTGAGTCTCTAACAAAGCAAGCCCAGGCATGTTCAGACAGCCGCAGTCATGAAATCTTGATGAGACAAATGGAGGGCTCCTAAACGAGGGGCTCTCTTGGGAAATACACAGCCGGAACCCCCCCCACCACCCTGTCTCCCTAAGCCATATATCTTATCTTGGACAGTTCATATTTGACTTAAATAGGTCTTTTGTTAGAAACGTCTAGACAAATTCATAATTGCATCAAGAGTGCTATGAAATGGAACCCATTCGCAGATGTCTGGTACTCCTCAACTCCCCAAAGTGCTCCCATTGCATAAGTAGCAAACTCTACTAAGTATAAAAAGCCGTCCCAAAAGAGACACACACATACAGTCAGAAGCAGACATCTGCTATGAAATGGAACCCAAACGCAGATGGTTGCTCCCCCTCAGCAAATTGGGACCATGCATAGTTGGCAAGTGCTACTAAGTATAAAATGCTGTCCCAAAGGCCTCTCACACACACAATCAGCAGCAGCAGGGAAACGCTTATAAGTCTGTGGCCTGAGGGGAGCACGCACCATGGAGCAAAGCTTTGAGATGAAGTGCGGGGAGCAGAAGGGTGAAACAGGACAACTTCTGCTGCAGGTAAAAACAATGCTAACTTGTAGCATTTACATGTTTATTTACCTTTAAAATATATTGCATTTCAGATTTTTTTATTTTTTAGGGTTTGAGAAAAAAAACATGTTAGCTGAACCACGTCCATTGTTTCATTGTGTTGCATTGCTTACGTGTAAATCTGCATTTTTACAAAAATGTACAAATAACATCTATTGTTTAAACCAAGGGTTTGCCAGGGGTTAAAGGTCGGGAACATGCTTTGAATGGGTTTTCAAAAGCCCTGAGAAATTGGACAGGGGCAGGAGGGGCTGAGGTAGAGAAAGAAAACTGTATATTTTTAGTCTAAGTGTCGAATAGGAGTTATTTCTAATATGCTTTGAGCAAGTCTGTAAAAGGCTTATGTAAAAGTGTAAATTTTGACAAGGCAGCCCTTGAGGGTTCAAGGACCTCTGTCCCGGTTGAGGACACGCTAGCTGAACCATGTAGTTTGTTTTATTGTGTTGCATTGCTTATGTGAAAAACTACCTTTTTTTTACAAAAAGGTACAAATAAAATCATTCATTTAAACCAAGGGTTTTCCAGCATGCTTTGAATGTGTTTTCAAAAGCCCTAAGCAATAGGACAAGGGCAGGAGGGGCTGAGGTAGAGAAAGAAAACTGTATATTTTTAGTCTAAGCCTCAATTAGGAGTTATTTTTAATAGGCTTTGAGCAAGTCTGTAATGTTGTGGTTAAGGATCTAACACAGCCTGTATTTAGATGCCTGAACTGTCTAGCATCGGTTCAAAGCCCCTGCCTTAATTAGCCCCTTAGTGTTACATAGTTCAATAAGAATGCTGCTTACAGCAAATTTACAAGATTTATTATATTGTGGAACAACACATGTCTAGAATATATATGTATGTGTATGTATATATATATATATATATATATATTTTCCTCACATTGGTTCCATGTTGCCGGTTATTTACAGCGCGCCTTATGGGTGCGTCGCCCCGCGGCTGAACCACGCCGCTTTCAATCATACACACTCCTCCTCTGGTTGAGGAAGGAAAAACGGGCCGCACTCCTGTCGAGATTTACCGCACTTGGATTTATTTCCTCCCTTGCATCAATGGGAACAAAGGCATCAGTTAAGATCAACGCGTTCCGGTTTTACACAATACCTTGTTCACGATCACGTGGGCGCCCTTGTGACAGTTGTTTAAATACTTTTAAATTTCTATTACATCATTTCCTGCACAGGGTTACAAGGGCCCCTTAGATTTCTGGGAGTTGTAGTTTTTCTAATATTGTGTGATTTTTACTATGTTATCCGTGAAAATTATAAACCAAACTTAAGTGAATACAAGCAAAAAGAAAAAGAGAAAAAGAAAAAAGCACAAAACTATGTGTAAATAAAGCCAAATAAAAACCGTGCATTATTCAGTTCACTTAATGTCCTCTTTTGTGTGTCTTCTTTTTCACTCTTTTTTCCATCTCTTTTTTCATACATCCGGATGGCAAAACCCATATCTCCCTATTTTATTCGGATTCGGGGACCCCTCCGTTTCCTTTTATTCATTAATATTTTCAACTTTCTTAACCCTCTGGTGGGTATTGTTAGTATTTTGCTTTCTCGTAATTTTTTGTTCTTAACATTTTCACTTAATTTTGGGAGTTTATTTGACATCCGATTCCGTGTGCATGTGTCTTGAACTTAGTGATAAACTGTTAAAATGTGTTAAAATTTAATGTTCGAGGGTTGGTCAATTTTGTTTCATAGATGAATATAAAGTTCTTCCGATTGGTTGAGGCCATGCGGGTTCATTGTTCGTAAATTGAGAATATGGCGTGATTCTTTCTGGCGTAGGAGTCGTTCTCGGTTTCCCCCCTGTTCTTTTTGGGGGACTGTCTCGATTCCATAGAATTTTAACATCTTCCAATCGCTTTGATGGTATTGTTCCATGTGTTTTGCGAAAGGGTTCACCTACATAATATTGGGATACGTAGTGGCATCATGGAAAAGAGGGAAGCCAAGAGAAATGAATTGATTACAACAATGTTTGAAAGAGGCAATGCAACAAAAGAATCAGAAGTTGGCAACATAACAGGAAAAACGGATACAAAAGTAAATTGAGAACATGGGAGAAACTTAGTCGAAAAGAAATAAATAAATCATGGGAGCTAATAACCCTAAAGAAATACTTAGAAATGAAAATGGTACCAAGAGGTTTAAGAATTATGCTGATGCCTAATAATCAAGACGCCTCAAATGAATTATTACAGGAGTGGGGAGACTTCATATTACAATCGTCATTGGGCTTGGTAAACATACTAGTGAAACATATTGACATTAATTTGGGAAAAATCAAAGAGCAACTTTATGAAGCAGAGAAAGAACTGGCTCTTTTAAAATTAAATGGAGACATGACCAAATTCAAAGAGGAACTGGAAGATCAGATCGACAAGCATGAAGAGATAGTGAGACAGCGAAAGCATTCGAAATTCGTACGAGACTCATGTGATTACGCAGAAGGCCGCATATTCACGTTTGCCCGTAAGTTCGATTCATTCAAACAACAAACATCATGGGGTAATGCGGCTAACATCTCTAGTAGCATTTCCTCATTAACATCGACGGATTTAAGTGAGGGTGAACAACCCGTGCCAACAGATGGTACCAAGTTAACTTTTTTAGGAGACATGCGCCTCGTTCTGCAACAAAGGCAGTGGGAACAAAGCCGCCCAACATATCAGCAACAAAGAGGAAGAGGACGAGGACGACAGTGGCAAGCAAAAACCAAAGAGAAGAGGAAAAGAGCGCCAGCGGCACTACGGAGAAACAAGGAACGGAGACTCGGAGTATGCGACAGAGAAAGATTCGACAATAGATGAATCACCAATGGATGAACTACAGGTGGTGAATCTTTCAAAAGGGAAATAACGGAGGCCGAAATCTCACTATTAAAACGTGGCATTAATTTCTGCCCGACACAGAAAATGAATCTGGCGCAAGTAAGAATCGATCTGTATCTATACATCAGAAAAATCAAACTTGCCAAATTCTTCAAGGAAAATCAATATGTTCCGAAGAATATTAAACCAACAGAACAGACGGTGTCAACATTGCAAGTTAAAGATTCAACCAGTTTCTTAACTCTGTTGAATTTGAACGCTGAAAAAGATGAGGATATCTCTCTACAAACAGTTTGCCCACAAATGGGGGCAGGCCTAAGCGGGAAAAATCTAAATCTAAATTTTATCCGCAATTAACACCAGGGAATAAAGTAGATCTATTCCAGGAGGCGGTTATACAAGACCTGTATAAAATAAAAGGAACCAAATTCAAAGATAATCTAACAAAGATCGAAAGACAAGCACTATCAGGTCTCTCACAAGATAAATCCATAGAAATAAAAATGGCGGATAAAGGCGGGAACATCGTGGTCTGGGACCGTTTAGCCTATACAACAGAAGCACACCGCCAACTAAGAGAGTCGAAATATTATGAGAAATTGAAAATCAATCCGACTATGGATATCAAGAGAGAGCTGGATGAAAAGCTTCAGCTATGGACATCAAGAAAACTTCTGGATGAGGAGGAACGTAAATACCTAACGGTGGATTACCCAGTCACTGCGACAATGTATTTTCTGCCGAAAATACATAAAGATCAAACAAAACCACCAGGCCGACCAATATTATCGGCAAAGGGGTCACTGCTAGAACCATGAGCTAATTACATTGACCATTTTTTAATGCCGTATGTTACTGGGCTCAGTTCATACGTGAAAGACACTAATGACGTACTACGAATATTGCAAATGACACCATGGCAAGAAAATTATCAACTGGTGACAATGGATGTGATAGGGTTGTACACCAACATAGGAAACAAAATGGGATTGAAAGCATGTAATTACTTTCTGGAAGACAGAAAGATTCAGTACAAAGATCATAATGAACTGCTATTGGACATGATAACATACTGTCTAACCAAAAATATATTCCTATTCGGTGAAGAAATCTATCGACAAAAAAACGGAACCGCAATGGGTTTTTCATTCAGTCCAAGCTATGCTTGTCTAGCAATGGGCTGGTGGGAGAAAGAGGTGGCATGGAGTGCAGAGAACGAAGGAACAGCAAATAAAATCATTAGCTGGATCCGTTATATAGATGATCTCCTAATCATCTGGGATGGAACAACACAGGAATTTCAAAAATACTTTGAAAAAATAAATGCTAGTGATGAAAATATAAAGTTCACATATGAGATCAGCAACAACCGGGTGAACTTCCTTGACATGGAGATTTATGTTAAAGAAAATCAAATTGAAACAACACTCCATCGAAAAAGCACTGCAACAAACTCTACCCTAGAAGCCACCAGTTTTCATCAATCATCCATAATATCCAGTATTCCTTATGGGGAATTCTTGCGAATTCGAAGAATATGCAATGAAGAAGATGAATGGCAGAGACATAGCAAATTAACAGCAAAAAGATTTGAAGATAGGAAATATAATCAAAAAATTGTGAAAAGATGCTGGTCAAAAACCAATAAAAAAACCAGGGAAGACTGTTTAAATTTGAATAAAAAAGAAAAAATCAACGGAATAACGGTCGCAGAACCCATCAGGCTAATCATGGATTTCTCAAATGAAAATGATGAGTTAAGAAAAATTCTCAGAAAAAATTGGAAAATCTTACAAATGGATGAAACAGTGGGCGAACTGGTGGGCAAACATCCGATAATAACTTATCGTCGAGAAAAAAACTTGAAAGACCAATTGATACACAGCCATTTTAAAGGGAAACAGAAGGATACATCTTGGTTAAACACCAAAGGTTTCATAAAATGCCATTCATGCAAGGTGTGCCAGATTGCGAAACCAGTCAAGAAAGTAAAATTTGCTAACAACAGAATCTGGGAGATAAGGGAACTGATAACATGCATGACGCAATTCACTGTATATGTAATAGAATGTCCCTGTCCACTCCAGTACGTCGGAAGTACAATTTGTGCTTTGAAAAAACGTATAATGGAACATGTAAGAGCAACGTCCAATAAAGACAGATCAAACGCATTCGCAAAACACATGGAACAATACCATCAAAGCGATTGGAAGATGTTAAAATTCTATGGAATCGAGACAGTCCCCCAAAAAGAACGGGGGGGAAACCGAGAACGACTCCTACGCCAGAAAGAATCACGCCATATTCTCAACTTACGAACAATGAACCCGCATGGCCTCAACCAATCGGAAGAACTTTATATTCATCTATGAAACAAAATTGACCAACCCTCGAACATTAAATTTTAACACATTTTAACAGTTTATCACTAAGTTCAAGACACATGCACACGGAATCGGATGTCAAATAAACTCCAAAAATGAAGTGAAAATGTTAAGAACAAAAAATTACGAGAAAACAAAATACTAACAATACCCACCAGAGGGTTAAGAAAGTTGAAAATATTAATGAATAAAAGGAAACGGAGGAGTCCCCGAATCCGAATAAAATAGGGAGATATGGGTTTTGCCATCCGGATGTATGGAAAAAGAGATGGAAAAAAGAGTGAAAAAGAAGACACACAAAAGAGGACATTAAGTGAACTGAATAATGCACGGTTTTTATTTGGTTTTATTTACACATAGTTTTGTGCTTTTTTTCTTTTTGCTTGTATTCACTTAAGTTTGGTTTATAATTTTCACGGATAACATAGTAAAAATCACACAATATTAGAAAAACTACAACTCCCAGAAATCTAAGGGGCCTTTGTAACCCTGTGCAGGAAATGATGTAATAGAAATTTAAAAGTATTTAAACAACTGTCACAAGGGTGCCCACGTGATCGTGAACAAGGTATTGTGTAATACCGAAACGCGTTGATCTTAACTGATGCCTTTGTTCCCATTGATGCAAGGGAGGAAATAAATCCAAGTGCGGTAAATCTCGACAGGAGTGCGGCCCGTTTTTCCTTCCTCAACCAGAGGAGGAGTGTGTATGATATATATATATATATATATATATATATATATATATCCAATTACCACTCAAAGGTGCATCCCGGCACTGAAAAGAGAGACGGACAACTGCTTCTTATGCTGATACAGCCGGCCGCAGTAGCATATTTATTGTTCCATATAAGTGCAAAACTCGAACATGACGCGTTTCGGCCAACAAGGTGGCCTTGATCACATAAATGCGTCGCAAGAAAGTGACGTTTATATAAAGCGATTAATTGACCATGTGACTTGGTGCCTATTACCTGCATAGACATAGAGGAAATACTATACATCATTAACAATGCCTACACCCGCTTAATAGCACCTAGACTAACAAATCATGCTGATTTGCATTATATAAATATAAAAATAAGTAGAAATAAGTAGAAATATAAACATCATATTTACAAGTGAAATAAACACATATAAACGAAAGATGTAATGATGATAAATATGAAATTTCGTTCTGTTTTAAACAAAGTCCAAAGAAAATACTGTTAATATTCTAAACCCTTACATGAATATCTGGTCCTTACTGGCAATGTGGAGATATTTAAGTAATTAAAACATACTCCTCGTATAACTTAAGGTAGTGACTTAACTTATATGTTCATGAATGCACAAATGCATCAAGATCCTACGAGACAATTAACACAATGGACCAAAATAAAGTTTGAATTACGGGTTCATGATTTAAAGGACTTGCCATCGTTATATGTGAAATTCATTTCATTATACACATACTAATAAACAAAAGCCCATACCTAATTTCAATCAATGAATCTAGATTATTAAATAGATATTAGCAAATCTAAGATGCATTTAAAAAAACATTTATTATTCATTCATATCCTCTTAAAATACTACCCGCAAAATTCAATAGACTGTACACATGTGCAAAAAATCGCTAGGAAAGTGCAAAAAGTGCAATAAATAAAGTTAAAAAAGAACCTCTAGAGAGAAGGATGCAAACTGATTCATTGTAAAGTCTAAATATATACAACTGACTATATGCAAAAGACTATAAACAAATTGGCGAACAAAGGACAAGACTGATCAAATGGATACTATACTGTATAGAATATAGAATATAGAATATAACCTTCCACTCCCTGAACAGTACTGAAATGCACTGGACCCAGAGAATCATCCCAACTAGAATCAAAATCTACATCAAACTAGATCCAAATTTACAAATGGGAAGCTGGGAGACTACTGTCTAGAGGCTGGATGTATATTACAGATAATAATGTAAATCTTCACAAATGTTCAATCCCCTCGGGGCCTTAGTGTCCAGCTCTACTATATATTTGGTCTCTAATTGCCTCAGTAGTTTTTCGCGGTTGCCCCCTCGTTTGTTCATAGATACACTGTCTATGACATAGTATTGGAGCACATTTAGGTTGTTACCGTGTTCCAACTTTATATGTCGGGCGACAGGATATGAGGGGTCAGAATTAACTGTCGCACATAGATGCTGCAGGATTCGCACATAAACCTGCAGCTTCGTACTCCCTACGTAGCGAAGTCCACAGATGCACTGTAGAATATATACAGCGTAATCTGTGCGACAAGTGTAATGTCCCTTGAGATTAACAGGAACATCTGAAAAGATAGTGGAATAAGTTTTAGTATTCACCCCAAATTTGCACGCACGACATGTGCTGCATTTGAAGAAACCTTTCTTGGGGGAAAGCCACCTACTTTTCGTCTCCAATTCAGGGCTAGTTTTAACTAGATCGCTTCGCATTGAATGTGCTTTGCGATACGTAAAGTTAGGCTTGTTAGGTAGTATCTGTAGGAGCGTCGCATCAGTGAGAACTATAGGCCACTGTGAATTAATAATACTTTTTATGGTATTGGCTTGCCTGCTATAAGTTGATATAAATCTACAGGTGCCCTTCCTCGAATTGCCCTGGCTCTCCCTATCTTCTGAATTGTCTGGAAACAAGATAGTATTGGCAGTTGTTCCTGATCTCGTTTGCAGTAGTGACTGTCTGTCCTTATTGTTGGCCTTTTTAAGGGCTATATCGAGTTTCTTGGCATTGTATCCTCTCTCCAGAAACCTAGTTCTGGCTGCTTCTTGAGCTACTGCCAATGTCTCACTGGTGCTGCATGCTCTGCGGATACGCAAAAATTCCCCATATGGAAGGCTGGAGATGGTATGTTGGGGATGAAAGCTGGTGGCGTGTAATAAGACATTACCAGCCGTCGGTTTTCTATGGCTCCGTTTTGTATATATACAGAGATATCTAGAAAGTTAGCTGTTGCAGGATCAATGTGTGCGGTAAATTGCAAGTTTAGATTGTTGCAATTAATTGCCTCTACAAACCCTTCTGCCAGGATCCCAAGGTTAAACCACACCGAGTAAAACACGCGCACAGACTCCGTTGAAGATGCAGAAAGTGAAGTTTATTGCATTATCATGTCAGGATGACGCGTTTCAACCGCAAGCCTGCGGCCTTGATCACATAATCATATATAGTTTTTTAAATCACTCCAACTATGAAGTGTGCTCTTTGTTAGAGTGCTTTTTAAAGCAAATCTGTCTGCGCACAGAATCTCCCAGAATTAAAATGGAGCCATGAGTAAACGGTTGATTTTCAGCAAGGTACAGATATTTAGAGCGCTATAGGTCTGAAACCATTGCTAACCTTATTGTCTCAACATCGCAGACTTTTTTTCTAATATAAATGTATTCTTGTGTATGTGTTTTTACAGGTTATGAAGCGGAAGTGCAGCTAGCTATTGAAGAGCTAAAACAAATCTTAGAGTCTAAAGATGAATCTGACAGCAGCCAGCACAATCCTGCTATTACAGGTGAATAAAGGGATGGCCTTGTTGTATAAAGGATGTGTAATAATTCGCCCGTACAGTCCTAACCCCACCCACTCTTCACAGTTCCCTGGAAGCTCACAATTACGCCAAACCTCAGCAAAAGGTAGACCCCCAAGCGAAACTATTGGCCGGAGCATCAACGAGGCCTGGAAAGGTTGCGACATTGTTAAAAAAAAGGAAGACGGGCCAGCTATAAAGAAAGGGGTTCCAAAAGGGGCAAAGCAGGTGTGTTTTACAAAATCTAGCACCAAAAGAACCCTATGTATTTTTGTCTCCAGCATTGTGTTCCTCCAGCATCTAGTAAGGAATATAAAAAAACAAAAAACAAATTTAAGGCAATAGTTAAACAGGCGGTTACAATCATAATGTTGTAAAGAGTTGTTTAGGCCGTATTTATTCTCTTTTCTAATGTGTATTTCTTTTTATACGGCGTAGAGCCAATACAAAAAAACGGTCCCGGAGTACCACGAAAGGTTAAACTTATGTCAACACCGCTAAAGGACATCACAAAGATCTGTCAAAACGACCCTACGCCAGCAACCGGTGAAAGATGCCCAGTGTGTCGTAAGAAATCATGCGCAGACTCTGCAAACGCTGCTCTTAGAGACACTTGTTACTCAAACCCCCTACACAGCTTTACCAGCGAAACCCACAACCAGTACAGCAAACACGCATACAGGAAGGCCATTTTTAGCTAGGGTTATAGACCTCAAAGAGTGCACACTTCCAGTTGCAGACACAACAGCCAGGGTCATGTATAAAACAGAAAGTAGAGCTCAGGCTAAAAAAAATCAAAATCGAGTTGCTTTTCCTTAAAGAAGAAAAAACTCACGGTCCCGGACCTACAAACCATCCCTTTATATCTATCCTTAAAAAAACACCGTTGCCACACAGCCATGTCCCTATAATCTTCATGCAGGTAAATGTTCACCGTCTGAGAGGGTGAATGTCGATGTGCTCCCCAGATGATCCCCAAAACCGAATATAAATATCTCACATAGCCTGTTATACTAAGGGCTTGAAAACTATCATCCAAAAGAGGACATACCTATACAAATCACACGTACTCTGACAAAGGGCTTGAAAACTATAATCCAGACCTTGACCCGTATTCTGCATGTATAGGGCTTCCCAGAGGGCTAACCGGTGAACCACAACCACCAATAAACATCTCACGAACCCTAGTTGATGAAGGGCTTGAAAACTATCATTCCCAAACTGCCAAATTTTATGTAGGTACCCGATTTCTGAAGGGCCTGCCAGGGGTGCCAGCAAGTTCTGAAACACCAGCCGGTGCCGCAGCTGCTCAAAGTGTTCCTTCTAATGCAACCTGTTCCTAGCCCCAACGCTTCCTACACCTCTACTGCACAGAGCTATTATGACCAACATTTAAATTCAACATATCCTATGTCACCGGTTACACCTCCAGGTGCATATGATCCCACCAGTACTGCGTCAAGTATAAAAACCTCCATCACCCACTTGAACATACCCTCGATATCAGTACAGGATGGAGCGAATGTCATAATCAGAGCTTTGAAAGAGAGTTTAGTGGTGAGGCGTCCTCAGGAGCAGCCGGCGGATATTCTGGTGGCTGTTCAGATTAGGAATCGCTTTTATTAATCACCCCCTGTCCAGACCTTCAGAATGGTGTTAGTGGTGGTAGCCTGAGAGTGGTGCTCGTAGAGATTCAGGGTACTATACGCCCCACCCTTAATGTTACAGATAATGCCCCAGAATATGGGGTTTTAGCTCAAAAAGCTGTACTAGGGTCATATATGAAAGATAGGTGGTCAGAGAACTAAAATCCAATCTGAACTCTAGCGCCATAAAAATGTGGAAGACAAACTGAGAACCAATCCTTGAGGGATGTACAGCAGGAGATAATCCAGAGGGTACAAAGGTGTAGAAGAGAGGTGTTACAATCTTGTGAATTAGCCTCTGCAGATGTAGAGGTTATTTCATCTTGACGAGGTCTACAGCGCTCCCTAAAGAGCGGGTGTTCCAGCATTATTAATAACTCAGTCCAAAGTTTCAAATATAAAAAGAAGGTACAAGACATCCTTACTAAAGGGCAACGGTTCTTGCGAGTCTGCATGGCCAAAAAGAAATTAGAACCCCGCAGACAAGGCTAAACGCTCCGAATGCCATGTCCGCGCATCTGAAAATGGCACGAATCGGACCCCCAAAGACAAATTTAGAAGAGGACCGCAGGCGCTCCAGACGTTTCAAGCATTCACGGGTCAAAGCTGAGAGACCTGGATACATCAAATACAAAGACTGTCTAGAAGTAAAGGCTGTAGCCGGGGGATGAGGGAGGGCATCTTCAGCAATTATTCCTGAGAACGTTCAAACTGGCTCTGGTGTGCTGCCTAAAAACGGGTGTGCCGGTAAGAAACAAAAGTGGGCTAATAGCGCCAAGCAGCGTAGACTTTTAATCAGTAAATTAAAGCCAGAATTTGTGCTACAAGGAGGCTAAAAGATACACTGCCTCAGAATCTGAGTCGGCTCCCCCAAAATGATTCACCGGAGAGTTCAACATCCAATGCAAACCCTCAATCTGAGGATTCAGAGATGGTGTTTTTAGAGGGCGTCCGAAGATACCAGCGAAATGTAGACAGATTCAACACTACACAGTATTACGAAGAATTCTGGTTTGTTAACGTAGAACGCATAAACTCATCTGATCAGGGTTTTTTTTTTTTAGCTATTTGGCTGTACAAACGCTCGTAGAGCGGATGTTACACGACGTGGGGCCCAATGATTTCTTTCAGCTCTGCTTCCAGGGGCAGGGTATTGACAGCCCTTTGCTCACCAGGCGAAAGCCCCGCGATGTGTTTGACGCTGTGGAATTTTTAGAAAACCTCTCTGAACTTTTACTGAGTAATGCAGAAATAGCAGCATTTGGTACCTTCTAAATAGTCACCCTCATTGTTTGGGGTCATGAGGGGGGCATTTCCAGACGTTTAAAGTGTGTCTTCTACAGTAAAGTAATTGGGAAAAAAACAGTGGATGTTGCTCAACTTTACCACCGGCGCGACCAACACGTGTCTGGCGGCTAGCATAGCTGGGTTACTAATGGATCGCAGCACTACCAACGCAGTCATCCTGTCTAGAGCGGTTGAAGCTCATGCTGCGATAGAAATACCTCTCAACCGACTGGTAGGCTTTGGAGAGCTGGGTCTTTTTGAGAACTATTGTGCCTTCACTGTAAAAGTTCTTTACTACAGCGGATCGTGGAAGTACTTCACATCCAGAGAGCCTGTGAAAAGTAAGACGGTTTACATTCTCCATCATGAAAATCACTTTTATGGTATCTTGAGACTGAAGGGTTTTCTAGGAGCCAAGTATGTGTGCACCCATTGCGATCACATATATAACACACACACAGCTCATCAGTGTGAATTGCACTGTAAAATGTGTCAAAGGGACGGCTGCATCGTAGTCGCTGATCAGATGGTGAGATGTCCTAGATGTAATCTATTCTGTCGCTTGCAAAACTGCTCGAGCATACACACTGTGGTTATTCAGTGCATCCCTAAAACAGACTGTGTGGGGCACGGGCGATACAGAGCAGACTATCACGAATGCAAAGGTATGAAATGCCTCTGGTGTAAGGCATCTTTTCCTCCAGGAACACAACACGTGTTACATGACTAAAGGCTGGCCCCAGACCAAAACAGAAGACTACATAGTCTTCGATATAGAGTGTACACAAGAGACCGGAGTACACCAGCCTAACTATATTTTCGCATGCCATCTAACTTCCAATGAAAACTGGGAGTTTGAATGCCCTTCTTGCGTGAACAAATTCCTTAGCACATGAGTCGTTCTTTATTTTGCAAAATATGATTTGTGAAAAGATGCCTATAGAACTCATCACCCAGGGCTCCAAACTGATACTGCCAACGAATGTACCTTTACATATATGGTTCATAGTTACTTTGAGTTTTCTGCCCATGAAATTGAGCCAGTTGCCAAAAGCCTTTGGATTTCCAGGTTGTAAAGGTTATTTCTCCCACTTTTTTAACACCTGGGTGAATCAGAATTATGAGGGTCCCATGCCTCTGCCTGACCGCTACGGTGTTAAGCATATGATGCCAGAGGAGAATAGATTTCTACAGTAGTGTAGAGAAAACCGCGAAAAGTTTCATTTTCAAACCAAGTAGAAAGCTTACTGTCGGGCAGATGTAATGATCTTGAGAAAAGCTTACAATCTCTTCAGAGACGTTGTTGTAGAGATGAAAAAACAAGATAAGGTTCTGAAACCCAAGATGACAAAATCCATAGAGTACATCGACCCTTTTCAACACGTCACACTGGCTTCCATGTGTATGTCTATCTACAAGCACATATTTTTACAACCTGAAAGCATAGCTCTAGTGCCGCGAGACCTCTATAACGGTAAACAGAAGCGTTATTCTACCCCCTCTCTTCAGTGGCTCATGTACGTCTGACAAGGGAAACCTCTTCATCCAACACGCCTTACAGGGTGGTGAATACCATGTGGGCCCTTTTTTCCTAGATGAGTACACTGTAATTAACGTCGCGCCAATGACCTTTGAATTCAACGGTTGCTTTTACCACAGTTGTCCCCACTGCTATAATACCTATAACCCCACAAGTATAATAAGCTGTTGGGTACCAAATTTGAACACTTGCACAGGTGTACTCTGTTAAAGGCGCAATATGTTGAAAACTGTGGTTTTGTTCTGAGATCCCTCTGGGAGTATGAGTGGCTAGAAATGTTAACATCAGATGCGGAACTCTGCTCCTTCATTAAGAGCAATAAGTTACTCGAACCGTTGGCGCCCCACAACGCCTTATTTGAGAGTTGTACAAATGCTATACAGTTGTACAGGGCTGTGGGAGAGGGTGAGAAAACACATTACTTCGATTTCACGAGTCTGTTCCATTTGTGAACAATATGAAATTATACCCCATAGACCACCCCACCATCACATATAGGGACTTTAAAGCCATAGACAAATACTTTGGGTTAGTTAAATGTCAAGTCTACCCACCCCAGAGGCTTTACTTCCTCGTACTATCTTACAAAGTCAATGGTAAGCTAATGTTCCAACCTGTGTTGAATATGCACTGAAAGTAAAGAGACTAACTAGTGCAGACACACTGACAAGCAAAGGGTACTCACCAGGACCTGGTGTAGCATTGAGGTACAGGCAGCCCAAGAGAAAGGATACCGGCTTAGAAAAATACACGAAATTTGGCACTTTGAGAAGACTTCAGCCCAACTCTTTTCTGAGTCTATTAACTTATTTCTCACAAACAAGCAGGAGGCACTGGGGTTTCCAGAATGGTGCATTAATGAGGTCTCAAAGCAAAAATGCATTGATGATTACTACCCTCACAAGGGTATATGCTTGAGACCAGAGTTCATCGAAGTCAACCGTGCCAGACAACAGTTAGCCAAGCTATGCCTCAATTCCTTATGGGGAAGATTCACATCGTGCAAACTTGTCCAAAATGACCGTCATCACAGATCCTGACAAACTGTTTAAATATCTTTTAGCCTCGTGTTATGAGGTGTCCAGCTGTAAGTCTATCGATGAGGAAACCGCACCACTGTGTTGGAAATACACAAAAGAGTACCCCACAAGTTTTAATAATATAAACATCTTCATAGCCTGTTTATTAACCGCTCACACTCGTTTAGAGCTTTGCAATGGATGGATAAACTTCAGGATCGGTGTCTGTATCACGATACCGACTCTGTTATTTTTTTGAGCAAATTAGGGGATGAAGATCCCAAACTCTGTGATTGTCTAGGCAATTCGACCAGCGAGCTAGAAAAGGATGAGTACATAATCCAATTCACATCATCCGGGTCCAAAATGTATTCTTACAGAACTTATAACAATACAGTATGTATGAAAGTCATAGGCATCACCTAAAATGTAAACGGCGTCAAAATCAATTTTGACAGACTAAAGGATCTAGTGAACGAATACTCTACCTCCAGCAACCGTGAAAATGACAAAACAATTGTTGTAACACACCTTAGCATAGTTCAGTCCAAAAAGCGGTGGGAAATGACAACCCAGGCATTGCATAAAACCTTGAGTGTAGTGTTTGATAAAAGGGTCCTGACTGAGGACTACAAAACCCCAACGTGCGGTTATTGAAGGTGCATTAGAGTCTTGCAACTCCGACTATGGACACCAGGTTGCAGCACCCATTCTCCTGCGTTTTAACAGGCCCCTCAAATTGTGGTAAAAGCTATTTTATAAAGAAACTATTAGAAAATGCTCCCAGTGTTTTATCCCAAACCCCTAACAATATTGTTTGGCTTTATTCATGCTGGCAAGATCTTTATTCAGAACTATCCCTAAGGTTCCCCCGCATCACATTTATAGAAGGCATACAGAATAATATCAACGATGATGTATTGTTACCTACAGGCCTTGTAAATATGGTGATTGTAGATGACCTTATGAGCAAAGGTGGGGATCACCCTGAGATAGAGAACGCTTTTTCTCAATATTTACACCATCGCAATCTAAGCATATGTTACATCGTTCAGAACTTGTTTTACAAGGGTAAGAGCAGTCCTTCTATAGCTCTCAAGGCCTCATACCTGGTTTTATCTCACCCCCGAGACAAACAACAGATCTCCATTGTTGCTAAACAGAAGCCTTTAACGACACTACTGAGAAACCCCACGGTTACTTACTAGTAGACTTAAAACCCAATACTCTAGAAGACTGCAGACTGTGTGCTGGTATTTTCCCACCAGATTTCCCTGTCGCTTACACATTTAAAACCACGTCCATAACCTATAAAAAGAATCATTAAAGAGACTCTCATAACATTTACACTCTAGACCTTATAATACACGGTATTGACCATGTCGGCACATCTACGCTGTAATCTAGCCCTCCTAAAAATGCTAGTCACAACTAGCCCTCAGCAAAAAAAGGCCATCCTGTGTGCGGCTTTGGATGATTTAGTGGCTGCCATTTCAGAAATCGTCCTAAACACCCTAAAAGGTAATGTCCCTATATCAGAGCGCCAGTTCTGTGTTTTGAAGAAGCACCACCATATCGAGAAGCTCAGTAATAAAAGGGCCTCTCTCAGAAGAAACTGGTAAAGCAGTCGGGAGGTTTTATAGGGTTCTTGTTGGGCATAACTATACCGCTCATTACCAGCCTCCTAACTAGGATCTAATAGACTAGACCATGCCCCAAAAAATGTACTTGGTACCACATCATTTGGAACAGTTGGGGACATCTACGGGTGACGCCTGGGATATCCGTAAAAATGAGACGCAACTCTTGGATGCAGAGATTAAAAAGATTTTCAACCATTCTGATTTAAATCCTTACAACAAAGCAGGTCTTTACTCCGGCGCTCTTCAGAACTTTTTAAAATATTACAGGTAGTTAAATGCTGAAAAAAACAGATTCACTCTATATGCTCCTGACTCTTAACAGCCTCCACCACCCCCTTCAACGCCTCAAAACCACCACCATCCTCAGACAGAGTTGTTGAAGAACTTAAAAAAAAAAATAAGTCCAAGGTACAGAGTGACCACACAAACGTTAAGTAAAATGTCAGCTTCTAAAGATCTGTCCTCTGGGACTGAGAGAGGCGACTTCCTCTACAAAGGTCAACCGGTTGTTGGATCCCACATGTACTAGGCTGTTCGAATATAGATGTTAAAAATATCTAAACGTCAAACCCTCAGACATTTTACTAATTAAATATTTACAATGCTTCCCACATGTGACGGCGAGAAAGTCCCGTACCTGTATTTTGTTATGCTCCACCATCGCAGCAGCTTTTTTTTTACATACTTGAATATAGGTTTTGTATAGATGCTAGGCTCAGGGGACGCCTCTGCATTGTCAAACACTGTAACCTTTTCTTTATCTGAAAACATGGCCGCACAGTGAGTTCCTTCCATGTAGTGAGGATCTGTGTTTCGGAATCTATTTCACCAGGTAGAGTGTTGCTTGGAAAAACACCTAAAAAGTATTTCTTAGAGTATTTATGACAGCATAAGAAATCCCGAATCTGAACGGTATCCATTTTATAATATTTTAAATAGAGTCAAACAAAATCTGCCAGGCGTGGTTGATCTGAATGACATTGTTGAATACAGTCATGTTCACATTCGTAGCATGGGGCTGACTAAAACATATTTCTGCTTTTAGATTTCCATTTTTGATCAAGCTGTAGTGGTCGCTGTCTTCCATGTCGGGTCAGATCGAAAGCGAACAGCGTGTAGCCCGTCCCATATCCTTCTCTTGACACTAAGACTCCTGAGTCAAGCAGGTGCTTCCTGATTATTGAAACCAAGCCCAGATATTCCCTGATAAAATTAGCATCTCCAAAGCTGAGTGTGTATGGTTGTGCAGGGATCACATACTCTTCGTGGAACAACGCTGCGTAGTTGATGTCGAAGTGTTTGAAATTGAAAGGGTTGGAAGTATACAGACCGCTAAAAGCTGTGTTGTCGACAAAACCTATGATAATAGGTTTCGGTAGTAGCCCCAAAAATAAATGTTGCTGCTGGGTTAATCTGGTACCAGCTGGGATGCTCAATATCTTAAGTGAGCTACTCTTTCAACGGCGTACTTGGCTTTCAATAGTTGTAAGGTTTCGGCGTGAGGCAGTCTGAGGTTTGGGGACACTTTCACTCTCTTTACAAACAGACTAGCGGACAATATGACCAGTTTATACTGTTCCACATCCCTGCTGATGAGACAGAATGAGTCCTTGTTGCAGTTAAGTTTGATCTTAAGATCAATACTGTTGATGAGCAGTTTATCTTGGAAGGATAGGTCTGAATGTATACGTCCAAGGAGGTCAAACTGTCTACTGCCAGCGGCGAAGTTTACTCCTTTTTACAAAACCTTGATTTTTGTCGTCCAGCTCCTTGTCTTCAAAATGCACATAAGTATCTTTGTAGAAGAGCCCTGCTGAAAGCTGTTTGTCCAGGGCGTTGTGGCTGTAATTTAGAATGCTCTCGATGTAGGCATACATGTTTTCACTTTGCGTGATGAGTCGATCGCCGAAGGGTAATGTTCACCTGATTAAACATGGTTGCGATTGGGTAAGCGATTGCCGCCACTTTAGCGGCGGCCGGTATGTTGGCACTGTCCGCTTTTACAATTTTAAAATCAAGATGCAGCAGAGTATTGTTGAGTCCCAGATACATATCCGTGGACCCTGACACAAAAAACTCAATTGGTGCCAACTGCATCAAAGCTGCTAAAGGCGATACTTCCATGAAAAAACTGTTTTTGATGCTGATCCAAGCGGGTTTTAGAGAAAACAAGTCTAACTCTGATTTGGTGCATTCTCCCGATGCGCAATGTACGAAGTTCACATTCCAGGTTGTTGCGTTTTAAAAAAATATTTACGCTAGCGGGTGTTCTCTTACGGATCTTCTTTTGTAAGCACTTTTGAAGAGCGCATCTTTTTTTAATAGGGAGCCGGCGGACCCCTACGCTTCAAAGACCTTTGCTTCCTTTTAATACTTGTGCTTGGCCTGTACACAAGTCCCACTCCTTCTTGGGGTTGTTTGTTCATGCGTTCGGCAACAGCTGAAGTCACAGATCCCACCACATCCTGGGCAATATTTGAGGCCGCCGCTTTAATGTGGGGTTTTGCAATTTCATTGCCTCTTCTCAAGAAAGGCATAGCTCTTCTAAACAAACTACAGAAAAAACATCCAAGTCCCGCCTGTACATAACAGGTGTCCCTTGAAAGAATGGTGGCCCTCCATAGCTGGCCTGGTGTCTGTAATAGTACCTGTACAGAGCGGGGTCGCTGGATGTTTTCATGATCACCATGACGACTTCTTATTATTCGCTATCGCTGCACTGCCTTAAATAAAGCTTAACAATATTTTCCCGTATTTAATGGACACCGCCTCAGACTGATCGTCGGAGATCATGACTGTCATAGTGTCAAAATGGGTTTTAGAAATTGCTACGTAGTCAGGTTTGATATATTGAATAATAATCACTGTGTTATTTTCCCCCTTCACCTTGACCCATCTTAACAATGGTGAATAACTATCTTAGATCATCTGTGGCTCTACCATATCACTATACACATAGGATGTATGGAACCCTCCGTTAATATCAGGGCACGTAGAGTCCTGCTCTTTTTATATGCTGTCCGGTTCCTAAAACTCTTCTTAATTTACCTGTACAGCTAAACTCTGTATCACTATTTGGAGCTTTAAGAAACACCTTCCTTCTAACGGTACATACTACTAGCTGAATATTCGAATATGTTTCGATGCTGGCTATGGATTTGTTGATGACCTCGAAAAACCACTGCGACGCTGGAGTAATAGCCGTGCGGAAAGCCAGCGTGTATGCTCAAGAGTTCCTGATCATGCTTTATAGTAAATTTGGCCTCTAGCATTGTAAATATATTCCATGTTCTTGGGTAGTGGATTTCGGTTAGGGCTACCTACCAGTCCCCTTTTAAGTCCACAGGTTCGGCCAGTTTCACAGTATAATTAGAAATTTGTCAGGGAACATGTCCTTCGAGGCGTTGGATGGTAAGGTAATATATAAGGATTTTGTCTCCATATTGTCTCCTTCAGAGAGCCCTTCGTATTTGCACACCCTGCAGGGAGCTGGACAGCACCCAACTGTTTAATTTCTCGGGCGACCCCCTCCATTTGAGAAAGGCCTGTCTGTTAGCCCGCTACCTTTCCGTTTCATCATCTTTACAACCCTGTACACCATGTGTGGATCATCCGGTACCTTTTGTATCTCTTCGTTGTAAAAGGCACCCGACACTGTTTCGCCATCGTAGTCCTTTAACCTGTAAATGTATATACCTTCTTTAAGCTCCACACCCTCCACTATAAATATTTCATCGCTAAAATTCTGCTGGTAGCTCTTCGTAAAGACCCTTTTCAACTTTGAAACCCTAACATGATCCCCTTCTTTTAAAAGAGGCTTCTTTACCTTGGCAGCGAAACGGCCCCCATACACCGATCTCCACACCGCTAAGGAATTATCAGTCGTTACCTCTACAGGAGATGTTTTGATGGTTCTGTGATAACTAGCGTTAAAAGCATCCATAAACGCCTGTAGAACATCCACATATCGGTAGGTGTTGTAGGCCGTGAAATATCCCCACAACTTAGATTTTAACGTTCTGTTAAAACACTCTATAACAGCAGCTTTTACCTCTGTGTGTGTTACAAAATGATGAGCAGCATGCTGTTTTAATAATTTCTGAAACAAATTGTTAAAAAAATCTTTTATGGCGTCTGTTTGCAGTTTTTGAAAGGTTTGCCCCTTTCCTGAAGATGGCTTTAAAGGCCTTGGTGACATTAGCACCACTTTTATCGCTTAGCGCTTTTGCCAAGGCGTACTTGGACAATACAACTATGACCGTTGATATATATCGAGCTCTGTTATTATGCTTGGATAGATCTTGAAGACTAGTTATGTCTGCCTGCTATTGATAATCAAGCTGCACATTAATGATAGTCAGTCTCCTCTTAAAACGCCTCCTGGCTGGCTTGTGGAGTGAATAAGCCTCTTCCCCAGATAACCAGGTTTTCACCTGCACTCTGTTTACCATCTCATTTTCAACTAGAGCACTTCTAAACAGAGCTTTGGCACTTCCAACCCCACTTGCATCGTAATAAAGCTACCCCAGACATGTTAGTAGCCCCTGCATCCTATGAAATGAAAGATGATGGTTTTGTGTAAGGGCATTTTTTTTCAATAAAGAAAGTTAGTAACACACAAACAGGGCATACTTTACAGTTTCATGGTACAAGTCTTGTCGTTGGACAGTTTGAATTTTCACTATGTACACATAATGACACATGCTACATACATTACTAGGGGCCTGGCAGATAATTTGCCTCAGCGGCACAACTTTTGATATGTTTACAGCTATAAACTCAACTACTCTAGACAGGACTTCCCCCGCCCACCCCTCCTATAACTTTGTACACTCAGGATTCTGACGGCATTCAAAAGATCATACAGTTCTTTGTCTTACAATGCAAACCCTTTATTTCAGAAATAATCTTCAATCAGAATTTAAAATAAATATTGCACATACATCTTTCCATAGCCCTTTCTGACTTCCTTCTAATAAAATACATACACAAACCTTTCATACGACAGAGTTTTGAGCTTGGCTTGCTCGTGCATCGGATCTCTTAATCTCTTAACCTTAATCCTATCAGGGTGGACATTTTTCTTTTCCTCGGACAAACCATACACCATCCTTAATAGTTTATATACTTTGTTCAGGTCTAGCAAGCTACATCTATGGCGAATTGTTTTTGAAGTGTATGAGTCATATAGACCCTGGGGAGCGTCGTGCTGCGGAAAATGTTATGGCTGTTTCAGAGGTTATAATAGTCACGTTTGACACACACGCTCACAACAATCACAGCAAAACCTTTACCATGACATATGGCGTTGTTGGGTATGCCTGGAGCTTTGTTTGCAAAATCTACGATATTATAGGTACAAACACATTTCTTACGTGGCACTGTGTTTTGGATTGTGGAACTTTCAGTCTGTTTTGAATAGCATAAGCAGTAAAAATTTATGGCGTTAACCTTTGGCCACATCCCCTCTACCACAGCTCTTTTTGCTGATGCTTTCTACGGTTCAAAAAAAGAAAGAAAGACAGACTATTAGTTAAAAATAAAATATAGCTGTATATACGATATACGTAAGTATCTATAACAATTTTTACTAATCTCGTAATTTTCATGGGACTTGGCAGCAGTTCTGAAATCTTGAGTCTCTGAGGTCCATCGAGGCATAACCGGCGTCAGAATTTACGCGCAGCTGTTGCACGTCTCCGGAGCAGATTCCTCCCAAAAATCCATATCTTCATAGACCGGTGATTTAGGAGCTGTTATAGATTCTTCTACAGTTTCCATGTCTATGAAATCGTTTCTGGCATTTGCTCCGTTACTCGAGGCTTCGCTGCTGGAGCCCTTAATAGGGGAATATCAGTTGCGGCAAATCCTTGAGGCTGAGCATTTACAAACGCCGGCAGAGCTCCTCGTCAAAACCAGTGACGTCATGACCAACCTCTTTAAGGTCGCTCTGCTGCATGTTCTGCTCCATTGTCGCTGGTGTCGGGCTACGATAATACCATACGATACGATAAACCACCATCAAAGGGCGTTTTTTTGATGAGGTGGGTGTATCTCTTCATAATGACCGAGCGATCTCTCTCTGGAGGGCAGATCCTGGGTTTGGCATAGGTTGCTTAGGAGCTCCTTATGTGTATTCTAAGCATAAAAAATGGGGCGTACTCCTCCACATCACGGTCACCTGATCTCCATGGGCTCTGGTTCGTTGAGGGCTGCCGCATAGCCCTAACCATGTTGTAGAACCATGAGCAAGTGACTATCCCGTGACCAGGGTTGATGTCACAACACACGTGACCCAACACGGTCACATGACCCCCGGATGTAACGTCACTGCAGGGGAAGGCCCCCAGGGGCCTGGAAGTCCGGGTAACAGAAGTGACATCACTTTCGGGGTGGGACAACTGTCACTTTTTGCATGATGGAAGAAGATATCCCTCCCTTCTACTTATACCCCAGCAGCTTCCTCAGCAATGAAGTTTTGCAAAAACCAAAATCCGCATTCACAAAACAAAAGGCTGGTAGCCACTGCCAAACCTTTTGGTTTTGCCACTGCTTGTTGTGTATTGTTTGGAGGCTCAAATCATAGAAATTGCTTTGGCCAGGGTCCCCCGCTTCCAATAGTAATTCAGTGGACTCCACAGAGGTCACAAGGTTAACAACTCCTGCTGAATACTATAGACAGCTTTTATAGTAACTGTTGCATTTTTAAGAAGTGTGAGAGTTAGGCAAACTAACATTTGACACACTATAGTTAATCATTTATAAAGATACAGCAATTAGAGAACAAACCTTACTTTCTTCCATGTGATTCAATCAGAATCAGAATCTTTATTGTATTTAGTTATTTAAAACCATTACAACAGTACAGAATGATTATCATAAAAACTAAGAGCATTTCTGTAGTGAAGAAGTTGCAGCAAACACAGGTAGGTACCAGCAAAAACTTTATTTGCAACAGGGACTGCGCAGCAGCCAACAGAACAGGCAACTTAATTCAACTGCTCGACATATTCAAACCCAGCGTTCAAGGTTCTGTTGTGGAATGCAAACACGCAAGTAACCGCGAGGGGTGAGCATTCCACAACAGAGGAACACACAGTGAGGGAAGCCACTACATTATCCCCCTCCTCTAAATGCTTTTTTAAAAGAAACCAGAAACAGGAGCAACAAAAGGGGAAGCAAGGGTAGACAGGAGGGGGGAAAGGGGAGAAAGAGCAGACGTGCACATGAAAAGAAAAACAAGGGAAAGCGGACACAGAAAGGAACAAGAGAACCAAATTAGCGAAATCTCATAAGAACAGAACGGCGTCTATTGCTCCTGTGCAAATCCAGCTGGAGAGGAGCATCTGATTGTTTTTCAATAGACACATCAGCAGAACTGCTAAACGAGCGACAGGTGGGAGCATATCCAGTCAACTTAACCCTGGACATGTTCCACCAATGATTGTTGTTCACCCTAACAGCATTTCCACAAACCCTGTCCACAACCATGGACTCAGAGAACTTAGCATCTCCTTTTTTGCTGTGAACAGGAATCTTCACATGCACAGTGTCCGCAACAACAAATGTACGAGGAATCGTTCTTCTCCTAGCATCAAAATAAGACTTTGGGCGTAGTAGCTTTGGAGACATTTTCTCTGATGAGGTCGTCCACACCCGCAATGGCATCCATCTTCATCCATTTAGACATCCATCCAGGACACACCTTGGAGGAAGGCTTCCTTCCACGCAACAATTCAAAAGGGGAAACTTTGGTGGAAGAGTGGTGAGTGGTTCGGTAGAACCATAGCATGGAGTGCACAGCATTCTGAACGATGCACTTGCTAGCAACAGCCCATTGTACACAGTTATTCAAAACCCTGTTCATTCGTTCCACAAGGCCGTTGTTTTGTGGGTGATAAAGAGAACTCTTGGAGTGAGCAATACCACCTTGCACTAAAAAAGCTTGGAATTCCTGACTGACAAACTGTACCCTGTTGTCAGAAACAATGGTAGAGGGAAAACCCTCCCACAGGAAAATGTCCTTGAGGAAATCAATGACATTTTTGGAATTGGCTCGCCAAAGAAACAAATCTCTGGCCACTTGGAATAGTAATCAATGGCAACAACAGCAAAGCGAGAGGAGGGAGGAAGAAGGTTGAAAGGACCAACCAGATCAATACCAATTTTCTCCCAGGGCCTAGCTGAAAGATCAATGGGTTGGAGAAGAGGAGTCCTCACTTTCAGTCCTTTTTCAGCATTCAAACATACAACACACTCCCCTACAAAAGCATCAATGTCCTTGTCCATAAGGGGCCACCAAAAACACTCCCGTTGCCTGCGCTTGGTGAGAGTTCTGCCCAAATGCCCCTCATGTGCACCACAAATCAATCTTCCCCTGAGTTTATCAGGAGGAATCAACATATCACCCCACACCAGGATGCGGTCCTCCATAGAAAGTTCAAGGGAGACCTTTACAAAGGTTTGTAAGGAGTACGGTGCATTCTTTTCCTTTGGCCAACCACCTTTGATACACTTCATGACTTGACACAGCAAGACATCTTTAGATAACTCATCTCTCCATTCTTGCTCACCCTCAGCACACGTCACCCATAGCCATGGTGGCAATATAACAATTGTCCAGATCATCATCATCACCTAAAAAGGAATCATCCTCGGACACAGGAAAACTCAAGAAAAAGTCCGCCCTGCCATTCTTGTTACCAGGCTGGGAGGCAACTTCAAAATCATATTGTAACAACTTAGTGGACAACTTGGCTATTCTGGGAGTGTCTTCTTTGATTTTGTGCCCAGAAGGGATGGAAACAAGGGGACTGTGATCGGTGCGTAACTCGAAATGGTTGCCCCAAATGTAAGGATGAAATTTCCTGATGGCCCACCAACAGGCCAACAGCTCTCTTTCAATGAAAGAGAAATTCAACTCTGGACCACGCAAAACTCTTCATGCATAACCCAAAGTATTCTCCGTACCGTCTTTGGTCTGTGTGAGTATAGCGCCCAACCCAACACCACTGGCATCGACGGTGATGGTGCACCTGACATTGGGATCAAAAGATTTGAGAATATTTGAACCAACTAACTGGGTCTTGATCCATTCTAAAACTTCCTAACAGTGATCATCCCAGACAAAAACCACACTTTTCTTCAACATATTGGTGAGGGGTTGGACCTTAGATGCACAAACCGGGAGTAGAACTCACAGAGTCCAATAAATGATTTGAGACCAACCTTATCAGAAGGCGCTGTGCAGTCAACTATGGCCCTCATCAGACCAGGCCTTGGTTCCACCCCTTGTTCAGACGAAACATGTCCCAAGTACTCCACCTTCTTTACAAGGAACAGACATTTTTCTTTTTTAAGCACAACATTCTTCTCCTGCATGATGTCCAGAACATGGTACAAGGATTCATCATGCTGTTCCTTGGATACACCATAGATCAAGACATTGTCTTGAAAGACAGTGACACCCTTAACCCCTTTAAGCATGTGGCACATAATCCTTTGAAAGACCGCCGCCGCAGAGGCAAGGCCAAATGGCATCCTGCAATATTGGAAATCCAATGGGTGACACAAATGCCGTGAGGTGCCTTGAGGAAGGATCCAAGACCACCTGGTGGTAAGCTGACGCTAGGTCCAGTTTGCTGAACCACTTGGACCCATTAATCATTGTCAACAATTCCAAAATCTTGGGAAGAGGGTGCAAGTCAATCCAGATATCTTTATTGAGACTGCGTAAGTCAACACAAACGCGAAGATCTCCATCTTTTTTCCTGGCCACAACCAGAGGAGAAAGCCACAGGGAGGACTCTATAGGCTCAATAATGCCTTTCTCACACAGGTCATTAAGCTCTTGCTCGAGCCGATCCCTGACACTAAAAGGGACACTCCTGAGTCTGTGCTCGACAGGAATCGCATCATCCTTAACCCTAATCAGATGGGTAAAACCCCTGATCTGTCCCAACCCTCCCCAAAAACAGAGGGAAAACGTCGGAAAACATTTTCAGAATAGTCATTGGAGGAGACAATAGAGACCTGTTCTTTTGTGCCAGGCCTAAGAACCATCTGAAAGAGACCTTGATGGAACCAACCCAGAATGGACAAGCCCTTGATGGCCACATACACCTTACCGAGGATCTTCCTACCTTTAAATTCAAGAATATCCTCAAAGTAACCAGCCAACTCTATCCTCTGCCCTTCATAAGAAACAGGAGCCCTGTCAGGAGGTTCCAAAGTACGAGAACCCCACACCTCGTGAAACATTTCCTGGGTGATCATGGTTATTCTTGCACCTGAATCCACAAGCAGACAAGTTTTTATCTCCAATGCCAATCTCTACGTAGGGGTCAACACATTCGGAGCCGTCTCCCACAACAACAGGCTTCTCGCCAACCACCATAACCATGTCTCACAGCTCATCCTGAATACTACTGAATAATTGTCAGGGTCAACAAGTAACGCATCAGACACATTCGCGACAGAGGGGGTGTTGTCCTGTTTGCCAACCTGAGGAGTAAAACTACCCCGTTTACTACTTTGACTGACTTTGGCAAAATGCTTTAGCTTGCCACAGGACCTGCACATAACACTCTTGGCCAGGCACCCTCTACCCCCTTTGACATGTGAGAGGTTCCCACAGCGGAAACACATGTTATGTTGTTTGAAAAATAAACTTTCGGAACGTGGAGCAACATTGTTTTTAAATTCTTTGGGTCTAACCGCCCCCACCAGACTTGTCCCCTAACTCTTTAACAGATTTGAACATGTTTTTAAATTGTAATGGTTTTTAACCAAACAATAAAGTCTATATATATCTTTAACAGAAGCTTTTGAGAGCTTGATGCTCTTCGCAGTTTGAATAGTCTCCTCGAGGGAGGGATTACCTGCTGGATAGTCTTGTCGGAACATTTACAAATGTACTGGTCCCTGACCAATTGGTCCGTAAACACCTCAAACTGACACTCCGCACTCAATTTACGGAGAGCAGACACAAAAGCATCAACGTCTTCTCCAGATCTCTGCTCCCTTTTGAAGAACTTGTGTCGAATGACAACCAAACTGAGCTGTACGTCAAAACACAACTCCAATTACTTTACTGCCTCAATATATTCATCAATGTCTTCCTCCTCCTGGGCTCGTACTAAAGTTGGCAAATGTTTGAACACTGATCTCCATTTGAAACCTAGGGAGTGCAGAAGGAGACATTTTTTTCCTTTCCGCCCTATAACGAGATGTTCCAATAGCTCCCAAGTAAGTCACAAAAACATCATACCAATTTTTCCATGTTATTGGCGGGTTTCCAGGCACCTCGAGAAAGGGAGGTGGGGGAGAAACAGACTGCATGTTAGTTGTAGAAAGGATATGTCTTAGCTGATTTTTGATTAGCTGACAAAACCCCAGACAAGACAATAAAAGTAAACAATAGCCACCAAAATGGACCTTGAGAAGAGCCTAAAAATGTGCACAGAAGAGTAGAAACAGGTATGGCATGCCAGGTGTGCATGTCACCGTTGGACTGATTACAGATGAAATACAACTTGTGCTAGACAGACCAATCTTTGACACAGAGGGTGTGCGTGTCACCATTGTTGAAAACAACCATGCAGCACATAGGAAAATGACAGGTGTGCATGTCACCGTAGGTGTTTATATCTGCCTTGATGTAGCGCAACTGAAGACAAACTGCAAGTGACACGCAAGGTATGAGTGTCACCGAAAAAGGAAAAATGTAATGTGGAATAAACAATGCGCCGCCGGAAGATTGTACACTGATACGTAAGGTTTGACAGGTTTAGAGCAAAACGTGTAGATTGGCTGAAACGCAAGCTGACATGCAAGGTGTGCGCATCACTGAAACTTGCGGCTGACTGGTATGGATCAAAACCAGGAAACTGGCTGAAACGCAAGCTTACACGAAAGGTGTGCGTGTCACCGGTGTGTGCTTCGTTTAGATAGGAGCTTGCAACGCAGAAACCAGCATAGACGAAAACGGCCAATATAAAATGGCTGCGACGCTAGCTACGGGACGTGCGTAACGTGCATTAAGACGACGCAGCATTACCACATCCTAGGCCTGGACTTAGTAGTTCGTGCGCCTGACCTGAAAATGTCGCCTTGCGTGACGCAATGTTGCTTCTAAAATGCCTGCCCCCGGCTAGAACTAAGCTGTTGGTTGCACTGCTGCTTCGGGACGGCAAACGCGTTGCACACAAACAGTACCTCAGGGTGTCCGCCCCTGACAGACCACCACAAGCGTCTGGAGTCAGGTGGAGAGTTGCTGGAACAGCTGGAGGATCACGAGGCAGGAGAATCTTCGGAGTGAAGAAGACGATATTCAGAGAGCCGATCTAGAGAGACTCCGTGGGTCCTGCAGTCCACTGTCGCTCGTCGCCAATATAAATGTAGTGAAGAAGTTGCATCAAACACAGGTAGGTAGCAGCATAAGAACTTTATTTGCAACAGGGACTGCGCAGCAGCCAACAGAACAGGCAACTTAATTCAACTGCTCAACATATTCAAACCTAGTGTTCGAGGTTCTGTTGTGGAATGCACACACTCAAGTACCCGCGAGGGGTGAGCATTCCACAACAGAGGAACACGCAGTGAGGGAAGCCACTACAATTTCCAAATGCTAATTTTCAAAAACTTAATTTGATTTATATACACTATTTACTTTTCCCAATTATCATTCATGGACATCGTTTTAATATAAAACACTAAAAACAACACATTTTAAAAACCATCAATAATTAATTTCTCCCGGAAGTTATTATAAAACAGATTATAACCAATATTCTTAGTCCTGTAACCCCATATTTGAAATTTCCTTAAAAAAAGGGGCTATAAACTTTACTCTCCTACAAGCAAGTACGGCTGAATGTCCACTTAGCCAGGTGATGACGGCTTGCCGGCATGTACGTATTCCCATATTTCTGAATAATTGTTTCAGAAGAATCTTCTTTTGCGCCAAGGGATCAGGACAAACACATAATAGATGAATTAATGTTTCGCTCTTATATCCCCATAAGCTACAAGAAAGATCCTGTGGCTGTTTTTTCCAAGATGGGACGAAGTCTTTAGTTTCCATAATACCAAGCCTGAATAGCATAAATTGATGTTTCAATCTTAATGAGAAGTGTTCTGCCAGATACCCTTGAGAACCTATGTTGGAGTACGAATTGATTACTGTCCAGGTATGTCTCCTTAGTGCAAAGGCATTTTTATCGGTTAGATTTGATGATATTCGCATTGTAGATTTTAACACTTGTTTGAAAGGTGCCTTTCCTAATGTTGCTCCCCAAGCTTCTTGTATACCTAAATCCTTAATAGATAAGGTTCAATAATTTCCCCAGGATCCTTTTTTAGAACTATTCAGTTGTTCCTCTATTTCCTTCCAGCATTTTTCTGCTGCTCGCAGTCTCCAACACAATTTTATAAAATCACTTTCACACTGATGTTTCTGATTTTTTAGTCCAAACTCTAAACGTATTTATACAGGTGAGATTGATTTTGGGATATTAAATACAGATCTATAGACTTTTATTTGGCTTCTATTCAACGTGTCTATTTCCAAACCACGCATAATTTCTGTACCATAGGATAATGAAGGTAGTAGCCGGGCCTCCATAACCTTAAGTAAGTGGGTTAACGACTAAGAGGCCGATTCCGATGTCGGACGGACTCGTCCAGGAGCCGTAACCGACCGACCTGCTGTCGTCGGTTACGGCCCTGCAAGTACGATGCGACCGAACCCTGTTCGGTCGCACTCGTATACCTCACAATGGGAGCATGCATTCCGAGCGGAATGCATGCTTGCATTGTGAAAAGCAGGGGTGCAGTTCATCCCTGCACCCTGTGGCCGGCACCCCAAAGTGCCTGCCACCGGGTGCAGGGATCAACAGAGGGGCACCATAGGTGCCCCCAGGCCACCATTCGGCTGCCTCGCACCCATGGGGGCCCTACTGGGGGCCCCCAAAGACAGTCACCGACTGCCTTTTCGTGCCGGAAAGACCGGCACGAAAAGGCAGTGAAATACTGCCATCGTACTCCCTCGGTCGTGAAGAGGCGGCCGGGGGAGTACTGAAGGATTTCCGGACGGCAGTCGGGCTCTCCGAGCCCGTCGTAAGCCATCCGGAAAGCCGAGTCGGATTCCTTTCCGACCGAGCCCATCGGAATGGCTCGGTCGGAAAGGAATCCGGCCGGCATGTTCCGATTCGGTCGGAAGGGCTCCGACCATCGTTCGGTGCCCTTCCGGCCGAAATCGGAATCGGCCCCTAAATTTTTGTTTTAATTTTTTTAATCCATATGTTAATGATTGTGCCATTGCCTGAATAGACAATAAATTGGATTTACCGGTCATTTGCTTATTCAGAATAAACCCCAAATATTTATAGGAGCGCACTTCATCCTATTTATTTCCTTCCAACCACCATGCGTGATTTTTTAACTGAAAATCAACCAACCGGATTCAATCAATAAGTGAGCATTCATTTGTTTAAAATCCAACTAATGCAGCAGTAAGTATTACACACAGTAGGTGTGAGAACTGCTGTTACGCATTAAATTCAGGGGAAGACAAAATATTAGGTTTTAGCTGTTCTCACATATGCTTTCTAAGTAGTAGGGACAGTAGTATCTAAAGGCACCATAGCAAGATGGAGTATACAAACAATAAAATTTTGCTACAACTTAGCAAACAAAAAGTTAGATATTAAACCAAAGGCTTGTGCTACAAGAAAGAAAGGGCCTCATTAATCATTACATAATTTATGCAGGGCATGTGCTTGTAGAAGTGATTTAATAACGCAAATGGTCCCAGTTACGTACCTGTAAAAATGGTTTGAAAGCCTAAAGTCCTTCTAGATTCAAATGTAACTCTCCACCTCTCTAGAGTAACTAGCAAGAGGAAGTGATAAAAGAATCTTAAATGGAAGTTACGTACAGGAACATGGGTTTACAGTTGACATCCTAGTGAGTCCATTAGACTCTACCCAGGTCGATGCCCAGAGGTAAAAAAATAATAATAGGGATATTGGAAACGCTTTCAGACCCAACCACTACAAGGAGGGGAATGAACAGCTTGTGAATCGAAAAGAACGTCTTGCTACAAAACCATTGTTACAGGTAAGATACTAGATGAGAACCTTTATACCCAATAGCATACTGTGTTTTCATGTTGGTGTAGTATTTAAAGCATAAACTGTAGTGTTATAGCCTGGTGCCTAGGGCTATACCCATTGTTAAAGGCCCTGAACCTGAGTTATAGGCCCGAGCCACAGGCGACGGCCTATAACGAGTGTGAGGAACTTTAACCACAATTAGCTTCCTCTCCTACTACTCATTGACTTTAAATTTGCCTTGGTCAATGTACACCACTTCACTGACTTATGGCTAGGTGTGTGCTACAGAAATACCATACACACACACACACACACACATATATATATATATATACACACACACATATTTATGCTGTTCCACCAGCGATTGTTAGATTAAAAAGTAAATCTGACCACCACCAGTGTATGCACTTTCCCCAATGTTTGTTAGATTGAAGTTAGAATAGTCTATCTGACCATCTGCCACCCAATGAATGCACTTTTCTCAGCGTTTGTTGGAGTGGGGTTAAAATAGTATATTTGACCCCATAACGTATGTATTTTCCCCAACATCCATTAGATTGGACATGCAATTAGATTGGACATATACCCGTAAATTTAATTCCTCAGCCTCCCCCAAAATGTAAGTATGTTTCCCAGTGTTTTGTATGATCTTTCTTACAGTAGTGTTTTTGAATAGTTTCTTATTTTTTTAGGTTTGAAGTTTGGCTACTTTCTTTTATTTTTCAATTGTTTATACATGTATTAGTATATTTCATTAAAAAGTATATATATAAATATATATCTTAAGTTATTATAGTTCTTATTTTCTTAAATTTTGTTTTGTTTTTTACAACTACTTATTCATGTGTTATAATTTTTGTTAGTAATTTATTGGTTTTCTTATGCACTTATGCATATGCACTAACAGTTTATTCCCCCATCCCCTCTTCTTAACCCACCAGGTGAATCACTTGACAATAAAGAATAAAGATGCAGACCATAACTCTAAGTTCTTAAGCTTTGTATACCTAAAACCATGAGTGCTAATTCAAGATTTTAAGGGTTCAGATCTTAGCATTTGGCTAGTCTCAACAACTGTGATGACCGGGAGCATTTCAGTAACAGCCAGATAATCTGCCAATGAACACCATATGGCTTCATAATTACTTCCCTTATCATTTAAGTCCCAAGTATCATTGTCCACAGTTTAGTCTACCAATCCTGTATTGACGGGAAATTAGTCGACTTCCATCTGATGGCAATAAGCTGTTTAGCAGCTAATGTCATGTTTGTGATTATTCTCCAATGTTATGCTATGGTAATTTGACATAGTATAGCGCGCAAATCACCCAAGGGCATCTCGACGCTGTCGCAGAAACAAGATCAGGGACGGAAAAGATGTTCAGAATAGATATGATTTGAGTAGTTTCCTTAATTTACAGTAGTTTGGACAAGAGCGAACGTGAAGAGGAAGCTTATTCCAGTACAAGGGGGCGAGAGAGGAAAAAGCCTTTCCACCACTGCGCGTTTGACGAATGCGGGGAACACACAGTAAGGCTTTATCGCGAGATCTTAAATTTCAGCAAGGTGTGTATACTTTTATCTTTTTTTGAAGATATAACGGGCCTTTCCCTTTTAATGCGCAGTATGTAAGGCAGCAGATCTTAAAATAAGAACGTTTCTTAACTGGCAACCAGTGTAGTTATTTCAGCAAAGGGGCCGAGGAAGTAACAGAAGGGCAATTAGGAACGAGCCTGGCTGCAGTATTTTGAATGACCTGAAGTTTTTAAACTAAATTTTCACTAACATCTGCCAAAAGTGCATTGCCATAGTCTAGTCTGCTTATTACTAAGGCTTGGACCAGGGTTCTACGGGCAGAGGTAGGAAGGTAGGGGAAAATTCTGCGCAACAGGCGCAGGTTGTAATGGCATGTACCAATGGTAGCCGAAATGTGCTCTTTCATCGTTAAGGCTTGGTCCATTCTTATCACCAAATTCTTTACTGCTTGTTTAGGCATGGGAGTGGCACCCAGTTGCTGAGGCCACCAGTCGTCAGTCCAGATAGAGCAGGCTTTGCCAAACAGCATGATCTCCATCTTATCTGCATTCAATTGGAGATAGTTCTCATTCATCCAGTCGGAAATATCTAACATGCCTAAGGCAAAATGCTTTTTAGTCGCTATCAGATCCTGGCCAAACGTAAACACGAGCTGGGTGTCATCTGCGTATGAGATTATTTCAAAGCCAAAACGTTCTGCAATCCCAGCCAAGGGAGCCATGTAGATGTTAAACAAAGTGGGGCTCAGGCATGAGCCCTGCAGAACACCCTTGTCTAAGGTTATCTTGCGTGAAGAGTAAGGGCCCAGGATGACAGTTTGATGTGTATCTGTCAAAAAATGGTGGAGCCATTTGAGTGCCAGACCCTGTATGCCGATTGCTTGTAGTCTTTCCATCAACCTCGTATGGGAGACTGTATCAAAGGCTGAAGAAAGATCTAATAGTACAAGCATCACTGGGTTTCCCGCATCCAACCCCAGGCGCAAGGAGTCCGTCACAGCCAGGAGCGCCGTCTCCGTGCTATGCCCTGGGCGGAAGCCCGATTGAGAGGGATCAAGAATTTGTTTGAGTTCGAGGTAAGTGCCCAATTGTTTATTGATTAGACCTTCGAGCTGTTTGCCTAGGAGAGGTACAAGGATGTAGGGCGGTAATTACCCAGAGATTTTTGGTCCAAAGTAGGTTTTTTTAAAATGGGCCGTACGCATTACGCCTTGCACTCTGGCGGGATAGTGCCAGTTTTGATCGAACAATTAAGGATCTCTAGAATCACTGGGGCACAAAGGTTGGCCAGCAAGGACATTATTTTAGGTGGGCATATGTCTTGAGGAGAGCCAGACTTTGCTGACACCAATGAACTATGGATTTCCTCCATAGTGAAGGGCTAGAAGCTGTCTAATGTATAAGGAGTAACCTTTAACTGATCTGCCTCAGAAATAGTGATCTCTGTGCCCTGAGGGGAGGCGATATTACATTTTGTATAGATATGGGAGATTTTCTCCTGAAAGAAATTAGCCAGTGAGTCACAGAGTTTCTGGGATTCAGAAGGAGACTGAGTGCACGCCTGAGGGGTGATAAAATCATGAACTATGTTGTAAAGCACTTTAGGGGAGTTGCCTGCCTGTCGATTTGGTTGATAATAAAACTACGCCTAGCAGATTTGATGTTATGATGATAGCGGGACAAAGCTTGTTTGTACAGATCCTTATCTTGAGGCTCTCTGCTTCTGCACCAGTGTCTCTCTAGGTTCTTGCACTTAGATTTTTTTATTTTTAGCTCTGGCGAGAACCAGGGGACCAAAGGTCAGTAAATGGTGGAACAGTATTTTTTATAATGGACAATTGCGTCCAGCGCTACAGTTAAAGCATAGTTGAAGGACTTCAATAGTTCAGAGACCTCAGGATTACTTTGCGGCGAGCTGGGGTGAAAAGCTTCCCTGAAAGCTTCAGGAGTAAGTTTATGCCACGGTCTATGGGCATCGAGTGGCGATCTGCTGTTCCTTGTTGTAATAGAGGGATGAAGGGACTGAACATAAAAGGTAATTAAGAAATGGTCAGTCCATGTAAGGGGAAGTGGTGCCTTACAGTCCAGAAGTTCAATGTTGGAAAATAATAGATCAAGTGAATGGCCAGGTGTGTGCGTTGGGCCTCTGACTCTTTGGGAGAGTCCTAATGTTTCTAGGTCGGTTAATAGCTTCATTACTTCCAAATTGGTGTGATCTTCCCCATGGAAATTAAAGTCGCCTAGGAGAAGAAATGTATTTGAGGCTAAGACATGCGTGCCTATATATTCCACCAGCTGTTGACTGAAATTGGCCTTAGCCCTGGGGGGTGATAGATCAGAGCTCCATTCCAGCAATCGGTTGCGGAGAGTTGTAGAGACTAGTCGAATCCCCAAGACCACTATTTCATGGTCCCTGTCCCTTCACTGTTACGTCCATGTGTATCCAATGTCTACAAAGTTTTCGGAGCCCTCCTGACTTTCTATGGGCTCTCAGGACCCTCCTTGAGCGGACCCCCCCATATAAAGGTGTCTGGCAGTCAGCAGAGTGTTGATATCTGTACCTAGGATTTTAATCAGATGGGCCTGAAAAGAGATAGAGCAGCCTGGGTAAAACCTTTAACTCAACTGCTATTACCTTTCCCAGCCACATGATCTAAAGTCCTTGCCACCTACAGAGGTCTTGCGTGAGGGCATTGTGCAATTGGAGATAGTTTGCTTGATATAATGTCCAGATGTTAAGTATGATATGCGTGTCTAAATATTAGATCGGATCCTTGCCCCATCGAAAGGGCATTTCTGTGTTTTCTTGGCTGAGGGAGTCCCACAGTAATAACTCTGATTTGCTTAGATTAACTTTAAACCCAGATCATCTACCATATCGTTCTCCAACGCTCGTGGGATATAGATATCTCGGTCAAGTGCTGTCAAAAGCATATCAGCAAATAGGTTGATACCCTGTTGATCTACACCGATGGGCATCGCTTTAATGTCGGAGTGCTGCCGGATACTGTGCCAGCTACGGGTTTCACAGCCAGCGCAAAAATTATGGGGGAGAGAGGGCACCCCTGCCTTGTGCCTCTGTGTAAAGAAATTGCTTTCGTCTTTGTAGCATTTATCAATTTCTGTGCCTATTTGCTAATATTTTAGTGAAAATCTTTGCATTTGTATTCAACAACACTATGGGCCTGTATGCGTCGCATTGATCCTCCGGTTTTCCTGCTTTGTTTATGAGTCTGACTTATGCCTCCAACATGAATGGGGTTGTCCCTTTTGTAGTGAAGAAAGAGTTGTAAAGGTCCACTAGTCTGGGGACCAACTCCGAGCAGAAGTATTTGTAAAACCCATTGGTCAGCCCATCGGGTCCAGTGGATTTATTGGGAGGAAGGTCCAAGATGGCCCTCAAGTACTCGTCCAGGGTAATGAGCGCCTCCAGTGCTTCTCAATTTGCCTTTGATAAAACTGGGAGGTTGGTGCTATATAAAAATGCGCGCACTTCTATCCATGAGACCTGACATTCCTCATAAAGAGCAGAATAATATGTGTTTAGGGCCTTGTTTTGTCCGGCTTGCTTCTAAAAACGGAGCCATCCTCTCCATTCAAGGCAGGTATTTTATGCAGTGCCAAGTGCCTCAGTCTCCTAAGCAGGAGTCAGATGGTTTTATTTGCTTTCTCATAGAATTTATTTTTTAAACATTCGAGGACATTCTCTGACTTCTCTGTTGCCAAAAGGCCTATTTGGCCCTTTAGCGAGGTGACATTTCTCAGAGTCTCCAAGATTCCCTTTACCCTATATTCTCCCTTGGCTAGCTGCAATACAGTCTCCAAGGAGTCTCTGAAGGCCCACCTCATTCGCAGGTGGTTCACCTCCTCTAATACATACTGGCCCATTATGATGGCCTTAAAGGCATCCCATAAGGAACCCATGGACACTTCTCCATTATCGTTCTCTTGATGTGTTGATGGTGTCTCTAAGGCATTGACTGATCAGTTGCCCCCATTGAGGCATCTGTCAAATTTCCAGTGTGCTCTTCACTAGAGGTTGTCCATGTTTTTCCCTCCCCATATTAACATTGCATGGTCAGAGATCAACACTGATCGTCTGCCATTGCCTTTGTAGCAGATACTCGTCCATGTGCCCGCCACATCAGATCAATTTGTGAGTAGGACCGATGTACGTGGAAGAATAAAGTGTAACCTCTAACGTCAGGGACTTTACCCTGCCATATGTCTACCATCCCAAGCTCCTCCAATTCTGTTTGCAATGTCTTGGACATACTGCATTGTATATACCTGTCCTGTGGGTATCTATCCTGACTGGTACAGAAATCTCCCACTCGCAGCATTTCTGAGGGGCTATCAACCCTCTCACAAAGTGTTCCTGGCCAGTGTTTGGAAGGTATAAATTTAGGATGCTCTGAGCTTATCTCTGACATTTCCCTTCCCGGTGAGTGTGTCTACCTTCCTGCCCATAATCCTAAACTACACATAGCAAAGGTCCTTATGCAGCCTGATCATAAACCTTCCTCTTTTGGTATTTGTGGCAGCAAAGTATTGAGTGGGATATAGTTTGTATGTCAGTTTTCCGTTGGTGAGTTTCCTGCAGACCTACAATATCAGGAAGCCCATCAGTCATTTCCCACCATATTTTATGCCTTTTTACCAGGAGTTTAGTCCCCTGACAATTCTCGATATTATCTTAACCATGTTTGTTTGTTACTATTGTGTATCAAAGCTCGATTTGCACTATTGCTCTTTGTAATGCCTTAATTGTCATTGTCAGATCATTGCATGGTCCCTGTCTTACTTACATCTAGTATGAGGTTACCCTCGTGATGGGCTCCCCCCCCCACCCTGTGCTCTTAACTCCCCCACCGTTCAACCATTCCCCCTAAAACCAACAAATACATACACAGTGGTAAACCTGTCCCGGTCTGCACCTTCTTCTGGCCCCCTGCCCTCACCCTCCACATTTCGAGAGCAGATTGTCGCTCTGTGAAACATTATAAATGTAATTGTGGGCCACCCTCTGTGCTATCAGCAGACTCATTTATCCTGTTCCAGAGCCCACGGTTTCTGTTGTATCTTCAAGGTGCATTCCGGTTTCAGTACTATGCACACATGCTTACATTTCATGCCTCAGGGGGACCACAATTAATTTCTAGGGTTCAAATGGGTCATTAATATTTGGCATCCACCCACAGTATGTGTTCTGTAGTCTCTGCTTAATCTAGGTGCCATGTTTCTCAACAACAGTTCCTCATTTACAGGTGGATCTACACACCAGTTTCGGCCATTCCCATTTGTCCCTGGGTCGCCCTTCTATTTGGTCTCCCTGTTCTTCTTGTCCAGATGATGAGTGCTGACTTCCTTTTCCGGTCCCAGTATTTCTTAAGCTTCCTATATTGTGCATTTTCAGGTCGTGCTGGAACCATAGCTCAAAGGGAAAGGTCCATCTGTAGTGAGTTTGCCTTTGCCTAAGTTCGGGAGCGATTGAGGATAGTAGTCACTTTCTGTTTAAGGTGGTTTGTGAGATGCTTTGAAAGAGGTCTATGTTTTTAGGTCTCGCCTACGCAGCGCGCATGCGCTGCATAGGTAAAAAGACCTTTTGCAATCGATTCGGCTTTTCAGCCAAAAACGTGCACGCGTTCCATTGCCTTCAATGGCAACGCGTGCACGTTTGGCGATTCACTTGCGGGAGCGAGCAGCTGGCGCCATATGGTAGCAATTATCGCTCCTGGTGCCGCTCGCTCCCGCAAGGGAATCGCACTCCCCCCACCCCTCCCACTTTTCTAACCCGGAGTACTGTTTCACTTTCGCGGCCGCGGCCGCACTTGTGTTTCAGTGCTTGTTCAGTGGTGTGTTGGTATTTTACAGGTTTCGTGACAGCAGCAGTATTTCGTAATTATGTATGCAGGATTCTGTGGGCCCGTCAAGAATCAGACACAAAAGGGTAGGCACTCTCGGTGTAGTTTTATTCCAGAGTGTATAAGGACAAAGGAAAGTTCCGAACAATCGAGGGAGGGCCACTTCCGTCAGTGGATCTTCGAGGGGGGGTTTTCTCCGGCCTTGGGTCGTCTCACCGATCATGTCCGTCGGGAAGGTGCCAGGGGAGGGTATGTAACAAAAGAAAAGAGAAACTACTGTCAGTTTCGTAGCCCGTCCGGACTAAAAAGAGAATTGGGAAGGGAGGTGAGGGGGAAGAGAGAGAGCACCACCATCCGCCACCCGTGAATAAAAAGCGCAACGAGGTACAACAGCAGGATTGTATTTTAGATGTTAGCGGGCGTTTGCGTGCCTCCCTCCGCCCTTCTAACTGGCTTCCCGCCCAGGGGTTCCTTATCGTACGCTGCTTTGAGGCGAGCACGTACCTGTTGTAGCCACGTTCCTCCTGGGACGTGGCTGGCTTCCTCGTAGTGTCGAATCGGGTCCGGCGCCCCCTTGACTGGACAGTATTCCGCCTTCTTCACTGCCGGCTCTTCTGGTCCTCCCGGTCGAGACTCGTCGTTCGGTATCGGTCTGGCAAAACTGGTCAGCTGTTCCTCCTTCTCCCTTGTCCAGTCGGCTTGCGCGCTGAGTTCCTCCTGTGGCCTCGTTATGACCCCGGAGGTGTGTCTGTCCCCTCCAATAGGAATCCCCGGTCCGGGTTGGTGGGCGGGCTCAGAGTCTCGAGCGTCCAGGTCCTTAAAGGTCCACAGCACCTTTGAAGCTGCAGAGGACTGAAAAGAAAGGAGGGGCGAGAGATAACGTGGGAACATGTCGGGATCCTCCTCTCCCGGCAGGTCAACAGCCGGGACATCGTGACAGATTCAGAGCCACCAATGCGGTGGCACCTTCTGCCGCTCTGTTTTGTAAACTCGCAAGCTGGTTATTTGGTACTTTTATCACCATTCTGTGGCCCTGTCGGTCCCCCACGTGGAAATCTGCCAACTTGTTTCTGCTAAGCTTCTTTCTTTTGAACGCTACTTTTTCCCCCTGACTCTCCCGGTATGTTCCTGTTTCCGTCTTCTGATAGAAGTTACTTCCGGTGGTGTTCCCTTTTTGCATTCCCCTTCCAGATGTGCTTCCGGTGTGCTGTTGTTATTGTTCCCCCTCTGGGTCCAAACAAGATAGCTTCCTGCTTCTCCATCCTGGGGGCGGATGGCGGCTCGGGCAGCGCTGCTGCTGCTCCTTCTGGGGGTGGCCGGCGCCTCCCAGGGGGACAGGGAGCCCATGTACCGGGACTGCGTGAGCCAGTGTGACCAGAGCAACTGCACCGGGGTCCGCGGGCGACAGTGGAAGGAGCGGCAGCCCTTCTACATGAACCTGACGGGTGAGTGGGGCTCGGGGGCGGCGAAGGGAGGGCAGATGGAATTGTGACTCTGTGGGCATATTCGTTTTCTCGACAGCCCGTTTGCACCGCTTACTTTGGACTATGACATTAGTCTCCTTTCTATATTATAACATAGAACAAGCTACCAGCCTTTGAGAAGCAAATTAATTTATTCATGGATTGTTTGAACCGCACTTTTACGCAAAAAACCACGACGGAGCGACACACAACACACAATTACACAAATGGTATTCTTATCTGTGTAGTTCTCCACGTAACTGAGCAAATGGATTTAGAGTGCCTCACTGACCTTGAGGGATGTCAGTTTATTTGGAAATGCGGGTCACATCAAAAGGTTGGAAGACGCTTACAGTTTAGGTATTGATCAGTGTACTTCGTGTTTGACCAGGCTTTTAATTCAGTGGCCCTTCCTGTATCCTTTGGGGTGCACAGTAATCTCTTCTGCTAGCTGGCCATTAGCTGCTGTGGTATCTTGGGCTGGCCCCAGGTTCCCTTTCTTAACCCGTCGAAAGGTGCTCTGATTGGCTTAGTTCAGGGGATATGAGTGTGAATAATCCCATCTCTCACCTCTCCCGTCCATGGCACTATAGCATCAGTGCAAGCACTCCTATAGTCTTTCCTTTGCATCAGCAGTTTCAACCGAAGTACGTCTGGCTATTTTAATTATTTGTTTAGCTTCTGGACACCTGTTTTAAATATTTACCAGTTTGGGCAGCATAGCGTAGATCTATTTTTTTGTCTATCCTAATTAAAGTGTAGATAATATTTTGTCACGTGGTGTCCACATAGGATTTATGTTTTTCCTCGTGTACAGCTCACAGATTAGAATGCAACACGGAGCGATTACCATTGGTTAGATTTATAGCAAGCATTCCTCCCGTCACCTTTGTGTGTTTCACGACCTAAGTGGCTAAGGGTATGCCCAGACATTGGTCCTGTGCTCGCTGTACTACTGGAACGAGGCTGCATCCAACTGAAGAGCAGCAATAACGGTGAAACCGGTCTTTGGTTGATTATGTTCTGCTTCAGGAAGGTCCTGGCAGTTCAGACTGTACTGCCCCTATTGGAGCAAAGTCAAGACTAATTTGTATACAGCTGCGTCAAACTGAGGTGGACCTGGAACAACCTCCCCCTCTGGCAAAGCCCTACACTGCTCAAGTTCAGGAAAGATCTCAAGACTTCGCTCTTCAGATGACCTTAACGAAGCTGCACACACCCCACCTAGCGCCTTGAGACCCTACTGGGTGAGTAATGCGCTTTACAAACTACTGATTGATTGATTAATTGTTTGAATGATGGGTTGGGATGCCACATTGAGCGATTGCCAGTGGTTAGACTTATTGCAAGCATTCCTCCCATCACCTTTTGTGTTTCTGCGCCATAATTGTACATTTTTAGTTCTGCCTTCACAGTGCAGCTCTCACTATACTTTAAGTGAACACCAGAAAAAGATTTAAGAAGAAATATTAAGATAGGGTCTTAGCTTCTGCCTATGTGTTGATCATTTTCTGTACAAACTTGATTAGTCAGGAGGTGTGTACTTCTACTGAAAAAGAGTGCTTGTTTTGCCTTGTGGAAACGTTTTTTCTCAATACAGTGAGCTTGAGTTGGATATGGCTACAGGCCAGTGGCAATGGCTATAAGCCTGCTTGGTTTGTCAGGAAACGTTATGTCAGGTGCTATAAGTCTGGTCCACTTACAATGAGAAGGTAGAAGACCTACCTTACTAATTGTGAAAATATATTGAATCCAATAGACCTTTTAAGGGTGAGTAGTAAATAAATCTGTTAAAGCCTGCACCTAGGTGTTTTGTTACCTAGACTCTCACAGCTTAGCATAGAAAGACAGGGTTTTGGTTTTTCCCTCTGACAAACCTTAGGGGCAGAAGATTTGTACTAAGAAAACCTTTTTAGGCTCTTTTTTTAAAGAGGTTTCCTATTTTGCCAACTGTAATTTTGTACATATTTCTAATGTCACGACTATATACCTGATGGTTGCCTTGTGCAAAAGCTTTTTTTTTCTCAATAGAGTAAACCTGGGGTGGTTCTGGTGACCGGTTAGTGTTAAAATCTGTGGCTTAGTTGGTTTGTTGTTTAAAGTTATGTCAGATGCCATAGGTATGATCTGTTTATTATAAAAAGTTGTGACAAAGACAGTAGGCCTGAATTTTGTATTGTGAAAAGAATATGTTAAAGCCAATTGACCTTTGGGTGTGAATTGTTATTTGAATATGTTAAAGCCTGTCACTCAGGGACACAACAATATCACTCAGGCCACCACAGCATCAATCAGCACCACCACAGCGTCACTCAGCACCACCACAGCGTCACTCAGCACCACCACAGCATCACTCAGGTCCACCACAGCATCACTCGGGTCCACCACAGCATCACTCGGGTCCACCACAGCATCACTCAGCACCACCACAGCATCAGTCAGCACCACCACAACATCACTCAGCGCAACTACAGCAACACTCAGCACCACCGCAGCGTCACTCAAGCCCACAGCAATATCGCTCAGGGCCACAACAGCATCACTCAGCGCCACCATAGCATCGCTCTACGCCACCACAGCATCACTCAGCATCACCACAGCATCACTCAGCACCACCACAGCATCATTCAGCGACACCACATTATCACTCAGGGCCAACACTGCATCACTCAGCACCACCACAGCATCACTCAGCACCACCACAGCATCACTCAGCGACACCACATTATCACTCAGGGCCAACACTGCATCACTCAACAACACCACAGGATCACTCAGCACCACCACAGCATCACTGAGGGACACAACAATATCACTCAGCGCCACCACAGCATCAGTCAGCACCACCACAGCGTCACTCAGCACCACCACAGCATCACTCAGGGTCAGCACAGCATCGCTCAGCACCACCACATCATTACTCTGCACCACCACAGCATCACTCACCTTCACCACAACATCACTCAGCACCACCACAGCATCACTCAGTACCACCACAGCATCACACTGAAGCGCCACAGCATCACACTGAAGCGCCACAGCATCACTCAGCACCACAGCATCACTCAGCACCATCACAGCATCACTGAGCACCACCACAGCATCACTCAGGAACACCACAGCATCACTCGGCACCACCACAACATCACTCAGGAACACCACAACATCACTCAGAGACACCACAGCATCACTCATTACCACCACAGCATCACTAAGCGCTACCACAGCATCACTATGCGCTACCACAGCATCACTATGCGTTACCACAGCATCACTATGCGCTACCACAGCATCACTATGCGCTACCACAGCATCACTATGCGCTATCACAGCATCACTCAGCACTACCACAGCATCACTCAGCGCCAGCACAGCATCACTCAGGAACACCACAGCATCACTCAGGAAAACCACAGCATCACTCAGGTTCACCACAGCATCACTCAGGTTTACCACAGCATCACTCAGGAACACCACAGCATCACTCAGGTTCACCACAGCATCACTCAGGTTCACCACAGCATCACTCAGGAACACCACAGCATCACTCAGCGCCACCACAGCATCACTCAGCGCCACCACAGCATCACTCAGCACCACCACAACATCAAACATTGGCAAAGTCAATAGCTCTACCTAAACACTTATAAGGCCCTCCAATGCATAGCCGATAGGTCACGCCTTTGAGACATTATAAGTGTTTAGTTATCCAGCACAATATCCTTGATTAAACAACATCAATTGTTGCATGGCTAAACACCTATAAGGTGCCAAAAGCGAGACCTATTGGCCATGCCAATGCTTGTTTTCTTTGCATCTTAGTGTCTCTACTTAGCTCGCCGCTCATAATCTTGCCCTTTAGTTGCAAATATCCCAATTTTGCTACTATGTCTCTAGGGCGTGCGCCCGGTGCTTCTCTTGTGACTCCCACTCTGTGAGCCCAAATTGGGATGTCTGTGGACTGTTCCTTTAGAATATGGTGGATCAAGCTCTGACAAAAAACTATGATATCAGTTTTCCCCTCATTTTCACTGATTACGAATTCTGATATCCATTTGCGATCTGTCTTCAAGATTGGTGCACTTATTCAACAGTGCCGTGAAATCTTCCTCTTTCTTGGCTTGAACGTCTTGTGATTCCTCCGGCTTCTGGCTCATTGCTACAATATTGTTCTCATTCATAGTGACTCAGTCCCCTAGGGCTTGTAATTCTGACAATACAGAAGCCATGTCAGATTTTATTGCCTGCATCTGGGTAGTCACCATTTTCTTTTTTAGAACACATTTTATTGATTTTTGTTTGAATTTTAACAACATCCACAAGACCAACGGGTCCAGGCCACATGACTGCAATAGAGCACTCGTAAATGTGTGAAAGGAATGCAGAGTTACACATTTTCAATAAGTGTCAGGGACTGTCTGGGACTTGGGCAAGGACTGGGAAATGGGTAGTAAAAGTACGCAGAAAGAGGAGTACAGCGCTGCCCAGGATCATACAGGAAGTCAGAGGAGAAAAGGGATCCAAAGGGTAAGCTTGCACGAAGGAACAAGATGGCTAAGACTCAGAAAGGACAGGCACTCATGAGGCGATTTAGCATTCAGAAAAACTAAACTCAGGACGAATGTGCAAGACATATATATGAAACAACATTAACAGTAAAGGGGAGTGTGGGGTAAAGCACTCAGGAGCTCCACACAGTAAGACTGAAGCTCAGTAAGTTTCTCACCCACAATTGCTGTTACAGATACTGACTGCAAATACCCACATATAGGATATGCATGCAAAGGCAGGGTCTGTGGAGCTAATACCTATGGTGATGTTATAAATGTAACTCAAAGACAATACTCACAGTGAACAAGAAACACCACCTAGGTTATCAGCTGGGGTCACGGATCCTGGCGATCAAACAGGAACACGCAAGGCAGTAACAGCAATGGGGTAGAACTAAACACAAGCACAATAGACGAGGAGCTAGCAAGGAGGAGTGCTTAACAGGAAAGGAAGGAAATCACAGGGCACACTTGGCAGAAAGCAGGTAACAAACATACAAGGCAACAGAAGCAAGACAGCACAATAGAAAGACAGCAAACTAGGAACTGGAACCAAGGAAATGGGAAGAAATGCAGGGACTGAAAAGGATATAAAGAAGGAGAGACTACAAGGGTATACTAGAATAGTGCAGGTTCAGGAATCAAGAAAACAAAGTTGCATATAAGGCAGTGTTGGGGCAGGAACAAGAATTGAGCTAAGGCTCAGGAGTCAAGGTAGCACTGCAGGCAGTGCTAGTTCCGGAACAGGGAATTACTAAAGCTCAGGAGTCAAGGTAGCACTGCAGGCAGTGCTTGTTCAGGACAGAGAATTACTAAAGCTTCAGGAGTCAAGGTAGCACTGCAGGCAGTGCTAGTTCAAGGAAACAGGAAATAGCTACAGCTCAGGAAACAAGGAGTCAAGAGAGCACTGCAAGCAGTGCAAATCAGGAACAAGAATTAGCTGAAGCCCAGGAACAGGAACAAAGACTAACTATAGCTCAGGAAACAAGGTAGCACTGCAGGCAGTGCTAATTCAGGCACAAGGGATGGCTAGAGCTCAAGAATCAAGGAACAAGGTTTAACTATAGCTCAGGAATCAAGGAATAGCAAAAGCTCAGGAACAAGGACTGGTCTCACCGGATTGCAGCTACAATGACCAACCTTGGCCTGAAGGGAGCTGGGGCTTAAAAGAGCTCACAGTAATCACATGCATCAGGTGTGAGCAGGCTAGCAGCAGCAGCCAGCCACAGGTGAGCTGAATTCCTCCCCCCATCCTTGGCCTGCAGGCTGGAGACAAAGCAGTGAGCAGGGAATTCTAGGTAATGGAGTTTCAGGCATGAGCAGGATGGCTTCCACAAAACCCGGCATAGATTGGGAATGGATGTCAATTCCCAAATAGTGTCCAAATGGCTGGAAGTCAGTATATACATGAAAGGGAGGGTGTGGAAGCTTATTTGAACACTGGAGAGTCCCACAGTTCAGCCCCCTGGTGGTGGACACGAGAACGCAGGGAGCAAGTCGTGACAATAAGCATGACATATATCGCTGTTGCAATAGTAGGTAAACATTGTAAATCAGAAAATATCCCCAGTCTCAACCAATGTTTCCATGTCCCCAGTTCAGACCACCCTTGTTCAATTGTATTTGTGGAGGACCCCCCCTCGCCTTGTACATCAGTTTTTCCAGCGCCTCGCAGGAGTCCATGCCGCGGGCCAACTCATGTATGGACGGTGTTTGTGCATCCCTCCAGTGCCTGGAGAGGTCTCTCTTGGCCACCATATATGCTGCTGCAATGAAAAAATAGACTGCTCTGAAGTCACCCACTGTTTTTCATAATACCCAGCAAGACTATCTTGGGATCGAACACTAAGGGAATACCCACCACCTGCCCGATATACCCATCAACCACCGTCCACTATGTCTGCGCTTCTGGACAGGTCCAAACAGTGTGGTAAAGAATGCTTGGTATAGACCCACACCACAAACACGGCGGGTCTCGCACCTGACCTATTTGCCACAGTCCCGCTGGGGAGTAATACGACACGTGAAAGTAGCGGAACTAAATCAAACGAAGCCGCATGCAAGTGGCAATCCTTGAGGCCTTCTTCACCTCCACCCATTTGTTATCCTCAATGGCCCCCATATCCTCCTCTCACTGAGTCCTCAGGATCCTTAGAGGGTCGGGCGTATTGATAACCAGAGACTTGTAAATTCGAGAGATGCCTCCCTCACCCAGCTCATCGATTACTAGTTTACATTCAATGGAGTTGAATTCTGGGAAAGCCATCAGTCTGTCTGCATAGCAAGTCAGAGCATGCCACAGCTGAAGGTAGCAGTAGAATTGGGAGGAGTGACAGCTGAAGTCTTCCGCTAGTTCCTAGAATGACCTGATCTGCCCATCCCTCCAGACATCTCCCAATGTGTAGAGTCCGGTCCCACAGCCGGAATCTCACCAACTCTGCCGTCTTGGCCAACTAAATCCTGTGCCAGAGAGGGGTGACTCCAGTAAGAGTGCCATGCACCTTATTGTGGCGCATTGCGGAGTACCAACAATGGCTAGGGACCTGTGTAACCAGCGGCAGGGAGCGTGGAGGCTCACAGCCATAAAGTAGGGAGAGCAGACTGTAGGGGTGAAGGAGAGCCAGCTCCAACTGCACAGAACAAGACGTCGATGTTGACCAGTTGTGCAGTAACAGAGCCGTATACCAGCCCACCCTCAACAAGCATCAAATGGGATATAGCGGCTCGTCACGAGGGACACCCTGGGGGTCTTCCCAGCCCACAGAAAAGTAGTAATGTGTGCCTGCCGTTCGGGGAAAAAAGGTGGGTGGTATAATGTAGGGGCAGTGTTGTTGCACATAAATGAAGCAAGGTAGCGCCACTATCTTGAAAAGGGCTCCGTGGCCCACCATCGAGAGTGGTAGCTTGGACCATTCTGTCATATCCCTCTGCGCCTGGGCAACTAAGGGGATAATATTAAAGTCCCAATACCTGGATTGAGAAAGAGCAACCGTCATGCCCGAGTAACAGAAAGAATCTCTCGCAATCCATAAGCGGGGATCCACCCAGTCCAAGACACTTCCCCTCGGATGGACACAAGGGGAGATTTGTTCCAATTGACCCTGAGGCATATCCATAGATCTCCAAGATTTCCATAAGCTGTAGTAGGATAGACCGGGGCTCATGAGGAGCAGATCGTCGGGTGCAACGAAACCCTGTCTTCAGCCTCAAGCCAAAGCCGCAGACTCTGGTGTCTGCTCAGATGAGCTCCGCCAGGGGCTCCATAACCAAAGCGAACAATAACGGCGACAGGGGGCAACCCTGTCGAGTGCCCCTCTCGACTAGGAAGCAAGCAGGGAGGGCCAGTTGACCTGTGCCCAGAAATCGGTGTAAAGTACCGAGACCTACCGCCGGGACCAAAGCCCATCCTGTGGAAAGGGTAGTCACCATTTTCAATATTTTGTTGTGTAGTTTTCCAGATTGGCATGCAAGTCCCACTTTTTTAGGGATTAGGGGGTCTCTCCTTTCTTAGATGCTATTATATCAGGTTGTCTTATGGCCTGGTGTCAGTGCCCGTGTCCTCCTTGGTTCTCCAACAATCTCTAATGGCCCACTGGGTGGCTTCTTTTTTGAGGTTGGGCATCAGTCTCAAGGTGGGAGTTGCGGTGAATGCCGCCTCAAGGCCCTCATGTCCACTGTAGTGGAGGGCCCGTGTTAGTTTTTTTCTCTCCACTAGCTAGGGCGATCACTAAGGGCTGCCTCACAGCTTCATCTGAGATTCAGAAGGGGTGCTTAATCCAGATTCTACCATGGAAACATATTCTAATGTGTTTTCTAGTGCCTTGACTGTGCTTCGGACCTTGTTGTCCTTTCAGTGCTTAAATGGAGGTTGAGCTATGGCCATCAGGGCACGTCACCTATTCATGCATTAAGACTGCTCAGGTTCTGGTTGCCAAAGCTTGTGGACAACACTCATCTCTTACCCGCTTGCTGGCTGAGCAGGGCAATCCACCCTCTGGTTACTTGCGGGTAACATCATGGCCTCTCATTTACACACCTTCCTGCTCTTTCTTATTCTTACGATTTCTATACAGTCTGCAAGATGGCCAATCCACTGAGTTTTATCACCTCACTACAGCTGTCCGGCCCCACTGGCTGATCCTCGTTGTCTCCTTCAGTGCTGTGACCCATTAGCTTTCTGCAACCGTTCTGCAGGATTCACAGGAGCATACTTTGTCAACTCTGGGACTCGGGTGCTTGCCATAGAGGCTCGGGCCAAGAGCTCTCCAGAAAGGCCATGCGGGTCCCCCACAGACAAGCCCCCCGTGTTTTAGTTTTTTACTTATCTTAGTTAATTAACTTATGTTTAATTTTTTTTATGGTTTATTAAATATATGGCTTGTTTTAAAAAAATACTTTAGAAAATAACTGTACATCTTTATATTATTTTGCATTATAGAACATAATGCAATTTTTACATAAAAAGATATATATATATATATATTTTTTTTTAAACAAATCTTTTTTATTGAATAAACAAAAAACAGGGAAAATCAAAACAAAAGAGGACAAAGTGCAGTGCATTTTCCAGAATTTCAAACCGTTTCCGTGCATTGGTACATTATTCGACTTATAAAAAGATATTTTAATACATGTATTTTTAATTTATGAATTAATTTTACACTTCATATATTTTTAGTTATTTAAAGCTACATCAATTTTTTATTAATTTCAATTGTTTAAGTTAATAAATTAACATTAACTTTATTATGTAAAAGTGTTCATATTTTAATAATAAAGTAGTTTTGTAGTTATAGTTAGGACCTTGTTTTGATAGTAAAAGCATTTTTTGTTTTAAGAACTTTGGCGCAGTTTGACAAATCTTCACAAAATTTTCAAAACTAGTATGACCGCCACTTCAGCTGCTGTCTGGCTAGTTTTGGGGTGATTTGTCAAGTGGGGATTGAGAAAAAAGGAGGGTCCCAAACGTGTTTTTCCCATTCACACACCCATTCAGCCACTGACATACCCACAAAACAACTCACACAGGGGGCGTGGCCAAGCCGTCCAGCATGGTGGACGTGCTTTGAATGGGCTCCTGCTAGCCCTCATTAATCCGGCCAAAATCCTGCTGTCTTGTTTACCTTTCTGTGCCGGATCTCTTCGATATTAACTGCTGGTCGAGCGGCACCCGGCGATCCATCTCGGACCCACCGCTTTGGTTTGGCGGCGCCTGGGTCTCGTCGGCAACCTGCGGCCTGGTGGTCTTCGCCCTGGCGTAGGGGGTGTCGCCGGAGGGAGACCCATTGGATCGAGGTGGGAGCCGCTCCCGGGCTGCGCATTGTGGGCAGAGGGGTGGCGCCTTGCTGATTCCATTGCAGGCACTCGGCGGCATTATCGAGCCGCGGCGGCCGCTCCTTCACTTTTCCTTTTAGGGGCGCATTTGATGTTCCTGCGGTCGCGTTAGACTGCGCAGTGCCTCCTCCCACAGGGCTGATCCACCTCCCTGACTCGGTGGCCATGTCGGGCCGCGGCGCTGCATAGACCCTATTTGGCACGCCACCTGCAGCGCTGGAATTGGGTGCTTGCCATCGTCGGGTGAGTGTGCGGCCCAGGAGATCCGCCTGTGGACGGTGTCTGCAGCTCGGTGGGGGACGGGACCGGGCGCTCCCTTTGCTTGACCGGTGTGCCCGAGGCCTGCCCCTGTGGGAGTAGATCCACTGCGTGGCTGGGCTCCGGTTGATTGGAGGACGCCTGGAACTTGGAGGGGGTGACCTGCTCCGGCTCGGCGGCCGTTCCGGGCCGCGGCGCGCTACCCTCTGCCCTGGGAATCTGGGCCTGCAAATCGGCCATTATACTACCGCCTTGAAGTCGGCTGAGGCAGCGGACCTGGGATTGGCCCCGGCCGCATCTACTTCGTCCTGGGTGCTGTGGCGCACCTGCCTCGAGTCTACCACTGCAGATTTATTGGTGTGCCGGCCTTGGAATACCTGGAGTGACTGCTGTGTAGTGCCCGTGTGGAGGGGTTGAGGGCTTGATCGCTGGCCTGAATTTACTGGGGTTTCACATCTGACCTGGGCCTGTGGTGCGGAGCTTTGTACGCTGGGCCTGCCTTGCCCTTGCTCGCGTGGTCAGCGCCTTGGCCCCCCACTGCACTGAGATTTCCCTGTGGGCGCATTACTTGGTCGAGGCCCTAGTATTGGTGGCTTTCCCTCCTTGTGCCACTGTGCAATTCATCCCCTCTGATTTTGTCATCGGGTCCTCCCTGGCCCAACTCTTTCAGTGTTTGTTTGACTGGGGCTGCCTGCCTCTCAGGGCGTCTACACACTATGTCTAAAGACAAAAGCTCTGGTTCCTCAACCCGACAGAGTACCTTGGACAAGTTCACTGGCGCGTCTGCCCAGTCCCTTGGACCGGGCGACTCACAGACGGTTATGCCAGATAACGCAGCTATACTGGCCGCTATCACTCAATCTCGTCACATGCTAGAGGCCAAGATTGGAGAGGTCGGTGCCGATGTGATGCTCCTCAGGCAGGACCTCCGCAACGCCGTACAGCATATCACTGAGGCCGAGTCCCGGATCTCTACAGCGGAGGACTCGATTACAACACTTAAACGGAAGGTCTCCGCCCTAGAGTCCATCGATAAGGGGCTGGCGACGCGGGCGGAGGATGCGGAGGGACATGCCCTCCGCAACAATCTACGCTTTGTGGGTTTTCCCGAGGGGTGTGAGGGTGGAGACGTGGCTGGCTTTCTGGCCAAATGGCTGGCGGACTGGCTTCCTCCGGGTCTCCTGTCCCCTTGTTTCGTCATTGAACGAGCTCATCGAGCCCTCTTACAGAAACCACCGCCAGGCGCACGACCTAGGCCTGTGATTGCGCGATTCCTAAATTTTAAGGACAGAGACCTCATCCTACAACAGGCTAGACTCAAAGCCCCTTATTGTTTTCTTCGCAAAAGATTATGATTTTCCTGGATTACACCAGGCTGGTACAGCAGCGCCGGCAGTCTTTCACCGAGGCAAAGGCCAGGCTGCCCCATCTCCAGGTCCAATATTCCTTGTTGTTCCCGGCTAGGCTGCGAATATCGTATAAAGAACGGACATATTTTTTTGATTCCCCGAAAGAGGTCTTCGTATGGACAGATGAACATGTCAAGCTCCGACGGCACACCACGCCCAGACTATATCCAACTCATCCTCTGGTGGACCGAACCAGGGGTTGTCTCGAGCCCCAGGCGAACAGCGCCGGCGATCTCTATCAAAGAAATGCTCCAAATCTCGCAATAAAACACGTCTGATTCCTATATTCACAAGAGCGAACTTGACTTGATGACTGATGGCATATACCTATGGGCTACACCTCCTACCGCTCTCCCTAGACTCTGAAACATCGCTGTGTCTAGGGGTTGCAATTTAGGGATCCATTGGCTGGGAGCACTACTGGACCTCCGTTGGGGCCTGGAGATCTCTCATGCCGCGACAGATGCTTCTACTGTTTTGAGGTATTGGGGTGGGGGGAGTTGGGTTTTTTTCTGTTTTTTTGTTTCTCAGTGTCATAACTATATCCACTTTATAGCTGTAGATGAACATGTGATCGTCGCATTTGGTCCTCCCCATTTACCCGACGTTGCTTGCCTCGTTGTCCGACATGCCTGGGATTGTTGAGAGAAAGCTCTGGGTTGTTAGCTGGAATGTTCCGGGTCTATTAGATAAGGTCAAGAGAGGGGCTGTCTTGAGACAAGCTAAACGTTATGGTACAGATATCCTGTTCCTACAAGATACGCACCTGCTTGGCAATAGGCTTCTCTGCTTGACACGCTTTGGCTTTGTACAGATTTTCCACTCCGGCTTCACTAGAGGTTCGCGGGACGTGGCAATACTCATCCACCGTAGGGTTCCCTTCGTACACGGAAAAACGTGGACCGACGCACAGGGCCGATATGTAATCGCTACTTGCTCAATCTATAGCAGGCCATTTGTCTTGGGTAGTGTCTACGCCCCTCCGCCCCTTACATGGAACCTGGCTGAGCGCCTGCTGCGGCTGTGGGTTGAGATTCTCCCGGGACTGACCCTGGTTGGGGGTGACTGGAATGACATGGTATGCCCCTCGATAGATAGGTGGCGTGGCGATGGGAACCCGGCTGGGGCCCGTGAGTCTAAACTGGGGGCCTTGCTTCACGGGTTGGATTGGGTGGACTCTTGGCGACGGCTTCACTCCGCTGAACAGGGCTACACTTATTTTTCCAGCATCCATGGCTCCTTCTCACGCATAGATCACGTTTTCCTATCAGCAGAGCATGTCCACAGCTTAGTGGCGGCTGATATCCTGCCCCGGGGCCTTTCCAATCACTCCCCATTACAGTTAGATCTGAGACTCGACACTATGCGTCCTCCCTTCCGTTGGCGCCTCTCATCGTGGCTCCTACTAGACGACAAGTATAGGACACACATTCACACCACCCTTACGGAATATTTTCTACACAATGTTGGTTCTGTTGATTCGCCTGTGATGGTGTGGGAAGCAATGAAACCTACACTACGAGGGGTAGATGTCGCCTACTGCACGGCACAGCGTACGATACGTCGGGAGCGGTTGACACTATTGGAGGCCCAGCTGATGGACGCAGAGCGCGCATGCCGTGCTGTGAATGCGGGCGTTTCACGCAGACAACTACTCCATATCCAGCAGGTCTATGCCGGGGAATTACTTGACGAGGCTCGGGCAGCCTGGCTGGCTACCCGGAGTAGAATATTCAGTGGGGTGACAAGTTGAGCGCGTTACTCCACCGCCTTTGTCAGAGGGAGCTACGTCCTATCTCTGTCCCATGTTTGCGTGATCCGCACGGAGGTGTCCTCATTGACCCCTGTAGAGTGGCTGCCAGCTTCGCATCTTACTATGCAGAGTTATATGCCCCCCATGAGACTATCTCGCCTCAGCTGGTCCAGCAGTTCATTACACACTTGCCTCCCCGCGCCCTCACAGACCAGACAAGAGACGCACTAGATGCCCCGATCACAACTGAGGAGGTCCAGGAGGCGCTATCAGGGATGTGTTCGGGCAAAGCCCTGGCCCCAACGGTTTCCCCATGCAAATTCTATAAAAAATATCAGTCCCTTTTCATTGCTCCTATCTTGCTGCCCTTTGGGTAGCTTTTGATGATCGGTGTCTTCCGGCGGATTGGCGACATGCCGAAATAGTGATTTTTCAGAAGCTGGGCAGACCTCCTGAACTTCACTCTTCGTATCGTCCAATATCTCTCCTCAATGTCGAGGCAAAACTCTTAGCCAAAATTATAGCCAACCGTATAGTCCCACATATTTCAGGCTTAGTCCATTCAGATCAGGCAGGTTTTATGCCGGGTCGTGCTACGCGGCACAACATCCGACGCGCTCACAACGCCATTGCCTCAGTAGACTGATTGGGTGAACCCGCTGCTCTCCTGCTGGCGGACATGGATAGGGCCCTTGACTCTTTAAGCTGGACGTACCTCTTTGCGCTTCTGCGCCACCTTAACTTGGGACCACACCTTCTGCAATATATTGAACTCTTATATACTGATATCACCTCGTCTGTTCGTGTGGCGGACTCCGTCTCACAAACCTTCTCTTTTGGACGAGGCACCCACCAGGGCTTCCCCATACCTCTTTGCACTCGCGATGGAGCCGCTTGCGGCATGGGTGCGGATCGACGCTCAGTACCGGGGCTTCGAATGGCCTGGGGCAACGTCTGACCGTATAGCACTGTATGCGGACGACGTGTTATTTTTTCTTACGCGTCCAGACCGATCTGGGCCTCGTCTCCTCAGAATCATGCAGATCTTTGGTGAGACCTCTGGGCTCTACATGAATCCTCGTAAATCCTATCTATGGCCCCTCCACAATACAGGACAACTTGGTGCCTGGTCCGAGGAGGTCACGGTGGTGCAGGATGGTTTTAAATATCTTGGGGTCTTTTTGGCGGCCACGCAGCCCCTGTCCTGGGAAAGAAATTTAGCTCCGCTTTGGGTGCAGGTCAGGGACCAGACTCTCGTCTGGTCACATCTACCCCTTTCCCTATTTGGTAGATCTGCCATTTTTAAGACGGTTTCCTTGCCCCGACTGCTGTACCAACTTCAAAACCATCCGCATCTAATACCACCTATCTGGTTTACAAAACTCAACGCTACACTTCAACACTTTCTCTGGGGGGGTGGATCAGCGCGGGTCGCCTTAAGGACCTGCTTTCAGTCCACTTATTGCGGGGGCTTGGCAACACCTGATATCCAGGCATATTATGCAGCATCACACCTACTCATCTTAAATGACTGGTGGTACGGAGACAGGTCAGATCCCGCCTATGAGGTCGAGCGGTGGTTGATGGGCGCCCAGTCTTTGCATTCTATCTTGTATGCAGGCTCAATCCTGAAGGCATTGCCTCCGGCAACTGCCACAGTCTTTAAGCTCTGGAAGCGCACTCTCCGACAGCTGGGATGGTGGGGCAGAATGACGAAAGAAGCTCCCCTTTGGTGTAATGGCCTTCTGCCGCAGCTGGCTGGCATCCCTGGTTTCTCGGGCTGGGACAGGATAGGAATGTCTACCGTTGGGGATGTCCTTCATGGACAGACACTGAAGTCCTTTCAGGAGCTGCAGCAAGAGTATGTGATGCCTCGTTCGCAATTTTACAAATATCTGCAGTTCCGCCATGCCTTCTTGCCATACCTGACACTTCAGGAGTCCATTCCTGAGTTTAGCCCTTTCGAGGCTAAGGTGTTCATGGGAGACTTGGGGGGACACAAAATTGCCAAAATCTACCGAACACTAGTCACGAATAGCCATACAACATTATCCAATACACGGGAGGCCTGGCAGGCTGACTTGGGCCCACTGGACGAGGATGACTGGACTGAGGCGCTGGCGTCCCCGCGAGGTGCTGCTATAGCAACACGGCTCCGGTTCATACAGTTCAAATACCTCCACTGGGTGTATTACACTAGACACCGGCTCAGGCGGGTGGGACTCACTGCTTCTCCGCTTTGCTTGACGTGCCGCGCGGCCGAGGGTACCTTCCTCCATACAGTATGGTCATGTATATCACTATCGAAGTTCTGGCATGGCGTTACTACCTGTCTGTAGCGAGTTCTGATTTGGGATATCCCCCACTCTCCCAGACTGACCCTCCTACATATCACTGATGACATTGGGGGGAACATTTACAAACGCCACTTGCTGTTATTGGGCCTCACACTCGCAAAGCGAGACATTGCGAAACATTGGAAAGACACCTCCCCGCCCTCTCTTGGAGTTTGGAAAAAGGGTCTCGATTTCTGTATGGGGTTGGAGATCCCTATCTTTGCCACTCGGGGCTGCCCTCGGAAACATCCGAACATATGGAAGAGATGGGCAGATTTCCGAGGGATCTACTTAGAGCTTATCCCCAATCCAACAGCAGATTGATTTAAACATGATTGCTATCTGGTGGGATCTACAGATTGTAGTAATATCGTCTCTACAGGCATTGATGGACCTTATATGCCTTATATTCTATAGTGGATTAATGACACTTCAGTTAATTGTTATTGTAACAAGTTGTCATGTGCCTGATCCTTCCTTATTTAGTTATGTACAAAATTTCGACATCAATACTTGTATTGTGTGCTCATTGCTGCTTTGGTGTAACGCCTCATCAGGCGTCTGTTGGCTGTTGACAATAAAAATTTGTTGTGAAAACAAAAAACAACTCACACAGCCACTCGCACACCCACTGACACACCAATTCACACACTCACACGCCCACTTACACACCCGCACACTCAGACACCCACTCACACAACCATACAGCCACTCACACACACACTCACAGACCTACAGATCCACTCACACATTCACTCACAGACCCACACAGCTGCTTACACACTCTCTCACACACCCACACAATTACTCACATACCCATACCCTTACAAATCCATTCAAGTACTTGCATACCTACTCACACAACCATACGGGTATACAGCCACTCACACACCAACTCACAGACTTACACACCCACTCACAGACCCACAAAACCAATCACACCCACTGAGACCCACACAGCCACTCACACAACCACTCACACACCCACATAAACACTCACAAACCCATAGATCCACTCACACACCCATTCACACACACACACCCACACAGCCACTCACACACACATACAGCCATTCATACACCTACTGTATTAAATGTGTTGCTGTCTTGTACTAAATGTGTGTTTTTGGTTGGGGACGGATCCGCAGACCTGCCTGCAAAGTAGCTGACAGACACCTTATTTGGCAGCAAATCCACGAATCTGAGTGAGAAATTAGAAAAAGGGATTTGACAACAACAAAAAACAGTGTTTGGGAAAAGGGTTTGCTCTGAAAAGAGCCTTTGTGTTTATGATGTGTAGATGATAACTACTCATAGGACAGGATGCAGTCTTTTAAGATGTTGAGGAACACCCTATTGCGTGTATCTGTGAAATGGACTCCGTCTTTTTAATATATTCCATCCATGTCAAAGCGTAATTTGCTATGGTATATAGAGCCCATGTTGTGGTCTCAGAGAAAGGCAGAAGCAATTTAATTGAAATGTTTCCTAGATTTATCTAACTGCAGACAAAATTGGGTTGCCAACTGCCACTTCTGTCGATGGCAAATGTTGGAGAACACCAAGGCAGTACATGGGAAAAGTGACATTAATTTACCAATGGTATCCTTCATTAGGATTTCCAGTCCTTCCAGTAACTGTGCCTAGGTCATTGCCACCACATAAGGTCTGGATGTTGGCAATCCACAATGCTTTCAACCAAAGGCAGCGTTTGATGCCACTTTAAACCTCTGTGGCCAAACCAAGTAGTGTCTACATTAGGTAAACCTAGGTCCCTGTCAAAGCCACTCTCTCTAGCACTCTCTCTGGCCCAAAGCACAAAACTATGGCCCACAATCTAGACTCTGACCATTTTGGAGACCAGCAGGATTAATAAAAAGGAAAAGGTTGCAGCAGAAGGAGGAGGTTTTGAATATGAAAGGCAAATAAAATGGAGGACAGCAAGTAAAATATAAAAGAACACATTTAATTGGATGGTGAAAATGTGCCGGGAACTAACATTATGTAGTGAGTTTCACAAAAAAGTAACTAACTCTGTGATTGGTTTTGGAAAAAAAAATGAAGTTATGTTGTTTGGGATATGCTTGGAATTGCTAACAGTCAACCACACCTGCTACAGTTAATGTGAAGCTAGTATGATGGTCAGAGAAAGTCTTGTAAACTTTTCACCTACTGGTAGGCAGAGACTACTGGAAACATAGGGGCATATTAGCAAGGGCACTATCGCCGCTTTAGCGGCACTTTTTGCCGCTAAAGCGGCGATATTTATATCGCCCTATCAGCAAACTGTCTCTAACAGCAGTTAGCGACAGTTTGCGGGCATTAGCGCCCGTTTTTTTACCGCTTTGCATGTCAGCGATATTTATCGCTAATGACATGCAAAGTGGGCGTTCCCGACGAACAAACCTGGGAAACACTCGCTAACAGGCCTATCGCCTATTAGCAAGGTGGCCATGGCCCCAGTTAGCGACGTGAAAAGTCGCGCTAACCGGGGTCATCGCCATTTATTTAACACCTGCAATTAGCAGGTGTTAGCCATACCTAACATGGGGGTGGATTATGCTGATACAACCACAGGGTCGTATCAGCAAGGTGTTCTCCCTTCTCCATGCAACATCGCTGGTTTTTCAGCGATGTTGGCCCATTTCCCCCGCTATCGCTGGAATATTCATCGCCATAGCGCTAATCGTTGCTAATACAGCGTTAGCGTGGCGATATATTCCAGCGATAGCCGGCGATAAAAAAATCACGCTAAGCAGGGTTAGCGATGATTATCGCCTCTTCTTGCTAATATGCCCCATAGTTACTATGGAAACGGAGCAAAAAGAGTATGGGGGTGGAAGGGAGCAAGAGAGACTGCAGTGGGAAACTGAAAAGCACACTACTGTAGAAAAATTGCTCAGTTGGGAGTGTAGGTCTTGTAATTGACAATATTGAACAAAATGCAACATAAATAAAAAGCATTAACAGCAGATTGTTGAATGCTTTTAAGGGCTTCCCTGTAGATCCGCAGATCTACTACAAAGATACATGGGGACCGCGGTGGATCCGCGAAAAGCTATCAAATTGGGCTTCTTTACAAGAAACATGGAAAGAGTTAAAAAATTGTGACCTTTTAGAAGTGTTATAACTTAAATAAAAGATGAGAGGAAGTCTGTGACTTGCTAAGTACAGGAGTATGAGTAAGAGCACATTGTGAAGGGTAGCCATTTTAGCTCCTCCTCTACTGAGAGTGGAGGAGGATTGCCATAGTTCTGACTTTAGATTTGCAGTGGAAAACAGATGTTAACAGATATTACAGTGAAAGTTGGACAACTGCAAAGAGATTTTACAGGTATGTTAATTAGGTTGTAGTATAAACAAAAGTATATTAAAAAAGTGAGTGTATATAAGATGATAGAAAATGTGTAGCTTCTAGACACTACAGTAAAAGGACAAATAGAAGGGAGCCTAGATGAGAATATTAACTAAACATAAAGTGAGCAGCAAAGGAGAAAGAGGAATTGCTATACTGAAAATATAGGTATTTTATTAAGCCAGTATGAATGAATGTGTTAGACATTGTATGTGGGTGCTTGCTCATAGTATGTGATTTAATAGTATGTAATTTGCACCCACTCACACAGTCAGGCAGGCACTTGTACAGCCAGTAACACTCCCACAAAAGCACATATGTACCCACCATTGATATAGCCAGAGAGTGACTGACACACTCAGTCACACACCCATGAAAACCCTTCACATACCCATTTACTCTCCTATACATCAACTTACATTGTCATTCACACACTCATAAGGCACTGTCACACCCACAGCTATAAAGCCATTCATGTACTGAGCACTCAGTCAGTTGCACATGCAGTCACTCATATACCTATTTACAAAACCATAGGGCCACTAACACACCCAGTCAGACAGCAACAGAGGCACTTACACATATATTCACACTCCACCCAGCACTTATGTAGCCACCACTAATAGAGCCACTTGTACCCACAGTTACACACCCAAACACTAATACAGCCAGTTACAAATCAATACAGCCACTTACATACCCCTTTAGGTACCCATATTCAGACACTTACAAGGCCTGTTACACACTGATATAACCACTTATGTAGCTATTTGCTTGCTTATAGTATGTAATCTAATAGTATGTAATCTGAAGGTAACTGTATTCTTTATTTGCTTTTCAGATATCTACTCGTGTATAGAGAGAAATGGAAGATGGAAGGATGAGGTGAAAACAAAAATAAGAATTATGCTTCTTGACAGCATCCATAAAGTGGGCAAGAGGTGATATATTTAGTTCCACTGGCATATAATGTTTGGCACAATGGGTCACCATGTCTTGCAGTTTTGGTGAAACAGCAAGAATGGTGAGTATCTGGTCAAGTGGTAATGGTCCCACAGACGGTCCAACTGCTGATGTTGATATACCTCCTTTCGTCTCTCTTATCATTCTCTGATACGTCGTTGTATGTATGGTTTTCAGGGATTTTGAAATAAATGATGTGCCATGTCATCACTTCTTCAAAGTATCTCTTGACAGTTTATTGCAGCATATATTGGTTTGGAAACTTTTTTTGAAGTTGTAAGTGTTCTTCTTTGTCCTGCTTTTTTACATTGTTTTCTATCTTCAGCAGAAGAGATCTTAACTTTGTTATTCCCTTTTTTCGAAGGAAAGGGAATTTTACAATGGAGCTGTCCTTTAGAGACTCTCCAAAGAGATGTGACTCTGAAGTAACTGATTTAGTGTGTGGTTTACTATGAGGATGGGTGGCCAGATCTGTGGTGGCATTGCAGTGGATCTGCAGATCCATAAAATAAATTGAAAACAGTGTTTGAATTTGTAAAAAGTTGAATAAATTATGTTATGTTTATTTGTTAATTGTTTATTTTAAATTGTATAATGAGTTAATACAATGTATTTATAAACATATAAAAAAAGTATATTACTGAATTGAACTCATGAGTCAAATCGTAGTGCAATTTATTAAAAAAGTGAAATTCACTGAAAAAAACAAATGTTACAGGGACGTTATAGTTAGGAAATAGAATTTAAAAAAAACTTCGAAATTCACAAAATAAAGTTTACAGAGACATTATAGTTCGGCTCAGATTTTACACTCACAAAACCATGCAAATTCAGCAGTTATAGTTACCTGAGTTAACGACAACTTGCGCCCGCGCAATGCACTGCTTATGACTAGGGGTGGGCAGTAAACTCTGCTCCAGCAGTATACGCAGAGTTTTTCCCACTCAGCGATCCACTTGGAGTGCGGAGTTCGGCAAAAAATTCACCAAACGCCGTGTGACAAAGGTCACCGGTACCCACTCCTAAAATACAGGTCTGTGACCCACATTTAAGACGCTATGCTCTGCAGCACATATTCTACTCCTCGCTGTACTACTGGAAGACTCTGAAGATCGGGAGTTACCATGTTACACCTGGTGAGATGCCTGTTAAGGGAGAGCTCTGCGCTCTCTGAGACGTCCAATGCCATGGTACGCATTCCGGTATGAGGGCAGGAGGAACAGGCACAGTACTCCCGGCAGGCGATGGTAAACTGTGCTCCCTTTCACTAGGCTCCTTTAACGTGCCACAGCCCTGCAAACCACATACTCTCCGCGAATATAGGAAACTCATTTACCACCTCTTAGATTGAAATTCAGCAGAAATATCCTAGGGCTCATAGAGTCACTCAAGTAGCATGCAGGCATGGTCGCCATCTTGAATTGATAGATTTGTTACTGGATTTCAAAACAAGTATTACACCAATTATGTTTTTTTCCAAGTATGCTACTTCTAATGTGGGGTTTAATGTCTGAGAAATACAATAGTATGTATGATTTGTACAGAAGAAAAATCAACTATAATTATATTTCAAAATAAAGTGCAGAAAAAAAATGTACTGAACTATTTAATTTGCAAAAGCAATTCTAATCACTCTGAGTCAGCTAGTGAAGGCTAACAAAGTTCAACAGTGGACCTCCCGCAGTACTACCCAAACCAAATTTGAAACTCCTACATCTGAATATGTAAAGCTTTAGTCCAAGATGACCTCGGAATATGCATGCCACCTTGCACATTTGTTGCCACCATAGGGCTACGCCATTTCAGTCTGATGTATTGCAACTCAGTTTGCCATTGCTAAGTTACGGAAGCAGCTGGTTAGTGGGGCTGGCTTACATTTTCTTTTGCACAAATACCTACCTTTTTGTTCACCTTTGCAAACCGCTAGCTTCTCCTGTCTTTCAAGATGGACATTGTATTATGCACTCTGTGGTTCTTATCCCCCCTTTTCTTTTTTTTTTTATGTTTATCATTTCATTCCCATTAAGGTTAGAGACAGACTTTTTTCAGCTAAAGTTTTTTACAAGGCTGTCTACTGCTCAAATCGTCTTCCACTCCAATGCAAGTAAATGGGAAAATATTTTCTTCCAATTTTTTTTCTCTCAATCTGCCTTTTGCTTATTTCCACATATTGGCATGTATGAATTTTAAAGGTTGGTTATATTCCTAAGTAAGAAAGTTGCAAAGTTATTAACTTGTTATTGCTAGTGGAGGGACCCTGAGTGTTGTGTCCTGCTGGACCCAATCTAGGGGCCGATTCCGATCTCGGTCGGAGGCGCACCCAATACTATTCGGTCGGGAAAAAAGCCATGCGAAAGCCAGTTTCCCGACCGATCCGTACAGCACACCGAACGAGCAAGTACGATGCGCACAACAGCAAAAATCCCGGCCGAGCCGTACTCACCCAAACCAGGTCCTGTTCTCCGACCGAGGCGAATCCGGAAACGCCGAATCGAGTCGCACGGAAGGGAAAATGCAGCCCCGTCCGGCCGGACAAGTACGATGCGCTTTCCGTACGCGCCGAACCCGTCGCTACGCACGGCACGTCAAAGCATCCGGGAGAGGCGCACATAAGCTCCGAATCGCGCCACAACACGATCCACGGCTACGAGACGAACACAGCACAGACGAGGACGACGCGAAGCGCGAGGACGAAGCGAAGCGACGAGGACGAAGCCAAGCGACGAGGACGACGCGAAGCAACGAGAAGGACGAACGACACGAACCAACCATGAATCCCTTCGTCCCGATCATACCAATATTCTACATCTACTACCGGAACAGGCACGGACGCGTACGGCGCAGAAGGTAAGTCAGACACCAACCACAAAACACATACAACACGTACACGACACATCACACACATACACTGGGAATCTGAATATACTTACACCAGCAACAGCAGCACCATAGGGGCGGGATGCCCATCACCAATGCCACATATGCACACAGGGGCCTGAATGCGCGCCACCACCCCAACCCAGGGGGCTGGATGCCAACCACTACTACCACCCTCAACCAGGGGGGCAGGATGCCTACCACTACTACCACCCTCACCCAGGGGGCAGGATGCCTACCACTACTACCACCCTTAGCCAGGGGGCAGGATGCCCACCACTACTACCACCCCCACCCAGGGGGCAGGATGCCTACCACTACTACCACCCTCACCCAGGGGGGCAGGATGCCCACCACTACTACCACCCTTAGCCAGGGGGCAGGATGCCCACCACTACTACCACCCTCACCCAGGGGGGCAGGATGCCCACCACTACTACCACCCTTAGCCAGGGGGCAGGATGCCTACCACTACTACCACCCTCACCCAGGGGGGCAGGATGCCCACCACTACTACCACACTTAGCCAGGGGGGCAGGATGCCCACCACTACTACCACCACCCCCACCCAGGGGGCAGGATGCCTACCACTACTACCACCCTCACCCAGGGGGCAGGATGCCCACCACTACTACCACCCTTAGCCAGGGGGGCTGGATGCCTACCACCACCCTTAGCCAGGGGGGCTGGATGCCTACCACTACTACCACCCCCACCCAGGGGGCAGGATGCCTACCACTACTACCACCCTCACCCAGGGGGGCAGGATGCCCACCACTACTACCACCCTTAGCCAGGGGGGCTGGATGCCTACCACCACCCTTAGCCAGGGGGGCTGGATGCCTACCACTACTACCACCCCCACCCAGGGGGCAGGATGCCTACCACTACTACCACCCTCACCCAGGGGGGCAGGATGCCCACCACTACTACCACCCTCACCCAGGGGGGCAGGATGCCCACCACTACTACCACCCTTAGCCAGGGGGCAGGATGCCCACCACTACTACCACCCTTAGCCAGGGGGGCTGGATGCCTACCACCACCCTTAGCCAGGGGGGCTGGATGCCTACCACCCCCACCCAGGGGGCAGGATGCCTACCACTACTACCACCCTCACCCAGGGGGGCAGGATGCCCACCACTACTACCACCCTCACCCAGGGGGGCAGGATGCCCACCACTACTACCACCCTTAGCCAGGGGGCAGGATGCCCACCACTACTACCACCCTTAGCCAGGGGGGCTGGATGCCTACCACCACCCTTAGCCAGGGGGGCTGGATGCCTACCACTACTACCACCCTCAACCAGGGGGCAGGATGCCTACCACTACTACCACCCTCACCCAGGGGGGCAGGATGCCTACCACTACTACCACCCTTAGCCAGGGGGCAGGATGCCCACCACTACTACCACCCCCACCCAGGGGGCAGGATGCCTACCACTACTACCACCCTCACCCAGGGGGGCAGGATGCCCACCACTACTACCACCCTTAGCCAGGGGGGCAGGATGCCCACCACTACTACCACCCTCACCCAGGGGGGCAGGATGCCCACCACTACTACCACCCTTAGCCAGGGGGCAGGATGCCTACCACTACTACCACCCTCACCCAGGGGGGCAGGATGCCCACCACTACTACCACCCTCACCCAGGGGGCAGGATGCCCACCACTACTACCACCCTTAGCCAGGGGGCAGGATGCCTACCACTACTACCACCCTCACCCAGGGGGGCAGGATGCCCACCACTACTACCACCCTTAGCCAGGGGGGCAGGATGCCTACCACTACTACCACCCTCACCCAGGGGGGCAGGATGCCCACCACTACTACCACCCTCACCCAGGGGGCAGGATGCCCACCACTACTACCACCCTTAGCCAGGGGGCTGGATGCCTACCACTACTACCACCCTCACCCAGGGGGGCAGGATGCCCACCACTACTACCACCCTTAGCCAGGGGGCAGGATGCCTACCACTACTACCACCCTCACCCAGGGGGGCAGGATGCCCACCACTACTACCACCCTCACCCAGGGGGCAGGATGCCCACCACTACTACCACCCTTAGCCAGGGGGCTGGATGCCTACCACTACTACCACCCTCACCCAGGGGGGCAGGATGCCCACCACTACTACCACCCTTAGCCAGGGGGCAGGATGCCTACCACTACTACCACCCTCACCCAGGGGGGCAGGATGCCCACCACTACTACCACCCTCACCCAGGGGGCAGGATGCCCACCACTACTACCACCCTTAGCCAGGGGGCTGGATGCCTACCACTACTACCACCCTTAGCCAGGGGGGCTGGATGCCTACCACTACTACCACCCTCAACCAGGGGGGCAGGATGCCTACCACTACTACCACCCTCACCCAGGGGGGCAGGATGCCCACCACTACTACCACCCTTAGCCAGGGGGTGCCAGATGCCCACCACCACTACCACCCTTAGCCAGGGGGGCAGGATGCCTACCACTACTACCACCCTCACCCAGGGCGGGCTGGATGCCTACCACCACCCTTAGCCAGGGGGGCTGGATGCCTACCACTACTACCACCCTCAACCAGGGGGGCAGGATGCCTACCACTACTACCACCCTCACCCAGGGGGGCAGGATGCCCACCACTACTACCACCCTTAGCCAGGGGGCTGGATGCCTACCACTACTACCACCCTTAGCCAGGGGGGCTGGATGCCTACCACTACTACCACCCTCAACCAGGGGGGCAGGATGCCTACCACTACTACCACCCTCACCCAGGGGGGCAGGATGCCCACCACTACTACCACCCTTAGCCAGGGGGTGCCAGATGCCCACCACCACTACCACCCTTAGCCAGGGGGGCAGGATGCCTACCACTACTACCACCCTCACCCAGGGCGGGCTGGATGCCTACCACCACCCTTAGCCAGGGGGGCTGGATGCCTACCACTACTACCACCCTCAACCAGGGGGGCAGGATGCCTACCACTACTACCACCCTCACCCAGGGGGGCAGGATGCCCACCACTACTACCACCCTTAGCCAGGGGGCTGGATGCCTACCACTACTACCACCCCCACTCATAGGATGGACAATGCATGACACAACAAGCACACCACAACCTAGGGAATGCAAGATTAAGACATCCCCCCACCACCATGACAAGCGTGTGAGCAGGCTGTGTCAAATGCCTACAACACCGAACATGACATTGAACATACAATGTGACCCCCTAGCACATGTGCCACACATATATGTGTGTGGCACCCACAATGCAAGCAGCCCATGACCATTGTGGCAATGGGGCCTAAACCCCCATCATCACAGTGACCAAAAGGCAAGTGTGGGGTCCATAGCTGAAGCACATTTCGACCATTGTGGCAATGGGGTCTAAACCCCCATCATCACAGTGACCAAAAGGCAAGTGTGGGGTCCATAGCTGAAGCACATTTTGACCATTGTGGCAATGGGGTCTAAACCCCCATCATCACAGTGACCAAAAGGTAAGTGTGGGGTCCATAGCTGAAGCACAGTTTGACCATTGTGGCAATGGGGTCTAAACCCCCATCATCACAGTGACCAAAAGGCAAGTGTGGGGTCCATAGCTGAAGCACATTTTGACCATTGTGGCAATGGGGTCTACACCCTCATCATCACAGTGACCAAAAGGTAATTGTTGACAAAGAAAGAGCTGCAACTGCCAAACTGCATGGATCATTCCTGGTCACAGAACCAAAAACTCATCTGTGGCAAAGTAGTGTATGTGTCCCATTGCAACATAAATTGGGGGAGCCAAATACTGCAGTGCAAATGAAACATTCCTTTGGCCATGTGCAGACAAACAACACCCATGGTGGCTGAGACCGTCAACAGTCATCAATGACACAATGACAGAAGTGACCATCAGAATGCAGAACCACATATTTGCACCAATGGGCACACAAATGCAGATACCCTGTGGAGACAGCAGATGTGAGGTGAACAGATACCATACCATGGCAGCAATGGGACACACAAACCATGATCACTGTGCTGACCGATGACCTAGGAGTCCCAGGGACAGCAGGGGAAACACACCAAACAACATACAGCCAATGGCACACCCAAGATATGCCAATGCAGTGGTGCAGATGCACAAACACAAACAGGCAGACCAACACTGTCATCATACACAGCAGGTGAGGGGTGGGGGTGCCATTGTCCCCAGGCAACAACACAACACATGAGGAGAGCTGAATACCAATCATACAGATGTGCATACACTGCCACACTAAGGTAACTCATGGATCCAAATCCCCTATGTGGGCAAGCAGGCATTGACAGGTGAGAGGGAGCACAAAACACACATGTCACACAGGCACGTAGGAACAACAACTGACACAGCAAGTCACAGACACACCACAGCACCACCCCCAGGGCCCCCACAATGTGGTGACCCTGGGCTGAAGAAAAATACCACTGTGATGACAAAGCTAAATGTCGTTCACACTGTGAACCACAGTCAGGTGTCCTGAGCAACTAACTACCATCACACCTACACAAGCACAAATCAATCAGCATGGCCAGTAAGCCAAGGCCAACATGGAGGCAGGGGACTAGCCGGGCAACAACTCTCATCTGCACACACTCAACACCACACCCCTCGACCTCCAACAATGTGCAGCAGTGAAGTACACATGCACTGGTGACATTGCACATGCACCCATTACTATTCCAGGGTGGTGGGTGGGAACCAAGGTGTAGAAACACATCACACATGGACACTCAACAAGACTCCTGAATGTCTGACACACTGCACACTACGCTGTACATGGACATGACGGCAATACCACACCGACCAATGGGATCCCAGCCACAGCCACACACCAATGAAGAAGCCAAGGTCACCCACAAAGAACACACATAGACAACAACCAACATTGCAGCCCGGACCCTAAGGAGTGCCAGCAGTCACACACACAACGTGTCACAATCACTGAAAGATAACACAAACTGGAAATCACATGACAGGGGCAAACAACAAGTGCCAAAGGGAAACCTGACTGTGACCCATCTGCGTCAGCACACAAACTCTGCCCTGACAGCAAACACACCTATGGGTGACACCCTGATGACCAGTAATGTGCCATGCACCCACATCACAGAGAACACAGGGAGAAGACTTTGGGGGAACATAGCTCAAGTCAGCAAGCATCACAAACAGGTACAACACTAGGGATCACAGCATGCGCAGATGAATGGAAGTGAACACACAGACATGCACATACAACACACACCTTGGGCGCAGGCAATGTCACACGTGTACACACTGCCATGAGGGGACTCCACTCCTGTGTGAGGAAAGCTGTGCCATATGTTGCCTCAGTAGGGCCCCATCATGTCAGCTGAGCACTTGGTCACACAATCAACAATTAGCACCAAATGAGGGCTCCCATCACATCAGCCTGGTCATGGATGTGCCAACGGAATCATCAGCACAGATCCAACACACTTGTATAGCAATGTTGCACTGACTACACGGATGAGTCCCTCCCCATTGATGCCCAAACCTGCATGTCCACTGGAGATGGCAACACGGTCAGGGAAGTAGACAAATGCAACGATGGCAGGCACAACAGATGTGCAGGGGTGGAAGCCACAGATATGAAATTGCCAATGTAAGTAGGAAACCCATTGCCAAATACTGAACACATGACACCCTCAGATGCTGCTATTGATGACATGGATACACCACATGATAGGACACATTCCCCCTGGACCACATGGGTTCCTGCACAGTAACACTTCATAATCATGAGACCAGATATCACCATCACTGCAGCAAGGGCATGGTTAGCTGCACCAACAACATGTACATCTGAAGCATGAGCACTAGAGAAAAGAAAGTTGCTTTATTCAGCATATGTGTTGAGGCCAAACGAAGTCCTGAAAAAAGAGCAAAGGCCAATGGCCAGTCCATTGTCAAAGTTCAAACATGGTGACACTGGCAGATGTCACCCTACGCATGCCTGCACAATACCAGGGACAATCCACTAGGAGGGGCAACCGGGGGGCAGGCCAGGCACCGCAGGGACAGGATCAGGGCTCACCAGGGGGAGTCAGGGAAGGGGTGGTGGGTGCTGGAGAGCCACTGACAACTGCAGTGGAGGTGTCTGACATGGTGTGTGCCGGCACAACTGGGGGGCATGACACAGATGTCGTGGGTGCCGGCACAACTGCAGTGGACCCTGCAGATGGGGTGGACAGGTCCGCCACTGCAGTGCCCAAGTCAGACAGGGCGGTAGTGGACTCCACTGCAGTGCCTACCTCCAGGGGAGGAGAATGGGGAACAGGCAAGGTGGGTTGGACAGAGGGGGGGACACCCTCACCACATCAGTGGCACAGACAAGCGCAGCGGGGGTGTGGTGCTGGGAGAGCAAGTGGCAGGGGGAGAAGGCCGGAGCATCTTGGGGATGGTATATCTGTGGGTGGGGGAACCTGGGGCAGGGTGTGGTGGGGGCACCTGTGCAGTGGGGGCCTGAGGGATGGAGGACGGAGACCTTGTGCCTGAGCTGCAGGGCGGTGGCGGGGTCTTGCTCTTAGCACTCCGGGGGGACTTGCGGGTGGGGGCCTCAGTCCGTCTGCGCCTGGGGGGGGGGTGTCCGGGGGCGAGGGGCACTCTGCTCCGTGTGGGTGGGCTTCCTCTTCCCCCGGGATGCTGGAGCAGCTTCATTGGTGGGGAAGAGGCCGAGGTCACAGAGGAAGAGCTGCTGTGACTTTGGGGTTGCAGGTGAGGCAAGGGAGGGTGCTTTGGAGGGAGAGGGAACTGAGGACTGCGCAGTGCATGTGGATGCGTGTGTGTGTTCCAGGGCCCCATCCCCTGTGAGTCTGGCTTCAGTCCCCTGAATGTGCTTGCTTGTGCGTTTTGTCATTGGCGTGTGTGTCAGTGTGCTGGATGTGTGTGTGCTGGTGTGTGCCAGTGTGTGTGTGCCTGGGATGGGTAAGGTGCTGGGGAGTGTGGATGGAGCAGAGGCAGGAGGGGTGAGGGACCGTTTGAGGAGGGACACTGCTGCCGTCAGGGAGGAGTCCATGGACCTATTGCCCCTCTGTAGGTCAGACATGCCCGATGAGATGCCCTCCATGAACGACACCAGCTGAGTCAACAGCGCGGTGTGCGCATGGAGGACACTCAGCATGGCTGTCTGCCCTACATGGAGCTGGCGAAGGAGGTACACAGACTCCTCACTCAGGGCAGCAGGGGACACAGGGGCAGGGGTGCGGTGCCTGGCCCAAAGGAGACACGCTCCCGGACATGGGAGCCTCCACGGACCTGGGGAATGGGAGCCGATGGGAGGGCGGTGGTGGTGCTGGTGGTGGCGGGGACAGCAACACTAGCTGGGGTGTGGTGGCTGCTGACACCCGCCTCCACAAGGGAGTCATCCTCCGAGTTGCTCTGGTCCTCAGCTGAGGTGGATGCTGCTGAGGACTCCTCGGTGTGGCTCCCCTCGCCCTCCGTGCCACTGGGTCCCTCCGACCACTCCTCGGCTGCTGACCCAGTCTGGCTCTCCGGCTCCTCCTGGTCCGTGGAGCTGTCCCCTTCCGTGGCCGTGGATGTATCTGCAAACAATGGGGAAACAGACAGACATCAGTCACCTGCACATAACGCACACACCACTGTGAGCACAGCACATCACAGAGCAAGCCCTGGCATCATTAGTTGTACATTGCTAAAAGTGCACTAATTGAACAGGAGAAGTCAATTGTCAGTCTGATGCCAAGCATGGCACTCACATCCCACATGGCCTTGCACCCATCTGTCTGGTGTCTGTTGGATTGCAACACCCCAGTGTTGACACATGCACCAAGTACACAGTAGTTGGACAGTGCAGAGGACACGGTGTGGACACATCACAGCTCTTGCCACTGAGTCAGTACAGGTTTACGGATGTAAGGGATGCCCAGAGTCAAATAGGAAATGCATGTGATGCATACCAGCGACAGACACCATGATGCACCCATGTCCTGATAGCCAGCGCCACTATGGTGTGCATGTAGCACATGTCACTCCCCTGCAGGATCACCAATCAGTAGACACATGCCATGGCGGAGGCATGACTGCAAAGTCATACATCACTGTCTCAGTGATGTATGACTTTGCAGCCAGACAACAACACTCTGCACTGTGTCACAATAGTAGGTCATGGGGAATGCAAGTCCTGGAGCTGCACAAGTGCACATGTACATCCCCCACAACACATCCTCTTAACCCTCATCTGTCCAGGTCATACCTATTGGACATATGGGAGACCTGTGACACTACCCTCTGAACCTGAGCCCCTCACACTCTGCTGTGCATGGGGAACAGCTGCCTGAACTTCACATTTACATGCCCCAGTCTGCATGGGCAGCTGATCAGACACCTATGTGTCACACAAGTATCGTCTCCTATGGTCACATCTCCAGTGGCATGCTGAGCCCCTACCAAGAAACTCCACAGCAGTCCTGGCGACTAATCCACAGCACACTGACACAGAGGCAGACACCTGAGGGGCAAATCACTGTGCACAATGTGTCCTCTGATACACGGGAGTGGGAGTACAGAGTGTATTGTATGGCCTGGAGTAGGCATGACTGTCCAGCCCCACATGAATGAGGGATGAGCCCTGGACTGTAGGCAGCTGGCTAAGTATGTGTGACACACGTCATATACATACTCCTGGGGCCCAAACATTGTTCCCACCCGCAGCATGGGTGTGTGCCAGGTATCCCAGCCACATGTGGTGGATCAGCTCAGCAATTGGACCACAGATCAAAGTAACACGCTGAATACATGTCAGAATACAGGCATTGTGTAAGCAATGGACCCACCCATGATGCCCACCACAGAGTCAGGGAAACAGATGCTGTCTCCCACCTTGAGTCAAGCAAACTGCAAGGACACAGTCCTAAGTGACAGAATTCCCTGCATGTAAGGGCCACACCTGGGTATCAGATGAGGAGTGGGCAGTGCACAATAGAGGGACATGGCTCCTGGACAACATGACTGCTGTACTGTGGCAGTTCAACCTGGCCCGAGGAGGGCACATAACATGTTAGACAGAGTACACAGTGCAGTCTTTGACTCACCCCCTCCTTGCTGCTCTCTGGCCTTCAGCTGCCCATCCAGGTCTGGAAAGACCACCGCCAGGATCCTGAGCATGTGGGGGGTCAGGGTCCGTGTTCCGCCCCTCCTGCGAGGAGGCGACAGCTTCAGCTGGACCCGTGCAATCCTCCGGGTCCAGCCCCGAAGGTCCTGCCACCTCTTTTGGCAGTTGCGGATCCGGCGCTTGTAGACCCCCACGGACCGGACAGCCCGGACGATGTCCTTCCAGATCTCATGCTTCCGATGGGCAGAAGCCTGTCAGGATGACAAAGTGATAAGGACATTACTACACATGCAACATATCCGTGCATGACACAGTTGCATATACATGTCGCAATCACAGGGGCACATGGTGTACCCAGGCAGTGCACGGCTGCCCATGGACAGTTTTCCAGAAGTCACTACATGGTATCATAGCATGGGGAGTAAAACCCTGTTCAGAAGCACTGTCACTGCACCATACCTGTCCAGTGCAAGTCACTACACACTATGGGGGGTGACAACTACTCAGTGAGCCTGCTAGCCAGTGGTGTGCTGACTCTCAGCCTTGCTAGTCAGACAAAATGCACATTCAGAAAGGCAGTGCACAGAACACTCACCTGCTCCCCTGGTGTCCCATACAGCTTGCTGTACTGTGGAAGTAGGCTGTCCAGCAGGGCCTGGTTCTCTTCAAGGCTGAAGGCTGGGGCTCTCTCCACAGTACGTGCCATTGCAGGGTCCAGAGGGGCAGAGACAGCAGCAGTGCAGTGGCAGATGTCGTCCTGGAGCATGTAGTGCAGGCAAGTGGGCTCTCAGGGGAACATGCAGCAATATATATGTGCTGGAGAGGCAGATACTGTCCCTTGTGTCCAAAGTGATAGGTCCAAGTCGTTTGCATCTTCTGAATCTGGCCAATCCATGGAATAGCAGCACCAAAACACGCCCACAGCATCCTTCAAATCTTCAACTTCATGACATACATGATTTTGCAACATTGTTGTGGGTGACCAACTGATTTTCCAGCAACCGACTCGTTCGAATATTCGAAAACGCGTCCGTTGCCAGGCAAGCCCATTGTCAATGGGTGCGCACCGATCGGTCCATTGCTGTTCAACGCGCACAGGGGTACAACGCGTACCCGCACACATTGAAAGCAATGGGCCGGCCGGAGGCACCGATCGGTCCATTGCTGTTCAACGCGCACAGGGGTACAACGCGTACCCGCACACATTGAATGCAATGGGCCGGCCGGAGGCACCGATCGGTCCATTGCAGTACAACGCGCACAGGGGTACAACGCGTACCGCGCACATTGAATGCAATGGGCCGGCCGGAGGCACCGATCGGTCCATTGCTGTTCAACGCGCACAGGGGTACAACGCGTACCCGCACACATTGAATGCAATGGGCCGGCCGGAGGCACCGATCGGTCCATTGCAGTACAACGCGCACAGGGGTACAACGCGTACCCGCACACATTGAATGCAATGGGCCGGCCGGAGGCACCGATCGGTCCATTGCTGTTCAACGCGCACAGGGGTACAACGCGTACCCGCACACATTGAATGCAATGGGCGGCCGGAGGCACCGATCGGTCCATTGCAGTACAACGCGCACAGGGGTACAACGCGTACCCGCGACATTGAATGCAATGGGCGGCCGGAGGCACCGATCGGTCCATTGCTGTTCAACGCGCACAGGGGTACAACGCGTACCCGCACACATTGAATGCAATGGGCGGCCGGAGGCACCGATCGGTCCATTGCAGTACAACGCGCACAGGGGTACAACGCGTACCCGCACACATTGAAAGCAATGGGCCGGCCGGAGGCACCGATCGGTCCATTGCTGTTCAACGCGCACAGGGGTACAACGCGTACCCGCACACATTGAATGCAATGGGCCGGCCGGAGGCACCGATCGGTCCATTGCAGTACAACGCGCACAGGGGTACAACGCGTACCCGCACACATTGAATGCAATGGGCCGGCCGGAGGCACCGATCGGTCCATTGCAGTACAACGCGCACAGGGGTACAACGCGTACCCGCACACATTGAATGCAATGGGCCGGCCGGAGGCACCGATCGGTCCATTGCAGTACAACGCATCACTGTACATGTGACTGGCATATGTCAGCATGCCTGTCTCAGATGGACATATGCCAGCCACAGATAGCTCCCAGGGAGTGAGGGGCACACCTACATCACGACAGCCTGTCCAAACCTTATCATAAGGCATGTAAGGCTGCATTTCCTATTGTGTGTATGTTGGTGTACATGTTGTCCTGTGGGTGTCACCTGTGGGCAGCCACCCCCAGGCTGTGCACGTGTTCATGGGGACAGGATCATGGGTGTTACGTGTACGTGACCACTGTGATGTGCAACTGTTCATATCTGTGCATGTGCCATGGTCACATTTCACAGTGGTGTTTGTGTATGTCATGTCACATACCCCGTGAGTCCCATGTGGGACGGTATGTTTGAGCCAGGGTGTCCCAGTGGCACAATAGTGATGGCCCTCCACAGTCTTTGTGCATGTAGTGTTTACAATGTCTCTGATTTCATGTGCACAATGGGAGACAGTCTCCACATCCACGTTGTGTGTGCATGGACTCTGATGTTGTGCGTGTGTGTCACAGACGTCCATGGCTCTCCTGCCATGGCAAGTGTGGCCACTACCTGTGGGGGTCATGTTTGTTTTGTTGTGGTGTACACATGATACTCCAGGTGATGCCAGTGTCCATGTGGCATTACAGGGTCCCTGGGAATGTGCCTGTCGTTGAGCTGTGGTGCCTGGGGCACATCTGTCCTCACATGTCACTGGGGGGTGACTGTGACACAGCATCATGATATCCAATGGGCCAAACAGGGACAAATTGATGCCACCTGTAGGACCGTGTTGACAGATGTTGGCCATGTATGTACCATAAATGTCGTTCCGGTACTGCACACTTCATGTAGTTGTGCCTCATGATGATGTATGTTGGGATCTTGAGTGTGTTCAATGCCGCATATGTGGGGTGACTGACGATCTTGCTTACTTCTCCTCTGCACTGCAGGGCTCCTGCTGTCCATCGGCCATTCCCAGACCTGGCAACGATGGTGGAACGGGACAGCATCCGACGGTACCGCTTCACCAGGCAGCTGATTGAGGATTTTGCAGTGCAGTTGTCCCCACATTTGCAGCCTGGCCGGCCGTATCCTACAGCGCTGACCCCCAAGGTGAAGGTGATGGCAGCCCTACACTTCTTTGCCACCGGTACCTTCCAACATACTGTGGCGTCTGCTGGTGGGATGTCACAGACCATGTTCAGCCGTGTGCTCCGCGATGTTTTGGCGGCAATGTTGCTCTTCCTGAACCGGTACATCTATTTCCCTAGACTGCGACGACTCACTGACGTGAAGAGTGACTTTTATGCCCTGGGGAGGATGCCGCATGTCATTGGCTCCATTGATGGGACACATGTGGCTTTGGTACCACCACAGGCCCAGGAGCAGGCCTACAGGAACCGCAAGCACTACCACTCGGTCAATGCACTGGTGGTGTGTCTTGCAGACATGACCATCACACACGTGTGTGCCCGTTTCCCTGGTTCAGCACACGATGCCTTTGTGATGAGGAGTAGTCGCATCCCCAGGTTGATGGCACAGATGCAGAACCAGCGTGCCTGGCTTGTCGGTGTGTACTGACTTTGTGCCATTGTGTGTGATCTGATCTGTAGTATTCCGCCCACTTTTCCAAGTCAGCTGATGTGCACTTGTCTGTCCGTAGGTGACTCGGGATACCCCAACATGCCGTGGTTGCTGACACCCCTCAGGAACCCTGTGACACCTGCCCAGATGCGCTACAATGAGGCACATGGTCGGACCAGGAGAGTGATTGAGCGGACCTTTGGTCTCCTGAAGAGCCGCTTCCGCTGCCTGGACAAGACCGGAGGGTCCCTCCCATATGCCCCTGCGAAAGTGTGCAAGATTATCATCGTCTGCTGCATGCTCCACAACCTGGCAGTGCGGAAGGAGTTGCCTCTCATCCAGGATGACGATGACCAACATCCGCCACCTGTGGAGGATCCTGGCCTGGACCACGATGCCAGTGACGATGATGATGGTGATGGTGATGTCCGCACACAGCTCATCACCAACTTCTTTAGCTGAATGTGAGTATCCTGAGGTGTCATGTGAATGATGTGAGTTGGCATGATGTGTGGGTGGTGCTCTGGTGCTGTTGGAGTGTGTCCATGGGCTACTTGACAGGATGTGTGTTGCGATGTGTGGTGACAGGTGGGCTGTACTCCCCAACAGTGTTGACATGCTAACTTGGTTCTGGGTGGGTATCTTGTAACATGTATTGTGCATGAGTTTTGCTGTTCTGTCCTGTACTGCATTGCTTTTGACTGTGTGTCATTTCTGTCCTTCACAGGGTACTTTCAGATTCGTTTGGTCAACTGTGTCCACCGACGACGTGATTGCACATCCAGGCTGGTAGCTGTTGTGTCCCTACAGGTGATGTGCGCCACACCCATGGACTTCCTTCTGTCTACAGTTGTTGACTGTGTGCCCGCTACCAGGTGGGGTTACCTTGCATCTGTAGTGGTTACGGCATGTTGCTACTGTGTAATAAACCTGTGCTTCACTTAGTGATGTGCGTTGTCTGTGGTCACACATTTGACTGCCATTTGCTTACTGCACCTGTGGGCTACTTGACTACAACTGGGAATGGGTGTGGTGTCTGTGCATTGCACCGTCTTCCCTGGCAACATCAGTGTAGGCAATGAGTCAGATGGCCTAGGTGTGTATGTGTTGTGTAGCCCTGGTGGTGTGTCTCCCTCATATGTGTCACGTTGCCTGTACTCACATGCCTGTGTTGTCCTTGCTGTTGCAGTTCGCATACACTGTGTAATTTTGCAGTTCATCATCCCCATAACAGCACCCACGTTGGAATCACGACAGAGGCAAGTATGGTGTATTAGTGTGTTTATTGTGATAATAGTGCATAGGATGGATTGTGCTGTACATGAATCTTGCAATCCCAAGTTCCTAGATGAATAGAAAGTCCAGGTAGACAGGATCCCCAGTATCGGGGCCACTGTTGTCTGACACATTGTTCCAACTTATACTCCCCATGCAATGTGTGGGAGTAGTGTTGCCATCAACAGGGTGAACAGTCTGTGCACAAAGGCGAAAATCCAGAACAGGTTCAGGCTTCCTGGGAGTTGCGCTTGGCCATCAGCCTCTCACTTTCCCCTCCTCGGACGACCCCTCTTCTTGGGGGGGGGCCCTCAAGTGCAGGCTGCTGCGGTGCAGGGGACTCTCCGCCAGAGTCCTCCTCCCTCCCTGTGGCAGTTGCAGTTTGTTCGGTACCAGATGTTGTTGGCACACAGGGAGGTGTGGACTGGTTGCTGTTCATCTGGCGGAGGCATTGTAAAATGTCCCTGTGCACCGCCGTCATCTCATGTAGTACATCCCACTTGGACTCCACGCGGGTCATGTGGGAGTCCACACGTGACATGTGGGAGTCCACACGTGCCATGTGTGACTCCACTTGGGACATGTGGGAGTCCAAGCGGGCATGATGGGCAGCCTGCTGCTGTTTGATGTCTCTGAGGAGCCCCACTACCTGGCTGAGCTCTCCGGTGCTGGACTGGTACGCATCAGCTATGCGTACCAGTTGTGGGTCTTCATGCACACCAGCAACGTCTGCAAGCAGCGACCTCTGTCTCCCACCCCTCCCACCACCCCTGCTGACATGTGCAGTGTGTGCAGTTGCACGCACAGATAACCCTGGTCCACCTTGGGGGTTGGTGGTGGTGGTGGTGTCCATGGCCCCAGGTTGGTCCAGGGTCACTGCGCTGGTGTTGTTCCTTATTCTGTCCATGTCGGCAGGGATGGTATTCGTGGTGACAGTCGTTGGAGGGGTGGGTGCAGGGGGTGCAGCTGGTGGACCTGCTGGTGCTGCAGCTGGTGGTCCTGCTGGTGCAGCATGTTGACTTGCACCGGATGTGCCAGGTTGTTCATCGTCCGAGGAGGACAGAGGCTGTACGACGCCAGTGAGCTCGGCATCCTCTTGAGCCTGGGACTGGGACTCCTCAGCGTCTGCTGCTGTGTCCCTATCATCACCTGTTTTGGGAGACACAAACAATGTATGTCATGTTTCTGCAGGCATCAGTGGTTGACACACCTGACAGTTGTGACTGTGCCTCGGGGTGCGGGCCTGTACATTGTATTGTCCTAAGTCGTCACAGTCAGGGGTTGATATTGGTGTGGCACATTGTCCTGCATTATTTGGGCATTTCTATGTATTCTCTGGGGTGTGAACATGGTCTGCATTGATTGTGTTTGGTTGACAGCCAGACCTCCTTCCCACCCACCCACCCACCCAGTCAGTTATCCCACCATGGAACGTGCTTGCATTGCAGGGAGTGTAAGTTGTCTCTCAGGATGTCAGTCAGTGGTGTCCTGCTGTTTGTTGGTGCACAGTTGGCAGCAGGGCCTTGTGCTCCCACAGCAGTAGCCAGTGTCAGCCATCTTGTGAGTCCTTCTCCACTCCCTGTGATGTGAGCATGGTTCAGGGTGGTGTTGATGGGCCAGTTGTGAGGCTGAGCAATGTCTGTGACTACGACTCCCATCATGCTATTGCCTCCACCCCCTTCCCAGCATGCCCATGCTTCCTTCCTTTTGACTCTGCTTCCCTGTGGGGTGGGCTGGCTGTGCTGACAGGATGGCTGGGAGTGTTGTCCTGGCAGTTGTTTGGCTAAGAGTCCCAAGAGTGTCCCTGTGCTTCACACAACATAAGCCAGGGTGGTGGTGCTTTGTGGGATCTTGTGTTAGGATGGAGGGCATTGCATTCTACCAGGTGGGTACTGTGGAGTTTGTGTTGGGGGGGTGTGAGGGGAGGTGCTGGTGACTATGGTCAGTGCTGCAAGTCCCCCTTCCCACCCAGCCAGCCAGATATCCCACCATGGAACGTGCTTGCATTGCAGGGAGTGTAAGTTGTCTCTCAGGATGTCAGTCAGTGGTGTCCTGCTGTTTGTTGGTGCACAGTTGGCAGCAGGGCCTTGTGCTCCCCACAGCAGTAGCCAGTGTCAGCCATCTTGTGAGTCCTTCTCCACTCCCTGTGATGTGAGCATGGTTCAGGGTGGTGTTGATGGGCCAGTTGTGAGGCTGAGCAATGTCTGTGACTACGACTCCCATCATGCTATTGCCTCCACCCCCTTCCCAGCATGCCCATGCTTCCTTCCTTTTGACTCTGCTTCCCTGTGGGGTGGGCTGGCTGTGCTGACAGGATGGCTGGGAGTGTTGTCCTGGCAGTTGTTTGGCTAAGAGTCCCAAGAGTGTCCCTGTGCTTCACACAACATAACCCAGGGTGGTGGTGCTTTGTGGGATCTTGTGTTAGGATGGAGGGCATTGCATTCTACCAGGTGGGTACTGTGGAGTTTGTGTTGGGGGGTGTGAGGGGAGGTGCTGGTGACTATGGTCAGTGCTGCAAGTCCCCCTTCCCACCCAGCCAGCCGGATATCCCACCATGGAACGTGCTTGCATTGCAGGGAGTGTGAAGTTGTCTCTCAGGATGTCAGTCAGTGGTGTCCTGCTGTTTGTTGGTGCACAGTTGGCAGCAGGGCCTTGTGCTCCCCACAGCAGTAGCCAGTGTCAGCCATCTTGATGAGTCCTTCTCCACTCCCTGTGATGTGAGCATGGTTCAGGGTGGTGCTTGATGGGCCATGTTGTGAGGCTGAGCAATGTCTGTGACTACGACTCCCATCATGCTATTGCCTCCACCCCCTTCCCAGCATGCCCATGCTTCCTTCCTTTTGACTCTGCTTCCCTGTGGGGTGGGCTGGCTGTGCTGACAGGATGGCTGGGAGTGTTGTCCTGGCAGTTGTTTGGCTAAGAGTCCCAAGAGTGTCCCTGTGCTTCACACAACATAACCCAGGGTGGTGGTGCTTTGTGGGATCTTGTGTTAGGATGGAGGGCATTGCATTCTACCAGGTGGGTACTGTGGAGTTTGTGTTGGGGGGGTGAGGGGAGGTGCTGGTGACTATGGTCAGTGCTGCAAGTCCCCCTTCCCACCCAGCCAGCCGGATATCCCACCATGGAACGTGCTTGCATTGCAGGGAGTGTAAGTTGTCTCTCAGGATGTCAGTCAGTGGTGTCCTGCTGTTTGTTGGTGCACAGTTGGCAGCAGGGCCTTGTGCTCCCCACAGCAGTAGCCAGTGTCAGCCATCTTGTGAGTCCTTCTCCACTCCCTGTGATGTGAGCATGGTTCAGGGTGGTGTTGATGGGCCAGTTGTGAGGCTGAGCAATGTCTGTGACTACGACTCCCATCATGCTATTGCCTCCACCCCCTTCCCAGCATGCCCATGCTTCCTTCCTTTTGACTCTGCTTCCCTGTGGGGTGGGCTGGCTGTGCTGACAGGATGGCTGGGAGTGTTGTCCTGGCAGTTGTTTGGCTAAGAGTCCCAAGAGTGTCCCTGTGCTTCACACAACATAACCCAGGGTGGTGGTGCTTTGTGGGATCTTGTGTTAGGATGGAGGGCATTGCATTCTACCAGGTGGGTACTGTGGAGTTTGTGTTGGGGGGGTGTGAGGGGAGGTGCTGGTGACTATGGTCAGTGCTGCAAGTCCCCCTTCCCACCCAGCCAGCCAGCCAGATATCCCACCATGGAACGTGCTTGCATTGCAGGGAGTGTAAGTTGTCTCTCAGGATGTCAGTCAGTGGTGTCCTGCTGTTTGTTGGTGCACAGTTGGCAGCAGGGCCTTGTGCTCCCCACAGCAGTAGCCAGTGTCAGCCATCTTGTGAGTCCTTCTCCACTCCCTGTGATGTGAGCATGGTTCAGGGTGGTGTTGATGGGACAGTTGTGGGGGGCAATATGTGTGACTGCGACTCCCATGATGCTATTGGCTACACTGACTTGGCCAGCATACACAGAATTCCTTCCTTTGAGTGGTCTTCACTGTGTGTTGGTGTTGTTGTGGTGGCTACATGTGTGGATGTGTGTGTTAGTTCTATTTGTGCCACTGCCTAGCTGTAGTTGTGGTTGTGTTTGTACATGTGTTGGCACAGTTGGATGTGACTTTTTTGATGGCATGTGTTGTGTTTATCTGACTGACATACACATTTTGGGATGATTCTGTTCTAGTTGCTGTGTAATTGCTATGAGTGCATGGTTTGACTCTCCCCTTGACAGTGATGTGTGTGTTTTGTGGCAGTTTATTGTGTACATTTGTTGTGTACTCACCAGGCTCTGGGATGTCCTCTAGTCCATATACGCTCACTGGCGGAAGGATGGCCCGCACCTTCTCCTCCCAGGGCCTGAGGTATACTGGCTTGGCAGGAGGGCCACTGCCGGTGTATTGGCTGCAGGTGGTAGTCTTTCTTGAGCAGCTCCCGGACCCTCCTGCGCACGTCATACCACCTGTTCTGGATGTCGGTCTTTGTGCGCCGACATGGTGATTGGGCGTTCACCCTGTTGATGATCCTCTCCCACATCTTGGTTTTCTGCGACATGGGGGTCTGTTGGACCAGAGTGCCAAACAGCTGTGGCTCCACCCTGAGGATCTCGTCTACCATGACTTCCAATTCACTATCTAGGAACTTGGGATTCTTCTTGGGGGCATGGTGATGGGTGGTGATAGTGGGTGCTGTGTGTGTTGGTGTGCAGGTGAGGGTGTGTGGGTGTGTGTTGTGCTGGGTGTATGTGAGGTAGGTATTTGTTGGTGTGCTGCTGGTGTGTGGCTTGTGTGAGGGATGAGCTGTGGGTGTGTGGTTGCTTTCTCTTGGGTGCTGGCAGTGGAATGGCATTTGCAAAGGCTCATGGTAGTGATTTGTGTCCTTTATATAGGTGGAGTTGTTGGTGTGTCTTTGTTCTCTGTCCCCACCCCCAGTATTTATTGGCTTGGTAATTGCTTGTTTGGCCTTTTTTGGTTGATTTTTCCTTTGTGCTGTTTGTGTATGTTGGAAACGTTCTTGTGACCGAGTCGGACCCTGCATTGGTCTCGTACGGTGTTTTCCGTTTCGTTCACGCTGTGTTTGTGCAGTTTTGTATGCTGCGTACGCGTCGGTCGCGGTGTATTGTGTTGCTTCGGCTCGGTTTTGTATGCGTGTCGGTCGTACGGCTTGTCCTCCGTCCGACTTCGGTCGTGTTTTCGCGCCTTGCATCGTACTTTGCAGGTTGGAGTTGGCGGGTACGATTCGGTCGGATTTGTTCCGGGTGCGTGTCGGTCGGTTGGATTCGCGTGTTTTCCGGCCGGATTGCTATTTTCCGAGCGGGTCGGTCGGTCGGCTTGGTTTCCTGACGTGTCGGTCGGATTTATCGCGGCTTGCATCGTACTTGGCGTGTCGGGCGCCACTGGTACGTGTCGGTCGGTATTTTTCCGGATCCGAGTCGGTCGGTGCTTTTCCGGCCCGAATCGGAATCGACCC